>OZ023248.1:7307402-7906713 GCA_964006365.1 Trididemnum miniatum | reverse complement strand
CAAAGCCGGAATCCAGAAGATCTCGTAAATTCAACATATTGATAAGGAGCCCGGGGATTTAAAGAAATTAAAAAAAACATTGGTGCGTAAACTGCGACAATTTACGAGGTGATATGATGCAACTTGGCCCGCTGTGCTTTTGTCATATTCTTTCCTAATAGTAATAGTCTCAGATATCCATTGGCTGTAGTTAACCATCTGCATATAAAATTATGAAGATGTGATCAAACAAAGCAGATAAGATAATGTTCAGCACTTGCAAAAGTCTTAGGTCTTATTATTCTTGTCAAACTCGAAAGATTTTTGTTCTACAAGCAAGAAACCATATATTTTGCAAGGTGTACCTCATCAATATGTTGAATTTACGAGATCTTCTGGATTCCAGCTTTGAAGACACAATTTTGACGGAGCAAAGTGTCAAAAAGATTTCCGTGAATTACTTCAATGCATGGATGAATCCAACAAACGTAGCGTTGAATGTATACTCAAAAAGAGTCCTACATTTCAACTGAAGCATTGCTGGATGAATCTCAGTTTTATTCCAGATCACGTTAATGCGTCGAGTCTTGCTTGGAAAAAAGCACCACTAAGATCATTCTTTAGTAGTTGCAGGAAAGATGCCCCATGCTCGAAAGTAGAAAGCGCTTTCTGAAATTCTGTAGATAACCACAACTATTCTTGTGAACGATACACAGAGCACATGACGCAATGCAGTAATGACAGGAAAGTGCAAGACTACAAAACAGAAGCTGATAGAAGTAGAGTAGATGCTAAAATTAAGGGGTAGCCTACCTTTGCAATGGATACAAAGATTAAATTGGCAAACCTGGCCAATATTGCTACAGGTAGACCTTGCAGGTGTTGAGTGATTTTTAAATCAATGATTATTAGTTTTAAGGGTGAAAATTGATTATGTTTTGATAAATACATCATCTATTTGTGGCAGAACGGCTTGGTTAAGCGCGGATTTTGCATGAAAATAGCATTTTTCTAAAATAACTTTTTTTCTGATTGAGATAGCGCTAGTGAATGTATCACAAGCACATAGGAAACCTGTGTTTCTGAATCGTTTGGAGCAAAAATTTCTTTTCTAGCTTTTGTACTTTTCGAGATACAGTTTTTTTTCATTTTTAACCCTCCCAAAATTTTCAGCTGCCTCCCGGAGTATGAAGACGAAAATTAAAAAATTCTATCACTGTATTTTGGTGTTGATTTGCGCGCTGTAAATCCCTATAAACTAAGAGTTTTTTGCAAAAAGTGAAAAAGGTGAACACCCTACTATGTGTGCTGTTTGTAGACGTATAATTGATTCAGGTTTGCTGTTAGGGGGGCACAGTTTATAGGGCCTACTACCATGATTTTGGATATTTGGTATCTTTGCTCATATTACTACATAATTGGTACTTACCAAAGTAGTCCAGATTCAACTTTTTGAAGTCCTAATCCGCTCCAAATTCGTAGTTTTCTTGAAATCCTTAATAATCCGGCGTAATTTGCATTTTTCTATCAAAATTTGAATGATGGTCATGCATACCAAGTTTATATCCAATCGGAAAAAAATTTGAAATCTTGATCCCGCCCCAAATCTGGTAAAATCATCAAAATCTGGCTCCATAAAATCCATGGACTTCTCTGATGCAGCTGTTTGCTGGTAAAAATGTTTTGGGGACGATCGTCCTACTCTGAAATCGCTCCTGTTGTTAATATTAGAACTTGATTTACTATGTTGTTGTTTATGGTGCAGTGCTGATTGTAAAGGTGCTTTTTCTTCACTGTCGTACTGGCTGCTGTTATATTATGAAAGCTTTGTTTGCCCAAGTGGCAAATTAAAATCGAGAATTGTAAGATTTCGAATAATTTTGCTTATTTTTGAAATTAGTGGGACAGCGACTGAGGAGTGTAGCCTAGGGCATTATCCAATTTTGAGTAAACAACAGACTGTACAATTAAGCAGCTGCGATAACTATAATCGGATTGAAAAAAGTGGATGCTCGCGTCTCTTAAATTCAGGCTTGTCGATAGGCTGGGACTGCACACATTTGTATCTCTCATGGTCAGGAAACAGTCGATGAGCTGGAAATTGATTATTTGCTGAATGGGCAGAGTGACTCAGAAATACAGGCTACTGTAATTATAGTGCCACAAAATGATACTGAATTGTCATAGACATACTTAAAAATTTTTAAATTAAGCAAGTCAATAAATTTTGTTGTTTTTCATGTTTCTTTAGACATGTAGCCGTATTAGTAGACAATAAATCTAAGTTTGCATAAATTTGATATTTTTATTTAACAGCAGCTTAGATGGCCGAGTGGTAAGAGCGTCCGCCTCTGGAGCTGTATAGACTTGGGTTGGCGTAATATTGGTTTGATTCCGAGTCGGGTTAAACTAATCAGTTTAAAATTGATATTCACCGCTTCCCTGCTTACGCTCAGCATTAAAGGGAAGGGTGGAAAACAAGCCGGCAAGTTTACTACTTGTGCCGTTAGGAAAGGCACTTAGCGGTATTCCCCTATTTTGGAGTGGCAGACAGATGGATCGCTTTCTCGTGATAGAAGAATAAATATGCAACAAAATACAAATTGTGTTTTTTTAGATTCATGTTTATCCTTCTATCACAAGAAAGCGCTATAACGAGCTCGCTTAGGAGTTGCCGGCCACCTGTCTACCGCACCAAGATGGGGGAATCCCGCTGAGTGCCTTTCCCACCGGCACAGCAAGTGAACTTGCCGGCTTGTTCTCCACACTGTCCCTTTAATAGCCTACTGAGCGTCAAGCAGGAAGCTGTGAATATCAATTTTAAACTGATTGGTTTAACCTGACTCGGAATCAAACCCCTGTTTACAGGTCCCGAAGCAAACACTCTTGTCACTTGGCCATCTGGGACCGAGTAGTCAATCGGGTTCGGGCTTGGATTTTGAAAAATAGTCAAGCTTCGATCGGGCCGGACGCCGAAGCAATATCGAGATTTTTAGTGAGTTGGGGCGAATTCATCAAAATAAAGCATTTGCCGTCTCTGTAATTTTATTCGCTATATTTCGCGTCTAATCATACACAAATGGTAATTTTTATCTGGCTCAGTAAATTAAAGCCACTTTTATGTGCAAAGCTGTCCGTTCTGTATTGAATACCAGAAACTCCAATTTTCCCAAAGCTTAAAATATAAATTTCAGCTCATTTTCGATGATGATGTCACAAACACGTCAATTTCGATGTCTCATTTTGCATAATAGAAATTTTCGCCTAATTTTTAACTTTATGTCCTGCAGCGGCTCGCTGGCGCCGCAGTGCGACCACGCTTTTGCAACTTACTTCGGATTACATCTTTATGAAAATATTAATTTACCGCGCAATTAATATTTCTCGCTTCGCTGCAATTGGCCAATTTTGTGTCTGACGTCATTGTCTATTTCGATGTTGAAAAAACTATACATAGAGGTAGCTGGCGGCATTGAGTTAGTCTAGCTTGTAGGGGTGCCCTATGTGTTCTGATCTATGTCTTTTTGATTAAATTTTAATTAAAAGTTGTTGCTGAACTACTGCCTGAAAATTGAAAAAAAGAAGATTTAGAAGTATCCCAGCAATCCATGGGGTAATCCGTTTTTCCCAGCAACCCTAAAAGATGTCCGAAAACCCCAAAAGAGTTTGGTAAGCTACAGCGCAGCAGCTAGTCTACCAAAGGGCTACTGCTACCTATCTGGCCTTCCATTTGTTTCATCGAGAGTGTTCACGCGCGGCTACGGCCGAAGTTGCGCTTTCGTAAGTGGGGCACATTTAAAAGAGTATAGGCTAGACCAGGGGTGTCCAACCTGTGGCCCGCGGGACTTTTCCGAAATTGCCAATATTATCAACTTAATATAAAATCAGCAAAAGGCAAAGGCTCCTATTCCAAACTTTTTGGCTTTTGCTGATTTTGTATTGAGTTTTACCTATCCCTGCATACTTCTGGATCCAGCCAGGACCAATTGTCCCCTGAAGTTTGCCGTGTGTAATCGAATTTTCTCTGCGGAGTTTTTCATTATCAACTTAATTGCTACGTAATTTATGGTGATCTTACATTCCGAGAAATTGTCAATGAATGTTTGCTTTCTTGTAAGTTAATTTTATTGCATCACAATGGAAATTGTTTCGCGTCACATATTCGATTCAAAAGTCAGTCAGTTATAAACTAGGTCGGACCGCCGTTAGCTCAACTGCTTAGCGCACACGCTAGCGGTGCGGGAGATCTAGGGTTCAAATCGGCTCAGTGTTGCCAACGGCTCGCCACCGCTACGACGTTTCTTCGGAGCTGTGTAGCCCAGGCGCTGAGCCGCGGAGATGGGTCCGGCGATTCGTTACACGCTTCGGCGTAATACCACGAGTAGAACGAAGATATGATTTTGATTTGGTCGCGATCCGAATTTATGCCATAGGCGCACGCAGGGGGGAGCACGGTGCCATGCCCCCCCCCCTTTTGGCTCTGTAATAAGGTGCTAAAACCTAACTTTCTGTCTATAATTTCTCAAACTGATAATGGTTGCAGCCTCCTTTCACTCTTTTTGGCCATGCTTCTGCTTTTAGACATATTGTAAGCTGCGGAAATATTTTTGTATTGTCACGAGTAGCTGCACTCACTGCATGCCCTTTTTCGTCAAAAAAGTGTTCTAAAATGAGTGTTTTTTATGTGAAAACCGACCCCCTTCGCCTGCTTCGCCCCCACACCCTCTATGTGCCCCCTCCTTTGCCGAATCCTGGGTGCGCCTCTGTCTGAGACGTGAAAGTCTCGAATTTTTTGGTCGGAAACCGACTTAGTCGAGAAGAAAATTGTTCGATCTTGCCGAATATTGCCAAGCTTGTTAGAAAAAAACAGTGCCAAACTTGACATTGAAATGTCGACGCGTAGCAAAAACTTTGTTGAATTTAGTGTTGGTACGTTTACTGTTCTTATAATTGTGAGAATACACATTTCTAAGATTAGAGTTTTAGCAGCGTCTTAGCAGTAAACACTCCGGTGGCCAGCGTAATCATTCGTAAATTGCATGTGGCTCTTTGGCCAAAAAGGTTGGACACCTCTGGGCTAGACTTACTGGCTAGCCTGCGCCCACTACCGGTACTAAGTACGGTAGTTATCACCGCTACAACACCACATCGTATCCCCACAGAGTACTAAGTACATCGTAGCCCGCGCCCACTACCCGTACTAAATACGGTAGTTATCACCGCTACAACACCTTCCGAGCCCTATGCACTAGCCACTTGTCCAACCCTCTTTAGCTAAATTCAACAAAGTTGTTGCTGGAATACAGCAATGAGAACGCCTAGTACAAATACTGGTGTTCGTAACTTGGTGGTGGGCAAAATTCATTTTCTTTTTTAGTAAAATTTCTTCAAAAAAATGGAGTGATGTTTTGATTTCGGATTTAAATCGGGCTCAGACTGGCTGAATCGGTTCGGGTTTGAAAAATCGGGTTCGGGTCGGGCTCAACATTTTTGGCCCGCTAACAACTCTGATCTGAATTGTGTATTCCCATGAGATGGGCCATGGCACGATTATAAATTGCTTTAGGATAGAATGAGATGTAACAGAAAAATGTATCCCATGGACATCCTTGCTAATATTTCTTACAACGAAATAAGAGATTAGCAACGGCTGTAAGTGCAAGGAAGAAAGTTCTTTTTTTTTAGCCGCATAATTGCTACTGAAGTTTTTATATTAGTGAAGTATACTGGTATATGCATCATGGAAGATGACCTAGTTGGGCAGTGAACCCGCGAAACCAGTTTTGCAGCCCAATGCTCTAACCACTTGGCCAACTCCATGTGCAAAAATAATGTTCTCTTTCTTTTTTTTTTGTTAAGCCACATAATCGCAGCTTAAGTTTTGTATTAGTGAAGCACGTGCATCAAGCTTGGCCAACTCCATGTGCAGAAGAAATAATGTTCTCTTTTTTTGTTTTATTTTTTTTATTTCAAGCCACTTAATTGCAGCTTAGGATTTTTATGGTAGTGAAGTACATGCATCATGGAGATGACCTAGTTGAGCATCGAACCCGCGAAGCCAGCTTCGGAGCCCAATGCAGCAACCACTCGGCCAACTCCATGTGCACTCTCGCTGATAGTAAACATGATTCAAGTTACTACTGCAATCTAGCGGTAGATGTCCATCTCTTCAACTCACTGCAAGAATGAAATAATGTTTTTATTCAAGAATCAAAATCAACTTTCATACGTACCAAAAAAAATGAAAATCTTTTTGAAAAAATGTGAATGTAACACACATTCAAATCACAAAGTTTCACAGAAATCTGGTTTTGGAAAAGACTGTTACACACCCGTATCCTTTATCGCAGGTTCTTAACCAGGGGTGCAAGATTTCTTTTTAAAGTGGTGCGGTGCTTGAATGCTGAAAAATTAGCGTTGGTTATGCAAAGTCTGATAAAGTAGATTACATATATGTAATGTCTAATAAAGTAAAGTATTTATGAAATGTCTGATAAAGTAAGTTTTGACTTTCCAGATACCAGAACCAATATATTATTCACTACCCAACTCAAAATAGGACAATGAACTATTGGCGTGCACAGAGGGGCACGGTGCCATGCCCCCCTGGCCCTGGCGTTGTGGTCGATTATTTTATAGAACACACCTATTCCTACACATCACCCAATTAATTGCGCTAATTGGTCAAACGTCATCACCCAGGTCCCAGAGTATTTCGTCAAGAATTTTGCGTAGTAAATAGCCCGGTGCTTATAACATTCCAATATTTATGCAATAACTTGTAAATCATAATTTTGTAGCTACCAAACCCTGAATAGCATTCACAGCGGGAGTAAAAAAGTGTGCTAAAATGACGTTTTTTATGTGAAAACCGTAAAAATCCGTTGGAAGCTGGGGGGCTACGCCTCTAGACACCCGGGTGTGCCCCCATGCTAAATCCTGGGTGCCCAACTGAATGAACCCATAACAGCTATTTTTGGGTGTCAAAAGAAATTTCCTTACTTTCTCGTCTGTGATGTTATAATATTGAAAAACTAAAGTTAAAAATTAAAGAACCACAATGTTTTTGTTTTTTTCACATTAGAATTTTTTTAGCAATGCAAGAAGGAGGTGCGAGAACCGCTTGGTGATTTTAAAAGGGTGCGAACAAGGAAAAAGGTTAAGAACCACTGCTTTATGTCCTAGTGGACCCAGCCTAATAAAAAGTTGCACATTTCTAAAAAGTATAATTTACTGTATAAGTATATTGTTTTGTAGTAGAAGTAGTTTAGTAGTAAACCGGCCGGTATGCACAGTTGTTGAAGACATCGGTGCAGAAGGTCTGGGGTTCCATTCCCGAAGCGATGCAGTCAAAAAAGCGCCAAAGGCTTGTCACTGCCGCGACGTTTCTTCGAAGCTGTGTTGCCCAGGCGCTAAGTGACGGAGATGGGTAACGCCACTCGTCACAAGCTCCGGCGTAATACCGCGAGTACAGGGTGACCCAAAGAAAAACGGGCCCCAATTCTAATTATTTTAAATACACAGGGCCCGTTTTTTTTGGGTCACCCTGTATAATGAATATTTGATTTTTTATTTCTTTCTGCATCGTTTTAATGCGTATTTTGATCGTAATTTTGCACCACAAAGCTGTGCTGTCTGGGTGCGCGAAAATAGAGCCAGCTTACTTGTTACAAGCACCAGTTTCTGATGCAAGTGGGGATGCAACAAAAATTTTGTCAATATATGGTAAATGAAAAATGCGTGATACAAGACATTAGTCATTCGTTTAATCTCTAATCTCCAAGATTTTCGAATCATAATTTGCTACTTTTTTGCATTTTGTTCTCTCCGGACTGCTTTTAAAATGCTCTTCAACGCCAAAATGACACAAGAAATTAAAATTAACCCGGCTCCTATTCCACCTATCAATGTAGGGACTTCTCCTAAGAATATGTACTGATTTATAAACGAAAAAATAACTTGGCTTGTTTGAATTAACGAAATCGTCCCTGCTTTTTCACGTTGCAAGGCCACGGTGCGAAAAATTTGGCCCAAGAAGAACAACACTACACACGCCAATACGTAAGGGAGGCTATGAAAACACGGAATTGGACTTATTCCAGCAATACCCATAAAAATCAGAACAAAAACAACACCTTCCCAAGCTGCATACAACATAGATAAGCTAAAATGAACGCCAGCACCAAGCTTACGAACAATCACTATTGCGAGTGATACTGTTATTGATGCTGTTAGGGCCAGCATTGATCCAATAATCCGATAAGAGAAATGAAATTGATTTTCGTCATCTTGTGAACCGAACAAGAAAGATGGCTGAGTTACCAAGACAAATCCAATCAAAGTCGTGATCGCTAGAACCACGTTGAGAATCGTGCAGGTCTCTGCATAACAACAGGACAACAGAAAGAAAATTAATTTTGCCTCCGTCTGTTGACAACAAAACTGAACAGAACGTAGTACAATCATCACACATACCAGCGCCATGGCCTAGTGGTTAAGAGCGTTCGCCTTGGATGCTGTTAGGCTGAGTTCTATTCTCAGTTGGGTCAAACCAAAGACTTTAAAACTGGTATCTACTGTTACACTTTCTAAACGCTCAGCAGTTAAGTGTAGCGCGGAGGATGAAATAAACAGGGAATAAAAATACGTCAGTGAATTCTGGACAAAATTTAGTCCTGGCGCTAAAGGACCTACAACATTTCATTTCAATCATCACACATTTTCAAAACTTTTTTTGATAGTGGTTTTCTGAAACAAGAATTGGTGCCAGCAAAAACTTTTGTAGCGGAAGGGCGATTTTTTCAACGTTAAATTAACGTTCTACGGTACCCAGTCAATTTGCTTTGATTTTAAGTTACATCATAAGATGCAAAAGTATTGTTGTAGGCCTAACAGCCATGTTTGCAAAAGATCATTGATGGATTAAGTTTAAACAACTTGAATAATTATAATTAGTATTATCCGTTACACGATTTTTGCTAGTTATAGCACGTGCTTTTGAGCCTTTCTTAGCTCACTGCCCACTTTCACCTAGAAATTTTTCCTGCGTCCTCACAGGGGCGTATCTAAAAATTTTCCTCAGGGGACCAAAATTCTTTAAGATATTTTTAGACATAGGTTTTTTCCAGTATAAGTTTACACGGTAAATGGGTTATACTAGTGGAGTATATTTGATGCAATAGGGAGGAAATTATGGTTCTAGAGGGGCTCGAGGGCTTTGAAAAATCTCATACTTAGGAGCAATTGTAGTGTCTTTCGAACTACTTTAAAGGCAATGTTTGTTTAAATTTTTTGCTCCTAATTCTGACTCCTTCCCGAAATAAGATGCATTTTTGTATAGGCACATTTTCGATTATGTGTTGGGTAATGGTTATAATACGGGATCCGCATAGGCACATAATCAAAGCGGTTCGAATTTTTGGAAAAATGTATTTGTAATTTGGAGCTTTTTGCTTCGCCGTGCTTCTACAGTTTACCATATCTTGGTTTTGGCAATCCAGTTTTGGTCCTCGAGCGCTTTTTGTCTTGCCGCGCCCTTCTGTTTTACAAGCTCTATATAAGCTTTGATTTTTGTTAGTTTAGTTAGAGCTAGTTTTGGCTCTCGTAGTTGTGCACCTGATGAGTCTGGAAGGACAAAAAAATGATAACCGGTTACCCTTTTTCTTGCACTACGTTGTGTACTCGGGTGGGGGGTGTAGAGAATGGGAGTAGTTTATTTGGTGCGTGTTTGTTTTATTCAAGCTTTCTGGCACACTGGCAAGCACACAATAGTGGCTGTAGGTGTGGGGGGCCCGAAGCAGAGTTGTTTTTTGCTTGAAAATCGACTATTGCTGACTTAGTTTACCACAGATCGAAGCGTAAAAGCATTAGACGTGTATTTTTTTTTGCGGGAGCCTTCATGTATAAAGGAGGGCCCAAGGCAACCACCTAGCCAGTTCCTAAAGCAGAGGTGACGAACATGCGGCCTGCGAAAAAATTTCCTGCAATCCGTGAACATTTTGGCGAGACCAGTACTCTAGAACTTTCTTTTTCCCGTCTAATCTTTGCGATGCGATATCAAAAGCTTAGCCCTCGATTGAACTACGCGCGCATGCGACCTTCTGCAGTGATTCAGCAGTTAATCAATTGTTGTGTGATAATAACAACATAACTCGTGGTCCGTTGCAGCTTCTGTACAGTGCAGTATACGAGTAACTATTTGAGTGAGAGTTTAGCAGCTTAGATGGCCGAGTGGTAAGAGCGTCCGTCTCTGGAGCTGTAGACTCGGGGTTTGATTCCGAGTCATGTCAAACCAATGACTTTAAAATTGGTATTCTCAGCTTTCCTGCTTGACGCTCAGCATTAATCGGACAGTGTGGAGAAGAAGCCGGCAAGTTTACTTGTTGTGCCTTTGGGAAAGGCACTTAATGGGATTCTCCCATCGTGGTACGGTAGACAGATGGTTGGCAACTCCTAAGCAAGTTCGTTATAGCGCTTTGAACGCTTTCTCGTGATAGGATGATAAATTTGCCATTAAATACGATGTAAGTTTGCATAAATGAATTGGTGATCTTATAGTGCCATATGCAATTTTTACAGCTTTTTAAAGGTATTTGTTATTCTGTTTTTCAATCAATATTTGATTAGCCGTATTTTTTCGATGTCTTCAGAAAAGAAACGAAAGATAGTAGATATATTTTTATCGCATTACTTTCGGTTATTTGTTACTGCTGATGAACAATTTTTTCGTTTTTAACAGGTTTCATAATAGGTTTATGAAAAATAGTCATGCGGCCCGCTTGCTCATTGGTAAGTGACAAATTGGACCGCGATAGCAAATAGGTTCGTCACCCCTGCTCTAAAGCCACCAGTGCTGGTAGTTTCCAATGCTTGGCTAAAATTAATTAAGCTTTTCCGCAGGCTCACAGCGCCTGATGTAGGATTATACTGTAGTCATGCATTGTAAATTGAGTAATTATGACTTATTCTATCACGGTGGAAACAGCTCAATACAATCGCGTAATTATTAGAGGGCGCGGTGTAACGCATGAGAAGCGCTGTGATAGTGGACATAGGCCACAGTTTTAAGGCGAGAATTACTTCGCGAGTGAGTTAGGGTAAACAAGGTGCGAAGGTGAGCCTTTGCAGTTTAATCGGTTTGATGCAGCAACTTTAGCGTAGGCCTACTAATATCGCAACCCCTTAATCTTTTTGTACAATGATTTTTGCAATTAGTTCCTTTTGTCGAAGCACCGGTAAGCTACAGCAGAAGTGATTTGGCGCCGAAGAAAGCCTAGAAGTTCGCCGAGTAGCCTACTAAGCTTAGTGGACTAATACAGTCGTTAGTTTGATCTCACCTTTCAAACAGATGCAAGCAAACAGCACAGTGAAAGCAGGATTAGTGTAGTAAATAGCATAAGTATCCCCCAGTGAAAGATAGTCCAAGGCTAAAGCAAGACAAATTGAAACAATTGGGGTTAAAAATCCCCGAAGTAACAATAGCAGAGTGATTTTTCTAGTTTTTCCAACTACACCAACTTTCTTGTATTGAATAATTGGCATCAGCATAATGTATTGAAACATCAAACGAGTTAATACCATCAGTACTTTGGGTTCATCAGTCATTTTAATAATGAGTGATCCAAACGATGTGGTAATAGCAGCCAAAAATCCAAAGAAACAGCCTGTCCAAGATCGGTTTCGATCATGACGGGGTTTTGATTCTTCAGTTGGTTTAAATTCAACCGAGTCGTTATCGCTATTTTTTTCCATATAACAACTAGGCTTATCACAAAACTCAAAATTGCAAAATCTGGCCTTACTTCGAAAAATCCTATTTGAAATGCAAAAATTTGTAATTCTTTTTGCGTTTTAAACCACTCTTATCTGTGAATTCTAGTTACATGGTAATGGTATCAACAGCGATGGCGGAAGCATTTCTAAAGTGGGGGGGGCCCAAAACCAATGATCAGATTTTCTTCACCTACAACCAGGACTGGCAGTGACGTAGCGAGAAATTTTAAAAGGGGACATAATTTCTACATTTTTTTCAGCGTCTTTTTTCGGCAGAACTAATTTGAAGCTGATTAGGAAACAAGAAAAGCTCAAGGAGAGTCCGAGGGCATGCTCCCCCGGAAAAATTTTGAAAATTTACATGCTGTAATGGCCGTTTTTGTGCTTTTTGAATAATTTTCAGGCAAATTGTGTTTAACTTTTTTGACCCTAGTTCTGAGTGCTCCGCCAATATGATACATTTTATTCGCACAGTTTTAATAATGCGGGCTTAAGGCGTAAGGCTTATAGCTATCAAAGAGGTTAGAAATTATAGAAAAATTGTATGCATCAAAAACAGTTTTGAAAATGACTGTTGGGAGGATGCATACTCCTCATCCTACCCCTCTGGATTCGCTCCTGGCCATAAGCTACAGAAACCACCAAAAGAATCTGTCATATTTTAGTCACTTGGCACCATTATTTATTGTTCTTGTTTGCTAAAAGGCAGAGTCAAAAGTAGGGGGGCATAGCACAATGGCCCCGCCCCTAAATACGCTACTGAGGGCCGAGTATAGACAATGAGAGGCCATAGGCTATTTGATCACACTGATTGGAAGAGCAAAAGAAGGTCTTCACGTCCTCAGATATAGTCTTTTCACTGAAAATATCGGTATAGTGAAGAGCAAAAAAAAATGTATACACGTCCTCACATGTTCTATTTTCCACTGAAAGTATCGGTGAAGAGAAAAAAAGGTCTTCATTGTTCGTGATGAGGTTCCCCATTTTCTCTGAGGCTCTAGGTTTCAGCCTGCTTACCCTATATGTAAATCCGGCCCTATGCTTACAATCCATTATTTAGCCTGTCCACATGTGACATGTCCAATTTATGTGGGCTTCAGACCCACGGTTCTTGCTTCTAGTTTCTGTTCCCCCACCCTACAAACAAAATGTGAAAGAAGACATCTCTGGATTTAAGCTTTTTCCTGAGTTTTAATTTCGATGGGTAGACCTATTAAGTTTTAAATACATTCATGCAGAGGCATTATGGTAGAAATGAACGCGTTAATTAGAGCCCCTCCAGGCTCCCCCTCAAAAAAAAGTGGGGGGTAGGGCCCCTCGGTTCCGCCACCTATGGATATCAACGACAAAAACTAATAGCCTGGAAAGTCAGTCAGCTCCAATTAAGTCCGACATAAATATCCTACTTCTTGGACAGATTCATTCTTCGAGAAGGCTACCCAAAGAGTAAGTGGGCCGAAGAAGTACCGGTACTGAAAGTGATTTTAGTTTTCTCCCTTTTAATACTGTGCAGTGAACAGTAGTAGACCCAGTACACAAAATTTGCGTCGATGACTGAGAAATTACTCATTAGCGCTACCACAGCCACATAAAACCATAAGTCAGACAGAATTAGTTGCTAGTTACAAATTCGCATCTGGCAACTCTATGACAGGACTTCCTCGAATTTAAGAAGGTCGCACTTCCATACAGTTGACTGAAAGCTTACAAACTCGCGACGATAAACTGAATTTACTGAAACATACCTACAGAATTTTATTATGCAGCGGAAGTTTTTCAATTTAATGCATAACTTTATTCACTTTATTGCAGCTGTATTTATTGGAATGGTCACATCTACTACTAACGTGTAGAATTTTAACCGATGTCCTCATTTACGGCACTTTAAAACTCAGCTTCACCTGCTTAATTTCGGTATTTATTAACCTAGAATCTATTCTGCAAAATATACCTAGTGTAAACAATGAAATTTTCATGCTCTGAGTGCTCGCAGCTTTGCCACACTGCATGAAACAATATCAGCAGCATAATATAACTCGGTAAATAGGGTAAAACTTCTATCTGTCAATATTTGCTCAACCTTACTGGTCAAAGAAAGCCTGCAATTTGATCACCATAGTAAAAATGCGTATTAGCTCTTTTAGCCTGATAGCCTAGGATACTACTTCGGCTATTGATTTGTTGAAACATGTTTCGAAACTTAAAAAGTGTGCTTGCAAATTCGAAATTAAGTTTCATATCAGGTGGCTCAAGCCATAATGTAAAAACACCCTCTCTTTTCAACCAGCCGCTAGCCTGCGTCTTGAATAGCTCAAGTTAGAAGGCAACAAGTCATCATAGGTTCAGTGGCGTAGCTAAAGGTTCTGCCGCCCGAGGCTGTTTAAGAAATTGCCGCCCCCAAATGAGCAATAATTTTTTAAGCATTAATCAGCTTCAAATGCGGCCATCTATTCTCATGACAAAATACGCGTCAATTAAAATCGCGCTGACTTGCAAACCACAGCAATGATTTGGATGCTAATTTGTATTAACCGGTTTAGTTAGTTAGTGTCTTTCATTTCCGTACCGTCAACACAAGAATAATATGCCAAAATAATATGCAGAATCAATGGGGCATCCATGATTTGGCAAGGAGGAAAGGGCACAACCGGGGGACTGGGGTGAATCCCCCAGCCGCCGGAGGCCAAGGGGGTCTGGGGGCTATGCCCCCAGCAGCCAACGAATTTTTACGGTTTTCACATAAAAAACACTAATTTTAGCACACTTTTTTATCGAAAAAGGACATTCAGTGATGCAGTCACTACGGACAATGCTAAAATATTTCCACAGCTTATGTCTAAAAGCAGAGACTTGCTGAGTGTGAGCGATTCAAACAATGCAAAGACGAAGAAAGCAGAAAGACGAAGAAAGCAGTAGGCAATTGTGACAAAATAAACATTAAAATCAAATTTTTATTATACTCACGGAATACTCCGAAGCGTAAACGAGATGGCGGGCTTATTTACGCAACTTTGCACCTGGGCATTGGGCAACACTGTAAGATGATTTACGATTAGCAATTAAGCGATATAGCAAATAAGCAATGGCTGTTCAAAATGATTGGGAAAAAAATTACATAAAGCTTATTAAAAAATGCCGCCCCCTCCCATTGTTACGCCACTGCATAGGTTTCACGAGTGTCCTTACATTAAGCTAATTTACTTGAGCGGGTTTAATTATGCGGGTTACACGCTTCAGTTTCAGTTTAAGAGATTTTTTTAGTTTAATCCGTTTTTTTGAACGCGCTTTTCAGCGGGTTGATTGGTTGAACTTACCTGTTGCAAGCGAGTAATTTCTAACCCGCCATGCTTACTCAAGCAGAACGACCTGAGCTTTGATCTGACGTAAGCGAGTTGGATTTTCCGTGTTAACTCGCATAAATTGTGTATGTAAATTGGCTTACTGTGCATCAGAAATTACTTCGGGCAGCTTCAATGTTGCAAGTAGGTTTTGAGTTGCAATATGCCAATCTACCTTTACGTAAACTTTATTTTAAGCACTTGAACAGGCAGCACTTCTTGTTTAAAATTGCATTTACGTGCTTTTTTGGCTACCAACGATACTCAAAATGACCTTGTTTGAAGATAATACACCACACAGAACTACTGCCTTTGAAAGAGATCTCTTTTCGAATTGCAAAATCAAACACGATTATTTGATGTTAATGGTTTCATGTAAGTTGTGAAATGAAGCACAAAATCAAAAATACGTGTTTCTGCAAAGAAACGAGTTTGCACTATTAGCAGTAAGTTCATACAGGTCTACAATTCGTATCTCAACACAAGGCCACTTTTTTCATTGATTGATACCAATGTTCCCTCTTATTTTTTGCAGTCCGTGTGCACAGAAATTTTGGTATGTGCGCACGTTGTTTTTTGAAATGACTACTGTTTGTATGCAACAACTCACAAAGAAATGCATCCTTTTATTAAGTTCAAAAACAAATTTCCTCAACCTGCCAACCGAGAACATTTTTACATCATGTGTCAGTGAGTAGCAAATTTATGCGTGTGCGCAGCATCTAAAAGCTGTGTGCGCGCGTACACGCGCACAGCTTAGAGGTAACACTGATTGATACACATTGAAATGGAACTCCACAAACAACTGATGAAGTCCTCTCATTTTGCAGAGTAAAATACATCACAGTGATAACATTTTTTTGTAAAAACTTATCTCAATAACGTCTAACGTCACAACAAATGGTTTTCGCGCCCTCATTCAATTGAATAGTTAGTAGGGCAATTTTTTGTCATAAAAGTTTTATATTTTTTAGAAGATCTGTTTTTTATAAGTACTCAAAATATTAATCAAAACTTTTGTAGGATGCTCAATTACGGTGGTAACAAGTCATATAAAAGACATATTTTATACCATAAGTCATAAAGTATGTTTTCGGTCATAAAAGTCATAAATTGAAACATTGCTTCCGAATTCAGTTTGCTTATTCATGGTCCGAAAATGGAAACTGGTCTGAGCATCTCCATTATTGTTATTGCCATACATCTTGCTCAAAAATCTTGAGCCAATTCATTCACGTCATTATGGATTGGATAATTGATGAAAAATGTCGAACTATCCAAAGGCGTCCAGCTGGAGATAGCCCCTTTCTTAAAATTGTCGCTGTAGTGATGCAGATTTATCAAACCATTCTCCTGCTGAGATAGTGCTGCTTCGAAGAGCGTAACCAACTTCGGCTTCCGTGGAACGCTCTTTTTTTATTCTGAAGAAAATGCTATGTTTTGGATGGAGTTTTGACAAGAACAATGTCCCTTCTCATTTAATCATGCGGTTCAACTGTTCAAAGTAAGTGATAACAAGTTCAATACTCCATCTCGGCTGCATAGTTATTAAGAACCAGGCAGAAAAAATTAGGTCATTATTTGAAGTCATATTTTGGAAATAATTAGGTCATAAAAAAAATTGCCCTAATAATTAATCATTGCAAATTTGATTACAGGAGTAACTTATCTTCAAAAAAACATTTATTAAAATTTTTTAAAGCTCATAGAATAGCTAGCTGTTGAAAACTTTCCGCGAATTTGATAACCTTTGCCCAGTAACTTTAAGGTGTAAATAATTTGCACTACCTTTTTACCTTTTGCTTATTTCGAACGGCTTTAAGAATGTTCTTCAACGCCAAAATAATACAAGATATTAAAATCAAACCAGCACCTATCCCACCTATCAGCGTGGGGACTTCTCCTAAAAATATATATTGCAGTATAAACGAAAAAACCACTTGGCTTGTCTGAATTAACGAAATCGTTCCTGCTTTTTCGCGTTGTAAGGCCATAATGCTAAACATTTGTCCCAAAAAGAACAACACCGTACAACCTAGTATGTGAGGGAGGCTATAAAAACATGGAATTGGACTTATTCCTGCCATGGCCATAAATATGAAAATAAAAACAACACCTTCCCAAGCTGCGTACAACATAGACAAGCTAAAATGAACGCCAGCACCAAGCTTACGAACAATCACAATTGCAAGTGCCACTGTTATTGATGCTGTTAAGGCCAGCAAAGATCCAATAATCCGATAAGAGAAATGAAGATAATTTTCATCATCTTGGTAACCAAACAGAAAAGATGGCTGAGTTACCAAGACAAATCCAACGAGGGTAACAATAGCTAGAACCACGTTGAGGATTGTGCAGGTTTCTGAAAAATATTACTGATGGTTTAGCTGCTCAGTTGTGTAAGGTGGCCTAAAATCAGTAAAAATGGCTTCATTTCGTTATGATTCATTCACTTTGGGTGACATATTTTGTGTGCGCGTACCAATGCGTATTTGGAATAAAAGTTTGTCTGTTTCATCAAAGACATATCGTGATGGGCGATTATTGGTGCGTGCAACGTGCAGTTTCGCGCGTGCTATGTGACATACGCTACACAGAAATAGCTCTCGAAAGAAGTTCGAGATTTCAACTTCAATGGATTAACAAAACTGATCTAGTCTGGGTTGTGTATTGCAGTGTCAGCGGCCAATCTGCCGATGTATTTCCGCTGCGTTGTGAACTTGCGACTGGAAATTCATATTGCATGTAAATGCACCTTTACTCTAGTGTGCAGACTGGACTAGCGGAAAATGTTTAAATACTGTTTCGGGAATACAGGAGCGGTAAAACTTAGAAGTCACTATAGTATTATATACACTACAGTTCATTTCAAAAGTTGTAACTTTAGTTGAAGACTAGCTTTCAACGTATACTGGCACGAAGTTCATCTTACCTTTTAAACAGATGCAAGCAAAGAACACTGTAAACGCAGGATTGGTGTAGAAGATAGCATAAGTATCTCCTAACGAAAGATAGCTCAAGGCTAAAGCAAGACAAATTGAGACAATAGCAGTTAAAAATCCTGTTAGTAACAACAGAAGAGTGACTTTTCTTGATGATCCAATCACACTGACTTTCTTATACTGGACAATTGGCATCAGCATAATGTATTGAAACATCGAACGTGTTAACACTATCAGTATTTTGTGTTCATCGGTAATTTTCAAGATAAGTGATGCAAGTGACGTGAAAATGGCAGCTAATAACCCAAAGCAACAACCTATCCAAGATCGTTTTCGATCATTTCGGTGCTTTGATTCTTCAACTGGTTTAGACTCAATGGACCAGCTATCCGTTTTCCTTTCCATAGATGTTACAAATTTCGAAGTCACAGGATTGTTTTTAGCCTAATGAACAGTTGAACATTACCCTAGTTAAAATAAAATGAAAAAGTGTTGCAATGTAGACTGGTAACGTAATGTAACCTTTAGTAACCTCTTCTCAGTTCATGTCACCTTGCCTTCTAGATTGCGAGTGCTCGTAGCAATCATCTTACAAGCAACTGGTTTTCTTGCTTTCTGATAATGACTGATGTTGTGCTATATAAGACCGTGTACTTTTTCACAATTTTGTATTACAATTTAGTTCTATGTTGTACTCTGAAAAATTACTTAAGAATACAACAAAAAGATTCAAAATTTGTAAAATTTCACACAAAGACAGACCGTCGCATGTTTGTAAAGTTTTCGTTGGAAGCAACTTCTAATTGAGCGTTAAAAACGTGAAAGGTAGAGATAAGTTTTAAATCTCGGCAATACTGAGCTTATTTGAAGTTATTAAAGAGCTCTATCTATTTTCTCTTTTATATTTTTTGTAAGTGAGAAAGCCGGTTGCTCCGCGGGTGATATAAACGAAATTTGACGTTGAAAACTCTCCGCTTCCAAGCTTAAGCACGTAAAATAAGCTTACTTTAGGCTTCCAAACGACCCGAAGTCGATCAGAGCTTTCAATGAAGAAGGCCTGTTTTACGGGTTTATTTGGCTCAAGAACGCCTTTGCAAAACGTAAGTGGTCTGTTACACTTGAGACTTGTAATCTCGAGCGAGACGGAAGAGCCACTCAACTGCAACACGAATGGCATTGTTCTGACTTGATTACCCATTCTCTCGGTAGGCTAGCCTATTTGAATACGAATCGAAACTTCTCCCAAACAAATCACAGCATACATTACACACCTTCCAGTTTTTTTGGCCCAGCAGGGGGACAATTGCTCAACGACTCATTCGTTAGCATTACTTTATCCCCGACGAGAAAAATCTGGCAAAATAATCACTGCAATAGCTTAATCCCATAACTTATCCCCAGGAAATCTCTTAAGGCTATGAACTTGATCGATTTCTAAGCTCAAAACAATAAATGCTCAAAAAATGCCCTTGACATTTTCGACAAAATTCAACGAAAAGCGTACGGATCTCGCTTCTATGAACTGGAATCATACTAGTCGCTAAAGGTTTTCAATTTTCATAACTCCATACACGCTATTATTGCAATTGCTAGAATTACCGTCAAGCAAGCATATGTAAAATTGACGAACACATTTTCCAGCCCTCTTTGGCAGTAAGTTCTACCTTCTTGATTTACGGTATTCATTAACCTTGATTTTTCTGCAATGTAAACCTAAGCAAACAACGAAATTTGGTTCTGAACGGTGTGGCTTTATCTTGCTGCACGAAATAACATATTAGTTAAAAAACTTTAATTATGTCAATATTTGAGTAGCATGATTGCATCACTGAACAAAATTTGACGAGAAAATCACTGTTCCGAAGCGAAATGCATGATGCCGCGATAATTCTGCAAAAGCCTCTCTTTCGCGTGATTATTTAAGGTAATGAATACTTAAAAGTTTTTGCCATGATTCATTGACACAACAGTCGAATCCACAAAAATAGGTTTGGTCTCGATAGATTTTTATCGCTTATCACTTGGACAATTTCATGTTCAACATTTGCTGGCTTCTTACACCATCTCTTCGACACTGTGATACTGATATACATATATACATCTTTAACTTCCTACCATATTATAATTGCTTATGGTTGAAACAATTGCCTTGTAGCAGGGCTGGGCAAACTACGGCCCGCGAGACCATTTTATGCTGCCAGCGGGCATTTACAGCTACATAAACTCTTATGGTGAATCAAGCCAAAGACCTTAATTTTTGCTCCTTACTGATGTTGAGTGGAATATAGGACATGTGCGGACGTGATGACCTTTTTTTATGTGCTCTTCCAATTAGTGAGGCCCTCGGCTTCAAAATCTTTTCTAATGCGGCCCTTTGTGTGAAAAGTTTGCCTACCCCTGCCTTATAGCTTTGTAGCCTATCGAGCTGCCTCAAACAAAACTTCTTTAAAATGGAACTTTTATTCAAACTTAACTCGCAGGTACTTACTGCTCATTGATTTTGATCTTAGGTATAAAAAACAACATAATCAAACTTGCTTACGTATACAAAGAAACAGATTTGCACTTGTAGGCAGAAGTGAAACATTTCTTATCCCAACACAATAGGTTGTTTTCGCAGATATATCTTATTGGAATATAGGCAGTCAAGACGCTACAAAAGGTCCCTATATATTGCTGCCATTGTCCCACTCCCAGTGACACACCTTCACTGCAACGTTCTTAGCTGTTTTGCATAAATTGTATGGTAACTTGCGATGTTGAGCACCGCTAAATTTGTGATATGCTTCACCATATCGTACTTAAGTATAATAAAAAACAACTAAGTAATGTTCTCATTAAGTCTTGCCAATGGGTCACCATCGCAGCAACGTTTCTTAGCAGCTGGGTTACTCTGGCGCTAAGCACCCGCGATGGGCCCCGCAACTCGTTACACGCTTAGGCAGGGGTGCCTAACCAGTTGATCGCGATCTACCTGTCGATCTTTGAATGCCTGGCGGTCGATCCCGGGAGATATTACGCATGTGTATGGGTTTGTCGAAACAAAAATTTAATAATTACGCACAGATTTTATTTTAAGGTTTGTCTTGAAAAACCATTAAGGAATTTTGAAAGACCACCAATTGAATTTGTAACGTAAAACACAGCTTTCTTCACGATTGTGAAAGCAGATTATGAGAGACCGCTGGACAATTTTGAGAGACCAATTCGGTTCCTCAAAATGCCCTAAAAAAAAAACACTGATTAGCATATTTTTTGTATTTTTAGTCCGGCGTTTTCCTCATTTTTTGTAATTAATTTATTTTGACTGTAGGCCTACCGTATTTACCTTACATCAACAATACAATTGTAATACAATAATTGTTATTGTTTTCGTATGTGACATGAAATTCAGAAAAACTTTTTCGAATAAATTGTATTCAGCTGATCTGCTGATTTCTTACAATTTTTTTCTTGTTTTCAGCCATGATTTTAGGCCAGGTAGTTTGTATCTGCTGTGGCATATTTTATTTCTTATCAGAAGAGCATTTAGTTAACTTATTTATTGAATGTGCCTACGCTAAAATTGAATGTACTTACATGAAATCAATGTTATTTAAAGTATGTTTTCAATTCACACTTAGATCTTCAGATTCTGAAAAGAGTGTAAGTAGGTCTTATGTCCGAAAAGGTTGGGCAACCGCGCGCTAAGGCGTAATACCGCCAGTATAATGAAAATTTGATTTTGTTTTGTTCTCATCAATATTTCGCTTATATCTTTCCAGATTAAAATGCTATCAAAATTTTTAGATCCTCAATCTTCAGAGATTCACTCATTGAAAAATATAGTGTTGCACATGCTGTCTGTTGATCGAATAGTCTAACTTTTTTTTGCAACAAGCTCTTAGGTGATTCGTGCTGTTTATGCATATACAGTACATGCTATTTATTATCTCCTTCAGTTTCGAGTAATTCGAAGCGCTTTAGAAATGTTTTTCAACGCCAAAATAATACAAGATATTAAAATCAAACCAGCACCTATCCCACCTATCAACGTGGGGACTTCTCCGAAAAAAATATATTGCAGTATAAACGAGAAAACCACTTGACTTGTCTGAATTAACGAAATCGTTCCTGCTTTTTCGCGTTGTAAGGCCATAATGCTAAAAATTTGCCCCAAAAAGAACAACACCGCACATCCTAACATGTAAGGAAGGCTATGAAAACATGGAATTGGACTTATTCCTGCTATGGCCATAAATATCACAATAAAAACAATACCTTCCCAAGCTGCATACAGCATAGATAAGCTAAAATGAACGCCAGCACCGAGTTTTCGAAAAATCACAATTACAAGTGACATTGTAATGGCTGCAGTTAAGGCCAGTAAGGATCCAACAATTCGATAAGAGAAATGAAATTGATTTTCATTTTGTGAACGGAACAAGAAAGATGGCTGAGTTACCAAGACAAACCCAACCAAAGTCGTGGTCGCTAGAACAATGTTGAGGATTGTACAGGTTTCTGAAAAAAATTCTATTAATACTGTCGGCTCATTCCGCTGCATGAAGCAGTAACTTGGCACTTCTAAGTAGGGTGGCCTGAAAGAGTTATACCCGTGGAAATGCAGCTATATTTGTTTTCATTTTCACAATTAATGAAGTTCATTTACATCGTCGTTCACGCTTAAACTGTTTTGTTTGGATGCACAGGGGTTGACAAAGCTTTCAAACCATCCGGTTTCAAAAATTATTATCACTATAGTAGAAAATTTATATCTGAGGCAAGCTTTCCCAGCACTAATCAGCGAGCTATGATAGGCTGATGGTTAATTAAACCTCACCTCCCAAACAAATGCAAGCGAACAGCATTGTAAACGCAGGATTAGTGTAGAAAATAGCATCGGTATCGCCAAGGGAAAGGTAGTTCAAGGCTAAAGCAAGACAAATTGCGACAATGGGACCTAAAAATCCTACTAGTAACAAGAGAAGAGTAAGTTTTTTTGTAGCTCCAAGTACATCAACTCTCTTGTATTGGATAATGGGCATTAGCATAATGTATTGAAACATCAAACGAGTTAAAGTGATAAGTACTTTGTGTTCATCAGTAATTTTCAAAATAAGTGCCGCAAACGATATCATCATAGCTGCTGAAAACCCAAACAAGCATCCTGTCCATGAACGGTTTTGATCAATGCGAGACTGTAGTTCTTCAATTCGCTCAGATTCAACAACTTCTTTATCGGTATTCTTTTCCATGTTAATTATCACAAGGCTCAATGCTACAGAACAGAATCTCAAAAATGTCCCAAATGAGGTGGTTAATTTCTTCAACTCAGTTATAACAATTAGACGTAGGGCTACAATTCTAAATTTAAATTGTAACAATTTAAACATCATTACGAACTCTTGCTAAACAAACGCTGCATTAATCTATTATACTGTAGGCTGTATGCATTGTGTCATTTTAAGGCCTGCCATTAGCGTATATCTCTTCATGTTTAGATTTTCATCGGCCCTACTTATTTGATTGAATATTATACCTTCCAAAACTTTCAACTCAAGGTTGATGTGCCTGGCGCCTAAACTTTTTCAATTTACTGCAATTTCGTGTACTCGGTATCGGAATATTTACAGATACTGTAGGGCCAGTTTTGAGAACAGAACAATACATGTTACAGCGAATACATATATCTTTCAGCCCTACTTTGACCAAAGTAAAAACGGAACGGACTGTCAGAGCAAAAACTATATGGGTATATAGGCCTAGTATATTGTCTTTGCTTCGACACTCCGTTCCGTTTCCACCAACTACAACCTAAATCTCTGCTGCACGTTAAATCTATAGCAGCGAACTTTGCTACTCTATGAAACAATATCACAGCATGCCTTATTAATACTGCAGTCTACATCTAATACAAGTTTCAGTCAGTCAATATTTGCTCATAATCTTGCGACGTTTTGCTAAAATTTAACAAGAAAAGCGGTGAAACAGGATGCAAGTGGCCCTTACGGCCGGATTAAAGCCATGGAACGTGGATTAAATACGATTACATTATCGTTTATAACTTATAAAAAAACGACATAGTTATTGCAAAAAGAGAACTCGCAGCTGCTTTTAGTTAGTCGTAATTGGCGAGTCTATTTTAGCCGTGGGCGCGGTATTGCAGCCCCATCTGCCCTTGCCTCCATCCGACTCTGGTTGCCCCGATAATACTAGTAAGCCTCTCCTCGGTGTGGTAAATGAGGTAAACATCTAAGTTTACACAGGTTTGATTCTTTGAAACAGGTTTAAAAACTTCGTCAACATGCTTTAATAAATTGAAAACTGCTATGAGCGAAAGTGCAACTAGATAATTTTATGAGCCTGTGTCTCAAATGGGCTTCTAAGTAGCTTAACGGTTTACATCAAAATAATGGAACTGTATTTGTGTGCTAGTGTTACGCAAAAATGCTTTGGCGAGGTCAAAATTCGCAAAAGCATTTGAAATTATGATGCTGATTTGTCTTTTTAATGCCTTGCAATGATGGAGAGTTCGCACGAGCAATGAACGTGAAGTGGGGTGGGGTGGAGCAAAGTTTTGCTTGCACTTTTATAGAATCATGCAGTTCACATTGGCTCTACTCAGCTCTTCTGGCACTGAAGAACATGCAAAGCTCAGCGACGCCTCGCTGTACGTTATAACTTATACTAGGTTGTTTGTGTAAAACCCATCTCTTTGCCGGTATTGCACAATCAAAATAATTTTGTTACAAGTCATACTGTTTTATTTATAATAGAAATGTCGTTTAAATAGCAACTTTTTCAAAAACTTGTATTTCAGGTTGTACATATACAATCACGTTCAATTCGCAAAAAAAATAACACAATCGAAATAACATATTCCTTTTATAAAGATACAAATTTGCAATGACAGCAGTACATGCATAAACAATACATATCAGTATGAATACGCCATTTTTGCACTATTGATAGCTTATATATGGGAATGGACGAAAAAAGAAAATGAAAAAGGCTCTTTTTTCTTGGCCGAGTAAACACATCACAGTGAAATTATTTTTGTAAAACTTTATACGCTATAATGTTTATGACAAAACGATAAGATTTTCACCGTCAAAACATTAAGAAATTGCTAAAAGTTTGAGAGCCAGAAAAGATTGTCTCATCAAAAATTGAAGAGTGCTTGCTAGCTGTTCAAAGCTGTTTATAACATCAAGTTTGAGGTAAGCAACGCTGCAAACATGCAATTTACACTATCTCTTCCAGCTACGATTAATTCGAACAGCTTTAAAAATGCTCTTTAGAGCTAAAATGATACAAGAAATTAAAATCAAACCAGCTCCTATCCCACCTATTAGTGTGGGGACTTCCCCTAAAAATATGTATTGAAGTGCAAAGGAAAAAATAACTTGGCTTGTTTGAATTAACGATATTGTTCCTGCTTTTTCACGTTGCAAGGCCACAGTGCGAAAAACTTGACCCAAGAAATACAAAACAGCGACACCTAGTACGTGAGGAAGGCTATGAAAACATGGAATTGGACTTATTCCAGCTATGGCCATGAATATCAGAACAAAAATAACACCTTCCCAAGCTGCATACAACATAGATAAACTAAAATGAACGCCGGAACCGAGTTTTCGAACAATCACAATTGCAAATGACGCTGTTATTGAAGCCGTTAGGGCCAGCAATGATCCAACAATTCGATAAGAAAAATGGAAGTGGTTGTCGTCATCTTTGGAACCAAAAAGAAAAGACGGCTGCGCTACCAAGACAAACCCAATCAAAGTCACAATTGCGAGAACCACATTGAGGATTGTGCAGGTTTCTAAACATACCAGTATATCGTTTCCAATAACCATTGGTGGTAATTTGTGCAAAGCTCTATACTTTAACAGAGGCGCTGACATAATTAGTTCCTGAATTGGATAAACTAAATGAGCATATAGCCCTAATACAAAAACAGAATATCCAAGTAAGAATAAGACAAATTATCTTTTCAAAAAAGTTACTCAATGCCTTGCCGGATTAGAGTTAATCGACACCTGCTCTTTGCCTTGCAGGAAGACCTTAAAATGTGTAGTAGGCTACTCTAGTACTAGGCTACAACCAACTTCTGGCATTGATGTAATAATTACTTCCTGCCGTGTTGTTTGTTGATCGCACCCGTAATCGCGTATTTCCTCGCAGGTCTATCTTGATTAGCTCGCAAGAAGCAATGTCCCTGCAGCGATTGCTTATCGATGTTATCTGCTTATAATTATGTAAACTGCAAGGCGTTGCTGGAACGTGTTGAACGTTACCGCATAACGAGCTCGAGCAACAGTTGCGCAGTGCTGTTATTTTATTATTGTTAAATTTTTACTTACAGACGTTATAAGCATGTTTAAGCTAAAATAAAAGCAAATATGTAACCCGAGACCAATTGTTTTCATTTCAGGCATGACTGCAGTTATTGAGATAAATGCACTTCTAATACACAAAAACACGCAAAATTAGTCAATAAACAGCAAAATATGGCCGAGCAACTTTTTAACAGCTCAGATGGTCGAGTGGTATAAAGCGTCTGTCTCTTGAGCTGTAGACTCGGGGTTTGATTCCGCGTCGGGTCAAACTAGTGACTTTAAAATTGGTATTCACAGCTTTCCTGCTTGACGCTCAGCATTAAAGGGACAGTGTGGAGAACAAACCGGCAAGTTTACTTGTTGTGCCGTTGGGAAAGGCACTTAGCGGGATTGCCCCATCTTGGTGTGGTAGACAGATGGCTGGCAACCCCTAAGCGAGCTCGTATAGCGCATTGATCGCTTTCTCGTGACAGGAGGATAAATATGCAACTTAATAAAAAAATAAATAAATAATATGCTTATGATAATGGACTGGGCATTGCTAATCTTACCTTTCAAACAAATGCAGGCAAAAAACACTGTAAAAGCAGGATTGGTGTAGAAAATAGCAGAAGTATCTCCCAGTGAAAGGTAGCTTAAGGCTAAAGCAAGACAAATCGAGATGATAGGGGTTAATAGTCCTCGTACTAACAGCAGAAGAGCGATTTTTCTAGTTTTTCCAACTACACCAACTTTCTTGTATTGGACGACTGGCATCAGCATAATAAATTGAAACATCAAACGTGTCAATACCATCAAGACTTTGTGTTCATCAGTAATTTTTAAGATAAGTGATCCAAACGATGTGGTAATAGCAGCTAAAAATCCAAACAAACAACCTGTCCAAGAACGGCTTCGATCATGGTGAGGTTGAGGGTTTACGTCTGGTTCGGATTCAGAAAAATCATTATCTACACTCTTTTCCATTTAAAATTATACAACCCAATCAGACCTATACCGGTATACCGTTGAGTTGAAAATGCTTTAAGTCACTGTAAGGTAAATGATCGAAAGCGAGTGTTAAATTAGCATTTTACACAAGCATTGAGCTCAGATCATTAGTAAAAATAGTGTAGATAGAAGTTTCATTTGGATTTTTTAAAAAATTCTCAAGCTCTAGATCAGAAAGACCACAATTACCTCGTCCACATATTTCATTTAAGTGGTTTCAAAGACCCAGGATTTAGAATTTTTTGGTGCCAGAATCACTTTTTTATTGTAACATCAAAAAAATTGATTATGACGCAGAAATCTCTCGGTCTTTTGGAACCACTCAAATTGGATACAGAGTAAATGCGACCCTCGATCATTCAATGCGAAACGGTGCTTAGATTTAACGCCATAAACTGATTGAATCTTGTGAAGCAAATGATGTAACATGAATCAGTGGGTTCATAACTGCGGCGCAAATCACGGACAGAATTTGACTTTTTTGTGCTACCACTGCGAAGTTTCAACACGAGCAAATTGAGAGTATAACTACATTGAACAACAACACCATTTGAGTATTACCTGGGTAAATACTAAAGTGATCAAAATAACTCAGATCTTATTCTAAATCTCTAGGCTAAAATTGAAGCTTTAACTAAAGCTGGTGAAAACGAATTGTGCATTTTTTAGGTATCGCACCTTCCTCATAGCAAGCTTTTATGATTGCTTCTCCAAAGTAGATCAACTGGCCTATCCAAACTACTGTAAACACTGGATGCAATAAGCGGTCGTAACTTCATCGTAAACAAACAGCTTTAACAAAGCTCTTTGGAAATTCAACGTCGCTGTGTCAATGTTTGCTCGTTATGCCAATTGATATTGCTCAACCTCAATAATTCAACGTGAGTTTCAAATGCTGATCATATTGAGAAACGTACTTTACCAACTATCTTCGAACTGTTGCACCATCACTGATAAGCTGTACACTAACCCTTCCGTCCTTTGCAGCGTATGCTTGCCTGTGCTCTGCGCATAGTGTACATTATTGCTACCATTGAAGCAATAGTACTCTCGCACAGCAGCGTATAAAACAAAAAAAACGCTAAAGATCAAGATGAAATAGCAAGATAACTTTCTATTGTTAATATTTAAGCAATATTTAAGATGAAAATGAAAAAACGTTTGGCCTTTCAGCAATCAAAATATAAGAGCTTGCCTGAAGCAAAAAATCAGAATGTATTTCAAGTGCTCTCTTAAGTGCCAAAGTGTGTAGTTGGTGTCCGATTGCGTAAGCCGAAAGCGTGAGGTTGATTGTCTCTGATGTTTTGAATTATATTCCAATGCGCAATATTGTTGACATTAGCCACTTATAAGTATACCTAGTGCATTATTGGAACGTCTAAACCAAACTAAATTTGGTTTCTGGACTAGAGTTAGTTTTCTTATCAGCCTAGGTGAATGTATTCTTACAATCAAGACGGCTTTTGGGAGACGTTTATTTTGGTACACTTCAATTTTGAATGCTGCTGGTGAATGCGCAACAATTACTGACCATTTTGAGAGGCGCCGTTTGGAAAAAAATAATTTAGGTTTTCCACATGTTTTTTCGACCAATTTAAGCTACATCTTGTCCAATATAGGAGATATTTCCTGTATATGCATAGGACAAATATGTGGTTTAAAGTAGCCGAAAACACTGATGCAAAATATATAAGACAAATTACTGCATAAATTTGCCAAAAACAGCAGTGCAAAACGTATAGGAAATTTTTCATATGATATATAAGACAAATTATCGCATAAACTAGCCGAAAAAAGCAAAACATATGCAAAAATTTTCTGTATGTTTTGCGCTGCTTTTTTGGCAAATTTATGCAATAATTTGTGTTACACGTTATATAGAAAATTTCCTATATGTTTTGCACTGCTTTGTTTGGCAAATTTATGCAATAATTTGTCTTATATATTATATAGGAAATTTCCAACATGTTTTGCACTGCTTTTTTCGGCAAATTTATGCAATAATTTGTCTTACATAGGAAATTTCCAACATGTTTTGCGCTGCTTTCTTGGATAATTTATGCAATAATTTGTCTTATACATTATATAGGAAATTTTCTAAATAAATATTTTTCGTCAGTTTTTTCGGCTACTTTGAATAACACAAAGCAAATATTTTTTATAATATATTGGACAAAATGTAGCTTAAATTGACCGAAAAAGCATGTGGAAAAACCCAAATTATTTTTTTCCAAACGACGCTTCATACCATTCGTAGACGAGAGAAAGGCGGAGAATTACGACGTCACAGAAGATTTAAGTAATGCATTGTAGTACGCCAACGGGAGTTCTATCCATCCTGTCTAAATTTGGTTTGAATTCAAAAATGTGTGCTGTTTTGGTCCAAATCAAAATTTCAGGTTGATTTAAACGTTCCAAGATAATGTCATTTAAGTGCTGTAAATTATTTCATCATCTCAATGCTACTGAAGCCCGAAATTATGCTCACGGAAGCTCTCTCAAAAATGGAGGTGCTCGTTAAAAATGCAGGTGTTCGTTCGTTAGTTCGTTGACCAGACGGGGGCAGGTGTTCGTTAAGCAACCAAAAAAGCTGTGAGATTCATTCAACCAAGTCAAGTCTTTGCCTTCAACCATGCCAAATTACCACGCAGAAAAGTAAAGTGACGAAATAAAAATACAATTAATAGGGTGGGATCTCAGCGGTCTTCGAGTCGAGCGGTCACTCGTATTGTCACCGAAAAAAATGTGAAGCAAAAACTTGACGGAAATATTTAATATTATCAGGAGACGAAGGCTTAGACAGAAGATCAGCTATTTTCCATGTTTGCATAAGATTGTAGAAAATGTGATTTCAAATTTAGTTCAAATGGCGTTTTAGGTAAATTTTGTATATCCTACGTATCTGAACAGTCTTTCCTCTCTCCAAATCAAAGTTATCAGAACGCTTGGTGATAATGAACTCTTCGACAGAGTCACGCCTATCTATTCGAAATTTAAATTCACAGAATTACCAACCGTGCTACCAGATTTTCCAGTAACCCGAACAATCTTTACATACCTAGGCTAAGTATCGTGCAAACAAACTTTAACGTAGTTTGAAGTATCAAGGTGTCAAAATTTGTAACGACTTACCCTTGTGTAAGTTGAGCCCCATACGACTAGTCCAAATAAGAGATGAGGATGAATAAAAGAATAGTATATAAGGTTCGTATAAAGCATTTTGGGATGAAACGAATTTTAATTTACATAATACCCCCGCGGCCCTTGAAATTTTCAGCTCGATTGCTGTCAGGTGATCGTGAAAATTTAAGTTTGTATCAATAATCACGCCAAGATATATTTGACACTGTTTTTAGCGTTGATCGTTGTATCCTTCAGTGAAACAAAAAAGTCCATGTGTTGAGAACTTTTTGTAGGAGGGATCATAAGAAGGTGACATTTTTGTGGGTTAATATAGTTAATTTATTTAAATTGCACCATTCGAGTAAAACAGATATTTCAAGGCAGGGGCGCCGACAGCCAAACGTGGGCCCGGGGACAGCTTAAATATTGGGCCCCCTTATATTTTAATGCAACGTTATAAGCCACACGTGCTGGTTTTCATTTAATTATCGAGCGGCGTAGGCATAGTAAGACTTTTCAATAAGACGATTTCACACTGTGTAGCGACAATTACAGCAGACGGTTCTGTCCCTGATCTCTTTGGCCCAGGTGGTGCAGGCGTGGTTATTGCCTGCAGCCGCTGTCGCTCCAACATCGATTTCTCTCTCCCTGCCTCCCCCATTTCTTCCAGCTTCACAGCGTGAAATTTTAAGATACAGCGTGAAATTGAACAAGCAAGATTTTTTTACCGAGTGATTGGTGCCTTGCGCGCTTTCAGTCCTCTCTGACTCAAAAATCAATATTGGAGTTAAAATATGGAATGATATTTCACGAGAAATCAAGAAACTATACCTTTCCTCAACTTCAAAGACGCTTACAAAAATGTTATCTCACTTAAGTATGATGTGGATACTATAGAAAATGTTAACATGAACTACCGCCTACCAGTACAGGAAACTAACTTTTGCCCTAATTGCATTTTTAGTGATTTTTTTGCATGGCTTTTTCCTTTTTTGCTTGGCTTAAGTGTTTTATTTTCCCTTATCCGATCGCCTAACAAAGCTTGACTGGGCTCCTGCTTGACTCTAAGACCAATGGTCCCTTCGCAGCAGCCTGTTGCTACTTGCTAGCACTTTTGTTCGTGTTGTTAAGTTGCTTCATTTCACTGCTTTTGAAGGATTACCTTACTGCTGTGCTTTGAATGTCGGAATGGACCCTAATTTACTGAATTCCGACACTCGGATTTTTTTTTCAGAGCGTAGGAATTAACTCTAACCCTAACCCAAACCCTAATAACCATTGCTATTCCTACGCTCTGAAATTCAGCAATGAAACCTCCGATTCTGACATTTCAACGTTCCAGCGCTCCTCAAATTAGTGGCGCCCATGAAATAAACTGTTCTGTTCTGTATCTGTGTGCTAACGACATATTATACAGTTTGTAGCGCTAAGGCAAGCTTTTTCCTAAATGGATTTTTATCATGGTTTGCTTAGCTGAAATGCTTACTTTTGACATCCTATTGATAAACTACAAAATTTTCTTGTTTGTTTTTCGCTTAAAAATCACCTGTACTAACAACAAAATTATTTTCATTTAAAACTACGGGTACCGACCGGTAAGGCAGTAGTAGTACTACTCTCTACAATACATAAAAATAGACTTAATGAAACATCATGCATGTGACGAATTACTTGGTCTTTTATTATATTGTTATGTCTGCTATTCACATATTCTTTCTGTCTTAGGTACCGGTACTGTTGCTGGCAAAGCCAATTCAATTAATTCGACTGCTGGCATTTACTCAACGGTTATGATTAAGGATGAAATTTTAGTGTTTTTATGGCACTTTTCAACGATAGATTGATCAGTTAGCGCCAGAACTGAATCGTTTTCAAGTTTTTCACTGACTTACACTAATTGATAATCCATTTCATCCTCCACACTACCCTTAATAATGAACTTGTTCCTTTATCTGCTTGCACTCTATATCGTAATTGAGTTTTGTGCGCGTAACATTTTTTCATTTTTCTATCGAGACTGTTGATCGCGCTGGGAACTGGCTGGCTACTTGCGTTTTGCGATAGTTGTCTCTTTTGTGACGTAACACAAGAACGATGCAAAAAGCACTTTTTTCTATCAAAAACTCCTTCTGTGGGAATGCGCTATGAATGCAGGACCAGGACGTAGAGCTGGTACTGTATTTATACCATAGATCAACACTACAGTGACTACCTGTAAAAATGTAGGCTCAGGCATCAAATTAGAAAATACTGGGACTGGACTTGCACTTACGTTACATAAATGCTAAAAATTTGGGGTTGAAATTTATTGGAATTCTTAAGCAGCTCTGAATAGTTAGTGCAGTTACTCGATACCGGTTACGTTAGAGGCCATTGTGTTAGACCTTGACATACCCTTTTTTTAGCAATAGCGTTAAACACTTCCGCAATAATTATCCACTGCAATCGCGGAGTCAGGCAATCAGCGGGAGCCCATATGCAAAACCCGCGGAGTCAGCAGGAGTCTATCCTTAGCGGACCACCCTTAGCTACTGTTAAAGGCCAATATTAGACCTTAAAATATGATATCTCTTTAGCAATGGCGTTAGACACTACCACAATAATTATGCACAACCGCGGAGTCAGTGGGGACCCGTCCTTGGTCGTGAGCTTGTCAGCGGGGGCCCATATGTAGAACCCGCAGAGTCAGCGGGGGCCCATCCTTAGCTAGTACTCCTCCACTAAACAAGACGTTTTTGTTTGCAGAAAACCCTGTTTGAATTAAGCGTTGCTCCAGTGTATGATAATCTGCACGTTGCTTACATAGCAGCGCTTGCTGTTCACTGTATAGTGTGATTTTGATGGGCCCCACTATGGGCCCTCTGAAGGGCATGGGCCCCGGGGTCATTGTCCCCCCCTGCCCCCCCCTCTCGGTGGCCCTGTTTCAAGGTTGAGGGTAGATAAAAGGGATGTAGGGTTGGAAGCATGGAGAAATAAACACGAGTCACCAACAAATAATAGGCGTACTCGCGACTGTTTGAGGCATACCATCTACGTACAACAAAAATAGTAGGGGTCCAAGTATGGTACCCCATAGTTAATATGTCGTAATTCTGAGTTAACATGATTTAATGACACATATTGTTTTCTTTCTAGAAAAGAAGAAAGGAGTTTATGAGCTGCATCTCGTATTCCGTAATGATGTAATTTAGTTAACATTGTTTGGTGACAGACGGTTTCAAAGGCCTTCTTTAAGTCGAGAAAATATATGCCAGTGTGTTGTTGCCTGTGGATATTGTCACACGAAGGCGAAGTTACAACGTCAATAATGGCATGGGCTGTGGAGATATTGATTTGAAAACCGTATTGATGAGGCGAAAGTACTTGTTTCTTGCTCGAAAAAGACACTAGTCCAATATGGATAAGCTATTCAATTATTTTTGAGAAACAAGTAAGAACATTACACAGGGAGGTGGATGGAATATAACCACAGTCTTCTAATGATCGCGGTTACAAGAAAATCGCTCCGACCTGCCTCTATTGAGTGCGCAATCATTGCATTGTTGGTAATTTCTTTCAATCAACACAACCGTTTATAATTTGTCTTCGATTTGGTGAAAAACACCAAAGTGCAGAGTTTCAAGCTTTTGCTTTGCAGCCAAAGACAGGTTTTGATACTCCATCGTGTCAAACCAAAAGCTTCAAAAAATGATATCCATAGCTTCTATGCTGAGTTCTACACATCAAGTTGGTGTGGAGAATGAAATAGTCTAAAATTGTAATTAGACATTGCCTCAAGTCTAACGCGTTTAAGATAAATGTATTTTGTTTGCTTCACAGCCCTGATACGATCTTTCACCTACATATTTTAAGACACATCGGCTCCAGTTTGAAAAAACTTTGAATACTATCTAAACCAGGCGTTCTCATCCGGGAACCATTGGCCCCCTTAGGGGGCTACGAGACATTAACCAAAGGACCAGAGCCGGCGCCAGAGCAGTCGACTTAGGGGGGCCAAGCGTTTATCAGGGGGGGCCAAAGTTTGAAATTAAGCACAAAATCCGCTGTCTTCCAAAGAGTAAGCTCGTTAAATGGGGGGGCCAAGCATGTCGATGGGGGGGGTCAAGCCCCCCTGGCCCCCCTTGGCGCCGGCCCTGCAGGGACACAAGCGCAATATTTATTAACCTGTTATCGATGATTGACCATGTATGACCAGCGGACAGTTGTGGCCGCTACGCATGAAATATCGGGAACGACCAAAAATTTTATTCCCGAGCAGGGGTAGAGATGGCATGGGCCGCTAAGAGACCCACTAACGAGCCGTTAACCGGTTTTTTTAGTGGTCTGCTAGCGGCCCAGTTGTATCTTTTGTTTCTAACTGAGCCACTAGCCTGCCGCTAACAACTTTTGAAATCTGTTTCAACTTTCATTTTTCTTTTACAGGTGGTTAAAAGTTCATAAAAGAATGGGCTTTGGGTGGGCCGGGCTTTATTTTTGGGATGAGTTGTCGGGTCGGTTACCGCTACTGGGCAAGAGGTTCCGGATCGCCCGTGACGATAAAAACAGCTTTAACTTACACTGTGTGAAAAAATAACAGGGCAGTTTTGTCTACATTGCAATCATCATCATCCAGTTTTAATCCGGTTTTTCCTCGTGTCCGAAGGTAGCCGGATGCACCTCATTCCTTCAGCAATCGCTCCCACTCCCTCTCTCCATCTCGCGCGATCTGTAGCTTCCTCCACCCTTAACCCAATCTTCTTTATATTCTCTTCGACTGGTTTCTTCCATATTTGCTTCGGCCGTCCTCGCTTTCGTGGTCCATTCACTTCAAACATCATTGCCTTCTTCAAAATGCTCTCATCATCCCTCCTAACCACATGTCAATACCATCTCACTCCATTCGCTTTAGCCATTTTATCTAAAGTTTCCTTCAGACCCAGCATTTTCATCAGCTCCTCAGTATTCTTTCTATCCTCTAGTTTTACTCCACACATTGATCTCACCATAGCTCTTTCAGTTCTTCTCAAAATTACCATCTCATTTTCCCTCAAACACCATGTCTCACTTCCATGTAACATTGCTGATCTTGCGCAACTACGATACACCATCCCTTTCATTTTCAAAGAAAACCTTCTCCCAAGTAACAACTCTCCGCATTCTCTAAATTTCATCCATCCGATCCTTACTCTTGCAGTCACTGCAATTTCACACCCACCACTAGCATTCAGCCTATCTCCAAGATAACAAAAACCCTTCACAGTCTCCACTTCATCACACAACACCTCCACTGGTTCTTCCTTTCCATCTCCAATATCTTCACATCTTCTACATACAAACTGTTGTGCAAAACTGCAAGATACTTTTTTCATTTTGGTGCATCTCGCATGAATCCACTTCTTACAGAGCGTGCACCACTAAACTTTAAACTTTCCGCTCGCCATTATCATATCCATATTTACTTCAGAGGGACCAGCTGCTTTTCCCAATTTCATCTTATTCATAGCCTTAATCACCTCCTCATAAGTGACTTCTTCAACTGGTCCTTCAACCATATCTGCTTCTGCCATCTGATCCCATTCGTTTTCCACATTCATGATCTTTTCCATATGATCCTTCCATAATTTTCCACGATCTTTTTCACTAACCACTAGCCTCCCATCTTTATCCTTCATGCAACCTCCACTATTTATGTCCTTTCCATCCCTTCTCATGAACTTCACTAACTTAAAAACATCGTTTGATTTGTTATATAGCACTTTCATCTCCTCTTCAGCCGCCTGCTGCATGGCTTTTGCAACCATTTTCTTTGTCCGATTTCTTGCTTTTCTGTAATTACTTTTATTTTCCGCTGATCGATTCTTGCACCATGTTTTAAATGCTTTCTTTTTCCGATCTATCGCTTCTTTTACTTGCTCATTCCACCACCATGTGTTTCCCTGATCTCTTCTCCCTTTCATACCTGATTTCATATATATTGCAATACCTGAATAAAATTAATATTGCTATAAATACCTACATATGGCTGATTAAGGCCAAACATTCTGAGGGATGAATGTATAGTTACCTGATGAGGGCGAATAGCCCGAAATGGCTCTGTCCCGCACTACAATCGTACCCTATTAAAATACCTATTTCCAGCATTAAGTTTAGTGCAAGTTTCCCCTTTTTTAAACCATCAAAAAAGCCTTTGTCCTACAAATCATGCAATATCAGAGTTAATTCGCAAAATTAATTGGCCTAATTTTTGCAGAAAATGGAACAAACTTGAGTCTGTGCAAGCGTACCTTTTCATTTTTAAGTATTTTTTTCCTGAACTTGTGATTGGTTTACTTAGCTCTTCTGTCTTTTACAATTTTGACCTGCGGCATTTGTGTATAAATAATTCAAACACTCAAGATTTGAATTTAAGTCGCTACACCATTCAACCGAAGTTCTTGTAAGCAATTTCTTTGGCTTGCAAAAAAAGGCCAGAGCTCAGTTTGGCCTTACGAGGCTTGCTGTGTCACGAAGATTGAAGTTACAATAAAAACCGTAGACTTTGTACTATCCGCTTTTATATTAGGCTCTATGCTTGGACAAAAAATATAGCTTAGTATGCGTGGTGGTTTTGGAAAAAGTGGCGGATGCATTCATGTCAGCTGTGCAGAAATCGTATTTGTTATGACTCAGAACGCTATAACAAAGTTACGCAAGTTTTTATGCTTACCCTATTAATTTAATGTACGCAGTACTAACAGGTTAGGTGCAATATTTAACTAATTTACGCACTATGACAACATTTTTTAGTCATTTTAATTACTCAGCAAACTAAAGTTACTTCTCGTGCATTGATCAACTTAAAAACCAGTTGCGCAAGTTATATTGCAAGTGACAATTAGGTGCCACAAACTTTTGGGAAGCTGTTGTGACTTGATTGATAACTATGCTGGATTGAACCGATGTGGGCTTAGAACGTGAAAAGCTGTACAGCGTCAGCCCAATAATCAAAATGACAAGATTAGAAGAAACTGTTTCTGACTCTGGAAAAGTACCAAGAAAATCTATTCGGTCGTGGACTGGATACGTATTTGCAATGCTAAGTGCCATTGCAAGTGCTACGGGTTCCTTGTTTTTTAAAATAACAGACGAAAACAAGATGATTGTAGTTTTAGTACGAAATATGCTACAATTCTTGCTTTTGGTCCCACTAATGTCGTTTCAAAAGATCGAATTTGTTGGAAAAACGACCAAAACTAATATTCTTCTCTTACTTCGGGGGATTCTTAGTCCATTTGCTATGACTGGAATTGGATTAGCGATGAATCATTTGACACTTGGGGACACGATGGCCATCTTTTACACTTTTCCTGCTCTGACTGGATTTTTTGCTTGCATTTGCTTGAAAGGTGAGTCAATTGGAGCTTGCTAACTTGACGATAGATTAAGACGGTTACATTTGTGCTCAACAACTCAGATGGCCGAGTGGTAAGAGCATTCGCCTCTGGAGCTACAAACTTGGTTTGATTTCGCGTCGGGTCAAACCTGCGACTTTAATATTGATATTCACAGCTTTTCTGCTAGACGCTTGGTATTAGAAGGACAGTGTGGAAAACAAGCCAGCAAGTTTAACTGTTGTGCAGTTGGGAAAAACACTTGGCGGGATTCCCCCATCTTGTTGAGGTAGATAGATGGCCGGCAACTCCTAAATGCTTTGATCGCTTTTTCGTGATGGGAGGATAACTACGCAACTAAGTACACTTGTAGGCTGGCCTAGTTATAGATTACAATATAATAATAAATCAAGCACATAAATAATAAGATGTTCGTAATTTATCAGCTGCTTAACTTTATTTTTAGTTGCAATTAATCACTGCCTTTTTAAAGAAATTAACCAACCGCTAAATTGCAATTGCAGAAAAATGTGGAATATTGAATGTAGTCTTGACCATGATCACTATGGGTGGCTTTCTTTTAGTGGCACAACCATCTTTCGTTTTCGGAAATTTATTAGACGAGGAACATTCATCACCTTATCGCATCGTTGGTGCTTTGTTCGCTTTTGGCAGCGCCATGTGTGCAGGCCTTGCTGCAGTAGTAATTCGAAAACTCGGCCCTGGTGTACATTTTATGTCATCTATGTTATACGCAGCCTGGGAAGGTGTAGTGTTTATTACGTTGTACTTGGCATTTACTGGCCAGAGTCTGATACCTTGTTTCCACAGTCTTGCCCCGATGTTGGGTTGTGGGGTTATGTATCTATTGAGTCAGGCTTTGCAAACCCTGGCATTGCAAAGAGAAAAAGCTGGACCAATTACACTAATTCAATCAAGTCAAGTTGTGTTTTCGTTTTTACTTCAGTACATATTTTTAGGTGAAATTCCAAACGTGTTATGTGCCGTTGGCGCTGGACTAATTTTGTTTTCATGTGTTGCATTAGCAATAAAAAATATGATGAAAAACTTGAAATTAGAAAAAAAACTTTAGAGTCAACACCGCATGGGTTTTAAAAATTTTTAAGAAAGTTCTGGGATATTAACCCAATAGTAACTATGGCTTGTTTCTTCCTTTAAATTGGGATTACTTGTTATTTCTATTAGTGTTTATTTCTGCCATTAAACGTTTATTATACCATTAAATGATTTTTGCTACTTTTTCGCTGTTGTTTGATAGAAGAGTTAAAATGCAGTGTAAACTTTAAGCATTTTGTTTAATTTCCCCTGAAAGGCGTTGCGGTACCGGACGCAGGTGACTCATCCTTCTTGACGGTTTTGTTTCACGGCCGGAGCCGACCGCATTTGACATAATATTTCGTGACTGCTGACTCGAAATCCGCAAGCTCTCATAGCTGTCTTTCTTAAGCACTGTTGATTTTTCAATTCAATAATTTGAAAATAGCCGTTTGAACATTTCGTCTCGCATGCATCGTTTTCAAAACAACAGTAGCCTACATGCTGTAACATGGAGTTACAGTTTTCCAGTTGATAAACCATGACCAAAACGTGCTGGATATTCTTAAGTCTTATTACGATGATGAAATCGATGTGCATTATGTTCACTTTCATTTGATTACTCATAGTTGCCATATCTTCACTTTAAGTTGCAATAGACCAGAATTATACAGTCAGCAACAATATTGCCGTCCCCGTGCAAAATTTAAAAAACGCGATAGTCAAAAAAATCAAAAGTTTGAAAAAGGCCAAAACCTAAAAGTTATGTTACAAAGCAACATAAGCATTATGCTCGTAATAAGGTAACGAAGCAACAAATTTGTGAGTACAGGTCCATTTTGCGCTCTAACTTTTTTTATCTCAAAATTAACTAGGGAGTCGAACCGAACCCGAACCTGAACCGCGAACCGGTAAAAACCGCTTTTTTCGGTGAACCCAAACCGAACCTAAACCGTTTAAATTTGAGATCATTGAACCTGAGCCGAACCCGAACCTTTAATATTTCAAATCTGTGAACCTGAACCGAACCCGAACCTTAAAAATTTTATGCAAGTGAACCCGAACCTATAATATTTTGTGTACATAATAAACCTGAGCAGAAACCGTTTAGTAACAATGTTTGAACCTGAACTGATTCTTAAAAAATATTAATAAAAATCTCTAGACATGTGCTGCGATGCGTAACATTCTTTCTGATTTTCAAAATTTAATGAGTCTGAAACAAGTCAGGACAGGTCATGCCAACTTGGTAGGCTATAACTGAGACCAGGGAGTCGAACCGAACCCGAACCTGAACCAGTAAAAACCGCTTTTTTTCGGTGAACCCGAACCGAACCTGAACCGTTTAAATTTGAAATCATTGAACCTGAACCGAACCCGAATCTTTAATATTTCAAATCTGTGAACCTAAACCGAACTCGAACCTTTAAATTTTGGTGCAACTAAACCCGAACCGAACCTGAACCCAAATTTTTGAAAGGTCTTGAGCCTGAATCGGAACCGTAGCGATATTTTAAACGGTTCGACTCCCTGAAATTAACAAGCTTGACCTCAAAGGTCCTCTCCTATTTGCAACCTTCAAAAGCTAAGGACTATGACAAGAAAATAAGGCGGTATTGTTGTAATTGTAACAACATTTACTTAATAAATCCGCTGATAGGCGCAGTAAATCGATTTACGATGACCAAATATTTAATTTGCGCGATGTCATTAATGCAAGGTTAGCATTAATGACATCAGCGAGGTTATAGTATCAGATTAAACGATAAGCTTTTGTCATTGCTTGAAATTTGCTTCACCGTAAGCATAGTGTAGGCCTATGATTAGTTTGGCAATCGGACACCAATTCCAATAGGATAGTGAGTGCGATTTTATGGACTGAGCTATTGCTAGAACCTACTGTAAGAAACAATGATGTATATTGTGTTTTGTCGCACGATGAGCACAAGATTTATCATTAATACTGTAAATATTATTCACGTGAATAAAATCAACTTTGTGCAGGCACAGCAAAGTGTTCTGAAGATAAAACAATTAACTACCGGTAGATCACCAGATCAGCTACTGTATGTGACAACATTTGAATCATGCTAGCACGCATTCGGCAAACTATTACATTCTACTGCAACATAAACCTAGTTTCTCCACTTTCATTACGCGCTACTATATGTAATGGCATGTTTTACTTTATAATTAGCTAACTTTGATCTGATGGTTGTCGGTTTAACTCAGTAAAATGACAGCAAGTTTGGAAGAATCTGTTTCTCAGTCGCTGATATTATCGCACAAGCCTGTTCGTTCATGGACTGGATATGTGTTTGGACTATTGGCCGCGATGTCCAGTTCTACTGGATCATTATTCTTTAAAATAACAGACGAGAACAAGATGATTGTGGTTTTGGTACGAAATGTGCTTCAGTTTCTGCTTTTGGTTCCAGTCATGTCCTTTAAAAAAGTCGACTTATCCGGAAAAACGTGGAAGACGAACCTCCTCATTTTTCTCCGAGGAATTCTTAGTCCATCTGCTATGATAGCATTTGGCTTTGCATTAAACTATCTTACGCTGGGAGATGCAAATGCTATTGCTTACACTTACCCTGCTCTAGCTGGTTTTTTTGCTTGCATTTGCTTGAAAGGTATATCAACTTTAAAAATGGTTGTGATTCCTGATGTATAGGTATTCATGCGCGTAACGTAACGCATCAGCTTGGCTGAATGCGAAAACCGTGTATCAACAAAACAGCTTACTGTGTTGAAGTATGTACGTGTATTTTCGAATAGAAGCTATGAGTATGAGATTCTATCAGATAGTCGAGTGGACAGAGCGTCTGTCTATGAAGCAGAAGATTGGCAGTTCAGTTCAATTCTGCAAAGGGTCAAACCAGAGACTAATGTAATTATATTCTCAACCTTCTTGCTTGACGTACTGCATTAAGGAAAAAAGAGGAGAAACAGGCTAGCTGGAGAAACTGAAATTAAATGAGGATCTAAGCTCGATTGTTTCTCAGAATACTCATACGCAGTAAGATAACTAACAATAATAATTTCTCAATTTATTCAAGGTGATAAAACCAGCAGAAAGTCTTCTAAACCAACAACTACGCATGTCAAGATCAGCAATAGCCAATATCCATTTTTTTTGCAGAAAAATGTGGAATCTTCAATGTAGTGCTGACAATCGTTACCGTAATTGGTTTTGTTTTGGTGGCACAACCATCCTTTATTTTTGGAGGATTGGAAGATGCAGTTCATGCATCACAATTTCGTATTGTTGGTGTTTTGTTTGCTGTTGGTGCTGCCGCCTGCACTGCCGTTGAAGCTGTAATAGTGAGAAAGCTTGGTACTGGAGTACATTTTATGACATCGATGTTATATGCATGCTGGGAAGGAGCCACATTTGTCGTTTTGTTTTTAACAATTTCTGGAGAAAGCTTATTATCATGCATTCACAGTCTTCCCACCATGCTGGGTTGTGGGTGTGGGTATCTTTTGAGCCAGGCTTTTGGAACTTTGGCACTGCAGCGTGAAAAAGCCGGGTCAATTGCTCTGATTCAATCAAGTCAAGTTATTTTTTCGTTTACTTTAGAATACATATTTTTGGGTGTAGTACCTAACTTTCTCTGTGTAATTGGCGCAGGATTGATATTATTATCATGCGTTGCATTAACAACCAAAAATATCCTTAAAACTTTAAGGCTAGAAAAACAACACTGAAAAGAAAACTAATTAGCCTGTGAAATTTTTTACGATCCACACAATCTTCTAGACTTGGACTCTTCTGGAGCAATGGGCCTACATTCAAAACTATGATCGTTTGTTTGTAAGCTGTCGAAACGTGTTAAATGTCTCATTGCAGTTACAATGAACTTTATACCAGCTATTATTTGTCTAGTCTAGAGTAAGCAGTCAAGAGTTTTGGAAAGGATAAATTGCTTTTACCAGTCACTCTTTGTCCAAAACATATTTCGCTGACGGCCGGACTAATTGCTCTTGTTGATAAATTATACCTACAGAAACGGGGAAAGGATTGTCAGCGTAACCCAAAAAGTGCTAAATGCACCTTATAGGTCCAGAGCTAATTAACAAGTAAACAATTGGCAAAATAACCCTTACAGACTGTTTTATACTAAGCGCTCCTTAGGGGAATCTATTTGAATAAGAACCCCTGCTGAAGACAGCTTAGCGTGAAACAGTCAGTAGGGTTATTTCGCCAATTGTTTACTTGTATATTATACCTATATATCTTTCCTTAATAGTTTTCTAACTTTTCTTACGTTGGGTTTTCCGTCAACACGTAACTCATATTTCTTACCTTTATTGTGACCTCGGCTAGCTAAAATGTTTATCATGCTTTGGAATAGGCCCCCAAAAAGCCTCGCTTACGTTTCATTTTAGGGCTCCACGAAAAGATAAGAGTTGATTTTCTATTAAATGAAATTTTAATTGTACGATTATGCAATTGTCTTGATTAAAATATTTTAGAGTTAACATAAACTCAACAGTTTCCTACTCTTTCAGCATTGTGTCATTATCCGCCTGCGCGAAAAAAAATCTTCTTTGCCACAGGTTTATTGGGGGAAGTGTCGAAATGTTTACAAGTACTTCCACCATACATTTTGCCAAAAATGGAAATACCGGTGCTAGAATATGTTGACCTAATAGACACAACTGCATTGGTTTGGGGATTGCTAAAACGCTGCCAGGTATTTTTAACGGTTAAGTGTTGCCTAACACATCTAAAAAATTTTCAAAACAATAGCAAACTTAAAAAAGTCTGAACTCATTTTTATTCTACTTCAATTTGTGCGTTAATTAAATGTCGCACGGTCAAACTGGGGTCCAGATGCGGCGACGAGCGAAATAGAGTTTGAATCAGAGCCGGCGTCAGAGCACTCCACTTAAGGGGGCCAAGCGTTTATCAGAGGGGACAAAGTTTGAAATTATGCACAAAAGCCGCTGTCTACAAAAGAGTCAGATTGTTAATTGGGGGGCCCGGGCCCCGCCCCCCTTGACGCCGGCCCTGGTTTGCATTTTAGAAGTGCCCATTAGAAATTGGAAACTTTGCTTACTGATCTTACGTCTTAACGTTACGAAAAAAGTACACAAAATTTAGAAAAGGTTTTCATTGCCATTCCATTTACAAAAATGTGCTTGACGCTCAAAAAAGTACCGTATCAGGTACCATACCGTAATGCACTTGACAAAAAATGATCAATCTCATGCATTGAAGATTTTCCACTTGCACAAAAAATTTCAAAAGTTGCTACTCGCAAGTCCAAAAATTTTGTAGCAAGAGACGAGTAAAACCAGCCACTAACTTAATTTGCGATTTCGTGCTGAATCTGGCTGCACTGCATGCCATCCACCTGAGTGAGAACGTACACGTTCTCAGTTATCATTCAGTGTACACGCTATATTGCATATCATTGTGACGTCACATTTCAAAAGAGTAATTTTGGTCGACTGACCATGCGTTAATTAGCGCAAGCCAAAAGCGAGGGCCTGTGCGAAAACCGAGCATTTGCCTTCCAATTAGATACAGGAATTGCGAAGAAATTGCTGCAAATCTACTGGGTGCGGAGAAACACATGTAATTGGCTTGCTGCAGTATTGATAACCGACTGTAAATCTTCTGAAAGCAAAAAGGTGGAAGATCAACGTCAATTCGAAAAACGATTGTTACCGGCGTAGCAAACTAGTTGCTTTGAATACAAAGCCAACGCCGGAAGTTAGGTGAGTCTAACAAAACAATTATATGGAAAAGTTGCAAGGGACAACTTAAATGTTTCGACAATAAGGAACGTCTTGTCAGCGTTGCTGCGCACTGCCAATCCAAACTAGACTCCTTCCAGAGAGTAAAGACTCTTTGCTACATTGCTCATCCTAAACATCTCAACTTCATGTCTTTGCTAGGTTGTTCCCTCCTAAGCAGGCGACCAACCAGGGCTTCGAACTCGAAAGAACTCGATCATTTTGCCGAACTTGAACTTAAACTCGAAAAAATATTTTTCCTGAACTCAAAGTTGAACTCAAATAAAACAATTCGAGTTCGAGTACAGAACAGAACAGTGTTTATTTCGTTGCCAAATAGTACACACAAACTCATTGTTAGACAAAACTCGTATTTTACATCCAGCAACAGGCAGTCACGAAGGGACCAGTGGTCTTCGAGTCAAGTGACAGCCCGCGGACAGCGACAATTACTCCGTGCAAACGACCAGAGCCCACAAGCCAAAAGCCTACAGCTCCGCGTACATTAGCAAAGATATTTAAAAAGCGTACATTAGCAAGATATTTAAATTGATGAAAAGAAATAAAAGATCACCACGAAATTTAGTTGTTCAATTGTGACCACAACACTGACAATTTCAATGGTACTAAACAGCTTAGGTATAGTCTTGAACCTACTGCATGAGCGAAATATTTTTATCTTTTTAATAGCATGAGCACCGGCGGTGAAAAAGTTGTTTCAATTTTGGATATTCATCTGCTTGAACTCGAAAAAGCTTATTTTTGTCGAACTCGAACTTGAACTCGTAAATAATTAAACTAGAGAACTCAAACTTGAACTCGGATTTGCTAAAATAAGTTGAACTCGAACTTGAACTTGAATGACATTCGATCGAGTTTGCAGCCCTGCGACCAACCACAAACAACGATGCTCAGTGAAGAAGTCTATAACTTCTAACCCAGGCCAAGAAATTGCTGGACAACTAAAAGTTCTAACCTTGGCTGGAGTTAGAATTAAAAGGTTTTTTACTCTGAGCATCGTTGTTTGCGGCTGGTCGCCTTCTAAAGGAAAGGAATAACCTAGAAAAAAATGACGTTGGTATGTTTGGGATGAGCAATGCATCAAAGAGTATTTAAAGTATGGAGTAAGTTTTGCCTAGATTGATTGCTTTGATTTGAAGCCTCATAGTTGCAGCTTAAGTTTTTTTGCATCATTATGCATCATGGAAGATGTCATAGTTGAGCACCGAACTCGCGAAGTTAGTTTTGGAGCTCAACGCAACAACCACCAGACAAATTCCAAGCCACTCTGACAACCTTTCCTGCCTTATCAGTTCGGATGATTTGACTTGTTTGATCTCAATTACTCAAGGTCAGTGGCGTTGGAAGTCTATCCTCCCACCAGCCAAGTAGGGGGGGGGGCTGAAATTTGTGTTACCATACCAACGTCTGGGGGGGCTACGACCCCCAGACCTCCTCTTTGTTATTGCAACATTCGTCATGCGTACCATGCACTTTACTTCAGTAAAAGTCACTTGGAGACAGCTTAATGAACTCAAGCTTTCCTCTAGCTAGCATAACCCACAGTAGCCAGATCGACGTTTGTAAACGTGTTAACCTCCTTTAAATGAACTTATTGTCCGTTTACAAGCTTCTAGTTTCAGGCTCTTAGGCAGCCCCCCCCCCCCTTGACTCTGCCTTTTGGTAAAAAAGAACAAAACTAATGGTGAAATAGAAATATGTCAGACTCTTTGGATGGTTTCTGTAGCTTATAGCCAGAAACGGATCCATACGGGTAGGATGAGGGGTATGCATCCTCCCATCAAGCATTTTCAAAAATGTTTTTGATATATGCAATTTTTCTGTAGTTTCGAACTTTTTTGATAGCCTTACGCCTTAAGCACGCATAATCGAAAATGTGCGAACAAAATGCATCATATTTTTTTGTATTCAGTTGCATATTTATCCTCCTATTACGAGAATGCGATCAATGCGCTGTACGAAATCGCTTAGGAAAGTACGAGCTCGCTTAGAATAATAATTTGGCTAAGCACTCAGAATTAGGGTCAAAAATTTAAAGAAAATTTGGCTGAGAATTATTCAAAAAGCATTAAAATAGCAATTCGCAGCATGTAAATTTTCAACATTTTCCCGGGGTAGCTAGCTCTTGGACCCCCTAGAACTTTTCTTATTTCTCAATCAGTTTCAAATTTGTTCTGCCGAAACAAAAAAACACGCTTGAAAAGAATGTGAAAGTTATGCCCCCCCCACCCTCTTAAAAACTTTCGATACGCCACTGCTCCTAGGATAAGCTAGCTATTGTTTGTTTATTATGTGCGTGAGTAAAAACAAAAGGCGCATTAACAGCGCAGATTTTTTTGCGCCTAGACACATAGTAATATAGTAAGAAATTTTATGGAAAGGAATGTAAATACAGTAGTAATACGAGGCGTCAGTATTGTAATACAATAATAATGGTTAACTAAAAAAATGTATATATATTTTGTTGTTTCGCCGTTATTTGCGCAGAAATTTTTGTTAAAATGAAAAGAAATTTAACCGTGACATCATAATAAAGCTCTAAGAGTTTTGTATACACGAATTTGCCAGGAAATTCAACAGTTTTTGCGATTTTGTTCACTTTTGTCACTAAGTTGCAAAAGTTAGTACGTTGGTTTGATGGTATCAATGAAGAAAAGAAACGAATAACATGTGTCACCATAATCCATCGTTGAAGTGCAGTAGGGTGTACTGTAGTTATAAATTTTTGAAAGGGGGCTGAAGGGGGTCTCAAATATTCTATGGGTGGGCTGAAAAAATATAGGGGGGCTTTAGCCCCCACCTTCCAACGCCCTTGCTCAAGGTGATGTATGCCTGAGAAGGAATTTTTTGCTTCTGGTTTGTAACTACACCAGTTACAAGAACATGCGAAATACCTCTCTTCCAAACCCGTTCGCCCCTGAAAAAGCGGGGGACATGGCGGGCACTCCATGTCTGCCCATAATGCATACAGCCCAGAAAAGATAGCGTATGTTAGCGCTAAGGTCACAATTTGTTACACAAATGCAAAAGCGTAAGTATGTGTACATGATTGCAAACAGTGAACACTGTTTCGACCTTTCAGGTCTCATCAGTGCAGTTGGTGTGACCGACATTTACTCAAGGTTTCGTTTATACGCTATGTTGTTCATCCACTTTACTCAATGTAAATTGACGTTACTCTCCATATCATTCTTTCGATTTTTGAGTCGCTAAGGTTGCTACTAAGCTCAAGTCCGGTTACTACTGTCTTGCAGCACTGCTTTTTTTTTTGATCTTGCTTTGGGAGTTTTCATAATTTAACAATAATAAGAAGGAGTAATGTGAGGGAGACTGCCAAGTGTACGTGCTGACTGTGAAGTGTTTTTTTAAAGGATGAAGTAAGTACTCGTGTTCTGCAGAGTAGAGATATTTGCTTGTTGTTTACCGCATTTAAAAGACCCATTACTGATTTTGTACTTTTTCACTAAAAGACAAAGAAAAATACACTGTTGGACATTTGGAAGCATTTTTCGTGGAAGTAAGCGAAAAATATCGTGGTAAGCAATAGAGTTTTTAAAAAAGAAAGAAACTAGTGGTTAAATGCATTTCTACGAAAATAGTTTATGGTAGTCGGCCTCTGCTGCAAAATACCTTCGCTATAGGCAGGGTTACCACCGGTCGACACCAAAAAATAAGCACGCTGCTGTTGCGACGACAGAGTAGCAGGTTTCCAAAAAGTCAAAAGCTCTTTATTGCGAAACCACATTGGTACCGCTTTGTAAGGAGTTGCAGCGATTAAGACAAGGGCTTTCCAACCTTTTTTGCTCATGACCCACTGAAGCAGATTTTTGCAACTTTTCTTTGCTCATGGCCCTCCACAAATGCCAGGATTAGGGCACTGATTGGAAGAGAAAAAAAAAAGGTCTTCACGTACGCAGATTCCTGTTTTTTTCACTAGAAATCGGGAAGACCAAAAAAATAGTCTTCACGTCCGCAGATTTCTATTTTTTCCGGTGGTTCAACAACTTTTAAAGTGAACATCATGACATGAATGCTGATGTTATTTTCCAGTCAAGCGCTGTGGCCCTCTAAAAACAGTCCCGTGGCCCACAGGTTGGGAACCACTGGATTAAGAAATTTAAACAAGTTTCAAAATGCTGAAATTATATAACTAATGAACGAAAAATAAACATGTTTTTCATTTAAAGAAAAAAGCATTTCAACTAAGACATATTAAGCACGCGATTCAAAAATAAGCACGTTTCTTAGAAATAAGCACATTCACGTTTTGTAAGACATTGCTTTTGAAAATAAGCACAAATCTTGGAAATATGCACGAAATGGTTACCCTGGCTATAGGCCAATGATGTAGCGCAACAATTTTGCGTATGCCCAAGTTTCTCTTACATGGTGTTCAGGTGTTGGATGAGACGACAAGCAGTGTATGCACGCATGCGGCTTCGGGCTGCCATTACTAGTTTCACATGTCATGTGTAAATAGGTCTCGATTTGGAATTTGGTGGAAAATAAATTTCTGGTGGAAAAAATACGTGAATCATCCTCGATGAAATACATGATGTAAGAAATGAAACAGCCACAGGTATGAGACGGGCACAAAATTGTGATATGTTATCTTTTTTTCAATTCTGCTTTTGAAATTGAGTGTACATGTACAGTTTGAAAAAGAACTTTTAACTTGTGGTGTATGAGAGCGACCAAATCTAAGCGAAGCGTTTTTGTTTTTGGCATGTAATCAAAAAACAACAAATATATTTTTCGAACACTGCTTATTGCTGGATAGCTTGTAGATTACAGAAGTTTTTTTTTTTCGCCAGTGCAAGCAAATTTTAAAAATTTTATAAACTTAGCCAATAAAAAAGTTTTTTTAGCAAACCAAACAAAAACTAGCTAAATTAGCAGCGTGGTTGCGACCTGCAAAAATTGTGACTAATTGAAAATTAACGACTAGGTGTAAGCTTAGACTTATGAAATTTGTTTATTAACATGACAGAGTTCATGACTGCTTTTAAAAACCATTTGCACAATAGCAGGAAGCTGTGACGGGATAAACTCTAGTGGCGATTATGATCTGGCGCTTGTTAATAGACATACGTTGTATGTTATTAAAATGCAAGACTTATGATAAATAAAATACAAGATTTTGATCACATGTTGTGTGATCAAACGAGCAGATGTCTTGCTTTTTTGTAGCTGATACGTTCGATTTGCAGTGAAATGCGGATGATGATTATGCGATTGATTACGGCTCTCATTTACATTAAATTTTGCTACAGAAAATCAGAAATACAACTGTGAGATTAAAAAATGTAATGAAGCAAGAATGATTCTGCGCTCATCATTTTGTGCAGACATTATCTATTGAAGAAGTTGGATTAATGACAAATCCAGACTTATTTACTCGAGACTAGTTCATATGCTGCTTTTGGCTACATGTCAAGTAGCAACGTATATTGACGTATGATATTGATATTGAAAGGCTCCGTCAAAACATTATGCTTTCAGGGAGAACTGGTAGTGAAACAGTTAAGAGTTATGCTAAAACTGAATGCTGATTTTTTTTCACAGTACCGACATTTAGCTGATTTTTACGTGAAATCATTCTCGGAAAGTATTTTTGAAGCGTTTTTGAATCTTGACATCAACTTTAGCAAAGAAACCTTTTTGTTTGAAAAGCTTTTGGATAAAATAGTGAAGATAATGCAGTTTTATTTTAGTTTTAGCGAAGTTACTTGGCATTGCCGTACTGTTGCCCATTTGCTGAAATCGCATAGTTTTGTTTTTATTTATTTTTCGTTTACTGGTTAGATGCCGTAGCGTTTGCATGATGATTAAAAATATATCTGATGGGTAAAAGTTTTGATGTAAGCTTAGGTGTATATTTTTTTACTTCATTCGTTCTCTAGTTGGCCATGCTTCATTGCATATAACCTGTTGGCATAGATGGGCTCAATTTCGTTAATCGTTAATTCGTTAATAACGAAGCTAACTTTTTATTACCTAGTCAATTCGTTAACCTTCAATTTGAAATTAACAAACTAAATTAACTTCCGTTAGTGCTTGATCACTTCCGTTAAATTTTTGGAAACTCTTATTTCTTTTATTGTTGGTTGAGTTTGACATCGATAAACTAGCAAAATCGACCAATCAGGTCAAAAAGCGAGATAAAACAACAAAACATATTGCTTGTGAGCAAAAAAATTGCTTAAATGCTTACGCAAACATCGATATTAAAAAATTTAAAGCTTTTTCAAAGAAAGAAATGCCGTTTTACGTCAAAATTAACGATTTAACGAATTTAGTTAACTTCCGTTAATTGGAGCTGAATTTAACGAATTAACGTTGACGGAGGTACACAACTGTGTTAACGAAGTAGTGGTTAACGAAGCTAACGTTTTGCATTAACTTGCCCATCTATGCCTGTTGGGTAGGCTACTGAAAGATTCCGCCGTAATACAGTCTCTAACTATATAGTGGGGGTCCTGGATTTTGTATATGGGGTAAGAATTGAATATGCGCTATTTTTGCAGTTTTGTGGGTCTAAAGCATCAAAGTAGCTATGTATAAATAATAACAAAAAATTATAGGAAGGGAGATGGATCCCCTTAGCCTCTTCTTTCTGGATACACAAATGCAATGGTAATGATTTTTAGCCATTTGGAAATGAACTTTCTATAGGTCATTCGTTCAGAGGGATCAGATACGACTGTCTGTGTTTGCGCTGATGGTCATATCGTTGCGTAATTAAGTAGCTTCGCGAGTTGACTTATTACGGCTTAGATTATGCAGCTAAGTAAACGACCTACTGGACCTTGATCTTCTTACCTTGCACATTTACAGCATTTGTTGTATCACATCAGATTGTTCAATAGCAAATCGCTCACGGGCAATATGCAGTAGATATAACATAACTAAGAAGGAATAATTGTAGCTGTTGTTGAAAACGTAGCGGTTGCAATCATGTACTTATGCTATGTTGTAAGAGCATCGTTAAAAATGACTCAGTTTAAAATAAATACAGATTCAGCCTTGAGTGTTCTAAAATGTCATTGAGTAAGAGCTATTTATTTAATTTTCAAGTTTTGAGTTAACGTTTGTCATGTGGGCATTTTGCATTGAAGGATACGAAAAAGTCGAAGTAATTTCATAAAACAAGCTTCTTGAGAGAAAATCAGCAACAATGCGGCAGCAAAGGTTTTGTTTTGTCCGCATAAATATGAAGCAGTGGGGTGCATATTAGCTAAGCTTATCTGTCTTTGATCCATAACTTTCGGTTGCAGATTTGAAGACTGCTACGAATAAATGGTTGCAGGTTAAGAGGCGCCAACAAATATACTCACTTGATAATTGGATATGGGCATGGGTGCAAATCTAGGGGGTGGATGTATTCCCCCCAATATTCCGGCAGCATCCCCCCCAATATTTTCATGCCCCACATCCGCGAACGTGATGACCTTTTTTTTGGTCTTCTCTTCATTTTGGGCAAGAAATTGGTCATCTGGGAAAGTAATAACCTTTTTTTGACTTCACTTCATTTTAGGCAAAAAATTGGGCGTCTGCGCGGGTGTGTCGAATCATCCTCCCCACTTTCTAAAAATGGCAAAAAATGGTCAATTTTGCTGAATTATCCCCCCCAATGCTCAACATAGATTTGCACCCCTGGATATGGGTAAAGCGGTTACGACTTGTGGGTTTGCGCGAAAAACCAAAGTGAAGTAGAGTTTTGTTTTTGTAAGATGTCATGCAGCTATAGGTTCCACGAAATTACAGTATAATAGAACAAACGATTGTTTGTAACGTGAGGAGTATTACTTACGGAGATTCGTAACCGCTGAAGTTTGAGAATTGTTTGGTAGATCTAAAATGAAAGGTTGTTTTGCAGTGTTTTATAACAACAATGGCGTTGTAACGTCGCAACTAACAATTCTTTTAATTTAATTGCTATTAGCAGTCTGTTGATGCTTGACCAAATGGCTGGTTGCACTAGGCTTTGGAGAGTTTTGATACTGATAAACTTCTTTTTAACCTAAAACATGAACAAAATAAATGCTGATTTGTAAGAACTAATTCCGCAATAATTTAGGAAGGATATAATGCAATTTTGCTTTGAACCTAGCTTAATGTACCTTTGCTTGAATTGAATATATAGTCACTATGACTAGTGTGTCTTTGGAATCGTCGCAAAAGCATTTTGGAGAAAAAGAAAAAAAGGGTCAAAAATCAAAGTCATGGACAGCTTATGTCTGTGTTCTTATAGCTGCTGTGTGCTCCGCTCTTTCAAATTTCAGCATGAAACTGTCGGAACCAGAAGAAAAGGCTTTGTTTGTCCTAATTCGCTGCGGTATGCAGTACCTTATTCTTTACCCTTATATTTGTTACACAAAAATGGAAATGATTGAATCAAGCAAATGGACAGCACTACTTTTGTGCGTACGTGGACTTACAGGCTCGCTGGGAATGTTTAGCCTTGCATTTTCATTGAATTATCTATCGTTAGGTGACGCTATTGCAATTTTTTACACGTTTCCAGTTCTCGTCGGGTTGTTTGGGTGGCTCTGTCTCAAAGGTAATTTGCATGTTTTGATTCGTGTTATTTATGTAGAAAGTTGTACATGGTTATATTTTAAACACCTGTGACACACCTAGTCCATTATGTCGATCTTAAAAGAATCAAAGAAAGTGATGTTGAAGAGCTACTTCAATGTAAAAATTGGCTGCTCTTATTATAAAGATACAACCTGAGCTTGGTAAATCTGTCTCAGCGCTTCTGTTTGAAAGCCGGTTAGAGCTTCCTCTTCAGTTACTCGGCACAAGTGGAAACTGCAAAAAGAAGTGTGTACTACACAGTGTTTCATGCTGGGCATAAATGCGCGGCAATCCTCCAGTTCGCACCTGAGGATTTGCTGCGCATTTATGTGTGGCATGATCGCTGTGTAATGCTTTTTAACTCGTTCAAAAGAACTTTCATTAGTTTTAAGTTGAACCTGCCGCTTAACTCCGTTGTTGAGACATTGCTGTAGGTCTGGGTTTCAAATCCTGGGACGGTAAAATCGGAAACACAGTCGCCGACGGCTCGCCACCGCTGGGACGTTTCTTCGGAGCTGTGTTGCCCAGCCGCAAAACCGCGGAGATGAGCACTGCCAGTCCACCACTCTCAACGCGCTTCGGCGTAATACCGCGAATATACGTCTAATGAAGATTTAACTTTTTGTGATCAAGCTGTGTTTACAAACTTCACGTGTATATTTTTAGAAAAATGTGGAAAACTAAATATTCTTCTTACTGTGTTGGCTGTGGTTGGGACAATTTTTATTACACAGCCTCCTTTTATATTTGGGTATATTTCCAACGAAAATCAATTTCCATTCTCAGTTCGAATATATGGAGTATTGTTAGCTGCATTCGCATCTACAGTATCGGCGATATGTTTTGTTGTTGTAAGAAAATTGGGCCCTGAGGTCCATTTTAGCAAATCTGTGTTTTATTTTTCGTGGATCGGAACTGCTTTTTCCTCAATATATATTGGAGTTTTGGGCCAATCGTTCACAACTTGTTATCAAAATTTGCCACTCCTGGTTGGTGGTTCGTTTTTGTTATTTTTAGCGCAATGTTTTTTAACATTAGCTTACCAGCGTGAAATTGCTGGACGAGTTGCGCTTGTGCAAACTACAGAAATTCCGATTGCTTTTTTGCTGGAATTTTTTTGCTTGGGTACTGCCCCTACTTTTTACGGCGTTATAGGAGCAACTCTAGTTTTGCTATGCTTTATTTTACTGGCTATAAAAAGTATAATAAAAACTGCAAGATAGTTATAAATCCGTCACGTCAGTGATTGGACATTCTTTCGTGCGAGTTGGTCGTCTACGTCTCGGTGTCAAAGTTTTGCTTTTTGCAACCAAAAAAATATTTCAAATGCAATATTTTTAGTTGAACGGTTGAAAACATTTGTGAAATTGTTCATTGGATGTAGATGGCATTATAATATTCTTGGTAAAGCTACGCGTTATTGCTGATTACGTCAAGAATATATCATTAACGATAAGTGTATATTTGATTAATCAACTTAGTAGAAAAGCTGCATTCCAGAAATCGCATTACCGGTACTTCTTCGCGTTGGAGAAAAGCATAACTTGGCTGCAATTCATTTCAATCGTACTCATGCCATGACATTGTGTAGTATTCTTATCGTTAGTAGATGTGACATTAACGATGGACCCTTGTTGGATCTTAACACATTACTAACTTCCGGCCGGTAATTGTTTCGCTAACGACTATGATGTTTGGCCCTTTAACAACTGTGCTCTGTTTGTTTATTGTTTTGTAACTCAAGGTTTTGCATGTTAACGTACTCTGCAGTACATGGAAATTTTGTTTTCTCGCTTGTGTAATGTGTCGTGCATTAGTCAGCTATTTAAACTGATGCAAGATTGAGGGGAGAAGTTTTGTATAGCTATTTAATAGCTGACGCTTCCTATGATCTTGTATCAGCTATTTAAGCTGATGCAAGATTGTAGGGAGAAGTTTAGTAGCGTCAAGGTCAAGGTCTCCCTAAATAATGCACAATGAATTGACAGTTTTTCAGTTTTTTTGTGTGCGGTTTTATTGAGGTTAACACTCTGGATGTCGTAGCCTCGTTTTCACGTGACCTTTACATAAAGGTTAACGGCGAACGAACGATTGGGAAATTGTGATTCATCGGCTTTCTATTAAGTCAGAACCTTCCACAATTTCATGATTCGGCATCGCTGCTGCATTCTCTGTGTTCGTAACTGTGTTGCCTAGGTGTCAAGTTGTTAAGAATCACACTGCCAACGTGTGACACGCGTGAGTGTATCGAACGCGTAAAATGAAAATGAATGAATGGCTCGCCTTTTTTTTGTTTGAAAACTGATGATCATACTTTTTGGGATCATTAAGCGACTGCAAAATAATCAGCTTTTTTTCAAATTAAAATATCTCAAAACAGCTTGGATATGCGGTATTGTACTTTTTTAATTGTGTTAACAAATAAAATATTAAAACCCGACAGTCTGTTTCAAGTGTGATCACCCGGTGTTAAATATCATACGCTCTAACTTTGTTATAGAGCATCTTCTTGACAAGCTGTTAGACCTGCAGTTATAATTGTGTTAACATAAAAGTTGGTTGGAACTGCAAGTTTTCGAGCAAAGAATGCACTTTTCGACTCAACGTTTTACTACAGTTGCATTGCAGATTTAAAAATAGCTACCGGCATCTTTATATATGTAATAAAATGGCCGCACAATAATAGCATTGGTTGGTAATGAAACGTTTTTTGATTTAACACTCCATTGGCATTTAGAGTTCGTGAATGTACTAACAAGAATATTGCTATTACTATGCGTCACAGCAAGCTGTTTTTTTGAAATCTTAAATGTTTCAACTTTTGTTTGAACCAACAAACTTAGTCCAGTGAAATGTAAAGTTCTTGCGTGTTGATCGGTTATACTTTTTCTTCTCACCATTGAGAAAAAATAATAGAAGCTTGTTTGGGCACTAGAAGCTTCGGCGTATTATTAGAACTTTCTTTTTAACGACTCGCAGCATCAATGACTACCCACGCCCTTGTCAATGCTTTAGCAGCAATAGGCTATTTACTGTATACGGATTCTGTTCATAGAATAGAATGTCGCACATTTCATGGCATGGTCATGAAAAAATTATGATTTTCGTACGAATTTAGTATAATTAGACTTATTTAGTGCGTGATGCGGTTCTATTTGTCCTTGCGGTGAAACGTCTTTCTGGAAAAATGAGGCATGTCGTTAAGTCGAGGTTTTATATTTCAAAAAAAAATCAAATCATTATTCGCGGTATTACGCCGAAGCATGTAACGAGTGGCGGGGCCCATCTCCACGCTTGAGCGCCTGGGCAACACAACTCCGAAGAAGCGACGCTGTCCGATTTGACCGACCTGGGATTCGAACCCTAGACCACCAGCAGCGATAGCAATATCGTAACAACGGACCCACGCGGCGGTTTTTAGTTTGCTTTACGTAATATTTCTTAATGCAGGAATATATCTAGCTGTTCAAGTTATAATGTCTGTGCGAAAACTAGAATGAGGCTCCTCTTGCTTTATCTACCAATTTTTATTTTGAGACTATTTTAATAAAAAAAAACTATTTTTTTAATTGGGCAGAAATTTTTGAAACAGCGAAATATTTCGATAGGTTATTAGACTACATCTTCAAGAATGAATCACCGTAGCGGTAGTAGCTTAAAATCATTTATTTAGTGTAACTTGAAGATGCTTCTGCTTACACGTGTTTAAGTTAGCTTGGTTTATATTTTTAAACATTTTTTTGGTTTGTACTTCAGAGCAAGCTTTAAAAATTGCTGTCATCAAGCTTAGTCGGCTTGGACCCCTGTTCTTGGTCTGATCATATCAATCACCGACTGTCCAGTTTCTAACGATATTGATCCAACTGAATTTTGACAGTACAGCGGAAGGAAGCCTTAATCTAACTTATACAGTATCTCTTTATCATTGATAGGCCTACAATAGAAACCGGATAAATGTTTTCGTAAGATATATTTGCGATCAGCGTGCTTGTCAATTAAGTAATATCTCTCGGTTTTAGGCTTTAATCTAGCTTAATGTTAATGATATCTCTCTAAGATCAAGACATATGCCGTTATAGAAACCCGATAAATGTTTTCGTAAGGCATATGTGTGATCAGCGTGATTAATTATTTCTCAGTATTATAGCGAAGTTGCTTTCCCAGAAATGTTTAACATTTATGGTTTGTTAAATATTGTAACATTGCCTATATTTTGTATTGAGGTAGTTATATTTCTCCAAGAAATGCTCGGTCATACGTTTGCAATACCTTGAAAACGTATTGCAGGTGTTGCTTGGCACAATCGTGATGAGAAAATTAACCAAATATGTTTTTTAAATTGTTTTCCAAAAAAATGGTTGACGTGAGTTATGATTTCCCTGGCAAATATCAGAGTACCTGTATTTCATTAGGAGGTACTAATTTTTTCCAAAAAATGCTTGACGTAGCCCTATATATTTTCGCAGTATAATGAAATCGTTCCGCAGGTATTGCCGGCTAGTTTGTAGAAAAACCTACGGATTTTCGATCTATTGTTCGTAAGTAAATGTACCATATATAGCCTATAGCTGTTTTAAACTACGTTGGTCCAATACATCAAGTATAGGTAGCTGCAGTTGGAGTAAAAATAGATTGCACTTTTCGCTGCTATAATAATGTAGGAAGCGAACTTTAGTGAAACAAACTTACGAAATGACACATATATGTCTATATTTGTAGCGATATTAAACCTGTTCAAAGAACTTTGTAAAGGTTTAAAAAGTTGCGAAAATGAATAAAAATGCGGTTATGGTTAAATTGGGTCGTCGGTTTCGAAGTGCCTCGAATATAAAACGCTCGCGCATTCCATTGTATCTCATTTTAAAAAAACTACCGTGGTCGTAAGTTGAAATTTCATTGGTTGCATTTTAGAAGTTTACTGGAGACCAATAAGATGTGGACAGTCGGTGGGATGCTATTGCTGATAATATTTTTGTTTAGTGCGTGCAGAACCATTAGCAATGCAGCAATTATTGCAAGTGACGCACAAAGGTAAGTGAAAGATATGAGTGTTTGTTTTTCCTGCGACATAGGATTAAAATATGGCATTAAAAACAAAGTTTTAACTGTATTTTCGAAAAAATTTGCTGTAAAAAAGTAACTTTGACATACCAAGTTTTACTCCCTTGAAGCTTGTAGACCACCTATCCTTGACAGCGAATCTTTCATCATCAGTAAAAAAAATTTTTCGTAACGGTATAATCGCAAGAAGAAAGAATTATTTTCGGGCTACGTCGGGTCTACGCAATTTTACCGACACGCGACATTTTTTTCACATGTTATTCGTTTTATTTTTCAGTTTTTGCCGGTAAAAATTATCAGTAAATTAATAATAAATTCAGGTGTCATCTTCGTTTGACGACAAAAAAATGCCTGAATTCCTCACTTTGGACTTTTAGCATGGCTTACACTCATTTCTGTTTATGGGCGCACGAAATGGTTCCCCAGTCTAGCCACAGGCGAAAAGCTAAATCACAAACAGAGCTTGGACATGCAATTGTGCCAAGTGTACAAATATTGTCAATTATTATCCACGGCCAGGCGCTACTAAGGGGTGTTTGACCAAACCAAAGCATACTGTAGTAGTTTCCATTGTATTTTTAGCCTACAAAAGCAAGGTGCAACGCAATTTTTATTTCCAGTATGTTCATTTTAAGTTTTGAAAAGTAAACCTAAGCTACAATGGATTGTTATTTATTGTTAGATTCATGTGGTAATTAATGATACATTGTGGTTATCAAGCCGTTGTCAAAATTTATGTCGATTCATTGCAATCTTTTGCGCAAATAAGGACCGCAAGTTTTTGCTGTTCAAGAGAACTATATTTTTCGGGAATGTTTTGTGTTTTTAACTCTGATTGTTTTTCAGGTATCAAAATGGAAAACTTGAGAATCCGACAATAAAGTTTTCGAATGAAAATGTCATTGAACATGAAAATATCCACAAATTGTCATCATATTTTCAAAATCAAATCGTAAAGAGGTCTTTGAATGAGCAGAATACTCTTTCAAACAACTGCGACGACGTACAGCTCAATGAAACAGAGTTACTTTCTTTTTATCGAAAGAACAGCAGCAAATGCCTCAGAACTCTCACACTTTTTAAAAGAAATGAATGCAACCATACTGGTTCCAAGTAAGTGTTATATATGTTTTAACTTCCTTGTGCTGAATGCAGCAATTGGATTCGTCGATCGAAATGCACGGTATATTGTGTTTAGAAGCAGCGAAGCATCGAATTAAGAGCCCTTTCAACCTAAACTTCAGTTCACCTCCTAAAAAGACGCTTAATATCGAGCTGCAATAACATGACGGATCGCCTTTAATCATTTTTTTTTTGTTTGCTTAAGCGCGGAACGGTAGCATTGTCAAAAGATAAGCCCCTGGGTCTCTGTCGGTAGTATCTTTCTCTTTTGGGCTGGCGTTGCTAGGTATGAGGCATAGCGTTGCGGTGATTTTAAACTGTCCATTCCTATGCCATTGGCTTGCAGTGTTGCAAAACCACGTGATTCGTTCGGTTGCATAATGCGTACATTTAGCTTTGTTATCATTGATTCATCTTATACGGACCATCTTTAATGACAAAAAGAATCGATTTCAAAGTAAGGTAGCCTGTCACTTAAGATTGCTCAAATACCTTTATTCTTTATCGAGTTCGTTTTTTGTTGCAGCTTGGATATTATAGAATGGCCCCGTGCGCGATCTCCATGCATATTTTGCTTGGTCGCATCCGATGAAGGATACCCTAATGTGGTTGTACAGTCTATTAGCACCGTAGTGGTGGTATGGAATCCGTCGTTGCATGAAGGCGAAGGAGGATGGCAAAAAATAAAAGTAGTCATTGGTCATTTTTGTGCAGTCCAGCGTGATGAGTGATGGCTGGATTGTTATTTTCATAGTGTTTTATTTTTCTATCGATATGCATTTTGTCTTTAAGTGAATAAACAATCAAAAAGAATATAATGAACGTCGTCGTTTGTCTAAGAATAGCGATTTAAACCAGATCGATTCATCAGTTTTCGGCAGCGGCAGTACAGCCACAAAATATTTTAAAATTTAAGTTTAAAAAGTTTGGGAAATTCTAGTAGTAAGCTCGCAGACCATGCATTGTGCTTCAGCATATATTTAGCAAGGAAACCAAGGTATTTACGGACTCTTTAAGCGGTTACTTGTAACAACCCATAGCGGTTTCATGCGATTTCTAGTGGAGCTGGCATGAAGTCTTCATGAACAATAACGTTATAACAAAACGCTTATATAGTTTTTTCATTAACTTCTTGTGAAGTTCGATTATTGGATTTTTTTTTTGCTTTTCATGAAATTTTCGAGATGGCGCTGTTGAGCAACTCTGAGAAAGTAAGCGCAAAGAATCGTGATATTTTTCTGGGACGCTGTCGCACAGTATCTCATAAACAAAAGCAACTTGCATGTTCTGACAGTGTGTAGAAAATAAATGCATGGACACTGAAAGTAACGGGCCCGTCTACCCCCCCTTCCGCACTATCAGATCCCTCTGTCGCTTTGGTCGAAATTGCCACGAAAGCTACTGAAAAATGCCACAAAAAATTTGCACTACAATAAAGCCATAGTCTGTAGATGATGACGCTAAGTAACAGCTAAACATCAGTTACCACTTTGTATTAAGTAATATCCTTTGCCGCCACTGGTGTGAAACTTAGCCCATACATGCTCGTGTTTTCGACTACTGTTTTTTTTTTTTTTTTTTTCAAGAACAACTATAGTTTTTTTTCCGTGAAATGCGGTTTGATTTTGCACTTGCGTAGATACTGCATTATTTGCCCTCAGATCTCAAGGTCGTCCTTGAAGAGTCTAGGGGCTTCAGAAGTTTTAAGTTATATTTATCTCGTTCAAGAAGAAGATAATGTGATATGGTTAATCAATCGAGTTGAAATGCGTCGTTTCGCAATAATTTTGTCAGTTTGCCAAAATTTTTATGAGCCAGCTTGTCAGTGCTTGGAATTTTCGAATAGTTTATGTCATGCATATGTAGAACCTTGATCTGAATATAAAAAATTTTACTTGCGTTGTGAGTAACTTCAAACAAATTTTAACTATGCAAACTTGAAAAAAGGAAGTGAAAACGTCATGACTTGCTTTTGATTTCGGTTATATATTTAGCATGTGGTAAAATGTACTTTTTCCATAGACGAAGTTGTGGAATTGCTACACAGGAAACAGAATGTTCAGGTTACTTGAAAACGAAAGCAAAGAAATGAAAGTAAAACAAGTGCGACAGTTAGGTATACGTGGCCAGCACTTCTCCATAGCGGTCTTCGGACAACCTTTAATTCCCCATTGAGATGCATTGGCTGTGGATTTTCTAGTACTTTTTTGAAGTCCCCACAATGTCGTATTAGACCTCAATATTGTTGAACGCTTTACGACTATTAAATGCTTCATCAAATTGGTTTTCAGCGGTTGTTTTCAAATTTTTTGCTGTTTTAAGTTTTGAAAAGGTAGTTGTTCTTTAAATTTGCAATAATTTTCCCCAAATGTCAATAAAAATTATTTGAAACCTTTACAGATTTTTTATTTCGTTCATAGGTCACGAAAAAAAGTTGCCGTTGCATTATAAATACTACAGCTTTCGTAGAAAAACTGGGAATTGCGGCTTTGCTATCGAAAGTTTAAAAACTTGAGAGTTTTTGCAGTTTGGAGTATGTTTCCTGCGTAACTCATTATCTTCTTACATGTTCTTGACTTAAAAATGAGGCACTTATTACTTTGTACGACTTGGCCGCAGAAATGTTGAGCTTAGCATGGGGTGGTAATAAAGACGTGTTGTAAAATACTCTCACCCTTGTCATGGACTTCTTTGTCTATAGGTAGCAAACCTAAATTTTTTGAGTCTATGAAAAAACAAGTTTTTGTTTTTGACACATTTTAACTGCTAGGGCTAAATTTTAGTAAGATTCAGTGGCGAAGGATGAGTAATCCTCCCTCTAAGCGTCTGTTACGACAAAAAATATAAGTGCTTTTTCGCCTAAAATTTTTATCAGAGATACCGGTACGCAATGCTTACTGTTTACGCGCTCAAAAATTATAAAGATAACTCCTCCCCCCCCACAAAAAAAAAACAGTCCTGGATTCACTGTGGTAGAGTGCGACTGCTTAATATCAATTCGACAGATTCATGTTTTATCATCTTTATTTCGACCTCCTCCCAACCTTTCCTGTTGAACTAAACTGAGTACGACCATTTTTTAAATTTTGGTATAACTCGGCCGAACATTTAAGCGACTTATCTTTTAAATAAACGCTCACATCACTAAGCTCCTGGTAATTTCATGCCAATGTTTCATTTGTATAATAAGGACTTTATTATGGTCTGATTTTGGTGTAAAATTTGTAATCTGCCAATGGCTTGATTAGCTTTGTCCTGATATAATCAAACTTGTTACGACCAGATTGTCATGCCAGTTACCTTTGCTAGCCTATCTACCGAGCCTATTGGTTCGAGAATTTGCTCTGAAGTTGTTGGGTTTGGTAGGTCTACAGTTGATTCATACCAAAGACTTTAAAATGCTCTTTATGGCTTTTCAATTTGAACGCTTAAGCTTTAAAGGTGAAAACGAGAATAAAATGTAGTTTATAGCAAAAAGTATAATCATAGTAAAATTAATTTGAAGTCTAGTTCAGGGGTGGGTAAACTTTTCGCACAAATGGCCGCATTGTAAAAAATTTTGAATCCGAGGGCCGTACTGATTGCAGAGCAAAATAAAAAGAGTCATCACGACTGCAGATGTCCTAATTTCCTTTCTAAATCAGGTAAAAAGCAAAAAAAGTCCTCACGTCTGCGCAGATGTCCTAATTTCCACTCTAAATTAAGTGAAGAACAAAACAAAAGGTCCTCACGTCCGCAGATGTCCTAATTTTCTCTCAAACGTCCTCAAATGTCCTAATATTCTACCCAATATCAGCAAGGTAGAGTCAGAGATGGCACGAGATGACTTTTTTGCAATCCGGACCGCCCATGGCCCGGAACCTCTTGCCCAGTATCGGTAAACGACCCGGAAACTCATCCCAAAAACAAAGCCCAGCCTGCCCAAGGCCCATTCTTCTATGAATGTTCAACCACATTTAACAGAAAAATGAAAGTCGAAAGGGATTTCAAAAATTGGTAGCGGCTCGTTAGCGGGTCTCTCAGCAGCCCATGCCATTTCTACAGTAAGGACTAAGGAGCAAGGTTTATATTTCTGTAAGTGCCCGCGGGCCGCATAAAATGATCTCGCGGGCCACATGCGGCCCTTCGAAAATCTCGCGGGCCACATGCGGCCGCATAAAATGGATCTTCGAAAAAGCAAATATTTTATTTTATTGCACAATGCACATACTATTCTAAATAATAATTCAGCGAATAATTGATTTTTTGATTTTGAGAATCGAAAGAATAGAATTCACAGTAATCAACGTTATAGAGCAACATCATTAGAATGGGAAATACCAAATTGGGAAAACGTTTATTTTTGTTTTAGGCTGAAAGAAAATAGCCTAATATTTCTGCATCTTCATTACTTGGTTAGGCCTACTTGATTATTTTTTGACTGAAAGTGTATGTCAAAAGGTTTCGGAAATAATTGGCAAAAATGACAAATTCTAGGTACCCTATTTTTTGTTTTAGACCTACACGATAATTATCCTGAGTGACAGATTTTCAATTGAGTTGGTATTGTATAAACATCTGAAATGATGAGTTTGAAACTGATAAGAACGGGTTGACCTAACCATGCTTTGAGTCAAAATCTAGTCACGACTTTTCTAAAATTAAGGATAAGCTTCTCAGAATTTTAAACTTGCTGGACGCCTATCTTAATTCTTTTTATACAATCACTTTTCATAAACTTATAGGTGCTGTTAGTTATATAATGCATAGAGTGACACACGTCTTCTTTTTGTAGGGCTTGTCCTCCTTTTTGGATCAAAAGTAGGCCTACAGTAGTTGGTCCCCCGTCTATATTCCAAAAGCGTCTCGTTCATTTTTGATAAACAAGGTGATTGGTTATCGAATAGGTTTAAAATTATTTCTTTTTTTATATACTGTAATCATTTAAACATACAGCATACTCGCTGTCTTTCTCGCATTGTGATTTTTGAATTGAATATGTACCTGCAGTACGTTGGTTGATTTATTCAAATATGGGGAAGTATCTGTGATATAATAACGTTTCATGCTTTTGCAGTGAAACCAAAAACTTAGTAAATCATTGGCACCGCTTTAAAAAGAATGATGCTTATAGTTCGAGCAGCGAAGTAATCCAAAAAATTGCTAATTTCTTAAAAATCGGTTAGCAATGACCTAAAAAACAAACTCAGTGCAGAGCAACTTTTAGCAATGATAATAATTAATTTCAACATACATAATAAAAAATTGGCTACTGCTTTTCAGTGATGAACCTATATAGTTACTCTAATACTGTGGTACAATGTATTTTTGATTGATCTGATGACCTTTGTAGTTGTAAGCACTATTTTTTGGCTTGTTTTTGCCTGTAAAGTATAACAATGCAGGAACTGATATGGGCACCACATTTAATTTATGAAATTGAAAGTGAAGATATTGTTTTATGTTAAAATAATTGCAACGCCGCTACTAAAGTTTCCAAGTTTGATTTTGTGGATTGGACAATGCTGGAGATTGAGGCTCCGATTCAACTCTGATTCGAAGTGCATATTATGACGCAAGCAGTAATATGTTTTATGAACAATTAGCCATAGTGTTAAATCAACATTTCTAAATTAAACCTTGTACTGTACTAAAACTTTTTTGAGCGGAAATGCAACTACTGTACAACTTGCGCACTGTAATGTGGCTGCACAAGGATTTTATCCTATGCTGTATTAACCAGGCTAATGAGAATGCAGAAAACGTGACAGCAAACATTGGAGAAAATGTTGAAAATGCTTTATCAAAAATTCGTTCTACACACTGTGTTCTGATCTGTAGATATAATAACCTCTTAAATGTCGTGCATGTTCTTCTATCCTATTTTAATTTCTGCACCTCTTGAGACCCGATGATAGTATAGTTCGTGGCTACGCCTTTATGTTATAGATTATAATATGTTCCAACTATCAAGACAGAATTGTATCTAACAAAAGTGACGGCTATCAGCTCAGCTTTACGCCGCCATGTCAAATCAATAGGTTTGATGTTGATGGTTTACTGCGCAGTTCTATACTGTCTTGTTAATTTCTTCAGCTCTACCTAATTTGGTGACTATATAAGCAATACGGAAAACAACGTTTACATGAAATGATAAATTGAAGTAGTCAACCATTTTAGTATTAGAAAGACTTAATAGGCTATGTTTAATTCTAAAAAACACTCACCAAGCCATCGATTCTGCTGATGACAGTCGTCGCAGTTTTCCTGTTAAACATTGGAAAGTTCAAATCGATGTGAATACTCATCTTAATTCTTCAGAATGTGTGCATTTAAATATGCAGTACACTTATATGACTCCATTTTCTATATATATAGCTTAACCATTCGAATTCTTGCATATTGAAACTTAGTTGAACATTTCGCATCGTTTCGTTACGGTTCAAATCAACATTGGTTATAAATGGGTTTACCCTAAATGACTACACGCAACGTGTTAGAATTGATTTGCCGACAAATAAGAACTAGAAAAATATAGTGGAGTTGTTCTCACCATCCAAATAAAAGTTACAGCCAACAAAAAATGTTTTTGAATGAACATTGCTCATTGACTCATTGCCTTTATCGGAACTTGTCACTACAATGTGATGGATTTGGGTAAACTGTAAAACACGTTTGCTTTCATAAAAAAATTTTAATGATCGCACTAATTACGACGACGGTACTGCTTAATTTTCAAAATGTCATATTTTGAATCATAATTCTTTTCGCATGGATATTTGCTACAATAATTGAAACAGAATGTTATTACAACGTAAATGGAATGTTATTTCAAACGCCTGTTTTTGTGTTTAAAATACCTAGTTTTTGTGCGCACCAAGCTTTTGCTCAATAGTTTTTTGTTCAGGGTTGTTTTCAGTTGGGAAACAATTTTAGATAGCGAAAAATGTTTGTTTGAAACTAAGTCTGAATAACTTATTGGTCACATGTGCCAAAAGGAAAACCGGTGTGCATGCGCAGGCTTTGTAATATACTGTAAGTAGGCTACTATGTATGTTTGTTCTGTGGCAATCACTCCGCATCACCCAGGAGATGGCATCGCATAGTTTAAAGCGATTAAAGCTTACGCCAAACCTGCCTGGTCTGAGGTGATTTATTTGGTGATCCCGAGTTTACAAACGAGTGATGGAAGTAGGATCAAATAAACTAGGTAATGCGAATAACGTACAACATTATTGATTTTTACGATAAGGGTAAAATCATCTTGCAATGTGTAAAAGTACAGTGTTTTTGTTGTTGTATTTATGCCATACGTACCGTATGGCTTACAGTATAATGACCGACTTACTTACTAGTATTGCTCTTTTCCGCTGTATTTATTTTTTTTCATACCATAACTTTCGTCTGGTTTGTTTGAGTTACAAACTGAAATACAAAATAAATGGTCACATTCTTTTTCCGTATACTGAAGTATTGTATTTTTGCGCAGTGAAACTTAGTGATATTCTTGCTGTATTCTATGATTAGAAAACCAATGGGAACGTTTCTTAGTTTATTCTATAATTAGAATTTTACGTTTTAATTCAGAACTATTTTTTTTTATAACCACTTATCGCTTGTTAGTGTTTAAAATAGCGCATGTTTTAAACGAAATAGTTACATGAACAGTACAGTCTGTTCACATACAAATCAAAAATTGCTTCAATGGCGGGCGGGAATAGAGATTTTTGGTGATAAACTCTAAATGTGTTAATTAAAGAAAATTACGTCTTTCTCAAGATTTTCCTGAACTCAATATGGTTATACTGCGCGTTTGCTTAGTTGTATCAAAACTTGGAATCGTTGCTTTGGACAAAAAAAATGATCAAAGTTCATTTCAGGTCTCGGTATTACTCTTCTAAAGTTTATTGTTTTTACAGGAGCGTATTCAGGGGGGGCCGCTAAGGCCGCCCCCCACTCTCCCCCCCCCATCGCAGACAAACGCACAAAACTTTCGTGGTGTAAAGGTGATACACGTATAAAGGACAATCTGAGGACGTAATGACCTTTTTTTGCTTTTTACTTGGCTTCGGGCGGAAAATTAGACATCTGCAGACGTGTTGACCTTATTTTTTGTTCTTCACTTGACTTTGGGCGGAAAACAGACGGCTTTAAATTGCGCTCCCTCCCCCCCTTTCAAATTTCTGGGCACGCCCTCGGTTTAGGGAACAAAAACGATGCGTATACGTACTGAACTAAGTTGTCGATGGCGTTCAACTTTCGCATTAACTTCTGCGACGTGATTTCCATGCTGCTACAAAATAATCATATATTTTTTGCAGATTTAATGTCAACTATGTCCAACCACGGTTTGAAAAGTGTCATCTCAGGCTTTTACAAACATAAAAGCCCTGACCTTATTTGAGCTGAGCGCAAGCGGCTTTTATACTGTGGCCTTTCGGTGAAAGTTATGTGGAATAGAACATAAAGTTGTGTTCTAGCGCAATGTAACAACATAAGGCGTTCCTAAAAAGTGACGTGCTTCTTGACCCGCTAAAAGGGATGTCGTAACGATTTCCAGTTGCCTTGTCGGACGTTAGAACATTCTTATCACCGACACTGCAAAGCAACTCCAGCAATAAGGTTTCACCAGAGAGGGCAACGTTGTTTCGGGTTGTTAGCCCTCATCACCCGTTGTTGCGCGCGGCTGATGAGGGCTAATAGCTCGAAACAGTGCTGTCTCGAACTGATGAAAATAAGGTTTTGTAGCACTAAAAAAATCCCAACTATATATGATTTCATTTAATTTTCTTACTTCAGCCATATTCTGAGGTAAACTCGTCTGAGTTAAACTCCAAAGAAATGATGGTTAACAACCATTTTTGTTCGCTGCTGTTGAGTTCCTGTTAAACAATCATGTCTTAATTACAACTTTCTAATTTTGGAGATAGTTTGCTCTTCGAAATTAAGAAATGTCGGCGTTTCTCGTGTTTGGTAGACTACAATGCTCTTTCCTGAAGATGATAACAAATTCGTTAGAATTTGTGCTGTATTACGGATAGAAAACATGTTATGTGTGACACTTATTTTTGATTTCATATTGAAATTCCCTTTAAATTGGTTTTGTAGGTGTGCTCACGTTTTATGGTAAAAAGAAAATCTCATTTCCAGGCACAGCTGTGGGTTTTGATGTGCACCCGAAAAAAATTAGGGTGTGCACGAAAATCTGAAGTAATTGTAGTTAGTTTTAATGACCATACCACAACGAGAGAGAAAAATGCAACAGAAAAAGTTGGACAACTTTTTAATGAAATTTTTTAATACATATTGTGGTAATTCTAATACCTAGCACTACGTCACTTTGCAAAAAGTTGTCCACGAAATTAAGTGTAATGAGGGGGTAGCAAGGAGTTAATTGTAGGAAAACAGCTTCATCTTTAGTGATAGATTTGTTTTGGCTAGATCAGAGCTGGACAAACTACGGCCCACGGGCACTTACAGAAATATAAACTCCTACCGTAAATCAAGTTCTTTTTTTTTGTTCTTCGCTGAGGACGTGTAGGCCCTTTTTTTGCTCTTCCAATCATTGCGACCCTCGGCTTCAAATTTGTTTCAAAATGTGGCCCTTGTAAAAAGTTTGCTCACCCCTGGGTTAGATCAAAACTGCTAAACTTACACGTTGAAAGCTTTCTTTGTCTTTATTAATTCTGAGAAATGAACATGATGCAGCACGAACGCTCTACAATATCTTTGCCGCAAACAATTCACGAGACTCATACCTGTATCATGATGGCTGGCTTTCAAATATTTCATTGGTGAGAATAACACTGGCAACTTTAACAATGTTGAAAGGTCCATTTGTCCTAGTGTACTGAAACCTCTAAATCACCTTTCTACAGAAGGAACTTAAAAACAGCGTCAAATCAATACCATGTCTTCATACAGCTGATGCCAGCTTACTGCCACCTCAAATGGGTCTTCCTTTTGAGTCGGGCTTTATATACATTTGAACTGACCTGTATGTTTAGCAATGCACTAATGGGTGTTGCTTATTTTTGTACTTGTCAAGGGTGATGCAGTGGAACAAAAAGTTGATTTTGCGTAAAACTAATCTGTTATTTACCACTGGTAAGCACCTCGCAAGCGCCATCATTGGCATCATTCTCAACCAAAGGTTCGAAAACTACTAGAACCTTGTAATCAGGTTGTCAAGAAGATGTCCAGTCATCTAGTGGGTGAAGTAAAGCACCTTTCAGTTTCGCCAAATACTTTCCCACGCGCAAAAGACGGTGAATTTAATATCGAAAGTCTGTCTGTTTGTACGCCGTTTTCTCGTTGCAATTCATGGAAACATGTTCATAACCTACTTCTTATTTTCACATAAATTGAAAAAAATTTTCAAACATGTTTAAGCAATTGAGCTAATTGCAATATTGGACATCGGTCGTTCGCCGTACGAACTTCAAGTTGCTTTAGAGAAAACGTTTTTGATAAAAACAAACTGGGTTCAATTTGTGTAGGGCTTTTGAATGGAGGGAGTTTCACCTTGTGCCGAGTCAATCGGCAAGAATCAAAATGTCTGATTTAAAAAAGTGTGTTTCGAAATCCGTAATTTCCAAACTAATTGCTGCTTTTAATTTTTAAAAGTTGTTAATTTTCCTCACTTTAAATCAAAAAAGCTATGTTTCCGAAGACCCCTCCCCCATTACGACTAGTGGGCTTTCGAAAAATAGCATAGACTGTTAAAATGAAGCTTACGTGGTCGATTACATCTCCATTCAGCTACATACAGTTAGCCTATTACTTACACAAACTTTTGTAATCTGTGGAGCAGCGCTAGTTACAATGCTACGTGAGCTCAAAATTAAAAAATTAAGTAAGTTTTGTCAAACGAAATATACCCACAATACAAAATATAAACCTTAATTACTGTGCTGCTAAAAATAAAATATGTTTATGGCAATGAGGTATTAAAGTTCGTTTAGCAAATCAAAAAGTCAACACTTTTAGGAAATAAATTTTTATTTTCTCAGCAACTCTATATTTGGTCAGTGTGAAAGCTTAAAAAATAAATCAAACAACTCCCCATTTTTTTTCAAGCTGCTTTGTGAATGTTGGTATAGGCCTGTACTATGCATAGCGATTTTTCTGTTATTTCAATTGCAGCACAAAAATATTAATATAAATACATGAACGATAAGTAAATGCTTGTTAAAATGTATCGTTTTTTATCGTTTGGAATGAGCGCAACCCTTTTTTTCTTAACGTTTTTTCAAGTTGGATTTAGTTGTCGCCATTTTGAACTAAATGCTTTTATGCCTTAGCTTCGGAATAGATGCACAAAATAGTTATGTGCGTCGTAAAAGTGTTTCCATGGACAATGTTGCAAAAGTGGGATCAATTCTAATTCACCAGTAAATTTCCGGAAGTCAGGTACACTTCAGCTGCACTGCAATAAGAAATACCGAGATCTTATTTGGAATTTTTTGGTCACACGGCGAATTGTTTTCTAAAAAAAGGACTTTGTGTTCTTGCAGTTGTTACTGATCAAAAAAGTTTCATTTGCAGGCGGCCTGCTCCAGAATCTTCATTTTAGAATTTCCGGTTTACATTATATATATACATTTATATATTTATATTATAAGTTTAATCACAGTTTGGAAAAGAAGGCGGCGAGGAAATAAAAGAGGTCAATTTTGCGGATATCGTCAGATACAGTAAAGTATAACATCAAATCAAGATCATTATATTTCATTAAATTATACCAGTAAAATGAGTTTCGGAAAATTACTTTTGATTGGTTTCATCTCATTTACTTATCAACTTTTAAACGGACAAGCTGCAAACATAAGAAACAGTGCTACCAGGTAAGCTTATAACATTCAAGATATTTTTTGTACTTGCATTTTCTTGTTTTTGAACTTAAACGAATTTGTTTGATTGAACACTGACGAAAAATGTGTCATCGCGAAAGTGTATTTAAATGCTTCGTAAAGGACACTTAATGCTTTGCTACCATTAATCCAAATTCTGTTTTTCCGTGTGCAACTAATTTGAAATTGGCTTTTAGGTCATACAGTACATGCATTTTAAGCATAAATACGATATTTGCGAGGAATGGTTTAGCTTGTGCTCACAAAAGCTGCTAACGAAATTCAACTTTGTGCGACCTACACCCTTTTATGCTAAAACGACCATATTGGCAAGACGAGATCACCTACATTATGGGCCGCAACAAACACGCAAAATAGGCTAGTGATTAGCCTACCATAATAGGGATAAAAAAAAGTTGCGCATGTGTAGAAGATTGGGAAGATTACTAGTAAGTGAGACATGCAATGACTGAAGGGGGCAATGCGCTTGTAAAAAGCAATTCAAGTAGAAAAACGTATTTATGAACTTAAAGGTTTTACGATGAAAACTTGTGTGACTGCTATGACATTTCGGATCTAATGATCTCAGTTTAGATTGCGTGATAAAATCAAGCCAAATTTTATAACCCACCTGATAAATAATATTTTGTCAATTCGATCCCACAGTTACCCTCCGAGTTCTCCATTATACGAGTACATCTCAATTTTTAGTTCAGTGCAATCATTTAGCTCTTCCTAAACCACGTTTTTTGTTGTTTTGTTTTGTTTTCATCAAACTGTTTTATAATACAGTATCAGGATAATTAGGACTAATTTTTTTTGAGATCATCAATAATCTATTCCACAAGCTATGGGTTTTGTTTGAGGTTACAAGTTTTCTAATTTTTTCTTCACTGATTTCTTCTATGAAAGCGTTCTTGAAAGTGAACAACTTTTGGTGAAAATATAAGGAGTTAGATAAAATTCTAATCAATATGCTGCAAATTCTTAAATTATTAATTTTCTTTACAGAAATGCTAATTTAATGTCAAGAATTCGTCGTATGGTACCGGTACACGAATCGTTTAGACACCGTGGATGCAATGCCCCAGCTAAAACTTCACTCGAACTGGTGCGTGTTTACCGGGAGTCCAACTTAACCAGTACAACACTCTTCCAAACAGAAGATTGCAGAAATTGTGTTCCCAAGTAAGAACTGTTAGTGCTTTAGGTAAACATATGCCCTCAAAAGTTATATGAGCATCCTAAACTGAAAAAATAGAATTGACAGTGCAGTTACTGCGATCTGAGATAAAAAAAATATCTTATGAGCTTGATCTTGTAATGTTTGCTCTGTATGGAAAGTGGCTTGAAGTAGAAATTCTGTACCACCAAGCGTCTGTATGAAAAGTCTTTCGTCAGGTTGTAAAAATATGTTCTTTTTGCAGTGACGTGCAGCATTACATTTAATAGTAGCTAGGAATGAGCTGAGCTTAGCAAGGCACCAATGAAGGTACATACCCAGAACATGTTAAAAAATAATTTCTTGATATTCTTGCTATTTGTTTGTTTTGTATTTGGTGAAGCAGCCATTTGCATATACAAATACCGCATTCTTAATAAAATTTCGGTTTCATTTTACATCACACTCGCGGAGATATATAATATGCCGACTGCCTTCTGACAGCATTAAATTCCAGATTTTCAGTTTAACTTGACAAGGTGTCGAATCGCACATTTCAATTGCAAACCAAGCCCTTCTTTACTGTCTTTTATTATTAGTCTTTTATTATCAAAAATATAATAATGTACTATTATATTTTTGAAAGGTCAAAAATATAAAATTACTTGAAAATAAATTTTTTTGCGAATACAATTTACTTTAATTGGCGTTTGTTTTTTAGTTTGGAAATCGAGTCATGGCTAAGAGCATACAGGAAACAACCAGAAACTTGCAGAGCTTGTTGGATGTATAACGAAGCTAAAAATGATGGATCAGTGGTGGTTCGTAACGCTGTTTCAGGCCAGGCAAGTACTTTGGTTACAGTGTGGAACAACCAAATTAAACAATGGCAAAAAATTAAAGTTACTGTCGGTTTGTACTGTTACATACGCGATTGATATTTTTTTTGTTAGCATCTGTGAAATTGTTCTTGTTTTTTGTGTGTCATAAATATTTTTGACCAAAGCTGCTTTTTATTTTGATTTCTTGGTTCTAATGCACCATTGCTATTGAGAGTATTTATAAGCTTTCGTAGCCTATACATGTTCAAATTAAATTTCTTTTTTACTTGAATGTAATTTCAATGTAGAAAAAACTACCTTGTAATAGTTTTACCACAGGGAAATTTTGCTTTTTTACGTGGAGTCACGTATTGTTACGTTTTACTTGGCAAAAATTGCGGTATGTGTTAAACTGTACGCGCCGGGAAGAACTCCTCTCATTTAAAAGTTTTGGCACTTGATCACTTCGCTTTACGTAATGACGTTGGTGTATGACGTCAAAAATCGTGCATATAAAATTTTGAAATGTAATTAGGGGTATTGTTATGACTTAATGTACCTTGTTTGCTTCGTTTCGCGTATGCTTCTTTGCTTCGCTGAATCAATTTACATATTACGCTGAGTTATTGTTTGGGTCTTCTTAAAGCAAATTCACATCATCGACGTATAGTGCTTTTATATCATCACTGTTTTAACGCTCATTAAATGTAATTAAAGGTTTTGTAGTGGCGTTTAGGCTAGATCTAAAGCGAAAAATCAAAACTAATTTATAACCAATGACTTAAACATAATGACTGAAGTGTCTGGGTTTGCGTGAAATTGAAGTTACTTTGGCATTTAGTACTTTCAAGTATTACGTTTTAGTTTAATTAGATACTCATTTAACTGTTAATTTTTGAATGAAATAATATCTTAATCTGAATATATTACTGTAATGTGTTTTCACTATTTTTGTTGATGCAAAACAGATGGTGTAGTTAAAAACTAAATACTGTATAATTATGTGCTTGAAATTTTAATGCTTAGTTAGCATAATTAGCAATTGTTAGCTTAGTTAGCAATGCATAATTATAGCAATTATTTGACTTCTTTTTACCATGAAAATTTTTCTCGCTGTAATTGAATTGACACCTACAAAGATTTGGCACCGACCTAGGGCATACATCATAAAAATTTATCTTGACCCATACACGACATTTTTGCAACGCCAAAACCTCCTACTGATGCAAAAAAGTGCCTTAGACAAAGAAAGCACTATTTGAAAGTGTCAAACATTCAAAAACATTTTTATTTGTAAACGTGAAATTTTTATTTGTAAACATTCAAAAATATTTTAATTTGTAAAGCATACAGCAGCGTACATGACATTATAGAGGGTGTTTTCTTATTTGTTTTTTGTACATGTAACGACTTTTGATAGCATTTTTGTGTGTGAGAAAATATTTTTATGAATGATTTATCACCATTACTATCGTTTTACATTATTTGAATAAAGTAAATAAGCGCTCATTGCCCTGTTATTTTTTGCAATGAATTTGAAATCGAAGATGTTAGATAGTCTTCTCGTTTTTCGCTAACGATGCGTTTGCGCCAATTAAAAGTCCACAGAACCGCAACTATTTGAATGAAAATTGTTTAGTGATTCAATGCAGCGCGCTTAAACTGACTTCAGGTAATGCTGTTGCTGTTGCTATGCTGCTTTTGCTGATTCAAACTACTGATTCAATGCTGTTGCTAATTCAAACTACAAGCATGCATGAAGGTTACAATTACTGAAGCAAATGCGTACGAATTGCTTTATCTGAGGATGGAATGTTTATCTGTATAAGATTTTGTTTTAATATAGTGTTTACCTGTGTAGTAACAAGCATTTTTATCATACCTTAACTAAAAATGAAATTTGCTTTTTGGTATTCCGCATAAATGTACGATAAAAGGCGTCTAGCAATAGCGATAACTTGATGCAACTATTCACTTATCGGCTGCAGTTTAATTGGGAACTTTTACTGTCTGCTTATTTCTTAGAATTAATGAGAAGTTTAATGGTTTAAAAAACCTCTAACGAGCTTGTAACAATACGACTGAAGTTCTATGGACAATGTTACAAAACTTGTGACAAAATTATCCAGGTTATTGCAAAGTTTTTTTTACTTTATTTTTATGAAATCAATCAGCCAAGGTAGACTTTCGTATTTACTAGGACCGTGATATTTGGTCATTTGCTTGAAGAGATTCGATAAACAAAAGGTGCTACATCACGATTTCAATAGACCTTTGGAAACGAACTTTACAGTAAATTTATTTTTTAAGTTTATTATATTATCACTTAGATCAGTTCGTTTCCGTTTAAAAATATTATTTTAGAAGAAAAGGTTTTGCGATATCCTAATAATTAAGTGTGCCTGACATTTCAATTCCATTAACAAAAGTTCAAAACAAGCGGTCAAAAGAGTATATAAATGCTCATAAATTCCCGTTTTTCTATCAGTATTAAGCCAATTTGTAGTGTGACAGTGTGGAAAAAGCTGAAAAGAATGTACTTTTTTAAATCACAATTAGTTTTGTTATTTTTGCTTTCGATTATTCCGTTGTCTCTTTCCACAAAGGTGTTTTTTAATGCATTAGCTGAAAGAAAAAATCATTTCTACAACAATAGAGAGTAAGCTTTATTGTTTGTCGAAAAAAGTTGATATTATCAGGTGTGATTTTCAGCCGTGTGGAGATTTAAAATCTTTCAGTGCCGTATGTGTGTTAAATTCATGAGTGTATGATTTGATCCTTGGTTGATTCGATCACACTTGATGTATATTTCGGGTGGTTGCTGATTCAATGAGCGCAAGTTCGATTTTCTGTTACCGCCCAGTCAAATTTGCAATTCAAAGCTTTGTAAATAACCTCGTATTGAAACTAATCTGTTCCTCTTCATTTTTTCCTTGCTGGATAAAATGCAAGAGCTTTAAGTTGCTTGACCATGAACTGTCGATTTCGCGATAAGATATTTTAAAAACAAAAAGCTAATGGGTTTGATTTATTGACGGTATATGCAAGGTGAATAGAGATTAGTTGCATTTGATAATTTTATTTCATTAATATTAGTTAGTTAAAGGCTGTGTTGTTTTATGCAATTTGCACTCTGTATCTTTCCATTTGAGTAAGTTTAAAACGGTTGGATGTTTTCGCCTTCTACTTAAATAGAACATGCAGTCGAGAGATCTTATGATTATAGGTGATTTCGTGAACTTATTATTGTTCAGGTATATTTCATCTGGTTCAATGTCGTCTCATTTCGTAAATCGACTCGTCAAACGATCGGCGAATCAGTGTCCTCTGCCATTGAATTTCAAAACTCTTCTCATGAATCTCTGTTTGGGCACTTTGACTCAATTCAGGAAGCTTGATTGCTCAAGCACTGCTTCAAATAAGTAAGTATAGCATAAAAATGAGCATGATTTGAATAATGCGCCACCATATCAATCTCTGCATCATTTGTTTGATAGATTTGTCATTGCATAGCTCTCTGGAGCTTCATTAATCTTTCTTACATCTTACATGATATATTGCGTTATATAAAGTCAATACGACAACTCAAGCGTTTGATTACTTCAATTCTAGTATACTGAAGGTGTTAGTTTTTTCTTATTTGAATTTCAAGTTTTGCTACAGTATCATTTTATCGATACTTTTTTTTTCAAGAGACCTTCTTTGCAACAGCAGTATATTGTCTTACAAACATATTTACGTATTTTTAGCTTGAATATTGTTGAGTGGCCCCAAGCAAGCCGTGGATGCTCTTCATGTTTGAGTGACAGCAGTTATTCAGCCAACCTTACTTTTTCTCGAACCATCAGCAGCGTGGTAACAATTTGGAACAACCGCATTAATACATGGCAAAAAATTAAAGTTAAAGTAGGCTATTTTTGTGCTTTGCCTGTGATAGTGTGACACCAGACTGTAAACGTAGACGTGTGCTTGCCAAATTAAATCCTTTTTATGATTCCTTGCTTTCGAATTGTTCATACTTTGTAATGTCTTTTTGTGCGAAGTGCTTGGCATGATATGGTGTATCAGAGAATGGAGATTCCATAGTTTTCCTGCATTTCTACTCCTCTAAGTAGAAAGCTTTCCCCCATGCAAAAATCGTTTATGCGCGGGTGATACTTGCTTGAAAGAGCAACCAAGCTGTAATGTGTTTTCGAAAAGAGTCAACAACAATTGATTAACACCTCATAGGCCTATAGGTAGCAAGGTAACTATTAGTATAGCCTAATATTTCTCCTTTAACAATTTCATTTGCCTCTTCCCAATTTTAATATTAATTTTAGTTCAAACACCGTCGTCTTGTAAGTTGTTTTGGCGTCTCGTTTTAAGGCTTAAATGCTGTATTGCATTTAATTATTTAGTGAGTTTCTTGCTATCTGTAAAAATTCATGATTGTGATTATTTATTATAATTGAATTGTGCATGTCAATCCCTGCACTTCTTCAGCAAAATTTGCAATATTGTCATAGTAGTACTGATAGGAAGCATCTTGACCCGAGAACCGTTTTGGTTAGTCAATGCTTCCTTGCCTTTTTGCTTATTGATTTCACGTTATTTTGTACGAATGCGTTTTGTTTCTCAAATTGGCAAAATAAATATCTATCTATCCGTAGCGCAATCGATTTTTTGTGTTGTTATGTTATTGCGTTTAATCTAATAAATTATGAACTTTTGATGATGTTATTTGTTAATATCTGAAGGACTAGTTGTCATGCTGTTACGTTAAATTCACGAGCCAGAAATACAAACACGCGAAAGGAAAACTTAAATAGTGGTGCCTCACTCGATCATGCTTTAAAAAGATCGTCCGAACACAGCTTACACAGTAAAAAAACAGCATAGATTATTACACAAGGGTATTTAGAATTACTGAACTAGATATCCGCGTTAATGATTCGCTAATAAATCATTCGTGTGTCCAACAAACCCTGTATATTGTAGTATGCTTAGCATTACATCATTAAAATCGCCTTTTACACTCCAGTTCCCATCGGGAAGTTCTGATGGGTCTACGAATTTCATATTAGTTACTTTGCTTGTAGAGCTTTTGCGGTTGAAAGCTTTGCTTTTGCATTCTGCAAAATTGCAGATGCTTTTACTTTTGTGAACACAGCAAGGCAAAATTTTGCGCGTGCATTAAGGTTCAAACATGCATTTTTTTACATTTTATCCGGTTTTGCACTTATGGATGCATCTACAGTAATTCAAGCCAGTCTTCCAAAATTAAAATTGCGTAATGACGTTATGACGTTTACGTTCGATACGTCCATAGCAAAACTTTGTTCTGAGAAACGAACTGAGTTTGTTTCGGTTTATACTTAAATGTGGAGTTTTCGTACTTTAAGAATAGACAATTTTTAGACTGTTTAAGCCCATCTTTTCTAATTTAGCTCTTGAACACGGATGTAGCAGTTGCCTTGTCTAATAACATTTTGAAACCTTAGTTTCATCAAACAGTGTGGAAGATGAAAGCTGGATTTTGCGTGGTCACGCAATTACGTGTTACGGCGTTTGCGTAAGTTGCGTTAATGAATTTCAGCTCAACATCAGATACTGAGAAAGCTCCAAAATTCCAAGCCACAATTCGAACTACGTGACTCACATATCATGGAAACTAGCTTATGTTTTCGTACTTAACAGTATTTTTATCTTCCTGTCAGATATTTGGGGCAAAAGCAGGTTTTTTGTCGAGGGAAATCTTTTAAATTGCAAACAAGCTGTGTTACCATGAAATATTTACAATTCAACCTAATCTATCACTGAACTTTAAAAAAATTTAACCGTATGGGAATGCGCAAAATCGGTCATGCTTGTAGTTCCTCATGCGTCATATTCTGCATTATCCCTTTTTACCCTCAGATTTTCCTGCTCTTCTCAAAACGTCACACATTTTTTGTGTATTTCAATTAGAAGTCCAAGTTAGCCTTCTTGTGTTTTTCTGGTCCTTGACTGCTACGAAAAAGCCATGGAGGTGTCATTGAAAGAAGAAATAACCCACTGGTTTCAATTCTTACAATAGTAGCTTTGGAGCGGACCCAATATTGTTGCGCAGGATGCTAGTTATTTGTACAGGCTTTTTGAAGGAGATAAACAATTACAAAGGCCTGTGTCATCAAAAATTTAAATCATTGCAGTCAAAATATAATTCAAATTTGAAAATTTTGGGCCATTTGTTTCAAACTGTAAATAAATGTATATGTATGCTTGGATTCTTAGAATATTGCCATGAATTGTATTGAAAATGTGGGAAATACTTAGAAATTTAAATATATCTTAGATTTATTGCACCGCGATCTTAGGTGTAAAAATTTGAAATAAAATTGAAAAATACCTGTTCTATTGTTGTATTATCCATTTAAATAGAAAGCCGAAATGGTACAGATTTTTTAGTTTAATTTATTATAACAGAACGGAAGTGAAATTTTTTGCTTTTGAAAACGATGTAGCTATTTTTAATCGGAAGCAAAAAAGAAAAAAAAAGCGCTGCGCTATATAAAACCCGTGCTGAGCTATCCGGTCATCATCATTCATCAGCAATTGTTACAAAGCATCAAACGACAAACGAAAAGTACAAAATGTCTTTTACAAGAATGCTTGTGGTTCTCGGCATTGCAATTTCTCTTGGACAATTATGCAACTGCAGATCAATCGAGCGTAGATCTACCAACAATGATATGACTGGGATCGATGATGTAAGAACTAGGTAAGTGAAAAACAGATTTTAAAAGTTTTGTAATGATAATTTGCAGAGTTAGTTTAAATCTTTTGCTTGCAAAGTAATGTGATTTACAAAATTTGAATGTACATTTTATTTAAAGGGAAGAATATGAGAAAGACCTGAAGCAACTCTATCGCAAGGATCAATGCAAAAGAACATTTGTTCCCTTCGAAAATAACGAATGCAAAGCTCTCAATCAAGATGTCACTAAAAGGTAAGTCTCATTGCTAGAAATAATTCAAGTTGGACTTGCTATCTTAAACTTAAACCCTTCTTTAAATTTTCTGTCTTTCTATGAGCGAAATGTAGTAATTGCACGACATGAAATGTTTGACAGCATTTATAAACGCTCAAACTTTTTTGTCATGCAATGCCTTAAATCAGCTTTGCGATTTCCTTTTTGCATGGAATTTCATAATATTTTTCTTTTTTAGTTTGGAAATCAAAACTTGGCCACAAGCTTATTGTACTACTGGATATTGCGATGGATTCGGGCTTCGTAATGGCACAGATACTCCTCAGCGTGCAAGCACTATAGTCAAAGTATGGAACAGAGATGACAAAAGTTGGCAGAAAATTAAAGTCACTGTAGGGCATTTTTGCTCAAAACTTGCCAGCATATAATTTCACAAATCAGACATTTGACCCCCTTCTGCATTTTTTTAGCCTTTATTTATTTTTTTATTTTTGAGTGTTATTTATTGTTTACTTATTTTTGAAATGATGTATTTTTTATTCAAAGTTGTGTGCATATTAAGGTTGATTTAATATTTTTATATGCTTATTTTGTAGTATTTATTCTGTTTGGTACGCATTTTTTTGATTTTTACCACCGTTTTAGTTTTTTGTCTGTATTTATCTTTCTATACATTTTGCTACACATTTTCGGTGCATTTGTTTGTCTGTTTTTAAGTTTTGGTATATTTTGTTAAATAAATTATTATGATCCAATCAAGTTGTAATACGAAATGAATCGAATAAGTTTTGATAAGGTCTTATTTGCAAAGCGTCAGATTAAATTATTCATTTATGGCAGTGAGTAGCGCATCGGTCCGGTTTTCGTTAACGCTGCTGCACCGGATCGCTTGTTCGTTTTTTTGCGTGACGTCACTCCGACCGGTGTGACGTCTTCAACAGCAGGCCTAACGTAATTTAAACGTAAAAATTAGTAGATTAGAATACAATTAGGGTACCGGTAAGGTTAGGATTATAGGCTCAAACTTAGAATTAGATCGGGGTTGATGTGCACAAAAATAATTTAAGTTGCTGGTGCTCTTGATACTGCCATTCTTTTAATTCCCAGTTTGTTAGCTGCTTCAGGACATGAATTTGCATACCGTTTCGCCTTTAGCTTAGACTGCTTGGTAATTACTACCGAGACTGCTACAGTTTTTGAAGTTATTGTTCAAATATTCATTATTCTGAAGTTTTATCGTAAAAAATTGCGGCTACATAAGGTTTGTTGTGAAACGAAATTATTGTAACAGCCCTCTGCTCGTTTCTCTTTATTTAGAAATGCCTCCTCTGAGTTTAAGGCTTGAGTGAGCTATTTCTCTATTCGTTGATTGTAAATGCAATTTGTAAGATCAATTACGTTTGTTAACTAGTAAAATTTTTTGCAGTTTGTTTTTATTCTGGAAGCAACATGGTTATAATCAGCGACTTACGATAGTGCAACGATTTTCAAACTTAGGGTATTTTGTATTTAGTTGCATATTTATCCTCCTATCCCTAGAAAGCGATCAATAAGTTATACGAGCTCGCTTTAGAGTTGCCCGCCATCTGTCTACCACACCTAGGTGGGGGAATCCCGCTAGGTGCTTTTCCCAGCGGCACAACAACAAGTGCCGGCTTGTTCTTCGCACTGTTCCTTTAATGCTAAGTGTCAAGCAGGGAAGCTGTGAATACCAATTGTAAAGTCATTGGTTTGACCCGACTCGGAATGAAACCCAAGCACAGCTCCCAAGGCAAATGCTCTTACCACTCAGCCATCTGAGCGGTAAAGGGTCGCAAATCTGAGCTGCAAAGGGTCGCAAAAGATCGCTTCTACGAAGTAGTTGCGTTGTAAAAGATGACTCAATTTGTCTCGAAGAATCCGTAATGTAGTCGCTTAAACTTTTTTTCGAAACGAGGTGACAGGCCGAAAAAGTTTATTTAATCCTGTCATGGCACTATTCGGCATGTGCATTGCACACTACCCACTCATAGTGATGGGTTCGATTCACTAGTAAAGTCCATAGCATATGTCGGGTGGCTGTTGACTTAAACATCGCAAGCTCAATGCGCAATCTCCCGCCATGCAAAGTTGTATTTGATAAACCCCAGATGTATATTAATTTTTTTAACCACTTGCACATTGTGCACAATCTGTGGCTTGAATCTTCTAAAAATAACCTAATGATGTAAAGGCAGAGGTGTAAAAAGTAGTTAAAAACAGTCAAGTAAAAAAGTATAGTTATTGACAAGCAAATGTAGTGCAAGTTGAGTAGAAAGTATTAAACGTTTTTTGTACGCAAGTAGAAGTGCAAAGTAAACAGGTTTTAAAACTACTCAAGTACCCAAGTAGAATTTTTTTGCAAACCTATCTTTTTCCTTAAAGAAACACTTCAAACGTGGGGTGAGAGTAAAATAAATTTTTTAATGCAAAATAATAATTAATCACTCTAATGTACCGGTCTGTCCTTGCCAGTGTCGACAATCGACACAGTGCCCATGCTCAGTTCTCACCACGGTTTGTTGGATTGTAGCCTACATTTTGTTCAGCTATGCCAATTCAAAAAAGATTAAACAAGCCCTACCCAGCGTACAAACTACTTTTAATATAAAAAGTAAGTAAGTAGCGTTACATTACGTTAATGTTAACCAAGTGAAAGTAGAAAGTATCCAAAAATAAAATTACTGAAAAAGTGCTCGTTACTGACAAATTCTACTTGAGTAGGCTACTTAAGCGGAGCTATACTTCCGTTACTTTACACCTCTGTGTAAAGGTATGAAACACATCATTGCAAGTTCTACTATAAAGTGCCTTTTGACAACTTAAGTTTCAAGAACACCAATTCTCCTTGTAAAGTCTATTTGTGCTATTTCTGTCGTCGTCGTGATGATGGCTGTAGACATTTAATAAATCAGTGCAAAACGTAATATTAGAAGAATGTAGCTTGATCACGCCACTTATCCTATACTGAAATAAAAAGTTAATTGTCTGAAATTGTTTTAATACATCCGCAATTATCAAACTCAGCTTCAGGACGTGTGTTTTACGGGGGCGGATCAAAATCATTTTAGGTAGTGAGGCTTGAAGTCAAAAAAATGCTTACCTTACAGTTTTATGAGTCTCAAAGTACGTAACGCAATACCACTGCATTATTATTAGTAACTTAAAATTTGGAGGCGGCATGTACCCCTGTAGGCCTATCCACCGTATGTTATTATTCTTACATTTGTGTTTTTCCTATTAATCTTGCTCTTCAATTATAGAGCCAATAACATAGCAGGTTATGTTGATTCACTCTTTACGAAAGACTAACAGCTGTTGCCACTGTCTATTGGCATTATGTCTAATCACTAACCTTTAGTGATCATAATTCATGTAGCTTGTAAGTGTATTTTTTTTATCTAAACCTATCTATGCATATAAATAATGGCGATCTTCCGATGGGTTCTCGCTTGAAACGCATTTCAGATAAAAGAGAAATGTAACCGACTTGTTTGCTCAGTTGTTGAGACAATCTATCGGTGCGGAAGGTCTGGGATTCGAATTCCTGCTCGGTCCAATCGGACACTGTGCCACTAACGGCTGCTCGCCACCATTGGGACGTTTCTTCGGAGCTGTGTTGCCCAGGCACTATGCTGCGAAAATGGGCTTCGCCACTCGTTAGACGCTTCGGCGTAAAAGCACGAGTATAACGAAGATTTGATTTATTTGCTTTAGTTTAAATTACATGAAATGATTTTGATGTTTGTTTGATTATTTTTATCTTTATTATTAGAAGTAATGTTGTATTAACAGCGCTCATGATTGCTAACTTTGACCTCTTTGTTTTATCCTTGGATAAACTGTGTTACCAGATTTATTAACCAGAGATAATAAAATAAATGGTAAGTAGAAGTAAAGACACATGAGATATGCAGTACCCACAACTTCTCAGCCACTACATGTGCTGTTCTACAGCGTTTTTCATTGCTTTTTTGTGGCGTTGCAAACAAATAAACGAACAAATTATTTCGTCGACAAGCTGAACAATCTCGATTTTTTTAAATCACATGCCATAGCGTTATACGACAATGTGTTCGAAATTTCGACAAGTAATAAATGCGTTCATTGTTCTGTAAGATGGTTGTTTGTTCACTTTGAGATCCAACTGAGGTTGATAATTCTGCAAAGTGGAGCGAAGCTCGTAGGCTACGCTTTACAAAGAGGAATACATTACGTTTTACGCGTTTGTGAAGAATACGTTACGCGTTTGTGCTGCAATCCTACGTCATAATGCTAAAAGTTCTTGCTGAAGGGCGAGTGCAGTGACTGGGCACTGCACTTCCTAGTAGATGCAGATATAATTGGAAACCCTGTTACATTAGGAATGAGAGAACTGAAGTCCGCTGGTAGAGAGGATAAGGCTAGTGGAACGTGGATTTGAAATTGGTTGTTTACTAACTGTTGATTCTATTTGAATAAGGATTTCGTTGTATAAGTAATTATAAGCTGTCATCATACTTTGTTTGTTTGCTTTGCAAGTTGCAGGATCTGGGAAATTGTTGCCAGCATCTCCACACGAGAGCAACACCGCAGCTAGCAACGGTGATGCTTGGAAGTAATGCTTTATTACTTTGTACATTGCTCAAAGTCATTTAATTGACTTTCCTCTCTTCTGTAGAATTAAATTTGCAAGCGTTTGGCAGTGTGCGGGATTTTCTTTCACTGTTTAGCTACGAATTTTTGTAGAAGCCAGGATTGCTATCACAAAGTTTGTGGTACCGGTAATAAAAAGTGAATTTCATATTGCAAAATTTAGCTTTAACAGTAGCCTTCACCGATGGCTATAAAAGGTTGCAACACAGCGTCGTTAATGATGGTACTTCGAATTCTGTATCTAGTGGGAAAAAAATTCAATGAAACTAATGAAGTGCCTTGGTGGAGATTTTTTTTACTTTGCCGCCACTTTCAAGTTGTGTACCAAGAACCTAATGATACCTATTTTCGACGGCGAACTGTAGGCTTCTAAAAGTGATGAAAGGATGAAGTGCTTTTCCCAAAATAGATATACTTCAGGAACCGGGCTGCTACTTCTTTCACACTGGCTTAATCCGCTTTTCGCAAACTTAATGTGCGTATCATAGAATGCTCTTTGGCTGGGCTATAATGTCAAGCAGCTATATCCTGCCGACAGTGGGGAATCACCTCCACTTGAAACGTCACTGCTCATTGACGATAGATTTTAGTTGCAGGTATGACGACATTATCTTTAAAGTACGGCGTGACAGATATTATGTATGCAGACAAAACATATTAAATGCATTACGAAAACCAATTACACTGAGTTGATGACGAAATGATAACCTTGCCCACGTCAGCATGACGTCTCACACTTGACTAAATTCAAATGCATGTTACATTAATTTACTTTATAAATTTCATGCGCTTTTGATTTTTTGTCTGTATTTTACAATGTGAAAGACACTATGGCAGGCATGCCGATGATTGAATTCTTCTGAACAATAAACTAATTGCAAGCATTTGTGCTGGATTTTTTTGCTCACATGATATTTTTAAAGCTTTTAGCACTAAATAAAAACTTGGATATGAGGTGGGCGTCGAACCGAAGACCCGTATTAACCGCTTCCTTTTATTGAACCCAAACCGAACCCTAAAGTTTATAATTTAGTAGAGGTAAACCTAACCTGAACCCGAAGTCATCAAAATTTTTGAACCTTAACCGGTTTTGAACCGCTAAAATAATTTTTGTTTTACCAAAACCCAAACTGAAGTGTCTTTTTTGCAGTGCGCCATCATTGCTGGTTTCGTTTCTTTTATCTCGGCGCGTTTGTGCTGCAATTCTACCTCGTAATGCTAAAAGTTCTTGCTGAAGGGCGAGAGCAACAGTGCAGCTAGCAACGGTGATGCATGCAATTAGTGCTTTATTACTTTGTAAAATCGATTGATCTAAGAGTAAATGCGCTGATGGAAATGTTTTAAGGCTATTGCGTGATTCACAAAGACAAGGCTATTGCGTGATTCACAAAGACAAGGCTATTGCGTGATTCACAAAGACAAGGCTATTGCGTGATTCACACCAGGTTTTATATGCGGCGGAAAAGAGTCGAATAATTCTGAAGTTAAGAACATCTGAAGTTAATCTGAGGTTATTTCTGTCGCTGAGAACATCCTTTATGAGCTACAAAAGCATCTTTAGAAGTACAATCAGCGCAAATACAATAGGCATTTTTGAAAAAATGCGCCTGAAGCTGTGTAACAGAACATACGTCGAATTGATGGTTTCAAATTCTTGAACCCAAACCGAATTTGAACCTTTAAATTTCTTGTTTCTGCGAACCTGAACCCGAAAATTCAAAGTATTTTTAATTTTAACCGGAGCTCAACCTGCAAAATCAAAAGACGAAAAACTTGAACCAGAGGTAAACCGCTAAAAATAAATTTGCGAAACCCGAACCTAAACCGGGGCGATATTTCAAGCGGTTCGATGCCCTGGATATGAGGCATAGCATAACAAGTTTGATGCTGCTCAAGTTCACGTAAGTCTATGGATAGCGTTAACGTATGAGGCTATGGAGCCTTATTTCACGGTCTTCAATAAGTTGGATCTTTTAACACAATTTTTATTTGCTATCTTTTGGTTTCAAATATTTTGTTTTTGTTGATGCTATTTTTGTTTTGTTATTGAGTGCCAAAACGAAAATTCAGGGAATACCAAAGTAAACAAGCATGCCGAAATAGATTATTTAAAGGAGCTGCTACCAACTGGCTTGAAGTTTTTTAAGACAAGCTTTCATTAAAAATGTTAGATTTACGATATTTTCATAAAGGAAATAGTATCTTTGACCGGTCTATATTTTGCTTTCAAAAAAATTTTGTACTGCATTTGCGACCTGGAATTTTTTCCAGGTTTTAATGCTGCGGATTACCTTGTATTTTGCTTTTATTTTGAAAAATTTATTTTTAGCTAAGCCGATAGCGGGAAATTCTGTAAGCAAAATTTAAATTAAAAGGGAAATAGAAAGTACTTTTTTATACTTTTGAAAACGGCTCTCTTACTATTCCGGTAGCCGCGTTTTCGATACAGGTTACCAAATACAAAAAGTGTCAAATCTCTTTGCACGTAACTAAAAATACCTGTACGCTTCACTGCCGTCAGGTTTTATTTTTTTAATCGTGAAGTTTTTTAATCTAAAAGTATTATTCCTTAGGATGATAATTTTTAAGTATGCCCAAGCGTATGAATTTTTATGTCATATCCTAATAGTGTGTGAATTTTTAAAACACAGTGTGCGTTTATAATATATTACTTTAATACTGAAACAACTTAAATAAAAAAGAAACCATAAACTATTGAATGTATCGGAGCATCACCGGATTCTAATAATTGCAAAATCTTCCCAAATCTATTTAGATGTTTGCAATTTTTTGAAAGCTTGATCGGAGTGAGTAACAAGATTGCGTAACGTAATTACGTTACGTGACGACGCAAGCTTGCTCATGAAACGCATGATTATATTTCCATTTTCACTACTGGCACTTTTCCTGTGAGCGTTTGTTTAACAATCTACTATAAACGATAGGTTCTCAATTAAGTAACTTTAAGCGCTGCATTAATTTACTTAATTAGGTTAAGGTCGCGTCTATTACGTAATGTTTTGTCTCAATACGAACGTAATGTTTTCGTTCGTTTTCCAACTTTTCGTTGATGTAATTTTTTATTTTTAGAAATATTTATGAGCGCAATTACTAAAAATATGCCTACTAAAACATTAGCTGCCCTTTTCGGTTCACAGCTTGCCCTTAGATGACGACATGCTTTTTACGCAAAGCAAAGATTTTCAGTTCATGTCAAGGTTTTGCCGGTGTTTGCATATTGTTGCACCAGCAACAATTTGATATGTCCGTCGTAGCTTTTTACGCTATTTCGTCGCAAACCTACTAAATAGTTAACCCAAAAATTATTCGACGATTGCGTGTGTTTTTTTTTTATCTCCATCACTGCTGGTCATTTTTGGATTATTTGAACCTCAACATGGTAGTTATGTGGGAAACATTTGGGTTTCGAAAGCGCAGACTTTATTGTTTTACGAGATTTGGCTCCTGTCGTGCAAAGAAAATTGGAAGTTCTTTTTGATGAGCAAAGCTTTCTTACAATAGGCTTGTCATGTAAAACAAAATGTAAACTATAAAGCAGAGCTCCTTGATTCGTTCAACAGCTTGTACCCTATGGCACTGATGAAGCCAATATTGCATCCCCCCCCCCCTATTTTACATACGTGTATACTTTTACACCCCTTGTACTCTCTGCTTTATAACTTTATTTATATATGTACTTTTGCATTTTCGATGAAATATCGCATTCCCAGCAACAGTGGTCGGGCCTGGGCGGATCCAGAGGGGATATTGTTGCCCCCCTCCCTTTGAACGCGTATATAAGAGCAAACAGGCGCTGGAGCCGCGCCCCCCCCTCTTTGCAGACAAAATAATGCACAAAACTTTCGTGGTGTAAAGGTGATATACGTATAAAGGACAACCTGAGCGCATGATGACCTTTTTTTATTTAATTTTTTTTTGCTCTTCGTTTGACTTTGGGCAGAAAAGCGGGAAATTGGACATCTGCGGACGTGACGACTTTTTTTGCTCTTCACTTCGTTTGGGTGGAAAACGGACAGCTTTAAATTGTGCCCCCCTCCCTTTCAAATTGTTGGGCATGCCCCTGTGCAGCATTCACCCTGCCCACATGTCCAATTTAAGTAAGCCAAAAGCACTCAAGTTTTCTGCATCGTAATCAAATTTTCGATGTCATAGTTCAAAAAAGTGATAGTGACATTGAAAATTTAACTGTGATGCGGAAAACCCGTGGTCTTTTAGCCACTTTAATTGGACATGTTGACAGGGTAATTGTGAGTAGAGATGACCATTGTCCATGCTTTATAGGCTATAGCATGCCTCAAATTATCAAAGTAAGTTGCCTCTCCCTGAACAGAAATTCTAGATTTGCCTTGAGAATCGGGAATGTGCAGTTTTTAAAGTCACATATTATCTACGTAAGAACAATCGTTTCCCGAACGTGTCTGTTTTTGAAACTTTTTACTCCACTCTAACCATAATTTCATGAACCTTTTAACTTTGAGGAATCATTAACTTAGCCTATGCTAACAACCTATCAGTTTCAAAATATTTCATATTTCCTGCAATTGCATATATACCTGCCACCTTCTTCCAGTTCCAGAAATTGCGTATGGTGAAATTCTCACGTATAGCCAGGAGGCTTTTCAGCAAATAACAGGCTGCAGTTACAATCATGGCTGTAGGCCGATAAACAATGACTATAGTTTTGTCGAATAAATTTGAGATGTAAAAGGCTTAAATATATGGCAAGAAGTTCAAAGGGTTTTAATATTCAAAAACAAATCAAGAATCCAATCAATGGGTTTTACTAGACTCACATGAATGAATTTTATTTTGGCGTCAGCGATTAATTCAAGTCCTATGATTAAAGATCGATAAAGCGTAAGCGAAAATATACTTTTGTTGAGATGACCTTTACAGTTACTAAAATCAGTATGAATACATTAGTAACTAAAAATATAAAGCTAAAAATAAATGATTATCGGAAGCCCGGTTTTTAGACTCTGTTTAGACTTTAGATTACTGAAACAACTGTATTGGTTTCTAATAGTTTTGTTGATTGAAAAAGGAAAAAAAGCAACAAAAAATGCAGTATAAAACTGGTCAAGCTGCCCTGCACGGCAAGAATTAACAAAAACAACGAAGACAAATAAACAAAACACATCGATTCCAAAGCGAAAAAATGTATTGTGCAAAATTAGGCCTACTTGTTGTTCTGTGCTTGGCTACTTTTTGCAGTGAACTATCCGCTTCAAGGATACCAATTACGGTTGAATCCGTTACAAGGTAAGCGGAAAAAAATTCGAAGATGTATCTTCGATAAATGCTGAGATTGATTCCAACTTTATAAATTTAAATAAGGTTAATAATTCTAAAATTATTAATTATATTACTTTACGGCCTAAATATATTATTTTACTTTGCAGCCTGGTTTATGAATTCAATTTGCTTAAGTACTACAAACAAAACGAATGCCAAAGAACATTTGTACGTTTCAATAACAACGAATGCAAAGAGCTTAACAACGAAGTGACTAATAAGTAAGTTACATACGGTACGCTGACAAGTCAGTGCTGGCGCTTTTACATTTATTGTTAGTCAGACTTACCGAGATGGCATGAATCACAAGTTCGTGGTTTTTATAATCTTGTAACACGTACACACCTACTGAACTTCAACATCGTGTACTTGATCGGCCAGTTAGCTCTGTTGTTAGGACATGACATTGCTTGCGGTTCGAGAGGTCTGGGGTTCGAATCCTCGGTCGGTCAAATCGGACGCACTGTCGCCACCGCTGCGATGTTTCTTTGGAGCTCTGCTGCTCAGGCGCCGAGCCGCGGAGATGGGCCCCGGCACTCGTTACGCGCTCTGGCATTTTACCGTGAGTATTACGTATAAAGATTTAATTTGATTTTTCAAATCTTTTTTGATTTGATGTATCGATTCGTAGTGGGGTCAATTGGCAATTGCATTTATCTTCTGTTTTGAAATTGCTCACTCGAAAAGTTCAAACTCACTTCGCAGTCTCCTTCATTGCGTGTCTTTAGGCAATTAAATGCTTCGTGAGCTTTTTTTGCAATTGTTCGAACTTATTGTTTGTTTTCAGTTTGGAAATCAAAACCTGGCCGCAAGCTTATTGCACGTCTGAATACTGCGACGGATTCGGGCTTCGTAATGGCACAGATACTCCTCAGCGCGCAAGTACCATTGTCAAAGTATGGAACAGAGATAACGAAAGTTGGCAGAAAATCAAAGTCACTATAGGGCATTTTTGCTCAAAGTAATGTGTATCTTTAATCTGTAAAAAAGTTTAACTTATAAAAAAATCTACGGACATTTTTGTAAATTGTTATTTTTTTTATTAAACTTTAGATTTTAAAGGCCTATAATGTATGAGTGTATTTGTTGTACTTTTGTACTTCTTGAATTTAAAGTATATGTTTTCATTTTTGCGAATTGTTCTGCTTTGTAAGTAAGGTCAAGTTTGCGTCAAATCTTTTTTTTTTGCACTCTTATCTCTATGATCTTACATCCTATTTGGTTCTGTATATTCTGTATTGTGGTGCAAGTATTTTGCGCAAATTTTTTCGTTGCACGTTCCGTAATAAATTTCTTTTCTTTAAACCTATGATGTTTGTTTAACTTTAAAAAAATTCTGCGCATCGGCCTACAACTTTAGTATTGTCCTTTGGTTTATATTGTCGTTATTAGTAAGTTGCAGGTGTTTAGTACAGCTACATTGAGTTTGACAAATAGTTTAGGCGAAGGGTGGCAAATGGCTGAAGTCATCTCCTAAAACTTTAAAGAGATACTAAGGTAGGCCAAAAGACTTACGAAAAAAACTGTTTCACGGCTTGACCGCCCAATTAGATAGACTCAGGTTCGGTCCCATGGCATTGTGATTGTGAGTCTACGTCTCTAGACACTCGGCCACCGGGCTTATAGCGTTTTCAATGCAATTAGCAGCACATACCCAAGCCCGGTGGCCGAGTGGTTAAAGAGGTAGACTCTCAATCACAAGGTCCTGGGTTCGAACCTGAGTTTACCTGATGAGCGGTCGAACCGCGAAACTAGTCGATCGTAGAATTGTTTTTTACAGCGTTTATTTCGTAAGTCTTCTGGCTGACCCAATATCTCTTTTCATGCTTGCTTTGCTCGGTGTCGCATAGACTTACATCGGTTCCACATATTTCAGTACACATAAATTAATTTTTAGTTAGACATATCACTAATTTAGCACTTTGATATATTTAGACCCCTAAAACTGCAAGATAAGCAGCATTACTTAATTTTATACCCTCCTCCTCTAAAAAAACACGAATCAGACCCTTTACTTTCAACTATTTGTTTTAGATGGGCGATGTGGAGCACTAAAAATGTTTTATTTTACTGTAGTGTTATCACCAGTCGAATCGCACTAACGATTTTATAAATAGTATTCGGGCTTGCGCAAGCTGTGCTTCTACAGTGAAGCACCCACTTTTATCTCCTTCTTGTGCCTTTTCTGCGTGGCTTTGCGTGGATATTTTGTCAAATTTCAGCAAAGTCAATCACAGACTTACCAAAACGACAAATTTACTGCGAAGATTTAAACGTTGTTAAATCAATGAATTAAAGTTCCTTACAACGGCTTTTTAATTGTTGAAGTGTTTCAAAATTGCAATAAGTTTGTGCAACCTAATGTTAGCTCAGTTCTGCCATCAAACGAGCGTTTCTCCTTTCTTCTAAGTTTTGCAACAGTTCGGAGGCTTCGAAAAATGCATTGAAAGCATGGAGATGTGCGTTGAACTTGGAAATTTGTTGAGGGATGAATGTGGGAATTTAAAAAAATACGAATTTATCTGTCATACGAGGATCCTACGTGACGGGTTCGATTCGTTGCTGGAACCTATCGCATTCGACGTATATCGGCCTAACAGGTAGGTTGCTGACTCGAAAAACGCAAGCTCACTACGCAGTCTCCTTCAATGTGTTGATTCTCAGTTCAATGCAGATGAAATGGCCACAAATTTGCAAAATACGTCATGAAAGAGAAAAAAACGATTTAGCCTAGAGTCGCAAATTGGCTTGGAATTTCTTATAGTCTTTATGTTAGGTTATTTCACCTACTAGATTGTGTAAGTTTAGCGTGTCATAGTTTTGAGTTTGATTGCATGATTTTGGTCCTGCGAAGGAATACCAAAGAGCCATGTAAGTCATAGCCAGAATTTCAAAACCTGATGTTCTATCCGTGACACGACTAACTATTCACAGGGGATTCACCGAAGCGGTGAATGCTGTAGCTCATCAGCTGTGGTGTTTTTGCAAAGCCGTATACGCAGAATTACTTTGCAAGTTTTTTCACGTGAGTTATTGTTTTATTTTTTCACTCTTACATTTTGCGTTTATATACTGAAAAATACATTGTTGTGAAGCCCTAAGCATAAGATAGTTTTATTCCAATGTTGGTGTAATCTGATTTTTGTCATCTATCTACTGTATTTAAGGATTACTTGGCGAATATTTGATTTGTACAGACCAAAGTGAAGAACAAACGAGTTGGACCATGATTGATAAGTTAAAGCCAATACAGAAGTGGTTCTCAAACTAAATAAAAAATTTTTGTAATGGACGTTTTACACTTCAATGTCTGTGCTGCCGTTTGAACTAAAACCAAAAAAATGAAACGTCACCGCAAACTTTTAAGTGCACACGTGGTGCAAACGATAAAACAAGCAATAGCCTGAACAGAACGCAAATATCAAAAAATGTAACCAGGGCATCGAACCGCTTGAAACAGGGCATCAAACTGCTTGAAATATCGCTCCGGTTTAAGTTCAGGTTCCGCAAAATTTATTTTTAGCGGTTTACCTCCAGTTCAGGTTTTTCGTCGTTTGATTTTGCGGGTTTAGTTCCGGTTGAAATTAAAAATACTTTGAATTATCGGGTTCAGGTTCGGTTGCGGTGCGCAGAAGCAAAAATTTGAAGGTTCAAATTCGGTTTGGGTTCAAGAATTTGAAACTGTTCATATTCGAATTACGTTCTGGTGCGCAGCTACAGGCTCATTTTTTTCAAAAATGCCTATTGTATTTAGGCTGATTGTTCTTTTTTATGCTACTGTAGCTCATAAAGGATGTTCTCAGAGGCAGAAATAACCTCAGTTTACCTTCAGGTGTCCTTAACCGCTGTTATAGTTACCATAACAATCATTCATAGGAAAAATCTTCGTAAGAATACACACGATTTAACGCAACGGATGCTTTAGGTTAGACAAAAAATATTTTAACGGTTTGAATCCGGTTGACGTTCAAGAAATTTTGATGACCTTGCGTTTAGGTTTGGTTCACGTCTATTACATTATAAAGGTTACGGTTCGGTTTGGGTTCAATGAAAGGAAGCGGTTAATGCGGGTTTTTGGTTTACGTTCCGGTTCGGTTTGACGCCCTGAATGTAACACAAATAAACATAATTGTTTTATCTTTTAACATTAATGATAATAACAGCCATATGGCGGAGTGGTAAAGCACAAATGGCCCAGTGGTAAGACCATCCGCCTCGGGAGCGGTAGACTTAGGTTTGATTCCGAGTCGGGTCAAACCAGTGACTTTAAAATTGGTATTCACAGCTTCTCTGCTTGACGCTCAGCAGAACAAGCCGGCAAGTTTAGTTATTGTGCCATTGGAAAAGGCACTTAGTGGGATTCCTCCATCTTGGTGTGGTAGACAGATGGCTGGCATATCCTAAGCGAGCTCGTATAGCGCATTGATCGCTTCTTCGTGATAGGAGGATAAATATGCAATTAAATACGAATAACCTAATTAGAAAAATCTCGTAAAATTTGCAGCGTGGATATCAAAAAACAAAACACTGAAATGTTCAAACATTTTCAAGTTGCCGTGAAAAGTACCGCAGAAAAAGCATCAATGCGAAAGTAATGTAGCTGTTTAGTGACATATTCAGTAATTTGGTGGTGTGGTGGTGACAGCAATATGTGTGTTGTCAATGACATAAGGTACTTAGTGCACGTAGCGGCAGCTCTCCTCTATTTTTGTCAATTTTAAACCAAATCTAACTTTACAAAACTCACTTCCACCGAAAACTATAATTTTATCTAGTATATTATAATATAAACCGTAGTTGAACTACTTGGGTATGCTGATACGTGTCATGAGTATGCGAATAGAGCTTTTAATGTGAAATAAAATTTTTAATCGATTGAGGTTTATTTTCAAATCGTTGAGCAGAAAATTCGATATTATTTGAGAAAGACTGCGAAGCGAGTTAGCGCTCTTCGAATCAGCGGATGCTCTGTATGTTATAATGTCAAGTTAGATCTGTAACTTCCATACGGTATCGCTAGGCCATATCGCTGTGTAGGATAAGCTTAAGGCTCAGTAGCTCTTTAGGGGACGTCGCCGCCGCCGCAGCTACGATTTTCACCGGTTCCAATGCAAATTCTGTGTTCTTTTTGGAAATATCTTTCCTTTTTATCAATGGAAAGAAAGCCATGAGTGTGTAGTGTCTTGACAGGAAACAGAGCAAGGCTGTACCGCACGCAGGTTACAGTTCCTACGTGACGGGTTTGATTCATGGTTTGAGCGGATCGCATTTGGCACATATACTGGGTGGCTGCTGACTCGAAGAGCGCAAGCCGCAAGGTCGCTTTGCAGTCTTCCTCAATTACTGTTGAATTTTCAGTTCAAAAAAATTTGAAAATAACCTCAGTTAAAAAAATCACGATTAAAGATTGAAAAACTTTGCTCTAAACATGTATGGATTGGTTTTGGAAGTGAAACCTCATAATTTTTAATGCAGATCGGAAATGAAATTTACAGTAGTTGCAGTTGCGCAGTAAATCAGTACAAAATTATTATGTATGTAGACTGCGAATATACTTCAATGGAATTATGTGTTTACATGGTAAAGAAATTTATATACTAGTCTCATGCGTACACACTTCACACTATCAGCGAGTCATTTCGCAGCGAGTTTGTCTTCAATAAATTAATAATAATGCCTTAAGAAAACAACTTTGCGTGGACAAATTTAACGACGTCACTTTTTTCACAACGATCATCACTATTTGGAGTTAGTTCTATTTTTCATTTTTTTACATCAGTGGAATTATTTTTCAATTATAACAATGTTAATTATTAATAATAATTTGCGTTTTGACGCAAAAAAAAGGAAATTGAAACAGAAAGCATTAATGTTATTAGGCTGTATATTAGAACCACAATTTCGGAAGCCTCATACAGTGAGACTTGCTTTCACTAAGAAAAGCTAAATTGAAGGGGAAACGAAGGGTTGAGTTATTTTTTTACTAAAGGTGCTAAAAAATACAAAGAAGTACGTAGATAACGTAATTGCATTGGCGTTACGTCGTCTATGTTTTCATCTGCACAACAATTATATCATTCTAACAAAACAACCGCAAAAATTGTAAAGCAGATTTATACGAGAATTAAATTTTTTTCATCTGGCACCAAAGCCGGCGCCATAGCAGTCGACTCAGGAGGGCCAAAGTTTGAAATTAATCACAAAAGCCGCTGTCTTCAAAAAATTAGGCTTGTAAATTGGGGGGCCAAACATGTCGATTGGGGGAGCCAGCCCCCCTGGCCTCCCCTTGGCGCCGGCCCTGTCTGGCACGCTTTTGATATTTGAGTGATACAGCGATGACAATTTATCAATTTTGAATAGCTAAAAATATTTAAAATGTGAACATAAAAATGCATTGGCGGATGAAGTTATGAAATACTTAAGAAAAAAAATCAAATCTTCATTATACTCACGCTACTACCGTAGTACGCCAAAGCGAGTGACGAGTGACGTGCGCCTCATGGACAACGCCGCTCCGAAGAAACGTCGCAGTGGCAAGCTGTAACGTTAGGCGACACTTGTCCGATTTGACCGACCCTGGATTTGTACCGATGACCTCCCGTACCGATAGCAATGTCTTTTAGCCGTTATTATAAAGAAACACTTTGGAAAAATTTCATCAGCACTTTTTGGCCAAGAGCGATCTCGCTTCCTCAGAATTAGCGTACATAAAAATTGCTTGCGGTACTTCTGCCTGACACGTGGTCGTAGCCACAGCCCACAACTGCTGTTGGTTAGTTTTAAAAAACAAATTTTTATACATCAAAACTATCATTTGACAATAACCTGTTAATTTTTCTTTGCAAAGCGTTTGTCAGCACGCGTTTTGTATTTTTGTTTGGGGCTCAACCCCTGATTTTCATTATTTTTATCCTCATTTTTCAGAGATTGACGTATAGAAACAAATGGTCAGTTGAAGCAGATCAAAGCTACGTCCGCTGACGGATTCGGAAGGGGGGATAGAGCTAAGCTCTCCACACTCCTAAATTTTTGGTAATGCGTATTATTGCATTGGTACTTGAATACTTTTTGGTGGACAAAACCACTAATAATCATTTTTCTTTTTATTCTTAGCTCCTTATACATAATTGAGGTTTGAGTCATTTATCTTGGCTCTTACAGAAAGTACAATATAATTTTAAATCTATTTATATCTTTCCATTTCCAGAACCTGCGAGAATTTAATAATATTGTGAAATCGCATTTTTTTACGTTTATGTTCCGGTATCGTTTGCGTGTCATGTACTTACAACTTAATTAATCGTTTTTGTATGTAGCCTATGTGGGTTGAAAAATGGTGGCATAAAAATTTTCATAATGAATCGTTTAATACTGAGAAATTTTAGTCAAAATTGCATTTGCTTTAAAAAAAATTTGCATTTACTCAATGCATATGATATTGAAAACATTCAAGTCTTCATTATATACTCCCGGTATTACGCCGAAGCGTGTAACGAGTGACGAGGCCCATCTCTGCGGCTTGGCGCCTGTGCAGCACAGCTCTGAAGAAACGTGACAGCGGTGTCGAGCCATTGGCAACACTGTGTCCGCTTTACCCTGCCCGGAAATCGAACCCCAGACCTACCGCACCGATAGCAATGTCGTTACCACACCACCATCCAGTTTATCTACTTAACAGTGATGATTGCTTTAACTAGTGGCTTTTTGTAACGTGTAGCTTCTTTACACAAGTGCATGTATTTTGATGTCATTTTGGATAGGTTGGAGTTTGTGACAGTTTTTTTTTTTCTTGCTTCTGTGCAGGGCAAACCGCAAACTTTTTGCACCGGGCAAACATTCGAACTTATAAATAGCATGCTCAACTTTGGTCGCACTCACCTACGTACAAAAATACTTGAAATTCTTCCATACTGTTCATACCACGAAAAAGGTGTTTTGTTCAGCAGAGCTGTACGTCCCAAGTTACAAAGAACAAGAACCAACTACCGTAACCGCGCTACTAGAGATGATTTTTAGCACGACTGAACTACGATTATGTAACTACAATAAGGTGACAGATTTATGCACATTGCACATTCAGTATAACATCTGCTATACGCAGATTGCTTTTCGATGGCTTTTACCAGGTAAATGGATTTGCTCAAAGTTGTTGCGTTATGACTGCGGCAGCGAAAAAAGATCTTGTCCCGAAACCATGTACAGTGCTCGTGTGTAAGCAAGATATTCTTTTGTGAAAAAATTCATCCAAATTTTAGTTGTGTCTTATGATTTTCTTTACAAACCGATGAGTGAACATATTGCAGCAAGGCTTACTGGTAGCCAATATTTGGTGCGAATGCATGCACTACTGCAAACTTTGTGTGAAAGAACTTTGTCGCAAGCCTGCAAAAAGAGTCATTTCATAATGTACATTCCCTTTGCTGGTATTGCATTAGTGAAATGGGTGGGAATCAATCACAACCATATCTTTTCCTCCGTTGTTGGCAGTGGCGCGGGAACATTTTTATACCAGGAGGGCTCGAAATAGTCAAACCGTACTTCATTCCTTCCTTCCTGGCTCCATACTTCCAGCAGCTGTGATTCTTGGTCTCTCATCTGGTTTGTGTTGACTACACAGCACTGCAGATTGTGAGTTGCAATAAATATCATGTCCAATTAAGTGAGCCATAGCTCACAGCCTTTCAGCTTCATAATCATTGATGTTACAGCTGAAAAAAGTGATTGTGATGTCAAAAATTCAATTGTGATGCAGAAAGCGCGAGGCTTTTTGACCCTCTTAAATTGGACATGTAGACGGGGTAGCTGTGACTATCCGCGTCGTCAACACAATAAGAAATATATGCAAAAAGTGTCCCTTTAGCAAGCTCATAAGTACGGGCATATGCAGAAAATGTCTGTAGGGGCTCGAAGAAGTTTACGGCATTAAATATAACTTTTTAACAATATTTGAGCGATAAAGGCATGAGGGAAGCTCGCGCATGCCTACGTATTTGTAATTAGAAAGCGAAAGAAGAGACGAAACGACAAACGCTGTGGCACATAATTAAAGAAATTGAGAAGTTGAGGAAAAGTAGGAGTAGGCATGGTTGCAAGATCCTCGTTGAGAGGATCAAAGCATTACTAGATAACAGACAATTATTTAAAATGGAAAGGCAGTAAGAAGTAACAACAGTCATACAAAAAGACGACTGACAAATGCAGTAATGCACAAATCACAGCTACGAGTATTGATATGCAACAATGGAATGGTAAGAAAAAATAACACCGCGTGGTTTTGGGTCATTCCAAATCTCTGCCGCACAAAATAAGCAGAACAAGAAAAACACGCCTAATAATAGAAGGCTTTTCATGGAAAGAGGAATAATTTCTAATTTAGTCAAAAACAACTACAAAAAGCCACGCGGACAAATATACTCATCAAACAAATCCTGCCCATATAATTAGGCCACGGAATTAAAAATATTTAGGACAGATTGAACATACTGCAGAACAAATTTGTTGGCAAAAAAATTTAGCTAAATATATATGCAAATCATTTTACACAATCATATACACTTTACTATAATTCTTATATCATTTTAGTATAATTGTCAACGCGAAATGGTTTTTATAGCGCTTTTTAGTATCCATTTTGATCTTATTGCTTGATTATTTTTTGTTGCAGAATCGAATGTCATTTCCTGTAGTCATGACTGCTGCTATTTCACCGTGATTTTTTACACTTCCCCGCTGCTGTGAATTGTGGTTATTAGAAAACGCGATTCTTGAGGAATTTTTGTCGCTAAAAATTCTTCTTTAAAAGGAAGCCGTGTTTCGTCTTTCCATTTTCAAAAGTTAAATAAAAATGGAGCATTTCTCCGTTTTTTTTTACTGTATTTCTGTTTTTTAAAAAGTATTTTTATGACCGAAAGCGACGAGAGTGTTTTGATTTCTGCGTAACCATAGCAACTTTAGACCGCCAAAAACACCGATAGGCTAGCAGCTGTAGCTATAGATACTCAGGAAATAGGTTTGCCACGATATAGACAAAAGCTGGATATCATTGGTTAGCCCATACAGTTAGCAATTTCTCATTGAAAACAAAATAAGACTGAAAATCGGTTAGCTCAGTTGTTAATCACAACGCTACATCGGTGCGGGAGGTCTGGGGTTCAATTACTGCGCCGGTCAAAGCGGATACGGTGTCGCCGACCGCTCGCTACCGCTACGATGTATTTTCGGAGCAGTGCGGCCCGGGCGCTAATTGGAAAAGGGCCTTACACGCTTCGGCGTAATAGCGCGAGTATAATGAGGATTTGATTTGATCTTAGCAGAGTAGCATCATATTAAAGCGTCTTATGTAAATTATATTATATGATCATGCTTTTTGGCTAGCACGTTAGATCACGACCTTCTATTTGGTCTGAATCATGTTGCGCTTTAATTTTCAAATAAAATTGTCTTTTCTGAAAACCATGCTTTTGCACATTTGTACTCAACACAGTTCCTCAGTTGACAACAGCTGCTAAAGCTTTCCAGTATTATAGGAGCAAATGATTTACTATAGTTATCAATGCCATTACTGTTACCTGACCAGTTTTACTGCAGGTTTTTATATTTTATTTTAATGTTTAGATGACGTGAAGAGTCGATATCGGCGAGACAGGCTGTGGTGGTTTTATAATTTAATGATTTTACGTTATTTTATGCTCTCTTTTTGTGTAAACTGCGAAGCTTATTTTTTCATCTTTATTTAAGTTATTCATTATTTTTTTGAAGTTTATCAGTCCATGATACTGGTGCTGTATAAACTAAGTAAATTTTGTTTTTATCAAAATGAAACTGAAACAAAAAGAAATCTTTGCAATTTTTACTTTAGATAACGGAAATAGTCAACACGGTATTTTTTTGGCTTACTGCAAATAACGAAATAAATAACATAACTAATCTTAAAATCAATGCCAAAAACAAAATGAAAACTTGTTCTGAACATTTTTTAAAGTTTTGCATAAGCTTGACACGGGTACTGCGGTATAAGGATTCCAACAACGTGTGGTTTAATGTTACTCAAATTGTGCCCGCACATCAAAAGCAAAACAAGAAACAATTTTTCTTTGCACTCGAAAACGTGCGGATCGAGCTCGAGCACCGGTTAAGCCTAGATATTCGGCGCGACTACGTGACCTTGTATTCTATTTGTAGTCGTAGTTTGCGCTCAATTTTTAGCCCAATTCGCATCATTGTTGTTGCAGTGGAATCAGTGGATGAATTGGTGTTAAAGCTACTGTATAATATCAATTTTGTGTGATAGACAATCTTTTACTTTTGTCCGTTATTATTGAAAAATTGCGAAATCACTCTACCTCATAAATGTTAATTTTATAAAGAACTATAGGCCTATTTTGTCCTAAATTGGACATCATCAGTCTTATTCAAATAGAATATTTTGAATAAATCGAATAGGAAAAGCTGTTATTTGCATAAGACTGATGATGTCCGATTAAGGACGAAATATATTTATTCACAAAATCAAAATTTATATGGTAGGGTGATTTTGCAATTTAATGCATAATGAATAGCTGCAATTTACCGGCATAAGCAGTTTTCCTCGAAGAAACATCACCAAATCATGCATTGAGGGAGATTGCCCAAAAAAAAATTCAGACGTTATGTTTCACTTTTCATGACACAACACTAAATGCTTTTAGTTATTTCAGCCATTTTCAAATGCATTATAGTTTTGTCAAGATTTGCTGAATAAGTATCGTTACTTATGGGCCAGTGCGTCTTAAACTTTCTGGTTTTATTCACCCCAACCACGGAGTTCTACATTTCTAACCACGTTGCACTGGTTCATGCATAGTGGCGCAGTCAGCCAGAAGTTTTGAAGTAGGGGGGCAAAACACAGTTACAATCAATCTCTGAACGAAGGTCTTCACTAGTTGATCTGCGAAGGAAAAGAAAAAAAGGTTGTCCGCAGTACCAAAAACAGTCATTAACAGTGGTTCTTGATACCCCTCTTTGTATTGGTTCATCCTTACAAAATTTCCGTGAACCCTGAGTGCAACATTCACCCTTTTCAGAAGCACTCACTTCTCACAAGCATATTCTGACTCAGACACTGAAGGCCGGTTGCTTTGCGATTGTTACTGATTATTTCAGCGAAAATTGCAAACAGCTGGGAGGGAATTGTAATGTGATAATCGAAAAGACAAACGGCGGCAATCGGGGCGAATCGACCATCTTAATTCCGTTGCACTTCCCTCTCGACTGCCAGCGATTATAATTGCAGGCGTGATACAATCAGCAACAATCGTGAAGCAACAATTCGGTCTCTGGTATGATTAGTCAGTAGCCTAGTAGCTTGTTGTGTTATTTTCATTGCGCCCTAAAGGCCATACGGGTTGTCTCACCCAAGCTTCGAATAGCGTGCTCGAAAGCAGATCAGAAAACAAAGAAAAATCGATCAATTTGCGTGTGCTAATCAACCATGTTTCCAAAAACAGTCTAGAAATTAAAGGTAGAGAAAAGGCAGAGTAATTGATAAAAATCTTTTTAATTCAGCTATGCTTGGGACCGTAAGATCGAAAACGTCAAAAATGCTTAGTATAGGCTAGTTTGCAGATGAAATTTCATAGATCACAAGAAGTCACATATGTTTAGACACAACAAGCGAGATGCAGCAAAAATTTATTAGTTGAATTGCTCACACGTGCGCAGTTATATACGACACAAAACAGTCTGTAAATTACAAATGAAACATGGCATGAAATCTTCATTATGCTCGCGGTAGAACGCAGAAGCGTATAACGAATGGCGGGACCCGTCTCCGCGGCTTAGCGCCTGGGCAACACAGCTCTGAAAAAACATCGCAAAGGTAGGCAGCAATGGCAATGCTGTGTGATTGAACTAGCCCGGTAATTGAACCCTAGAGCTCCGCGCCGATATAATCACAAGCATAACACAAGTACATGAAGCAATACACCTTTTAAAAGAACGATGCAACATCTATCACAAGTTAATTTACTATCTACTAATTACATTTTGACAACCAGCTTTTGCATTAATTTCTACTACCTTCAGTGTGTAAGTCGAGGAGCCAGATTTAGTTGGCTGGCTTACAGACTACCAAGACTACCACAACGTGCACCATTCCAGCAAATACATAATAATACACATTGTCATAAATTATATAATACACATTGTCATAAATTATATAATACACATTGTCATAAATTATGTGCGTAGGAGGCCTAATAACTTAACCTATAAAATTTTCTAGTATAAAGCATGATTTTGATAAAGTGAAGATATAAACAGATTATTGTAAAAAAATATTTATATAGCAATAAAAAAAAAAACAATAAATAGTTACACATTGATCATCTTTGCTAGCTACCACGGTTATACGGGACACCATTGGTTAAACAGTTGTACAATAGTAGCCAACCCTCACTCGAATAAATTTTCGTTCTCCTTTGCTGTTCCAAATGGCCACAAGGGAAGACGCCGGACTTGGGTTCCGTGTCGAACTGCCGTTCCGATATGAAGACAGACATTGTGCTTCTCGGCCACCAATTGCATACGTTCTAGGCCATTCTTTAATTTGCAAACAGGAACTGCAAAAATGGTGAAAGATAGTTGGTTAATAACACATTAAATAACTAATTGTTTCGACGTAAAACCTTTTCCGCTATAGGCATTTCCAGTGACCTCTATAACTCGTGAAAAATTGAGCAGCAAAAATAGAATCAAAAAGATCTTTATTATAACTGCACTCGCGATATCACGGCGTTACGTGTAACGAGTGCCGGGATAGCAGCTTCGCGCTTGTAGCACAACTCCGAAGAAATATCGCAGCAGTGGCGAGCCCTTGGCAACACTGTGCTTGATTTGACGGTCCGTAAATCGAACCCCAGACCTTCCATGCCGATAGCGATGTCTTTATATGCACTACTCAAACTGGCCGGTAGCAAAAACAATCAAGTGCAAAATTTTGTCAGCCAGAGTACAAAGAATTAAGAGATTTTGTCTTCAATTTATTTCTCCATTAGTGGGCTGATAACAATTGTCGCTCCTTTTATATGCTTTTAGCAATATATTGTTTGACTTTCTTCGTTTTGAAAGCAAAACATGAGCGAATAATAGACAAAACGTTTTGCACATTTTCTATAAGTTTTATACAATTAACACGAGACGAAAATAGCGTAAGGAGGAAAAGTAAAGCCACAGTAAATCTCAAAACTGAACGTTTCGACAACATAGATTCAGCTGTCATCATCAGCAGTGTATGCAAGGCACTACAAAATTATATACTGCTGATGATGACAGCTGAATCTATGATGTCGAAATGTTTCATTTTGAAATTTATTGTGGCTGTGCATTTTCTACAGTTTTATCTATGCTTGCTTGTATTTGCGTAGCACGCAAACCCCTCCAACCTTCGCAAAATGTTAAATTTATCATAGCCCTATTTATGTAAAAAAAGTTATAGGCCTATGTACTCACTTGTGGGCCGTTGAAGAGAAAGTGCATTTACAGTCATTTTTCTGCATAGGAACCACGCTGTAGAAGCATTCTTTTTTCGGGGAATTGCGGCACGGACTGCAAAAATACAATGTTACTGACAACTCTTACAGAAAAAAAAACTCTAAAATTATAAGGATAACCTACTACGATAAATCCTGCTATACACCTTCCTAGCTTTTTTATGCAATCCTTGCGTCGAGTATCTCTTTGCTTTGTAGCGAATTAATTCAGTTTGACTCGACTGCTGCATACGCCATAAAACCTTTTTCCCTTCGATTTGCTTTCGCTTGTGACCGATTAGCAAATTAAATATGATTAATGGAAATGCAGCACAAGCAAACGTGTACATACTCAATGTAAATCAACAACACAATACACCACAGCAAAAACATTATGATGATGTTTTTACCTATCTTACAATAAAATTGATTACCATGTTGTGCTCAGGCTGGCACAAAAAACAATCACAAAAATTGTTGAAAAACCCAGTCGCATCATGTTCCAGTTTTCCAATTCTTTTTTATTTCTCGTTTTCGATCGCTTTCAAATATATTTGCTTCGACTACGTTCTCAATTCTTCTCACCGGCTTTTATATTTTCGTGGATGTTCTTTTTTTTAGCTTTATTGTGATATAAATTTTTTGTTTTTGCCCCGCATTAAAGATTATTTTTTTCTCTAAAATTTTTGCGGAAATATACAAGATGACATAATTAATGTTTCACTTTCTACCGAAAAAAATATGTTGCCAAATCTTACAAGTAGTCAACGTTACAATTAAAACAAATGAAAATTTTTTACGATGCTCAAAAAATACTAGACAAAAAAAGATAAACAAAGACAGCTCTGAAACCAGAACTTCGTTACTGTAACGTTTTTATGCTCAAAATGTTGCTATTTTTAGACAATGATGCACCAAACAAAGTTTATCAAAACTTTTAAAAGTATCCATACTAAAATCACAAATAATACTAACATTATGAATTTGCTTAATTTAGTACCTTTTCCGCACAAGTAAAGTCGGCAGCTATCGGAAGCCGATGGTGAAAGGCCTGTTTGTGTCTTGGATAAAACCAGTACAAGAATATGCAAAACCCAATAGCTCTTTCCAATGTTTTTTACAAGCTTGTATCGGTACAAATTATGTTGACCAGTGATTTGTCAACCACGACTTTGAAGTTATGACAATGTCACCTCAACAGCTTCCAATGAGGTAGGCTACCACATCATTGTGGGCCTGTCAGTCAAACTTGTTACCGTACCCGCTGGTACTGCTTCATTTGTGAAGTTCTTTTGTAAGCGGGCCAGCAGCGATAAACTTCAGGGACCTACTTGCGTGGCCTGAACCCGAATTTAATACCCTTAGCTGAGCGAAAAATAAGTTTGGTCTGAAACACTTGGGTTATGATAAATTCGTGTTTCGTTATACAAATTTTGCTGTTTGACAGTGGAAAACAAGCTCACCGCGCGAAAAAGAGGCTAAGAAATGAAGTTGCACACACGCAGGACACAAAAATATGGGTTCGCGTAAATTAAGTCAAAACACCTTACTGCAGTATTTGGCTCCGACAAAGATGGTTATTTATCTTCGAGCTTCGCTCCCTTTCGGCAAAGGGCTTACGATTTAAAGCAACGGTGATGATCATGGGCGAAGGAAAGAGGCAATTACCCCCGTCCGTATTATTTTCAAGAATCAGTGTTAACATAGGCATCATATGTTCATTTGCCTTTGTTGTCCACGCACGATTCAAGAGGGCAATTCTACCAAAATCTGTCTTCAGAGGTGAAACGAGGGGCCCACGCCGGAGGTAGCGGTGACTTTTTTTTAGAGAGGTACCCCCTCAACGATATTTTTTCTTTTAGCGGTTAGATTTTTACGGCCCTTTTTCTGCAGCAGAAAAAAACTTTAAGCTTTGTCCCCCAAGTTTTTGACTGGCATCGCCACTGGCTCTGACAATACACTTTGGTTGACATCATTGCATTTACTTAGCATATCGAAAACTGAAGTTTCTTGCTAGCTGGAAAGCACTGATGTTGCGTCTGTATCAGATCGTCTTAATATAATTCATTAGCGAAACTTAACACATTGACTGCCACGTCAATCATAAATGCCTGACATATGTGTAGCTGCTTAGACCACGTCAGTCGTAAAAAATTTTATTCCGACCGCGTCAGTTACAAATGGCTGACACTACGCGCAATTTCAAGAAGTGCTTTGAAGCGGGGTCTCTTGCGAACAATCTACTGTAGTGTTCTTCGTTTTAAAAATTTTGCGAAGTTTAGGATTTTGTGCACGTTTTTAAAACGAGACATTTCAGAGAGAAAATCGTCTTTTCACTTCTTTCGGCTTTTCCTATTTGGAGTCGCCACAGCGCGAAAGTCTCCTCCGTAGGCTAAGACTCGGTCAACTTTGTCTCCCTCCCTAGTTCCAACCATCTTCATGTCTTCTTTGACCAAATCCATCTTCTCGTTGACCTTCCTCTTGTTCTTTTACCAGGTATTGCCATCTCTATCATCTTTCCCAACGCAATCTTCTTCTGACCTCTTCACGTGTCCATACCAACCTAACCTTGTACCCCGAAGTTTGTCTCCCAGCTTTGCAATTTTGCCGTCCCTCTTACACACTCGTTTTTTATATTGTCCTTTCTTGAAACATCCGATGTCCATCTCACCATTTGCTTTCCATCTAACTATAGGCTGCTTTCCATCTAACTAAAATGAAGACAAAAGTTTAAATCTTGGCATCGTTAAAATTGAACACCATAAATTGATGTTTGCCCATGCCTCAAGGCTTAATTAGCACTTATTGTACACTACCAGAATCAACGACAACGAGTTTCTGTAAGTTGCTGCATCGATATCTGCATATTGACCAAGTTAGGCTTTTTTGTGGTGTCCAAAATTAACAAACAATTTTCATGTGGTGCCACGTCAGTTAAACTTTGCTGACGAAAATTTTCGCTGTGGCCACTGGTCATGTCAGTTGCATTCGACAAACAATAAAAAATTCAAATAATTCAAAAAATACGTCTCCAAATGCACGCTAGTAGGGTCAAAACATGATTTTCAAGAACATGCTTGGCAGTCAATGTGTTAAGGAAACTGTGAACTTAACTGTAGCGTAGCCTTTCAATTGGAAGGCGCTTGGAGATTTCAGGCTACGCCACAAGACAGCAATTCCCTTGCAGGCCTAATCCTCAACGCGTTTGCGCCCCAGACAGCTAGCCTACTTTTCGACACGACTTAAATTTATTGTTGCTTGCTGATTTTTTTGTTGTTTTTTTTTTTTGTATCGGTTATTTGACCGATAGTATAGCTAATCCAGCACAATTTTTTTCGGTCATTCGATTCTTTTGCGGTCGTATTTTAACCAAGCTTAAAAACCATATTTTTCAACACTTTCTTAACATTGAAATTTATTGAAGTTTTGAAACAAGATAGGATAGCCTACGAAATTGGAAATTGGAAAGCCCAGAGTGATAAAAACAAATAGCCTAAATATAGTAGTTACTTTGTGTAGTAAAGACAGGTAATGTTATAGGCCTACAGTAATTACCTGTAATAATGGCCAGGAGCGGATCCAAAAAACTTTGGCGGAAGAGGGATGCAGTTTTGCATTAAGTTGAATGTTAACTAAATACGACCGATCGGTTGGCGTTATAGTAGTTAATTAAAAACATCGCTATCGGCGCGGGAGATCTGAGGTTCGGTTTTCGTGCCAGTCAAATCGAACACAGTGTCCCCGACGGCTCGCCGCCGCTACGACGTTTCTGTATTACCCAGGTTCTACGCCGCGGAGATGGACTACGCCACTCGTTACGAGCTTCTGCACAATACCGTGAGTGTCATGAAGATTGGACATTTTTTTTTTGATGACTAAATACAAAGACGTTTAAACGTTTGGACCTGGAAAAGAGCGTAAATAAGCACTTTGAATTTCTTTCAGCACAAGGTTTTTGCCAGAAATTTTTTCAAAGAAAAGACACCAAATTGTGGAACGAAAACGGCTCTAAAGGTCCGGGGACATGCTCCCCCGCGAAATTTCTGAAAATTTACGTATTGCAATGGTCATTTTAGTGCATTTTGAACAATTTTAAGCACATTTTGTTTAACTTTTTTGCCCCTAGTTCTGATATGCTTCGCCAAAAAGGATGCATTTTGTTTACACATTTCGATTCATGCGTGCTTAAGGCGTAAGACTTATCGTTATCGAAGAGATTCAAAATTATGGAAAAATAAATTGTATTCACCAAAAACAAGGTTGAAAATAGCTGGTGGGGGGATGCATCCCCCACATCCCCCTCCGGATCCACCCCTGATAGTGGCCATTATCACCAACTGAAAAAGAGGGCATTTTTCTTCTAAGGTTTGTGGAAACAAATTATGTTTTTATTTAACGACAGTGCCACCTAAAATTATTACAAGGAAATAATTAAGTATCCTGTTCGCGCGTCCAGTCAAAGTGACTCCGAAGGTCCAAGGGCTTTCTGCATCACAAATAAATTTTTGGTGTCACAGTTTTAAGAAAATTTTGGTGTCACAGTTTTAAGAAAATTTCGGTATCTCAGTTTTAAGAAATTTTTGGTATCCTAATTTGCATCATATTTATTCAAAAGTTTCAAACAAGATACAAAAAAAAATGCTGAAAATAGTAGCAACTTTTTTCGGTCACTGTGACTGAACTGACCTAAAACATTTGGTCATTGCTAAAAAAGTTTGATCCATGACCGACAAATGACCAAAAAAAAAAAAACAGGATGCTTGGCGGATATAGGTTTGGAAAATAAAATGAAACGGTTTCTATATACAAATAAGTAAGGTTTAGTACTTAAGCAAAGCTGTTTCAAATAAATTAAAATAGTTACAAGATTGTTCTTGCCCAACTTGTCTCAATAAAAACGATATTCTTCAACTAAAATGTTTAAAACACGATAAAAACTTATCTAAGCCAAACACCTGGTCGACCAACATCACTGCAATTTCACAAAAACACTAATACCTTCAAAAAATGGTGCTCGAAATAGTCATTCTTGAACGCTTTTCCATGCATACTGCAGTGTGCATTGTGCAGTGCTGGTTCTCGAGTGACAAAGATATTTGAACAGTTTGAAATAACGGCTGGAAATTCTGTTCGGCGACTGCATAAAATCGGTCACATTAACTGAAATCTGAGAGTGCGTATTTTTTATTGAAAAAATTGTAAAATCGGTTGCATAATTTTTAAACTCAAATGTTTTTTTGCTAATTTTTGCAATATCACTTTGATGTTGAAAAAAATTTCAAATTTTAATTCGAGCAAAAATTGTCTGACTACAAAGAATTTAATTATAGACTTCACTCTTAAGCGTAGAAATGTAAAATTGCTTGTAGGAACTAGCTAACTGCGTAAAATAAGATTAACATTTGTGAGTTTGCGTAAAACTTTGCACCAACCTAAAATAATTGATCTTTAACCTTTTTTCAAAAAAAAAAACGATCATCATTATACTCACGGTATTACGTCTAAGCGAGTCGTGGGGCCCAACTCCGCGGCTTAACGCCTGGTCAGCACAGCTCCGAAGAAACGTCGCACCACTGGCAAGCCGTTGGCGATACGGTGTCGGATTTGGCCGGCCCTTGAATCGAACCCCAGACCTCTTGCAGCACCGATAGCGATGAGCTTAACAGTTGAGCTGACTGGCCCGGACCATTTGCTCAATGCCGTAGTAATTCCAAGTTAAAATAAATTAACTCTACACCCAGGTAAGTGAGTATTGACAACAGAGGTGCATACTGAAACTGGACGCGGAGCTCAAATTGTAGCCAGAGTCAAACTAAGCTTTCCGGGGCCAGTCTGGACTCGGAGTTGGCTATAACGTCAAAACTGAATTTAGAGTTAAAGCCAAACTTACCGGTTTTTAAGCAATTATATGCTTGAAAGAAAGTCGTGCTTGTGGACGAGACCTTTAAAGCGTAAACATGAACCAAAGTGATGTTAGTGGACGTGAGAAACAAGAATAGGAGTCTTGATTTTTAGCCTTTGCAAGAGACGGAATGAGCGGTTGTAGAGCAGGATTACTGGATTAGAGTCGGAGTCTCAAAAAGGAAATTCGGAACAGCTTTTGTTTGAAAGCAAGACAATACGGGCGACACCATTCTCAATCATTGTAATAGTAAACTCCTCGCTACTTTTAGTCGTCTCAGTTTTTGTTATCAGCCTAGGTAATGAGTTGAATAGTAGGTTTTACAACGACCAAGCTCGCAATGTTGTTGGTTAAAAACTCACGTGAGCTCTAATTGATGCGTTTTCGAATAAAAAACGCCGTAGGCATTGTGATGACTGATCAGTCCTTTCAAGTAAATTTTTACAAGAAGCAAGTTCAACTCACTGTGTTTAAAACTGGAGCAAAGCATGCTCTCTATCTCCGCCTCGCGAATTCACCACTCTCAGTCACAATGCTATGCAAACGACACATTGTTAGCGCTCATTGATTTGGAATACAGTAGAACTTAAAATACCGGTGTCACATTCGTTTTTTTAACAGCAAAGGAAACTTGCTAATCTGACCTATGCCTTTTCTTCTTAGTCAGGCGCGGACTTTTAGGCCTGTGCACGTTTTCATTTTCAAATTTGTAGCTTCATAGTGAAAAATCGGCAGGTAACAACTACCGCAGCTTGTGTGTATTGTACAATTACGCAAAGTAATGGCTGGGCTAGCATAAACCAAATAGTCGATAACCTTTTGCGTTTCCCACTATTTTTTGAGGACCAAAGTGGGCCTGTTTAGTTAATCCAACTTCTGGGTCAAAATAACTGATTTTACAGCTTGTTTTAGCTCTTTTGCTTAATACAGAATGGGTTGTGAAGACCTACCGTCTTTTCAGAGTCTCAAGAGTCAAGAGTATTTGTTGTGCCATATTTATTTACAAATAAGATAAATTTGAAACAATAAAAGTGCAAAACATAACAATACAGTAAAGCTCAGGCAAAGTCATACAAAATAGAAACATGTAAAAAATGACTGAACATGCCTTATACTCAAAAAAATGTTCAATTTTATTCGCTGTGTGAATCACCAGGTAATTTTTTTTTGATCAATTTTTTTTGTAAAAAAATATTTTTGACAAAATACTCGTTTTTTTCGAAAAATCAGTAATTTATTTGTGTATAAAACACTACAAAACACTCAAGTGTATAATTTACTGATAAAAAAATTATTGTTAAATTTATGTGAATAAAATCACACTGCCTGATTTCACAAATGTTGGGAGGAAATCTCAGTGCCAGTATTTATGTAAACCAGGGCGCAATAATACGCAATGGTGACCTTGATTTTTTTCCAAGACGTCAATCTAGGTTGAGAGTCTTGAGGTTGAGGACTATATACCATCACTACCGTGCTAATAGGTTCGTTGACGAAAGAAGGATTAGTTTTAGAGATATTCCGGTTGTATGATGAAAACAAGCAGAGATTGCATTGTTTTGTAGCCACCGGCCAACTGTCTATGCTTAATCTGAAAGGTAAACAGTATATTTTTTAACAATTTCACTTCAAAATTTTTTTAATAAGAAACATTATACTGCAGGCGAAGCAAAACTCATTTCTGTTACTTCAATCTATTCATAGCGTAATTAGTAAAAGGGTAAACAGAAATGTTGCTTTGCAAGAGAATCTACATAGAAGTCGGTGTACGCAGAAACTTTCTGAAAGAGAGACTCGTGAAAAAGGTTTCTCACAGTAAGGCAAAATTTTTGTGGGAAAGTTTGAGCACTAAATATGTGTATCAGAAAAAGGTTTTAATGCTTTAATGTGTATCAGAAAAGGCTTTAATGTGTATCAGAAAAGACCTGAGGTGCGCAAATAGACGTGCACTCCTGCGTACTCAATAAGCAATTTAGAAATTCCGAGCAGCAAAATTTTAAATTCTTCTATTTATTTAACTGTCTAAATCAGAGGTTCTCAAACTTTTTTAAAATTTTGATTTTGCGTTCCCAAAGATTTTTTTCTATCACTCACGGTCCTTTATTTTCAAGCATAAATTTCCACGCAAAATCAAGCGAAGAGGGAAAAAAAGGTTATCACATCCGCAGATGTCCAATCAAGCAAAATTGAATGGGTTGATTTATCAACAAATCCGCGACCTCTTTGCGGTCCCCCTGAAATTGCTTCGCAAACCCCAAGCGAACGGTTCCCAGTTTGAGAACCACTCGTTTAAATGTTGTCATGTTCCGTACCACCTTTCATTACTTAATCCGTTGCGTAGCCGCAGCCTACGTTGTTACGTGAAGCAAACCAAGACCAAAGCAGAACACTTAATCACCCTTTATAATTCAGTACTGCTGTAAATAATTACCTGGGATTGGTGTTAGGGCAGTGTGATTTATTGTATTGAGTGTACGTCCTCAAACAAGGGTTTGTGTCGTAATAGGAGGCGTTGGGTCTTACCCTTGTCAAACATTCTGTGTTCGTTTCGATTGATCTTTTGACAAATCTGTGAAAATAAAAAAAGTCATTTTACATTTTGCCATAAAATTTGCATTGGAACATTCACGGTTGCTATCAATAATTCCACGCTTTTTCAATCAGTAAACTCTTCATTTTCTGATGGCTGAAAACGAAACGGGTAATATAATAAACGCACTTCTAAAAATCTACCAAATCATATTCATGCGGCAATTATGTGATCTTCGTTATTATATTTTTGATGAGCATAGCCTATAATATTCAACCGGATGACTCAGCTGTTAAGCACGTGACTATCGGTGCAGGAGGTCTGGGGTTCGATTCTCGGGCCGGGCAAATCAGCTCAGTGTTGCCAACGGCTCGCCACCCCTGCCACGTTTCTTCGGAGCTGTGTCGCTCAGGTGCTAAGTCGCGAAGATAGACCCCGCCAATTGCTTCACGCCTCGGCATAATACGGCGATTACAACGAAGATTTGATTTTCTTTAAGCCGATATGCAGTTTTGCTGTACATAGATGAGCAAGCTAACGCACAACGTTAGCTAACCTCTATTTCGTTAACAAACGTTAATTAATGTTAGTTAATTCGTTACCACCGTTAGTTAATTCGTTTATCTAGCTCCAATTATTATAAGAGCAAACCAGACACGTTCAATCGCAAATCTTTTATTTCGAGGGGCATTTATTTCAAAAAAAATTTAAATTTTTGGATTATTAGGCTATTGTCTGAGTAAGCAAATTTTTGATCACTAACAATATTTTTTATTGCTCTTATCTCACTTTTTTGACCTCATCACTAAAATCGTATTGTTTGCAAGGATTAATCCGACGACACAGCTTGCGGAAAAGGGTGGTAAGCATTAACGAAGCGTTAGCAGCGGAGGGTAATTTAGTCCGCTCGTTCAATAAAAGCATTTTAACAAATTAACTACTTAATAAAAAATTAGCTCCTAACAAAATTAAGCTCATCTGTGCAAATTTACTTTTTGATTTAGGCAGTGTTGGGCTCGTAGCAAATATGTTATCATTATCACAGTTACGGTTTTCTGTTATACACTACAACAATATAAGAAAAATGATGTTATTTATTGAATATACTACTAGTAGCTTTGCTCAGCTATATCTATAAAAGTGATTTTGCAAATACGATATGAAATCAAAAAATCATATCTTCATAATACTCGTGGTATTACGCCGAAGCGTGTAGCGAGTGGCGGGGTCCACCTCCGCCGCTTAGCGCGGTGGCAACACAGCTCCGAAGAAACGTGCAACGGTGGCGAGCCGTTGAGGACACTGTGTCTGATTTGACCGGTCCGGGAATCGAACCTCGATAATGAAGAAACAGATTCCAATGTTGTTGTTTTTTTTGCGCAAATAAGCATTATCTTTTGCACTAGCAATATATATCAAAATACAGACACGGAATCAAAAAAACAATTTGCTTTTTCTTATTTTTATAATTAGCAATTACAATTAAAAATGTTAATTCTTTTGCTTACCTGGAATTTACTTTTACAAAGATAGTAAAAGTTATTAAAAAAATAGCTTCCAACATGATGGTTTTCATTTTTACGACGATGCTGATCTTAGTCTTGACTGTGGGAGCTAGCAATACTTTGTAAATGCAAAATACTTTAGTTTCAGGGCTATATATACTGAAGTTTTCAGGATATAAATAGTAGGTGTAGTGAGAATAAATACGAACCAATAAAAAAGCTACTGGGAAGCTATTCCATAAATCTATTTTTAGCACCAAAGCAACATAAATTTTAATTGCGCTGCAGTAGACTTATTAGAATATAACCTCTAAATACTATCTCACTCACTCGAAAAAAAGAAGCTGTCTTTTCAGTAATATGACCCTGGACTTGGTTTTCTATACTGTCGTACGTTAAATGAATTTATAAAAATATCGGTGCTAAAGTAATTTAGCAACTTCACTGCATTTAAACTAATGTGTGTTTGATGCCATTATGTCTCATTGTTGTACTGCATAGTGTTATAGTCTGTCCAAAATTATGAGTGAGTCTAACAGCCTACATGGTGTAACACAACAAGGACATTGTGGTTTAGAAGTGGTGGTCGATAAAATTGGTGGCCTTTTTGGTTGAGCATCCACATGGGCAATTACAGACACTCCAACAACTCTTAATTGTTTTTGCCAATTGATAAACAACAGCTACCGCCATAAAAATATATGCACGGAGTGGGTTTTGATGCTCAATTGATTATCTTAAGAAGGAGGCCAAAAAATCTGCTATCTTTACAGCATAGTGATGAGGCAGCGCTTTTTCCCCAGTAAATCACTGTCCATTAAACCATTCAGCATTTGCTGCTGAGACTCCGGCTCAGACTTGTCGTTATTGACAGACTATACGTGGTTTTTACCGCAAGCAAGTATTTTTGAGGCGACACTTTGAATGTTTAGCTCAGTTGTTAAGCATATTGCTATCAGTATGGGAGGACTATCGCGTTACAATTCCCGGGCTTGTCAAATCAGAAAGAGCGTCGCCATTCGCCAGCGACTAGCCACCGCTGCGATGTTTTTTTGGGCGCTGTCTTCCCCAGGCGCTAAGCCACGGAGATTGGCCCAGCTACACGTTTCGGCGTAATACCGTAAGTATGATCAAGATTAAATTTTTTGTTTTAAATGTTAATTGGCATGCGCGGTAGCGTTCCATCAAAGAAATTAGACTTATGCTCATTGAATTCAGATGCAAGAAATTTTACGAAAAGAATAATTTTGTACGCTGTCTATCCCAATGTCTTTTTTGCACTTTTTGTAGCAGCCTAATCACATTTCCCCCTTTTCCAAGTCCATTTTGTGTTTCAAAAATTTCACAGACTTTTTGTTTCTCAGGTTAAATGCAATCAATAACCACCTTTTGATTGTAATGTAAAAAGCCATATATCTTTCAGACCTCAAAAAAATGAATAAGTGGAGAGCAAAGAACAATTTTTTTGTAAAAGGAGAGTCACAAGATAAAAAAATCAAAAAAACATAAAAATTGAAGGCAGTTGGCGTACCAATCTTTTATAATACACCTATTTCATATTTGCAAACTCCATAAAAATTTTTATCAAGTTTTTCGGCCTAACGACGACAAGAACGTGTGGGTTATTTAAGGAAAGATTTGTAATGCAATATGCAAAATCAAAAAGACAAAGAGTAAAAAAACGTTTAGAAATATGATTAACAACTGTTTGTAAATGTTAAATTTTGGTACTAAAACTAAAATACCAGAGTTGTAATAATTTTAGCGAAGTACAGAAACTGTTGCTAACTATTGCTTAATTTGTAATAGAAACACTGCGCGTTTGCGTAACGACCTCGATGAGAAAGTTCATTACAAGCATACTGTAAGCTGTAATGTCTTATATAACAAACAGTGCAAAACTCTATTTGTGGATGCTGCAAAATCCCCCCAGGAAGGAAGCAAAAGAATATGGCCAAGGCAATGACTGATTGTCAAAGAATAAAAAGCTTTGTATACGGCTTACTTGCACTCTGCACAGGATCGTTCATTTCAGCGCCTATCCTTACTGTTTATAGAGTAGACACGAGCTGCGAAGAGTCATGTCACGATTAGCATTCCAATGTTCGTTTTTTTTACGCAAGTAAGCATTATCTTATACAAACGTGCAATATGTATCAATATATTTTGAGTACTTTTCAGTGATCAGAATTTTTCAGTAAGCACACCTAAAGTTTTTGATTTTAAATGACCTAAAAACGATCAAAGTTCAATTATTTTTAGTTATAAGTCCGAAGTAACCAATAATTTTAATTCTGCCTTTATATAACCAGTAAGACAACACACCAACGAACGAAAACAGATTAATTGCTGCATCGAATTTCGAGTTGAATAATTAGGCAGTAAATTTTAAAGCATAGTAAACTTTCAAAAAGTTACTGTATCCTACATGCAAAATATTTTAAATACAATAAAATTTTGAGCACTATGACCTTATAAAGCTTATCAACTATTTTAAATCCATTAATATTTAACTTACGCATTTGAACGTGAGCTACAATTAAAATTGCTCTTCTTAATGGTGGTTATTTTTGCAATTATCTTGTTTCCTCTTTAACTAAGTTGACTGAAATAATATTTTGTGTGGTTGTTGTTTTTTCCTATTTTCTTCTTTTTTTGCAGATATGAAACTTTGAAAATAATGTTTAATACTGCTATAACAAGCTTTCATGGTCGTGTGATTGAACATTTCAAATACAAAACTTTGCGCGAGCACTTCATGCGCAAAGTCTGTGAGAACATTACGACTAATAAAAGTAAACACGATTATGCAGTTTTCTGAAGACACAGCTGTAAAATAATTACCCTAAACAAAATACGGATTACGGTATTAGATACGGGGTGAAAATATCGAAAAAAAAGATAAAGCTGTGATTTCTTGTTACGGGCGTGCCCCTTCAGACCTTATTCGAAAAAACGTCGAAAGCCGTTTTAAGTCTCCCAGAAAAATTCTGTGTTATTGTTGTAAAGCTCTTTTTCGCACTCCTCTCAGAAAATTACTGCGGATGTCCCGCTCCTACAAGCCTCGCGCAAGCCAAACTTTCATAGCGGGACCGAATAAATTATCAGCTCTTTGAAATACTCATTTTAGCAAAATCACATCATGGCAGTTGGCCTACTTAAAATTATGGAATGCATGAAGACAATTCAACCAGGAAGTAACGAAATAACTGTTTAATATGTTTTTGTTTTAAATGCTGTGTCTACTGTAGAAGGTTCTAGACCGATGCGTGGTTTTCCGATGTTTTATTAGTGGGATTGTTGCGTAAGGTTGCATTATGAAGTCATAATTGTCTACTGACGTAATTTTTTTCGTGAATATTCTGGACAGATAATTTTACTGGGCTAAAATTCGTGTTTGTGACGTCACAATTGTGTTTACTGTAGTTTGATGTGAGTTTTTGCATTTCATGTGATTTCTCTTCTTGTTTGACGTCACAATCATGTTTACTGTGGTTTGGTGCGAGTTTTTGCATGTCATCTGATTTCTCTTCTTGTTTCTTTTTTCGAGAATGTTGTAGAACGTTCTCGAACTTGAATTTGGAGCATGAATAGGCGTGAATTTTCGAGCGTAATTATTCAAGTGTAGATTTAGTGTGCGTAGAGCAAGCAATTTTGTTGTACGCAGCAGAGTATAGCCCTTGTTCTATAGTACTACTGAAGTGAGCAGTGGTGCATGTGTTTATTGATAAGTAGTACGGCGAGTATCGTGGCTAATTGAGTTAAGTTGGGTCGTGGCTAATTGAGTTAACTTTGGTGAAGAAGGTCTTTGTTTTTTCGTGAGGTCAGATCTGAGAACGAATTAATTCCTACGGTTTGTCATACAATTCTTATCAATCGTCCCGTCAGCGAAGTAATACCTTTTCCTATTTCGCGACACAAGACTAGGCCTATGTCCAATTGCTGTTTTTACTAAGTGACTTTATGTTATAATTGCGGTTCTTACTAAGTGAATTTACGATATCAATTAACTAAAAACAATAAAACTGCCTTTAATTGAAGCTGAAACAAACAAATAAACTTTTAATGAGGTAGATTCTATTTAATTATGAAGGTAACAGCGCGAAAGTGAAGTTGCGCAATAACATAATTGTGCCCTAACGCGCCTTCAATGGTTGGCGTATTAAGGAATTCTAAACTTGGAAAATCCATGACTCCTTTCATCCATAAGTGGGCAAGTTAATGCAAAACGTTTGTTCGTTAACCGCTACTTCGGTAACACAGCTGTGTACTTCCATTAACGTTAATTCGTTAAATTCAGCTCCAATTAACGGAAGTTAATTAAATTCGTTAGATTGTTAATTTTGACTTAAAACGGCATTTCTTTAAAAATAAAGCCTAAATTTTTTCAATATCAATGTTTGCGTAAGCATTTAAGCAATTTTTCTGCTCACAAGCAATTTGTTTTGTTGTTTTTATCTCGCTTTTTGACCTCTTTAGTCGTATTTTGCTAGTTTTCGATGTAAAACTCAACCAACAATAAGAGAAATAAGCGTTTACAAAAATTTAACGGAAGTTATCAAGCACTAACGAAAGTTAATTTAGTTCGATAATTTCAAAAAGAAGTTTAACGAATTAACTAGTTAATCGCAGAGGTTCTTAACCAGGGGTGCGAGATCTCTTTTAAAGGGGTGCGGTGCATAAATGCTGAAAATTAGCGTTGGTTATGTAAAGTCCGATAAAGTAGATTATGTAATGTCTTATAATGTAAGTTTTCACTTTCCAGATAACAGAATTAATATACCATCCACTGCCCAACTCAAAAAAGGACGATGAACCATTAGCGCGCGCAGGGAGGCACCGTGCCAAACCCCCTGGCACTGGCGTTGTTGTAGATTATTTTATAACGTAGAACACACCTACCTACTCGTCACCCAATTAATTGCGCTAATTGGTCAAACGTCATTACCCAGGTACCAGAGTATTCCGTCAAGAATTTTGCGTAGTAAATGGTCCAGTGCTTAAAACATTCCAATCTTTATGTAATAACTTGTGAATTATAATTTTGTAGCTATACCAAACCCTCAATAGCGTTCACAGCGGGAGTAAAAAAGTGTGCTAAAATGACGTTTTTTATGTGAAAACCGTAAAAATCTTTTAAGGGCTGGGGGCTATGCCCCCAGACCCCCGGGTGTGCCCCCCTACTGAATCCTGGGTGCCCCACTGAATGAAGCCATAACAGTTGTTTTGGGATGTCAGAAGAAATTTTTTTAGTTTCTCGTATGTGATGTTATGATGAAGTTAAAAATTAAAGAGCCACAATGTTTTTGTTTCTTTCACATTAGCATTTTTTTAGCAATTCGAGAAAGAGGTGCGAGAACCGCTAGATGATTTCAAAGGGGTGCACGAAAAAAAAATGTGCTCACTTCTGCTTCAAGCACATTATATTTACTGGCAAAAGTCAGTGAGCAATTATATTCTAAAAGACTATTTATCAAGCGTAGCCTACTCGTGCATTTCTCTAAGTTTTGCCCCTCAGCTTTTATTGGTAGAATGATTGTTCCTTCGCAAGGTCAACAGTTCGACTCCAATCCAAAATTTGCTTTTTGCATTCTTGGATAGGATGAAATGTTTGTTGTTTTTCTCTGCATGCTTTTTTACAAAGAGTAAAAATTAAGGTTGATAAAAACAAAACCTTAACCAAAAATCTGAAACAGTGGTCTTAAAATATCCTGCATGACTCTCGTTGGGTTTTGGAATGAGTTTCGACCGGCTTTGGGGTCACTACGAAAAGTTTCTGCATGCCTCCACCTCACAGAACGAATCGGATAAAAAGATGTAGGCTTAATTATTATAGCAATAGAAATGGTGTTACGAGCACAAAAGTTTTTTTGCATCGTCAAAATCCTTGATTTTGCACAGGCCCGTTTCCAGAACGTTTCACTTGGGGGGAAGGAGGGCATCTTCAAAAAAAAAGTCGTTAAAGGGCACCTCCAAAAAAGTGGTTAAAGGACATCCTCGAATAAAGCAGGAAAAGATCACCCATTTCCGACCCAATTCCGACGTGGGTGGAAACCTTTTTTACATGGCAATTGTGTCCAATGTGTCGCAAGAATTTTAGAGGGACATTACTCCCTCTAACCCCCTTCTTTCCCCTTTGGGACGGGTATGGCTTTGCACAATGCACATGTGCTTGTTGGCCTTGCCTGATCATATTTTTTAATGTTGCATACAGTGTAGGCTGACGACTTCACGTTCCAAACAAGGCTGCATGATCTTTTTGCGTAGGCGGTAAAATAAAAACGTAGCAACGAATTTTGCCGCTACGTTCTCGCTCTTTCGCTGTCGTGGTTGTCCTAAAGTTACAAACGTGACGAGAAGAACGTTTATCAAAATATAATGTGATAGTCAGTTGCGAACGAATGATCATTTTTCGGGCAACGTACACAGCAAGGGGCGTAGCCAGGGGAATATTTAGGGGGGGCCAAATTACAATAGGCCAAGAACTTCAAAAAGAATGATCTGTTCGGGCCAAGGCGTTAGGCTCACGCTGTATCAGCCTATTTCGATATTTGCCTCAAGTTGTAGGTATTTATTTTGTTTGCGGATGAATATGGAGTTAATTATTCACTGTAGACCTTGGTAGACAATCCTTAAGTTCGGTAATCGCTACCCTAATACTAATCAAGCTGACTATTCTTTTTCTTAAAATAATTTTCAATTGAACGTTCTTTCCTTTTGCTCATCATATTCGATTGCTTTTTTGCGATATAATCTTGCTTTTTCTCGGTACTAAGTACTTACACTTAAATCAGGGGTGACAAACTTATTTGCTATCTCAGGCCACTTTATCACTTACCAATGAGCAAGCGGGCCGCATAACTTTTTAGTCATAAACTTATTATCAAATCTGTTAACAATAAAAAATTGTGCTTCGACAGTAACAAACAACCGAAAGTAATACCATAAAAACCCATTAAAACATACAGCTGAAGTTATTTAACTCAATATTGAAGCATGAAATAATAAAAAGAACAAAAACATATTTAATAAAAATTTTTACTCGGTGTGAAATTTGCAGCTTTAATTGAGTTGCCAAGCAACTGATAATAGGACGAACTGACCATGTGGCAACTCTCAACTGCAAATTGGGATTTTCGTCCGTTAGCCTTGACCTGCAACGATTTTTTATGATGTTCATTTTAGAAAAAATTGTTCGCATACAAAGGTGCTTCCGAAAACCGATAAACATTTGCGCTCTCTAGTTTGGAAACTTTTCCTTTGATACATAAACACAACAAAACTCTTTGCTGAAGACATCCAAATAAACGGCCAATCAAATATTGATTGACAAACAGAATAACAAAAAGCCCACCTTAAAAAAGCTGTAAAATTTGCATATGTGGTACTACAAGCTCACCAATTCATTTCTGCAAGCTCACATAATCCTGCTACTGCAAGGCAAGCTAAGCCAAGGATGCAAGAAACTTTTACAAGAGTGAACCAATAAAGAGAGTTTGATGAGTAGCCTACAAGACAGAAAGTTTGGAACTACTTGCTATCCCTGGAAGGTTTCAAGTACCATGGCAGTGCTGATAACATTTTTTGCCATTGAAGACCAGACAACCTTTTTCTTTTTCCGTAGAAATCGACGGTGGGAACCTTTTTTGCATCGAAGGTAAATGAAAAGCAGAACTCCGTGTCCGTAGTAGGGATAAATAAAATCAAAATAAGTTAAGAAGCATTAGTCTAGTCTAAAAACTAACGATGCTGTTAGCTTCAGCTTCGGGTTATGGCCAATGGGCCAAATGTAAAAACTCTTTTTTAAGTTAAGTTTTGTCGTAAATTTTATTCAGGTTAGGGGTACAATCATTACAAAAGTATTATTATTAGTTGCATATTTATCAGTGATGGAGTAGGGGAAATGTGGGACCTATCGGACGATTGGACCTATCGGACAGCAGCATATTTCTATGATCACGTGATCATTTGCGGTTTCATTTTAGTGAAAGAAGTGAAGTTTCACTAGTGGTAAAATCACATGTTTGTGTAAGGATGGAGCAAGAAGCGTGGTGGCTACTGCAAAAATACTGTTTTTCTTGGTTTCAAGTAAAAAAAATTAAGTAGGATAATTTTGAGATTTCAGGAAGCTGCACACAGTGTTAAGATCTCGTTTGTACAGGTAGCTAAGTGAGTCTTATGCTTACTGAAGGTAGTGAGTATACATCTAGGTGACATCTCTAAACCAGAATATTTTGGGAAGAAAGTTCAAAATGGCTACCAGGGGACCTTTCGGACTGGACCTATCGGACATGTTCAATTACTCAGACGCTGTCCGAAAGGCATTGAACGATATTGTAATAATCTTGCCCCAACCCGTCTCACTCGCAACAACGAAGCGGCTGAACGGGATTTTTACGTTCAAAGCCAATCTTGTTAACTGTAGTGTGTTGTGTAGATTATGTTGCCGAAATTATCGCTTATTATCGTAGTTGTTTCGTGTTAATACACATTCGTTCGATATCTAATCGTAGGAACGATCTTTATGAGACGTTTTCTATTACTTTAAATCACATTTGCAGCTGTCAGAAAGGTCCCGACCCTATGGACGAAAGGTCACCAAGGGTGGGGACCATTCGGACGTTTGAGTGACACTTTTCAATCGCAAATAAAATCACCCATACCATTTCGAAACTTTCCGTTTGAGTGCGGGATATGTTTACCGCAAACCAAAGTCCAACTTAAACTAAAAAGCATTTAAGGTTGTCTAACCAGTTGGACAAAAAATAAAATTAAGTAAAATTTGTCCGATAGATCCCACACTTCCCCTACTCGAGTACTGTACTCGTACTCGAGTACAGCTTTTCTGAGTACTCGCACTCGAAACTTTTAATCTCAAAAAGTACTCGTACTCGAACCTGAAAGTACTCAGACTCAGTCTAAAAATCAGTCGAGTACACGAGTACTTTGATATATTTTCTCCGAGATGTCACGATCGTGGCTTCATATAACTAAACGTTGTTGCGATTTTTAGGGTATTCCCCGACCCCTGGACATTTGCTGGCTTCTTCCGGTTCCTGTTTTTTCACCAAAATTAGTGATTTAAATAAAAGTGACCCAAGACTTCTGCCGTTTTCAGGAAGAACACAACGTAGCCAAATTTTCGATTTTTTTTATTGCATACATTTGATGTTTAGCTTCTATTCTTCATTAAACGTAAAAATCAAATTTCTATCGCATGTAGTTTTTGAGATATTAGCGAAATGAAATCGAAAAGCACAACGTCGTGTTTTATTATTGATTTTAAAGCGTAATGTTTAACTGCGAAAAATCAAAATGTACTCGGTACTCGTCCTCGAGCTTGTAATACTCGTACTCGAAGCCAACCGCCAGTACTCGCACTCGAAGATTCTCAAGGCAAGTACTCGGTACTCGTACTCGAAGGTTGAGTACTCGAATCCATCACTGATATTTATCCTCATATCACGAGAAAGCGATCATAGTGCTAAACGAGCTCGCTTAGGAGTTGCCGGCCACCTGTCAACCCACCAAGATGGGGGAATTCCGCTTAGTGCCCTTCCTAACGGCACAACAAGTAAATTTGCCAGCTTGTTTTCCTCACTGTCCAATCAATGCTGAACGTTAAGCAAGGAAGTTGTAAAAACCAATTTTAAAGTCATTGGTTTGACCCGACTCGGATTCAAACCCGAGTCTACTGCTTCACAAGCAGACGCTCTTACCACTCGGCCATCTGAGCTGTTATGGATGAATAAAAATTAACAAATTACAAAAATATTGAAACGAAAAAATTTTGAAGAGTAAAAGTGCAATCACACTAACTGAGACTTTAAAACGCACATGGAGTTGGCCGAGTGGTTGGTGTATTGGGCTCCGAAGCTGGCTTCGCGGGTTCGATGCTCAACTAGGTCATCTCTATGATGCATGTACTTCACTACCACAAAAATCCCAAGCTGCAATAAAGTGGCTTGAAATAAGAAAAAAATAATAATAATAAAAAATAAAAAAAAAAAACTGAGACTTTAAAACATTGTGCAAGTTTATCTTATTATGACATCATGTCTAAATGATTTTGTGCGGGTCTGATGTCATCATACGATAAACTTGCCCAATGTCTCAAAGGTCGCAACGTGTCCCTTTGTAGTGTGATCGCACCTTTGGTGTGGTAGCAGTGGCGTAAACCCCCCCCCCCCCATCAAAGATTTTAAAAGAAATGAAAACCTCTCTTTTTGGAACGAACCGCCTTTTTTCATACAGAGATTGCCGAAATTGAGAGCGAGAGCAGTAATTTATTTACCAGGCACATAAAAAAACAGAACACAAGTTACACAAATCGAAAGAACACATTTTGACTTCAAATTTAACAAATGAACAAACAATAAGTTGCTACAATATTGCCGAGACGGGAGACTGCGAAGTGACCATGGGAAGTCTTCGAGTCAAGCAGCCACCCCAGACATTATTCGGTCGCTTAAAAATAACGAGATAAAAATTTATGGTGTACTCAAATTTTAATTAGCTCTTTACAATTCACTTATAGGAATAAACGTTTTGAAAGTTGTATAGATGTTAGTTTCTTAGATTAATTGACCACGTGATAAGTAGCTATAAGTTGATTTTGGAATTTAGATTTAAATTTTCTAAACGAAAGGATTTTAAATTCAGGGAAAAGGAATTCCAGATTTTAGTGCCCTGAAACTTAATAAACCTTTGACAACGTTGAGTTGAAAATTTGGGTAAGTAAAGACTTTTTTGGGTTTGGGATCTTGTTTGTTTACTATGGATTGTGAAGAGATCGGTGAATAGAGAGGATATGCCAGGAGGAAGAAGGTTATGAGAGTGTTGGTGCATTAGTTTACCAATTTCAAATTTGAAAAGTTCATTAATTTTTAAAATGCCTGATTCGAAATAAAAAGGTGTAACTGAAGAAAAACGATTGCTCTTGCAAATAACCCGTATGGCCTTGTTTTGAAGGAGTTGGAGTTTTTGTGTGTATTTTTGATAGGTGCAACCCCACAGGTGGAGAGCATATAGTAAATGCGGATGTACAAGGGCATAATATAGAAGGAGAAGAGTAAATTTGGGAAACAGAAAACGGAGCTTGCTTAAGATACCTACACCTTTGGCCACCTTGACTTTAATTTGTTTGATATGATTTTTAAATAAAAGTTACGAGTCCAAGTTCATACCTAGATATTTACTTGATTCTTGGCTAGCTATTAAGGAGTTGTCATAACATATTTTCAAATTTAAGGGAGGCGAATTCAGTTTCGAGGTGATAAGGAGGACATTAGATTTTTTTGGGTTTATTTGAAGCTTGTTGGTATTGCACCAATTTTTAAGTTGATTCACTTCAGTGTTGCATTTAGTCTCAAGATTCGGAAGAGATGAGTCACTTAGCATTATACAGGTGTCGTCTGCAAAGAGTCGAGATTTGGAAGAGATTGCATTAGGGAGATCATTGATGTAAATGAGGAAGAGTAAAGGACCAAGGTTAGAACCTTGAGGTACACCAATGTTAATACATTGAGCAGAAGACTTGACGTTGTCTGTTGATACAAATTGTTTCCAAGATGTAAGGTAACTTTCAATTAATTTGTGGGCAGGTCCTCGAATTCTGTAATGATACAATTTTTGAAGCAATATATTATGAGAAACCGTGTCAAAGGCTTTACGTAGGTCCATGAGCAGCATTGCAATATTTTCTTTATTTTGTATAGAATCATAGCCAAAAAAGGTAACATCTAAAAGCGCATGCAGAACACTATGTCCTTCTCTAAATCCATACTGGTAATCGTACAAGATGTCATATTTATCGAAAAATTTAACAAAACGAATTTTTATTAACTTTTCTAGTACCCTTGATAGGCTTGGGAGAAAGGAGATAGGACGGTAATTATTAACGCTGTTTTTGTTGCCAGTTTTGAATATGGGAACTACTTTAGCGGTTTTGAAGGTGCATGGAAAGATTCCCTTTTCAAAGGCCCATGTAAAATAAGCTGTTAATATAGGTGCAAGAACTTCGTTACCCAATCGTAAGAAATAAGCATAGATATTGTCATAACCACTTCCTTTACTGTTAATTGCTGCGATTCATTCAGTTCATACAAGAAGCAACACCTCTGGACTTACATACTACATTCCACAATACAAAACAACTCGTCTACAGCGCTCCCTAAAATATACTGGTGTGAAAATATGGAACAAAATACCTACCTGGATCAAAACTAAAAGTTACAGTCAGTTCTTAAAACACCTCAAATTATACCTACAATGCAACTAAACATCTCCTCTTTCTTTTACCTTTATTTATTTATTTATTTTTCTACTTTTTTTTTTTTTTTTTTTTCTTCTTTTCTTAATATTACAGCAGATCCTATACGAATCAGCAGAATAATGCACAGCAACTGAGAAAAAAAAAATTATAATTTTATTATATATATATATATACATATTTTTCTTTGTTTTTTTTTTTTTTTAAAGCAAGGGTGGTTGCTTGACTCGAAGACCCTTAGACGGTCACTTCGCAGCTTCCCTATTGCATTCATTGTAAACTTTATTTTTCTTTTTCTATATTGTGTTATGTTTCGTTGTTGAACTATAAATTTGCTCTTGTTTTTATTTACTATAATTGTGTAAATACCGTATGAATGCAATGAAATAAATGAATCTTTGTCTTTGTCTTTATGATGATTTGAAGAGTTGATCACATTAAAAATCTCCACACGTTGGGGAGGATCTACAACAATCGTGGACGATATGGAATGCTTGAGATAAGTTTTAAAATCACTATCATCAGATTTGTTGACATTACTAGCTATAGTCATTCCAATTTTAACGAAATAGTTATTAAACTGTTCGGAGATTTCAGTCAGTTTATCGGTGACGAGGCCATCATTAATCAGTTTTGGAATTGACAAACGTTTTAAATGTTTGTTGGGGATTACCGAATTGATTAATTTCCACAGCTCTTTTGGCATATTTTTATACTTGTTGATGGTAGAATTATAATACATTTTTTTGGATAGAGATTTTACTCGTGTAAGCTTGTTAAAATACGTCTTAAAAAAATTAATACTGAGGGCATCACCTGCCCATTTAAGAAGTGGGTTCGATAAAGTTTTTGTTTCTGTTTGATAGAGGTCAAAATTCCTTTGGTCAACCAAGGGTTGCGCTGAATACGTTTTTGCCTTCTCAATGCTTTTTGCAAAGGAGCGTGCTTGTCAATAACTGCAGATATTACTTGAGTAAAGTGATCATTAAATGCATTAGGCGATAGTTCATTACCACAGGCTAACGTGAATCTATCATGCAATGGCGAGAGAGAAAAGAATAAATCATTGCAAAAATTATTTTGATTGACTGATGCTAATTTACGAAAGGTGAAAAGGGATTCTTTTCGGGGATATTTGAAATTGGAATTGGAAATGATACAGAAAGTGGGATAATGATCAGCTAGTTTATATCTAATAACACCCTGGCTACACCCTGTTTGTGACGTTGCGAAAGCTAGCTTACTTTAGTCAGTTAACCTTCATATGGCCCAAAAATGAAGTCGACTAAAATTTTTTGGTAAATTTTTAACCATGAATTGACAGCTTGAGTTTTTGTGAAACCTTTTCGCTCCTAAATGAAGCTCAAAGAATCAAGCAAAAGTGTGAATGAAATATCTGGATTAGAGATTTGAGGGCTTCTAGTGATGTTGGGCTAGTTAGGCTACCGGTAACTCAGTTGTGGGTTAGTAGTTATAGGCTCTTTCATTGGGTATCGTTGTTTGGGGCCAGTCGCCCGCCAAAAATAGGGCACAACCTAGAAAAGAGATGAAGTCTAGATGTCCAGATGTCCAGGTAAAGCAATGCAAAAAAAAGAGTCTTTACAGTCTGGAATGAGTTTAGCCTGGATTGGTTGTGCGTAGCAAGGCTGACGAAACTTTTGTTATAGTCGATATATCTGGATTGTTTTCTTGGTTATGGCATTATGATAGCTGTGACGTCACTGAAACTTACGTCATCACGATGTGACGTCACTGAAACCCCTCATTGAAAAATCCTGCGTACGCCACTGTGTGGTAGAGTCATAAATAAGTTAACTGCTCAAATGCTTGAATGGGTAGACTTTAACCGGTTAAACTGTGGAGTTATTTGACACCAAAGATAGGTTCGCGATGAGAAAGCTTAAAACAGCTAGCTATGCAGTATCTGGCAATAATAATAACTCTGAGTAACACAATTTTTGTTCCCGGCTTCTAAGTGTTATTTCCTGATTGATTACGTCTAGAAACCAGGGAAAACGCACATAATTTCACCTAAACTTTGCTTTTGTGAATATGAGAGTGATTTTTCGAAATTCAGCTTTTTGGCTAAAATCGTGTAATCTGGCGTGTATAATCTCGTGTTATTTCTTGATTGTTTGCGCTATCGGGGAAGTTTACATCCTGTTTTCATAGTTTATGCTTGTTTAAGCAACAAATCAGGACAAAATTTTATCCTATTTACAAAGTTGACAACCTAAACCGCTTATGGCAATGCTATAATACACTTGGGTATAATAGCAAACTGTAAATATATCACTTAGAAATACATGGTTTATCTAGATTTCCGACTATACACTCAAGTCACTTACATGGATCAGCCTCCATATGTAATCACCCATTATACGCTTATTATACTGTCCTGGGTAGTGTGGCAAATTTATCAAAATAAAGCATTTGCCGTCTCTGCAATTTTATTCACTAGATTTTGCGTCTAATCATACAAACGCTTAAACTATGAATTTCAAGTCATTTTCGATGATGATGTCACAAACACGTCAATTTCGATGTCTCATTTGCATAATAAAATTTTTGCCTTATTTTTAACTTTGTCCCGCAGCGGCTCGCTGGCGCCGCAGTGCGACCTTGCTTTTCTTGCAGCTTACTTCAGATTATATCTTTATGAAAATATTAATATTTCCCGCCTCGTTGCAATTGGCCAATTTTGTGTGTGACGTCATTGTCCATTTCGATGTTCAACAAAGCTATAAATAGAGGTAGCTGGCGGCATTCAAAAAGTCTAGCTTGTAGGGGTGCTCTATGTGTTCTGAGTTATTGTCTGTTTGGATAAATTTTAATTAAAAGTTGCTGCTGAACTACTGCCCGAAAATTGAGGAAAAGAAGATCCAGAAATTCCTAGCAATCCATTTGGCTATGGGGTGATAACTGGTGGTATGTATCAATTTACATCCCAAAAAATTGCAAAGTTCCTCCCAAACACGAGAGGTAAATTGTGAACCACGGTCGCAGGTAATTATTTGCGGGCAACCAAAGCGACTAACCCAATTCAATGTAAAAGCGGATGAGCATGCCTCTGCAGTGATGTCGTGTAGCGGAATGCATTCTAAATGACGCGAAAAACGGTCGATGACAGTTAATAAATGAGTGCAGTCGTTACTTTCAGGTAAGGGACCTACGATTTCTACGTGTACATGGCTAAAGCGCTCATCGGGGGCTAAGAATTTCTCTAACGGAGCTACATTATGCCTTTGAATTTTTGATGACTGGCATTGTATGCATGATTTAGTAAAACTAGCGATATCTTTGCGCATGCCTTTCCAGACAAAACGTTGGCTAATTAATTTCACTGACGTTCTAACCCCTGGATGAGACAGTGAATGAATAGACTTAAAAATTTTTTCGCGTAAAACTTGTGGTACCGCTACTCTGGTCGTTCCGGTAAATGTGTCCACCAAATATTCGATGCTAGAGTCGGGAAGAATTACTTTTTGAATGCCGCCAGCTACCTCTATTTATAGCTTTGTTGAACATCGAAATGGACAATGACGTCACACACAAAATTGATTAATTGCAACGAGGCGGGAAATATTAATATTTTCATAAAGATATAATCTGAAGTAAGCTGCAAGAAAAGCAAGGTCGCACTGCGACGCCAGCGAGCCGCTGCGGGACAAAGTTAAAAATAAGGCAAAAATTTTATTATGCAAATGAGACATCGAAATTGACGTGTTTGTGACATCATCATCGAAAATGACTTGAAATTCATAGTTTAAGCGTTTGTATGATTAGACGTAAAATATAGTGAATAAAATTACAGAGACGGCAAATGCTTTATTTTGATAAATTTGCCACAGTAGCGACGTTCAAAATCTAATATAGCCTATCCTGAAGGAAACGTTCGCCAATTTCCTCTGATTATGCACCCATGTTTTCCATAAACTGATCCAGATTAGCGTCAAGCATGTGAAGTTTGAAGAACACTCTGCAGTTCCTTTTGCAGCAGGTTTTCACTAATTAAGCTTTGTGATTGCCCAAATATCCACGAACCACTGGAGCGAAGCTATTCCAAGCTGCCCTTCTGTTGCCAATTTTTCAAGAAATTCGTTGCAGTCTAGGATCTTTCTTATCTGTGGGCCAACAAAAATACCAGCTTCTACCATTGCTGCAGAAATCTTGGTAAAGAAGTTTTGTAGTGGCTTGAATGCGTCTGAATTCTTGTCTAACGCTTAAACAAATTGTTTGATAAAGCTCAAATTTATGTGCAGCGGAGGCAACAATATTTTGATGAGGTCAATTAAAGGGTCCCATTTGATGTTGCTGTACCCAACAGAATATTCAGTTCGCTTTGGACATATTCGTCTATGGTAATGTACAGTTGTGTCTCGACTATCCCAATGGCAAAGGTAAGATGGAAATTTCGTCAATCCACCTTGGAAACCCACCGAGAATGCCACCATTCTGAAATCTCTAATTTTCTTGCCAGTTGAACTGGTCACACTTTAGAGCAATCAGAAGAGTTAATTATGACATTTGTATAGTTTTTTTCAAGATGCATTGAGTGGGCAAGAGGGATAGATGGATATCTGTTTCCATTCTGATGCAGTACGCCTTTTAGATTCCAGCTTGAACTAACGATAAAAAGGCGCTAGTCCTGTGGAATACAAGGAATCCCAATCGAGTCAAAAAGACCATCCACATTATGCCAAAAGCAAAGTCCATCTGCTGAGGCAAAAAACTCGAGATGTCCTAGTGACGTTTGCACTGGTCAGTGACTCAAACACATGAATCAAGCAAGTTTCATTGTTTGAGTCCGGATGTCCACCATTCTGATTTGGTTTGGTGCAAACAAACCAGATTTTCGTATCGTCTGTAAAGTGTAAACTCCCTTAAAGCTGGTTACCAGAAATTTCTGTTGGTGATGGTAACAACTTAGGTGGCCGAGTGCCAAGAGCGTCAGCCTCTGCAGTCGTAGACTCAGGTTTGATTCTTAGTCGGGTCAAACCAATGACTTCAAATCGGTATTCACAGCTTCCATGCTTGACGCTTAGCATCAAAAGGACAGTGTGAAGAACAAGCCGGCAAGTTTACTTGTGGTGCTGTTGGGAAAGGCACTTAGCGAGATTCCCCCATTTTGATGTGGTAGACAGATGGTTGGCCACTTCTAAACGAGCTCGTTATAGCGCTATGATCGCTTTCTAGTGATAGGAAGATAAATATGTCACAATACAAACGCTATATCACACGATTTTAGCCAAAAATCTGAATTTTAAAAAATCACTCCCAAAACCATAAAAGCAAAGTTTAAAAAGAAAAAATGCGATTTTCCAACCCTTTTGGTCGTAAGTGATCAGGAAATCTTGGTTAGAACCCGGGAACAAACAAAATATTTTTGTTTGTTACACAGTGTAATAAATGAAAAGATGAGTTAAGCGCTTTTACATCTTATCAATCAATGAGCATTGGCAATTGAAGAATTATTTGCTGTGGTGAACAGTAAACTCATACAACATCAGACATTTAAATTATGAGTTCGCAAATCACACATTTCATACCGGGTACTCAACTAAACAGCTCAGCGAGTGGTGCACCCACTACGTCCCATCCAAACTAAACCATTATCTTCTAATTTCCACCAAACTTGTTGCAGATCAACTGAGTGCCAAGATGGAATACATAACTTGAATTTCCAAATAGCAAAAAGAAAAAAAACACTGAATCAACACAACATAAGTCACAGCAATTAACATTGCAAGAGGCTTTAATTTATACTAGACTTAAAACATTGACTCTGGCCTAATAACAGGATTACGCTTCAGGGTGAAATCTTATCGGAAGATTTTTCCAGTGATCATCCTAAGCATTCTTAAATGCATTTAATGACGGTGAACATACAACATTTTCCGGCAATGAATTCCAGTCATTCACAACCCTAACTGTAAAAAAGTTTTCTCTCATTTTCGACTTGGGCGCTGAAAAAAGTCTGGCGCTAAAAAAAGTCGTATATCTCTAAGCTCCAAAATGGGCCCAAATTAAGACCGAAGTTTTCTCAAACTTAGCCCCTCCAGGACCGAAGAAATTCGTCCCGGCCTAAACCCCTGATGGGGAAAAACCCAGCATGTCATTCAAATAGGCACTTAACGGATTACCCTATCATATAAAGCTATACACTAGTCAGGTGACTGCTGGCTGCTTCTAAGCGAGCTTACTTGTTTTCTCATGACAAAAAAATAACTATTCAACTACTAATGTAAGAAAAAGTTGTTTGAATTACCGAGGCTTTAATTTAAACTTAAATCATTAACAGTGTTACCGGTACTCAAATAAATTGTTACGTTTCATTGCTAGAAAGTTGGTCCTGGTATTCTATTGAATTGTGAGCTCAAATTAGCCACTGTCTGCCACTAGGCCAGACCTCACGCGGATGAAAACAGTGTGATAAAGAATGAAAAAGCAAAAGCCGATCAAAGTCAGCACATTGTACGGAGTTTACACGGAGTAAATTGCTGATCCACCACGAAAACGTCACTGCAATTTGGTTACAGAGATGATACGAGAGTGGACTGGCCTGCTCTGGGATGTTACTGTGGGTAGAGTCTAAATTGCAACTCAAAAAACTGTTTCCAGAATGCGCTGATTGGCTGGCAGGTTTTCTTATTGCGTCACACTCGTAAAACAATCAAATTTCACAGGCACAAGGTTAGGGAGTGAAATCGAGTAAAATGGAACAGCCACGATTGCCGAAAAGGCATGTTCAGCTCCTGCCTCCTCATAGTCTACAGAACTAGCTAAAATGTAAGAAATGTAAGAGTTAGCCTAGTTAAGGTACGAATAGGCTTTTAAAAAAACAGGTTGAGGCTGAATCGCAATGATTAAAAAATCACAGCCTTGCAGGCTTACGGCTACATAAAACATAAATTAAACAGTTAAAAAGCGCACTGTTTATAGGCTAGACTGAAAATGCGAAGGTTAGTAGGCTAACGCAAGACGTCGGCAGAGCGGAGAAAGATACCGTAATGAATTCCTCAAATGTATTCGGATATATACTTTCTCGATAGGACCTTCCATAAAAAACAGAGTCCAGGGCGGTGCCACAAAAAACACTGGTCTGTTTGTACATTCAGCTGTTCAGTGCAAGGTTCCACAGATTTTGAGTTTGAAGTACCCCCGGCACCATGTTTGTCTAACTATGGCGCAATTCTGGGCTTCTCGTAGGCAGGTTAACGCGCCAAAGTTACATAAGGCGTGCGTGGCCGAATGGTTCACAACGTCGTTTTTGATACAGCCAGAATTGCAAGGTTGACGGTTAAAGTAGGCGCAGTCAAAGGTGGGGGGGGGGGGCAAAGGGGCCATGGCTTCTCTCTGAAATTTAAATTACAAGTTATCATTATCAAAATAAAAGTACTAACTTTTAGCGCCTCAGGTGTTTTAATCGTTCTTGACTTCGAGCAGACTACGTGTGTAAAGTGTTTATGTTGGTGGGGGAAGGGGGAGGGGGGCGTGTCTTTACAAATTCTTATACCTCTAAATTTTATAAACATTGCCGAACGCCGAAGTTTTTTTGCTACGTTGTTGGCAAGTGATGTACTTCACAGACAATTTACGTTATGTTGATTGAAAAAAATCGTCCCGTTGAGCGCTCTGTTGTTATAATAGCCTACGATGCACAGTTGCACACTTCTGCGAAAACATGTTTATTTTTATCAAGACTTGAATCAAAACTTATGATGAACTTTGATATCGACTTTACCGGTATCTTATGTGCTGACCCTTTACTAACTTACCGGTAGTAACCGTTGTCCGTAGGCCTATCTATACACGCACTGTATCTCGTCGCTTTCTAATTTTCAAAACTCCTGGACATGAATAAAAACTTCACTCCTGGACATGAGTAAAAACTGTACCCGGTTGTGAACTTGTCTTTTAAACAAGTGTGGATGAATGAGGGTACCCATTCACAACTCCCTCCAGGTAACCCTTGGGCAAGGTTTAGAACCTTTTAGCCTCCCAATAGCTGGGGTCACAGGCTGAAATCTTGGTGCTAATCCAGTTTATTTGCATAATTGATCTCGTTTGCTATGGCATGTTGCTTAACTAACTAATTAATTAATTTTGTTTCTGTGTTGGTTCGTTGTGTGCGTGTGTTTTTGTTGTTAAATCCAATTGTTTTTCTTTTTTTTCATTGTTAAAGTCACGCAGCCATACCTAGTTTTTTTGACGGGCATATTTTAACGATTACCCGATTTGCTGCGTGTGCTTTTTTCCGTGCTCTGCCAACACTTATTTTCAACAAGTAAAATGATCTATGCGTTCATGAATGATGATACATTAGTGCGTCTGGGTCAACAGCGTAGTATGGTGACAATTGCCTGATAAAAATTTACCACCAACTGGACGTTTTTGAGAAAAAGATAATTTTTTTAGCTTAATTTAGCGATCAGTTTACGACTTCGACAGAAATTCCACAAAATTTATGTTTTCATCAATATGAGGGGAGTGTGCTGCATTGCTGCTATAAGGAGCCTAAATGACGCCAAATTTGAAAGTTACACAATTTGCCCCCCCTCAATTTTTTTCTGGCTACACTCTTGATTATATTCTAGTCTTTAATCTCTTAACTATGTTGGTTCAACTACCAATCCTAGCCTCGTCGCGTCCTTTCAGATGCTTTTGATTATAGACTATCATCCTTGCTTGGTAAAATCGAGCGAGCACCAAATAAAAGAAGTTAACTGCTCAAATGACCGAGTGGTAAGTGCAGACTTGGGTTTGTACTTTGATTCCGAGTCGGGTCAGACTTTTATGAGATACTTTTATCCGAGTCGGGTCAGATACTTTTATGCGTACAAATCTGTGAGCTAAGCAGTTTTTGATTCCTATTAGTCGGGTTCACTTCCCAAAAAAATTCTGGATTCTTTTCTGCAGGTAGCTGTGAAAGACGAAATACTTTACGAATTTGTATTATATTAGTTGCACATTAATCCTCCTATCAAGAGAAAGCGTTCAAAGCGCTACAACGAGCTCGCTTAGAAGTTGCCGGCCGCCTGTCTACCTCACTAAGATGGGAGAATTCCGCTAAGTAGGCCTACCGGCACCCTTCCCAACGACACAACAAGTAAACTTGCCGACTTGCTCTCCACTCTGTCCCTTTAATGCTGAGCATCAAGCAGCGAAGCTGTAAATACCAATTTTGAAGTCATTGGTTTGACCCGACTCAGAATCAAACCCGAGTTTACTGCTCCAGAGGCGGACGCTTTTACCACTCAGCCATCTGAGCTGTTTGAATCAAGCAGCAAACCACATCCTTCAAGAATTAACCATAATAATTAATCTAACTTATTATTATTATTGACAGCGTATCCTCTTGTGATACTGAAGAGATATTCACGGCAAAAATCCTGTACAAAAGTTCACAAATTCTTTTATTTTGTATTGGTTGCGGATTTCCTTGTTGTGGGCAGTAAAGGAAAGCTACCCGTATCTGGTAACATACATCTATGGACATAGTTTTAGAACTTTTTAAGAAACAGTTTGAATAAGTTTTTAAAGCACTTATTTGTTTCAAAAAAAATAAAAGTTCGGAAAATACAAGTTGTGCTTGTGCCTTCGCAATCCGTCACGGCATTAAGTGACGTACTGGTTGTTGCATTTCAATCTCAACGCTGAGATTGCAACATGAGATCGTTAGGTTTTTTTAGGCAGGACCTTCACCAGTAGTCATATAACCAGCTGTGTATCCCATATCCATTACGAAAGAAGTTGCGCAAACAAGAGTTTCGACATTGCGTTTGTAAAAGCATGATTTTGTTTCAGAAAGTTGCATCCGATAAAAGTAAGAAAACACGTTGCTTTTACAGCAAGAAAGGGTTGTAAAAGTAAAGCCAGTATGGAAATTTAATCAAGGAAAGATACGACTTGCATGCAGTGATAGACATGGTATCGCAGGTAAGTGCGACGACAGACTTTTTTACTTTCGTGTTGACTGTGCAGTAGGAACTTTGTCTTTTATGGGGCGCCGTTTGGAAAAAAACTATTCGTTTTGTGAACCATGTTTTTTGAGCTTATTTAGACCATAGTTTGTCCGATATGTATATTAGAAATATCCTACTTATATATCGGACAAAATGTACTCAAAGTCGGACCAAAATACACGCGTAAAATAAGTCGGACAAAATCGTTTTTTTCCAAACGGCGCGTCACACGCCTTTTGGAAAAAAAAACGATTTTGTGACACCTGTTTTTCGAGCTTATTTGGACTATAATTAGTCCGATATATACATCGGAAATATCCGACTTATATATCGGACCAATTGTGCTCTAAGTCGGACCAAAAAACACACGCAAAACAAGTCGGATATTTCCGACTTATATATCGGACAAATTCGCCGTTTGGAAAAAAACTACACGTTTTGTGAACCATGTTTTTTGAGCATATTTAAACCATAATTTGTCCGATATGTATGGGGCGCCATTTGGAAAAAACTATACGTTTTGTGAACCATGCTTTTTGAGTCTAAACAAGCTCAAAAAACATGGTTCACAAAACGTGTAGTTTTTTTTCCAAACAACTTTCGCTTGTCTGTCCTAACATATCAAGTTATTAGTAACTAATAAATTACTCATTACTTTTCAGGCAAAGCTGCCACTGTAATGCCAGTTCAAATCAAGTTTTGTGAGTGAACTTCATGCGGCATTCATGGGTAAGCGAGGTTGTGTAGCATGGATCGCTTCGCTAAAAAGTATGATTAGAATTGTAGTTTTATGCTTGGTTAAAGTATCAGGCGATACGCCTTGGTTTGATAGTGTTTGCGGCCATGCAAAAAAGTCTTTCCTTAATTACTTTATTATAGTTTACATTGCAGACCAAACTTCTGTAAACTTGTGCATTGTGTAAACTACGTAGTGATTGTGTTTGTAGCACCGGTACCTATAGTAAAATATATTACATTATTAATGGTAAAGGTGGGGGACAGCGGGTGCTAAGCACACATTGTGTAGGCCATTCTCAATTGGCGGCCCATTACAAATATCAATCATGAATGATTGAACGCTGTTAGAATACATACAAAACGAACAACACACATACACTTAACCCTTCGCTTTTCCGCTTGTGCCGAGCACCTGGCGGAAAGCTGCGGATACTACTTTTAAAGTCTTTAGTATGACCCGACCGGAAATAAAACCCCAGTCTTCCGGCTACCAAGTGGACGCTCCCAACCGATACACCAAGCGGCGGTTAATGCATTATTAAACTCGCATTGTAATACCTGCTAATGAATTTTCAATGGCATGAATTTCAGCTTCGCAGCAATCCGTAACAAAAAATGAAGGTTTCCATTCTGGATTTCACGACTTGATTATATGCAATACTTTTTCGATGTCTTTGCGCGTTTCATTTTGGATGATGAAAGTGGCCACTACCGCGTATAGCCGAATTTTGTTTTGACACAAAGAAAAAAAAAGAGACAGTGCGTATTTGCACGTTTTGTACGTGGCATTCAAAAGGCAAATGTCTTGCCCATAACGTAATAAAAGCCGTCTTTGCCAAGACATTTGGCGCAAAACCAGCAACGTTTGCGCGTCGGAACCAGTCGATTTTTCTTCACATGCTTTTGAACCGCCAGCTTCATTCCCAAATTTTTTTGCAGCAACGTAAGATCTAATCAAGAACTTGTCTTGGGAATCTACGGAAGCTTTCCATTCGTCAACAAGGAGTTTGAGATGGTCCTGATCCTTCTTTGCAAGTATTTGTTCGGCGATGGCCCGGCGGAAGTGGTTCCGGATATCTTTTTTACCAGGATAAAAACGTCGATTTGAGAATTCTGGCTTATCTTCATTGTTGAACAATTCACAGTAAACATACCGCTTTAGATTGCGTTCGATTCGCTTTCGCGATTTCGCGCTTGCGCGAGGAATGCACTTACGACAAAAGGTTAATTTGTCTACACCTGTAAAACTGATTACTTATTGAAGGATCTAATCTAATGAAGCAAGTTTTAAATACTTTATTATTAGATCAGATACTTCAATAAGTTATCGGTCGACCGGTCCGGTCGACTTTTTTTTACGGGAGGTGCATGTTCAGTGTTCAATAAACCTAATAAAAAACTCTAGTTTACACCAACTTTATCGCTGCATGTATTAAATACATAAAATTTCATCCAATAAAAAGAGTATTTAAATGAAAGTAAACAGAAAGCAAACTTTTGTTTTCAGAAAGTGTGATTTGTTAATGCCGTTTTTCATAAACTATTTGAAAAACAAATATCGAAGCGTGTATTTCGGTTGGTGTTTAGGTGTATTTTAGTTGCAAGAAAGGAGAATTTGACCGGCCGGTCGAAGAATCTCGACACGACCGGCTGGTCAACCCAACTGGTTTCCATCTTTGCGCTTAGCCGCGGAGATGGGCCTTTCGGCATAATATGGCGACTATAATGAAGATTGGTAAAATTTGAACTAGGGGGGCTCTATACAATGCAAAAAATCTCTTATTTTATACCAAATGTTCTTAAACTTTCTCAGTCACGCCCCCTTTGGCGTTAGTTATTTTTGCCCACGCCACACCACCAGTGCCGAGTAAAGACTGTTGCCCCCCCCAAAAAAAAAACTCCAGATGGGGCCCTTTGATATACAAACATATTTAGGTCAGTTTCGCGCTTTTTCGACTCGGTTACTGAATTTCCTCATTAACAGCATCGTTTCAAGGGACGTATCCAGAAATTTCCTTAGAATCGGCGCCCCAAACTTTCGTACACGCAGTTTTTTTTTTTTTCGGTGTGTGGCAAAGTCAGAGCAAATTTAAAGCAGAATAAAAATTAATGAAAACTTTAGGGGGGTCCGAGGGCATGATACCCCGGAAAACTTTTAAAAATTTTATTGTAATTTACGTCATGTAATTGTTATTATTATAGTGCTTTTTCAACAACTTTTTGACGAAATTTTTAAAATTTATTGCCTCTAATTTTGAGTCTAATACAACAATATTGTGGGGCCCCTACAAATCTCCCCCGCCCCCGACCGGGGAGACCGAACTTCGGAGATGCCTCAATACGGCACAGCCCACCACGCTACAAAAAACATGCAGAAAACAATTATATAACAATTATAACAATTTATTTGCAATGTCTAAATCGACTTAATGGGAAGGATGCAGCTGTTTTTGGGAAACAAGTTTTGATGTTTTACGAAAAAATGATTTGAAAATACCTTCGTTCAACCATCAAGTCACTGCTTATGCCTCCCAGTTTAAGAATCTCTGCTCGATAGTCTAAACGCTCACAATTAAGGACTTGGCTGAGTTTAAGAGCCCCCCTTACAAACAGTTTTTTTGAACTAGGGGGGTCGAGCCCCTCAATAAGGCAACCCTGGTGGCATAGCAAAAAACTAAAAATGAGGGGGTGCATGGCACAACCCTAGCTAAATACGCTCCTGAATGTTGGCTTACTTGTTGCGCCCTCAGAAGAGGTAGGCTACCTACCGGTAAGAGTGGATTCCCAGCATACCCATGATCAAGCCGTGTTTACTCAGCAAAAGTTCCAACGCTACTTCTAAGACGCACTGCTGTGTACGTGATCTCGCGCGACACCCTTTTCCGTTCTTCAGAGTGCTGCTGATGGACGATGACGCTTGAAGTTATTCCTTACACTGTTAGAGTAGACCTACTGGTACCGCAGCTGTTTTCTGATAGCGATGATAACATTTCCATTTTCTTTCAACCCCATGGTCTACAAACATTGTACTCTATAACCGATTAATTCATATTTCATGCAGCCGTAAGCCTGCAAGGCTATAATTTCTTAAATCATAGTGATTCTGCCGAAATCTGTTGTTTTGAAAGTCTATTTTTGCCCCGTAGCTACTGTAGTAGACTAAGAGGGTCCGAACACACATTTTCAAGAATTGTGGCTGTTCCATTCTACCCGATTTCACTCCCTAACCTTGTGCCTGTGAAATTTGATTGTTTTACGAGTGTGACGCAATAAGAAAACCTGCCAGCCAATCAGCGCATTCTGGAAACAGTTTTTTGAGTTGCAATTTAGACTCTACCGTTACTGTGCGGTGCAAAGCAGCAGCTGCTACTTGAGTAGATTTCTGAAAGTACATAAAGCTACCAGAAGAGTTTTTGAGAATGGTAACTTACTTGTAGTTGATTAAAGGGGTTAAGATCTAGTATCAGCCCCCAGGCTCAAGTAGGGTTAGGACTAGGTTAGGGTTGAATTTAGTTAGAATTAGGTTCGGTTAGGGCTAGATTTGGTTAGGGTCAGGTTAAGGTTGGCAGACAGAAAAAGTGTGGGGGCTTATTGATTGTAGATGACACTCGATCAAAGTTGGAATAATCAAGTCATGTGTTCTTAATCCAAGCTAGGCTATCTCTGTATCCCCTGATCACAGTGTGGAGCTGAGAGTTTAGCTGTCTAGGGTACTCTGTGTTCTGCAGACCTTTTGTGCTGTGTGACTGAGACAGGTACCAGTACTGACAGTGACATTTACATTTACGGCAGAGTTGGTGTAGTTCCTATGCCATAGAATGCTAGTAGACTAGTTTTACCATAGTTTATCTGCGACAGTGGTAGAGTGAAGCATCGAGGCAGCACTGAGCAGAAGAAACAAAGGTTTGGCAGTTTGGTTGCTGATATATTCAGTATTGCAATACAGCTGGTACAGTATAGACCAAGGGTAGCGAACCTATGGCACGCGTGCCAGATGTGGCACGCCACTTGATACTTTACACCAGGGCTACTCAACTATAATCAGGATCGGTCCTCTTGGAAAGGTTCATTATTTGCGAAGGTCCAGAAAAAAAAAATTATAGCTGGTTTGATACCAGCAAAAAAATATTCCAGCCGGTTGTCTGAGTGATTATAGGCATTCCTATCAGCGCGAGCGATTTAGAGTTCAATTTCCAGGCCTACCAAATTGGACATATTTAGTTATTTACCCTGTCCACTTTGGTAGGCCTGGAAATGGAATTTAAACCTCCCGCGCCGATAGCAATGCCAGTAATCACTCAGCCAACCGGCTGGAATAGTTACCCTGTCCACAGTCGGCTGGTTAGATCAGTTGTCAAGCGCACGCTATCGGTGTGGGAGGTCTGGGGTTCAATTCCCGGGCCGGTCAAATCGGCGTAGTGTCGCCAACGACTCGCCACCGTTGCGACGTTTCTTCGGTACTGTGTTGCCCTGGAGCTAAGCTGCGGAGATGGGCCTCGGCACTAGTTACACGCTTCGGCGTAGTACGGCCAGTATAATGAAGATTTGATTTTGATTTATTTACCCTATTCGCATGTCCAGCTTTGTTGGTTCCAAAGACCGACAGGCTTACTGCATCATAACCAATTTTTTAATTCGTAGTCATTTGTTGATGTCATAAAACAAGTGATTATGACATCATAAATTCAATTGTGATTCAGAAAGCCCATGGGCTTTTGGAACCACTTAACTAACGACTTGCCACCGCTGCGATGCTTCTTCGCGGTTCAAAGGTGTGTGTGTTGCCTGATAAAGTTTTATGTTATTATTTGAAAAATATTCGATATGCTAAAACTCTATTGGGGCCAGCTTCAGCATTCAGAAGGTCCGGATTTGGACTGCGGTTCGCCAGTTGAGTAGCCATGCTTTAAACCTTTTTTACACAATCGCCCCTTTTCGGAAAGTGAGGGTCCAAATTGCCCCCACAAAGCCTTCACGTTCGTAGAACTGCTATTTTTCCCACTGAAAACAGGTGAAGCCCTCCCCCACCAAAAAAAAAAAAAAAAACGTCCGGAGAGCTACTGTTTTCCTACTGAAATCGGGTGAAGACCGAAAAAAAAGGTCTTCACGTCCACTGAACCACTTTCTCCACAATTCATTCAATGTAATGGCACGGCATTAGCTTGCTAAACTTTATTTTTAATATTTTGGCACGTTCGTCAAAAAAGGTTTGCCACCCCTGGTATAGACTATGCGGGTACAGTACCTGAGTACTGGTATGTTTACTGAACCTGGAACTGTTAACCATGGTCCAGGGTATGGAACACCCCAAATCTGCAAATGTCATATCAGACGGTCATAATAGTGTCAAACAGACATAACAGTATAATGGCATTTCGGGCCAATTACTGGAAGAGTCAAGATCTCTAGGATACTGGTGCAATGATATTATGCAAACATGTTATAATAATGCAGTGTTTAGACTCTAGAGCAGTAGAGCACTGGCCCAGTTTCCATGATCAAAACGCAGTTGCACCATACTGCTTTGTTCGTTTCTATAGGCTATAGCGGTATATGACGTGACTGTCACGCTGGACCTGTTTCCATTAGCTTACCCAGTATCAAAACAGAAAATGCTGCTGCACTGGACAGCTGGACTGCTTGTTTGTTTTTATATGAGGTTTGCCGGTGCTGTAGACACTTCCTTATACAGTACCCAGTACCGGTAGAAAAATTATTAACAGTACCCAACACTAAACAGCATACCAGCACTACGCATACAGGCATAGCGAGTGTGCCATAGCCAAAAATTAACTGATTAATGTTGGCTTATTTTGTTGGGTCTATTCAGCACCTTAATGCCTTACACCAGGGTTGGTTTGGTATTAAAGATGGACTGTGGAAGTACTGGTGCACCACTTATACTGACATGATTGGTTGGCTAAATTGTCTTAAAATAAGATAGCAATATGCAGATATCGGTATCATTAGACTAGCGCTGAGCAAATTGGCCAGTCGTCGCATGCTTTATGTTGCCCTGGTTACCAGGTTACTGGCATTTAATTGATCGTCAGTGCATGCAAATGGGATACATTAATTAGGCTATCGGTACTCTACCCTGTCCAATTGTAGTAGGCTTTAGGCCATCAGTTCTTAGTTTTATTTTTAATATGCGTGTATCAAGAAATCGATGTCATATGTTGCCATATTTAAAGAAATTACATTTTTTGCCCATTAGGTACCGAATTAATTTCAAAATTGCTATGCTAACATAAGTGCTTGCATGGATTTTCACCACAGTACCTTCGAGATTTAGTTTCTAGAAAATTACCATCGGATAAATACAATCTTAGAGATAATGAAGATGTGTTCTTGCTCGAAAATATGTGTAAGTGTCGAAAAGTAAAGTCAGAATGTATGTTTTCATATTCATCTTTTCAAGTTTGGAATGCATTACCACTTTGCATTAGAGAAATTGATAATTTACAAACTTAAGTGCAAATTGAAGTGTCATTATTTTGAATTGGCTTTTTTTATGTACCAGATGTTTAATGTGTTTGTGTGTCTTTTTTTTTTTTTTTTTTTCCCATTGATAATTGTTACTGTGATATCTGTAATGACTGAGTTGTGCACTGTGTAGGCCTAGCCTATGATGTGTCCCTTAGGCAGATGATTGACAACAAGGTTGACTCTCATCTTAAGGGACTAATAAATCATTATTATTATTATTATTATTATAATCAATTGTTTGATGCCGTAGTTACAAAAAGTGATTGTGACCATAGGGGTCGATTTTTTCTTGAAAAGGCAAATAGTAGGAGGGAAGAATTTTAGGGGCAACTTTGTTTTCTATGCTTAAAAAATGATTTTTCAAGGTTCTACCAATAGCATCATCACTGGGCAAATGCTAAGAGTTTTCTTTTCGCTTTAAATATATATTTTACCGTTATAGTCTGATAGTGCTGTAGTGTGAGTGTAAAATTCAGACAAAATAATGCTACAATTAATTGCTGTGTGCATGCATTTAACTTTTAATGTACCTGGTGGGTACAGAGTATCAAAACACCGCGGGGGCCCGACATATGTCACCCCTTTTGGTGTTAGACCAAGGGGGCACCGCACTCCTGCTGGATCGACACCTATGATTGTGACTTAAAGAAATTGATTCTGATGCAGAAACTAGAGCCAAGAACCATGGGCCTAAAGCCCACTAAATTTAAACATGTGGACAGGGTAAATATTTCCTATGATATTGGCCATTAACACTGCTGTGCTGTGATGTCACAATTGCTACAGTGTATGCTGGTTACTGCCCCAACACCTTCCCCATGCAAATGTGCACCTGTGTACTGTATGATAAAATCAGACTTAATAGCTAGGCCTAGTGACACTTGGCAATTGGACAGTTGTATTTTTTTTTTTTGTTAGTATTTTGTTGCATATTTATCCTCCTATCACGAGAAAGCAATCAATGCGCTATACGAGCTCGATTAGGAGTTATCAGCCATCTGTCTACCACACCGAGATGGGGTATCTCACTAAGTGCCTTTCCCGATGGCACAACAAGTAAACTTGCCGGCTTGTTCTCCACACTGTCCCTTTATTGCTGAGAGTCCAGCAGGGAAGCTGTGAATACCAATTTTAAAGTCATTGGTTTGACCCGACTTAGAATCAAACCCAAGTCTACAGCTCTACAGGCAGTTGCTCTTACCACTCGGCCATCTGAGCTGTTAAATGTGTACTTGTCAAAGAAAGTGGAAGATCAATCGTCAGTATATAGACAGTTGTAATAGTGACATCAAAGCATAATAGTGTAAATGGCTGGTATATGTAAAATATTACTCCAGTTTTCTGGTATGAATCACAAACTGACTATTTGCTTTAATACAAAACTTAAGTGCCATGTGGTACAAGTACCGGCGGAACTCATGATAAGACTTTTGGTTGACTTACTATTACTGTTAGTTCAGTGTTGTACTAGTAAGTCTGCTCCTATGTCCGTGCACAACTATATAATTTTTGTGTTTTTTCAGCTTACTAATTGAAAAAATGCTATAGCATGCTATGTTGTTTACTGTATTAGAGTTAACCGGTATTGGCCGAGATATCACTTAGCAATAAAGTAACTTATATTTATATTAGCGTCTTTAAACATCTAAAAGGATACCTCTACTTATTGAAGAGCAGACTAGTTATGAACTATCATGGGTCGTAAAGATTTATCAGGAGTAAAGTCTTTGTATTACACCAACATGGATAAACAGGGAGGAAATGGGGACTTGGCTTGTTTGATATTATCTACCATTCAAAAGGTATGTCAAGGGTTGTGTTTGTGGTATGTAGATGTGGAGCAAGTAGTACAATTATCTGGTTTTATTTAAAGTATACGTAGTTCAATATCTGAAGTTCCTAAGGGTGTTTTTTTGTATATTCAGTGCTATTACTGCATTTTGTTGGACCAGTAAAAAGCTGTTTTAAGCAATTTGAATGTAAAAATACCTGTGATCCAATCTTTGCACTTTGTCTGTGCCTACGTTCTTGGTGCATTATCTCTGTGTTCATTGGTGTTAACGCACATACATCTGTTTGTGTGCAAAGCATGTTATGCCTATGGAGCAAAAAACATTCGTTTTTAATGCATGTATCCTATCGCTGCTGATGGTGATAAGTTGTAAGGCTCAAGTGTAAGTTCAGTCAAGTGCTTTGTTCTGGAGTCCCTGTCTGTTTTAAAGTCATTTTAAAAATGCAGAATTTTATTATTCTTGTATTCATTTCAGCGATGTATTTTATATGCACAAGTTTTTCAGTTGAGTGGTTCAAAGCAGTTGTGTTTGAGAGACCAAGTTTTATTTTTGGCGAACTGATGCAATGCCACTAGTCACTCACCGTTGCTGCAGCATTTTTATGTGCATAGAGATATGGTACCTAGATGCGAACATAGGCACAGCAAATCAATTGTATGCTTCAGCATACAAAGCATTTATGCACACGTTTTTTATTTTGAATGTTTTGTTCTGTAAGTTTTTAATCAGCCATGCTACCCCTTCAAAATTTCTCCAACATTTTTGCTCAATAAAAACAACAAATTTTGTGACACAAGGGAGCTGTTGAACCTCGAAAGTTGGAATAGCATCATCGTACCTGGAAAGTTGGAATTAGGCTACGTCATCGTCTGAGAAACATGGCTGAAGTCCTGAGTTTGAACAAGTCATTGGTTTTCCCAACACTGCCTTTTCAAGCAGCGCCCTTAAACGAAAAAATTAAATCTTTATTATACTCTCGGTATTATGCCACAGCATGTTAACGAGTCGTGAGGCCCATGTTCATGGTTCGGCTCCTAGACAGCTCAGCTCCAAAGAAATGTCCCTGCGGTGATGAGCCATGGGTGGCACTGTGTCAGAATTGACTGACCCAGGAATTGAAACCATTACCGGCACCTCCCATACAGACAGCGATGTCTTTCACCACTTCGCTCACTGCACTTCAAATGCCATTAAAATCATACTATGAATCGGCATCACATTGTACCTGAAACAAAATAAATTAAACTAGTACAGAAATGCATCTGTCTTATGCATTCTTTTGTTAGAATGTTATATCACAAGCAATAGCGTTTTTTTTTTTTTTTTTTTGGAGTAATGGAATTCCTGAAATGTTTGTGTAATCTATGTTTCTGTATTTTCATTGAATGATATTATATTATAGATTCGTGGTCAGAAACAACGGCCTTCACATGAGCGGATCAGCAAGTGGATTGTCAGTCATAACCCAAATCAGAAGATATCAAACGATGATGTTAAATTGCAATTGGATTTGATGACAGAATCTGGAAACTTGCTTAAAGTAACAGTGTATTTGATTTAGTGACACACTAACCTCGTAAATTGCTATTTACGGTGGTATCCAATCCACATGTCCAATTTAAGTGAGCCAAAAAGCCCACAGTTTTTCTGCATCATAATCAAGGTCTAGGTGTCATAAATGAAAAAATGATTATGTCATCAGAAATTTGATTGTGATGTAAAAAGCCCGTAGACTTTGGCCCATTTACGCTGGACATGTGGGTAGGGTAAAGCTATGCTGAGCGATGTAATGGTACCTCAGGTTGGGTGATTTCGGATTGAAATGGTTCAATGTTGATGCTTTACAGGGTGACTCGGGGTGGGGCAAGACTATTTGGCGTGACCGATTTGACGTGAGACAACTCGATATTAGGGTTAGGTTAGGGTAGCTTAATACTTAGGTGATATTAGGGTTAGAATAGCTTAATACTTTCGCCGAATCGTCTCAATGCTGAGACGTTCCAACGTCAAGTCGTCCCAATGACGAGTTGATCACGCCGAATCGTCTCGTGTCGAATCGGTCACGCCGAATGGTCGTGTACTGACTCGTGTATCACTTGTTGTGACTGACTCGGGGTTGATTGAGACACCTAATCTGAACCCCAATCCCTAACTTGAAATCTAATAGAGAAGAGTTCTAAACCATATCCTAATCTTAACTCCAACCCTGAAAACCTTGTCTTCACGCTGATTCTATCACACCGAGTTGTTTCTTCGAGCAGATCTCGCAAAAAGTCCGTTTCATGCTTTATGTGTTGTTAGAAATCAGTTTCTATTACTTTATGACCATATTTTCATCGTATAGGTGTTCAACCAAGGAAGTTATACCTATCAAGACCCCAGTGTTGTGACAGCAAAAACAAAACATCGAGTTACAAAAGTAGACAACACACAAGATAATAATTCGTTGGAGCATTCTGAGGCAGTTGTGTCGGTACCAAAATCTATGGTTGCCACTAAAGCTTCTATAAAATCTTCATCAAAGCCCACAACTACGCACAAACCTGCAGCTGCATCAAATCCGACATCTGTATCAAAATCTGCATCAAAGCATGTACCTTCATCGAAGTCTTTGTCTTCGACCTCTAAACTTGCGTATCCAAAAATAAAACTTGTTCCACAGGACCCACTTCTTCGTCATAAAACTATGCAGGTAATTTTAGCAATGACCTTATACCCTGCTTGCTTTGTTCCAGTGATTTTGAAAATTTAGTTGTGCTTTTTTAAGGAGCAAGTTTAGTTGTTTTTTTTTTGTCCGCTGTTCAGTCAGTGTGTTACATTGCAGGTTTTTATGGTGTTATTGGGACTCAATTTGGGTCTCTTAAACTGAAAAATCAAGTCCTTGTGATATTTGGGCGCCAGGCATTTTTCCAAGCTAAGACCTTGTAGAGAGCTTTGCCTAGATCCTCATGCCTCCAAGTTGTTACAGTTTTTTATTAAATAAAAATAATACATTTATGTATATTCGGCTTGTTTTGAATTTTAATTTGTTACTTTTTGTCCAGGTTAAAGATTATATCATACTTGTTTGCATTGCATTGGATGGCTTGAATAAATCAAATGGAGCTACTTTTAAAGAAATGTTCAAGTTTTTGACAGCTACGTACGACATACAGGTTGGTAATATTTCGTCTTGATGTCTTTAATTGTATATTGTGTAAGAAAACTATTACCAATTCGATTGTCAGCCAGTTTCTTGTGAAAGTGGGTTTAGAAACTCGCATTAATATCGATTACCCATTCACAACTGCATCTGTAGTTAGTGGCTATAAAATATTATTTTTTTACACACAATTAAAAGCTTATTCTATTTTTCTTGTTTGCTTTCTGCCCCTTGAATTTGCAACGTAAAGTTTCCCCTTTATATCTATTGCTTATAAATGCATTTTGTAGGTATTGTGTATTAGCCATACGAGCAATGGTGTAGTGTGATAATGATAGTTTTCCTTGTCTGCTTTACATCCACAGCTAAGAAGCCATGGCGACAAAACGTGATCGATTTGAATATAAGCTATGCTTGCGCTTTTTCTCTTCGAACGAAGCTCTGTGGTAGTTGAATTTTCGTTCATTCAAGCGCGAGTAATTTAGTTTCTGAGCTGGGAAAAAAGATTTTAGTTTGATGTATTGCTCCTAAATATGTACTGCTCCTAAATCTGCAAGCAAAACTGCTGATAGCAGCTTGCCGTAGGGAACGAAACGTCTCTACTACGGCTATTATTGTGAGGTTATTTCTTTCCCAGTTTCGTAGCAGCGCGCATATGCTTGTACGAGATGTTTTGATGAAGATCTCTGATGGTTACCAGCCGGTTAGCTCAGTTGTTACGCACACGCTGTCAGTGCGGGAGGTGTGGGGTTTAATTACCGGTCCTGTCAAATGGGCACAGTGCCACCAACAGCTAGCCATCGTTACGACGTTTCTTAGTAGCTGTTTTGCCTTGGCGCTAAGCCGCGGAGACGGGTCCCGCCACTCGTTCCACGCTTCGGCGTAAACCGCGAGTGCCGGTATAATGAAGATTTGATTTTTGAGATTTGCTGGTTGAATTTTAAAGAAGTGGTAAAATAAAAACTCAAGGAGCAGAATTGAACTGAAAACTCGATATCATCAGAATCTTTTAAGACGAGATTGAATTCGTTCTATGTGTAGCGCTTTCTTCTGACTGTAGAAACGAAGAAATCGACCGCATTACGCAACATGCATTACTTTCAAATATCGCGATTATTAGACTCAAGCTGCAAAACGTGTATATATATTCGATAATTGTTTTATTTTTAATTGCGGTTGCTGTTTCACTGCTGTTTTACGCCGTGTTTTTATTGTTATATATTGTACCAATGATTGTTTCGGTGCTTATTGCCAAACTATCCTTATGCGAGAAAGATTTATTTCAGTGAAGTCCGAAACTACCATAGTTGAATTTATTGAAAATAAGCCTTGACTAGGTAGCACAGAATTAGATTGGTTATGATGGCCTTGTATCTCAAGTTTTTCAAAAATTTTTGCTAGCGCGTCAGCTCCGAGGTGTATTCAAATCGATGACTAAACTTGTTAGCCAACACCCTCGTCGTCGTTAGACAAAATGTTTTCAAGCTTCGGGCGATTACAATATAATTATCATGCCAGAGCCAACATCCTACAGATTATGTGCTTGTTACAATAGACATGTTTTGCTTTAAAAGCGTTTGTTATTTTTCGGCTTGTTTTTGATTATTTATGCCAACTCTGTGCATTTTTGTAATTTTTACCTCTCCAACTGGTGCTTTGGGGACTCTTTTGTATTGGGTTACTTGCCTGGCAAGCAGATGACCTGGTGTCAATGAGAAATGCGCGCTAAGTGCCTTTCCGAGAGATAGCAACGTAATGCCTTTCTCAGATATGGAGATTGTTGTTTCGGTTTTCGAGCTACATTGTCCAAAAATTTGAAAATTTTTTAACTGTAGAAAGTGTGATGACCTACTCTAACTTGTCTTAATTTTCAGGGTATTTCCGAAATTGAATTTAAGCGCTATTTACGGTTATCTTGCAAGAGAGGAGTCCACGCTGGTCGACTGGTCAAAGAAGGTTTCTTGTTCCGCCTTGATGGAAGTAAATGCAGCGTTAACGTTACTAAAACGAAAAAGGTTGGTTATACTATTTTTACATATGTATGAGGTAGCTAGATTAAGATAGTCGTACGAAAATGTATAGGTGATGTGAACTAGACAATGCAGGCTAACAGCGAAAACAGAAAACCCGTGCTATTTTCTGTTATATACGCATTTTAATTCAGTTGATTACTCTCGCAAAAATATTTAAAAATTGTTTCAGCATATCTCTGTAAGTGAGTTAAAGAAATGGCTCTTATAGGTTATTTATCAAAGGTGTTATATCGTTGATTTAATTGCTTTTTAACTGGCAATGCTTGAGCTATGCCGTGAAGACTCTCAAGAGCTAACAATGTGTTGGTCAATGATCTGTTTTTGTTCTCTTATGACATATTTTACGCGTAAGAAGATTAGAATTTGTCTAAATATGCTGATTCGAACTCGACCAAATACCTTCGAATATTTATTTTTGGCGTGAAGCCGATTGATTAGGTATGTAGATTGTAGATGTGACATTATCATAAAAATTTTTGCTGCAACATGATTGCAGATTATAGCTTTTTGTCAATTGCATTTGTTGCGCGATTTTCCTGTAGTGTGTAGTGGAGCATTCGAGTTCAAACAAAGCTTGTTTTCATTGTAAAATGCTGCTGAATTTCAATCTCACGTAAGGTGTTGACCATCTCTGACCTGCTGTTCATCAGTCAAGCTTGGTTGGATTATTGTGACGCGTTTCGCGCAGCCAGTTTTAGATCTCTATCTACTTTTAGGGTTCCTTCTGTTGCAGACGTTCGTATATCAGGTGTTACTTTATTGTTTTCTTTCACATTAAAGCTTTAGTCAATTTTCTTATCTTTTGCTGTTGATAGCTGGCTTAACACTTTGCTCAAGTATTGTTTTTGGAAGTTGAAATTTAACTATTGAGATTTGAAATCATTTAGGTATAAAATTGCGGATTGTGAAAGAATAGCTTTTACCATCTGCTTAGTTCTCTGTTTTCATCGTCTTAGCAAATTCTTAACTAACCTACGATTATTATCCTTGCGACTTGTTGTTAATATAGTGTTTTTGGCTTCAGGTTAGGGCTTGGTGTTCGATCTTGGTTTAGGTTTGAGAGTTGGGGGGCCAGGGTTAGATGTCTTATCGCTGAATAGTCGCGCACTCTATCCGAAACGGTACGATTGCAAATACTGGCAGCCTAATTGAAGATTTCAGCTTACGCTGTTACGAAATATAACGACAAATCTTTATGGTGATAATAATTTGGCTCTTCTGGGTCGCTTCTACAGAATAGCGGTCCGTGCTAGAAGCGATCCAATACACCGTCATTTTCTCAAAAACCCTGGAGAAACTCATGTCAAAATCGCACGGCGATGATAGACCGTTTTGTGTCGGCTGTTCTAGGATAACTTTGTTTTTGGCCAGGTTAAAACTATTAATGAAAAATGCAAAAGTTAGTGACAGCTTATGAATGAGAGGTTGCGATGGTAATTGATGTATCGGTAATTATTGGGGGAAGTTGAGTCTGTCTTGAGTGGCGTCTTGATGATGAACTGACGTACCTCATCCTTTGGATAGGAGTAATGGAATAGATTAACGCAGATCAATAACGGCACTGAAGTCCAATATTGTATGAAAGCGGTCATAAATAATATAATGTTTAAAAAACTGAATGTTTTATCCCTTTAGTGTGAGTAAAAGTTTTTGAGGTCTCTTTTCTAAGTGGCCTCATCATGATGGTTGTCTGTAATTTCTTGAAGTCACTTGTGTCGATAGGATTATCCGCAAAAAAAGAGATCAGTGTGTCAGGCTATCAATTCGAGGGTATTCTTCAAATGCTTTTAAATGTTTTTGAGAGTAGTTGGTAGACGTACGGTAGTCTACAGCTGTATGTATGTAGTTTGTGATTCCAGTTTTGCATGAAAATCAATATGTTGTATAGAAACCAAAGATGAACTTCGAAAATGTTTAGCAGAGTTTTAAAACCAAACATTCTACGGAATTGTAAAATGCCTTCAGTGCAGAAACATTCTCTAAAGTTGTTATTTCTTGTTTCGTTTCCTTGTGTCGGTGACTTGTGAAAATTGCTGTGTTTGATGCATTTCAGTGATTTTCTAGCCTTGTTTAGGTGAAAATTAAACTTGTTTAATGTCTGATCAGTCAGATGAAATATCACGTGAATTTTAATCGACTCTGTTTCCTTTAATAGCTGAAAATTTTAGTAACATGCTTATAATTTCTGATGTTCTCGCATGCTTCTACTGTTTAATACAATAACATTTCCTCATTAGCTCGTTGCTTTCGGTTTGACGTAAGTGGGTAACATTTGCGCTTTCAGTTTGACTACGATATGTTCTTTCCAAGCTCATGATCAGTGTGTATTAACAGGGGAATTTTTGTAAGCAAAAATCTTCTTGTCCAGAGATGAATCAATTGCAATTTTTCTGTTATGATCAAGTTTATGTGCTTTCTATCCGGCTACCTGTCCAGAAAAAATGCAAGAGTGCAATTTATGTTTAACTGCTTAGATTTGATTTGATTTCATGATTTCTTCATTTTCATCCTCTTGTCACTAGACAGCGACGGAGACGCTATGCATAGGAAGAATCCAGACTCTTTTAGGAGTTGCCTTTGAACTTTCCGCTTGAATTTTGCTTCTGACTTCTTCGATTTGCTGCTTGTTAGATTCCACCAAGCAGAGATAATTGTCGTGATGCATCTTCTCCAAGGACGCAATAACGAGGTTTGGGCGGGAGTTGAACCATCAACCTTGCCATCATGGCCGTCGTAAAAACGACGCTCCGAACCATTTGGCCTTCCGACGTAGATGGTCGAGTAGTTGGAGCGTGTGCCTCTGGAGCTATCAACTGGGGTTTGATTCCGAGTCGGGTCAAACCAATGACGTAAAATTGGTATTCGCAGCTTCCCTGCTTGATGCTCGGCATTATAGGGACAGTGTGGAGAAAAAGCTGGCAAGTTTACTTGTTGTGTAATGGGTAAACGGACTTGGTTGGGTTTCTCCTTCTTGGTGTGGTAGATAGATAGCGGTCAACTCCTAAGGGAGCTCTTTATAGCGCTTTGATCGCTTTCTCGTGATAGGAGGATGAATATGCAACTAAACAATGCAATACAGTATATTTCACGTATATGCGTATCTATAACAAGATTTGCTACGCATTGTAAACGTTAGGCATGTCTGATTAGAGTAAGCGGGCGGCCATTCGGCGTGGTATAGCTCGGCTTAGAGGCATATATATAACCCTGGTTATTTTTCAAGCGCTCACTCTAACCCGAACCCTGAAACTGTTTCTCAACGCCCAGTTTTCCCACCCCAAAAAATCCCATTTCGATTTGATATACTTTGAAATCGCACCCTATGCTTTAGCTTGTTCAAGGTATTTCATTAAGTATTGGGTTATCAAGTTGTTTGTTTTTGTAATTTAGGCGACGCTGACAGAAATAGAGCTTGTTAACTTCTATCTTCAAGCTTGGAAATTCCATAATTTGCGTTCGGCTTGTCGAGGCACTTTATTATAGAACTACTGCATAACCCGTTAGTAGGGAAAGTTACATTATTACATAGTAAGCTATTTCTATATCCGGTAGTATTCCAGCTATTATTAGTCTAACTCGCTTCCAGCAGTTTATGCACTTGACAAAATATTAAGCGTCTATTGTTAACGGACGTTTCAATTTGTTTTTCCAATCGGTTTTGTTTGGTGTAAATAATTTAGTACAGTTTAAACTGCAGCGATTTGGCGTTCGCTACTAATTCATATCCTTGCTTCTTTTATGGTAAGCCAGTTGTCACTTGTAGACTGTGCTTTGTTAATATTGTGCGAAAATGTGACATGTGTGCTACGATTTGAATTGTCGTCTTTTTCGACCTTAATAGCCGTATGCTACCCTTTTTAAAAAGATGCGACAGACTGATTCTGCTCTGACTATTTCATATCGCATTAATAATAAATGACAGTTGGCATGGAGCGATTGATCTAAGATTTTTCACCTTACACCATGTAACAGCGTATAAGCTTGCTGCAAGTAATTGGATATGCTGTTGTCCGTTAAATGAAGCAGATAAAGCTGTTTGTGCCACTGGTTATTATTAGACGTTTCACAATATTTATTAACATCTTCAGTATGATAATTGTATTTCATCGTTTGTTTTACAAGGTTATGTTCATATAAGGGTTTTTTATGACCGCTTTCTCATTACAAAATCAAAATTTTCCTTCGTGTACTTCTATTTATAAATACCCTATTTTGGGAATAAATATCTGCAACCTAGACAGCACTTTAACGATCTACTCGTAAATGTAGCTTATAAGGTTTTATGATTCTTTATATAGAATGATAAGATTAACTCAGGTCACAAGCGTACCGTGCATATCAAAGTGTACGCAGTAACGTTGTAGTTCGTTTTAAAACGTTCAAGGCGAAAACCAAGGATGTTCTCACCATAAAGGGAGTCTGTTCTTGTCAGATCACCAATTTTGCTGAGTCACGACCTTGTGTTTTAGTTAAGTTTAAAGGTCATGGCAGTAAATTTGTTACTTCACTTCTGGAACAAAATCTTTGTATAAGATAAAGTCTGATGAATTAATCGCATATTAAAGGCTTCAGGCTCTAATCAAATGTGCTATTTTAAGAAGCTACCTGCATATGTCATCTTAGCAAGTATGTAAAGCTATTTTCTCCCAACATAAAAACAGCTATCTTAATCTTTCACCGTTCAGCATCTGGTTAATAGGTAATAAGCCAAATACTTAACCTTGCATTATATCAACTTTATATCTTAATTTGGATTTATTCCTTTTTGTTTCTTTTTTTCTCTTTAAAACGTGAGCGACGTTTGCGATTTGCGTAGAGACAGCTATGTACAATTGACGTCATTCACTGGCGAAATACGTCACTCTTCTTGCTCCATAGACGTCACGTGCAAAATAACAAAATTCTAGCTAGGCGATATTTGTTTACTGGTCAGTTCCTGGATAAACTGTTTAATCATAATATTATTTTTTCAACGTTTTTCCGATTCCTGTTTTGCGAATGGTCGTGAATGATTATCATTTTCTATGTAATGAGTGTGCAGGAAGGATTTTTTCTAAGTTTATTTAAATTTTGTGTACAAAAATAGTTAAATTTTGATTCTGTTTGCATTTTACCAACTCTTAAGCTTGGTTATGCTTACTATTTTGGCCTAATATGCCTTCATCTTGTACCGTAGGTGTAATGTAACGGCATTTGTCGGCCGAAATATACCGTTGTGTAGTTAGCGAATATGCGCGAATATTATGAATCAGACTTAATGAATACCGGTACTTCATTAGAATTATTTTCAAACATGCTGTGAAGCGACTGATCACCTCAAAGTTTGAATTTCGGCTTACTGCCATGATCATAATTAGAGCATATACAGCTTATCACTTATTTACATGTAAAACATAACTGAAGCGTATAGTAAACTGTAGAAATTTTAATTTCCAATCATGGTACAATGCATCATCTCATTATCTTTGTTGGTTTGACTGTTAGAATTGTCATCGAAAGTGATTGACTGCAAGTTTGATAACATAGATGAGCACTACTTTGTTGCGTTCTTGAGAAGGCACTAGCTCCCGCACTTCTATTTTCCCGTTTAGCCCAGTCCAGCTACACCGACAAAAAGGGCCTAAAACCGTGTTATATTGGGGGCGGTTATGAGATTGATTTTGAGAACATTGTTTCTTTGCGTTTTTTGGACTGCAGACGAAATTCATGAATCCCTTTATAAATTTTCTTTGTACTGACCAATGCAAGTACATATTCGCACCGTACTTGTAAATAGGTTCACGGGCCTTCTGCAGCTCCGTTATGCATCCCTTAAGGATTCATTGATCTCAGGTTATGAACCCCTCTTCTGGATGCGTACATGCAATGAAATGGCGTTTACATAAATGTGTTTTAACATGTTATTATCCTTTTCGGTTTGGCGACTTCGTCAGAGGTTTACGATTGTTTTCTTACGTTTGCGTGCTTGACATTCTCTTGCGTGCTGGGCCGTAATAACGTTTTCAATTAAATCAATATCTGGTCTCGAACAGATGATTTTATTAAGTGCGTTAAACAGTAATTATTGTGGCATTTTTCCTGCATTAGTTTTTCAACGTTTGCGACTTTCGAGTTGATTGCTTATGGGAATTACATAAGCTACACACAGGGAGAGATGTAATCAATTAATTGCAGGCCTGTTTTGCTAGTCGATAATAAACATATCCTTCTTAATAAACTACTGTAGCTCTGTAATGCCTATTGCCTATGTCTTTAACCATTGAAAATCTTAATTCGTGATTTCATTTTGATGCTGATTGCAATCTTGATTGTATTATGCTTTTCAGTTTATGCACGTTAAAGCAGCGATCGCTTTGTGCCATCATGATACTTGTACTTCCGTGAATTTTTATTGTTAAAAGCTTGATTGTTTACATCAATGTAGTTTAATCTTAAGTTTTGCTACCATTTTAAACTTAACTCGACTCACTCATCAGAATGTAACATTAGAAATACCGTTCTTTCGATTTGTTCATAATTATTTTATTGAAGAGTTGGCCACAGATTGAGATTAAGTTTAGGCAATTGTGTTGTTCCAATTTCAATTCAGAAAGATTTGTCGAAGTACACAAACGTTTTCATCGTCCAAAACGCTACATAAATTATTCTAAATGCGCTAAGTTAGTGTTCCTGGACCGGTCTGCGGTAAAATACTCCCTAGGTTCATGATGTTACAAACTTAACTAAGATGACAGTGTAGACCAGCATGTGTTAACCTTTGTTGGGCTACGGCCGGTACCTAGAACGCTCCCGACGAACTCATGGACCTCTTGGTAAAACAGCCTTTATAACTGCCCATACAAGTAGATATCCATAATGCATTTGTCGTTAAATTTATTGACCCTTGAAGCATTTTTGAGGACTCTGCAGGAGCTCTTAGACCCCAGTTTGAGAACTTAGGGTGTACGCATTGTGTGTATATTAGTACAATAGCCTATACAGTACATGAGAGTTGTGCGACTGACTTAAGTTTTGTCATTTAGCAATAATGCGAAAAACATGGACTTAAATGGAGCATACATGGTAAAGTGTCGAAACAGGACATTTTGGCGTCACCGACGTGGTGTTAAAACAGTTTTCTTAGGTTCAGGTTAGACTCTGGGTCGAGTTTGGGTTTAGGGCTGGTTAGGTTTAGGGTTAAGGAGTTAATGTTCGGGGTAAGGCTAGGGTAGGTCTAGTCGAATAGCTGCGCACTCAAAGGTGTTGAACAAAACATCGAACTTTCCCTTAATAAACAACGTTTTGATGTGGTTTTAATGAGATTAATTGCTTGGAGATTTCATCTCGGTATATTCCTCCATATCGAAACTACTTGCGTTGTTTCGATGGGTGATTGATGTCATATTGAATTTGCGTTTGTTATAACAGCGTTTAGTTGAGGAAAATGTTTGATTTCCAAAATGGACCTTACAGAGCCGTAATTATTCCTGATGCTGTGGACCTAGTTTTCATTTTAGGAACCCAAATCTAGTCTCGAAAAAGTTCTTGATTACGACCAAGTTTGTAGAATCATAGCCCAATTTCGTGTTTATTTCAACCGGCACTCTTCGCCAATCGTTCGTCACACGTCACCATTGTTGTTGTCGCTATTTAATTGCCCTTCAGCTCCAGATCATTCTGACGTAATCATGGTGTTTCGTGGGAATAATTGTTATTTTCGACATTGCCACTGCTTTCTTTTTCCCTTTTTGATTGACACGCAAGTCGTTTTTTTTTCAGTTGCTTTTCCTGGCTGCAATGATTCATAGGCGTTTCATCACTAGCTGTAGGATTAAGCTTCTTTTGTTCGCTTAGACACTATTAACCATAGCTAAGCTGAGAATGGTCAAAATTCAAATGAAAAAAGTGTAATCCGCGTGCTTTGCATGTTGAATTGGATCATAACTGCAAATGTTCGCTTTAAAATTTTTATTGCGGTGTTTTTGAAGTTGGGTAAAGTTAATTTTTAGTCAAATCGGTCTATCTTTGCAAATCTTTGTTGGTTTAAGATAAAAAAACTGATAGGTCACGAGTGTATAGTTAATTTTAACAAGTTAACGTGTGAAATTGTTATAATTGACGATGATTCTTCCCCGCAGCAAAAATGCAAACATTTTGTGTAACATATTTACAAAAACTACAGTTTATCAGGCAAAATATAGTGAAATTCTTGCACTTGTTGCTTAAAAGGATTTATTTTTACCTGTAGATATCAATGTTTGTTGTAGTAACTGACTTCCACTAGAGCCACTTTGTGCTGTTTAGCGTCGTAAAGGTAAATAATCGAGCTGATAAAATCACAAAAACTTTCACTAGTTGTTTCAGCAACGTACTCGAGCAAAGCAAAAAGCTAAATGCTCTGTAAATAGAACGCGGCAAAGGTCAAATCGTTTTAATCGACTCGAACGGTTAGAAAATATCAGAGCTATCGATTTTTTCTTTGCTTGTAGAGTAACAATTACCTGTTATTTAGGCAACAGCACCTATAAGGCATTGATAGTTGATATTTGCTTTCCGAGAATCACTAACGGCTGAAGGGACTTGTCTTGCTGTTTGGCATTATTGGTCTAGTTACGTAACGATCTGTGATTGGGCATAACAAGAGCGTCTTTGTAACAAAGCTGTGTACCTCGCAAGCCAGACTTAGGGCTTAGGGCGATATACAGATTGCTGTCTCGTGCGCACAAAGGTCTTTGATGCTTGAGTAAGCCGTGTATAAGCGACACGTTCGTCTCTGTTAAATCGCTCTTTCCACTATGGATTAAGCGCGATATTATTTGCTGTTGTACATACTACAGTACTATGCTGTTATCACCTAAATCAATGCATTTGAGAGCGTAACAACTGCATTAGTGGCATAATCTTAGTCGCTTATAATCTTGCATCAGTTTATGGACAAAATTAGCCATCAATAGGCAATGGTAATTTAATCCTAAAGAAAACACTAATTTGTATCGAAACGTCATTTAACGCCTTTATTGAATGTTTTGCTGTAAGTTTTGCCGGAAGCAGTCAAGACATTGATGTATGTTTTTGATCTGAAACGGCGTGACGTTAAAGATTTGGTCTTATAATAAAAGTCGCTTCCCGATTTTTTGTATTTATGTACTAAGCTCATGTAATCGATTGTAACCGTTGCTTTGCTTTACTAAAACTGATTGTTAAAGGATGATACGTCCACATATTTGGAACTGCCGCTGGTTGAACATGTAGCTATATTGGGCCGCCTCAGGCTGTTCTCAACTGATCTACCATAACAATATTTACTTTTTGAAGCGAATTGATTGCCCATTCTATTTTCGTATCAGTTTAATTCAGTATATATTGTACGTTTAGTTGATGTGTTACGATAAATCAGATTTACTTATCCGAGGTATTTATAGTACGTTTTGTGGAAAATATTGATTTTTGAGATCTTGTTAAAATGAGCATTATGTCATGTCGTCGTGGTGTAATTTTCTCATCCTTTCATTCATAAAAGTTTCAAATTACATTCCCACTAGTTACAATGTTCGTAAATGTTCCTTTGTTGTGGCTATGCTCTGTTATCTTCTTCGCCAAAGCAATGTTGTTGATTTCTGTGAGCAACATGTGCCTGTAAGCAAAGCTTCGCTCTATCGGCAAGCGAGCGAGGTCATGTAAGTTCAATTCAGTTGGTAGGACACTGGTGCGTCAACAATATGCTGACGAAGTCACGGTTAAATAGTTTTTGAGGACCAAATCGGCGCTGTTTATTGATGTTGAATGTTGAGTGATTTGCTACTGAACCCACAAGGTTATATGTTATTTAATAAAACAATAAAAAGCAAGCGACATATTCTAGTAGGTTTCCAATAAATTATTTTAAAGGCATTGATTTTTGCGAATTTGAAGCTTCAGGTTATTTTGTTGTTATGAACTATAGAATCTCATTAGCACGTATACAAAGGGGCTTTTTAGATGTTTTTAAGGGAATGGACCACCTCGGGTAAACAAACTCTCAGTCAAGTGGTATCGTTTTTGATATCGATGACAAGGTATCAAAGTGGGGTAGTGAACCCACGCGAAATTTTGACTTGAAGTCCCAGGGCTGACTGGAAGTCTCGGGCTCGAAGTAAGCGAGTTACGCTGCCTACATGCACTCGTATGATTAAAACGCTTTAACTCTTCTGTTTATGCATGTTGTATAACGTTGAATTCTAAGCTTTTTTCTATGTTTATCTTAGACGCATTCATTCACTTCGCAGACACAATGCTGCTATTGCAATGGAACTGCGCAGAACAATAAGACAGGAAAATCTGAACAACTGCTTTCCTGTGTTGATTGTGGCATCAGCGGTAAGCTAGACCAATTCCTTATAGGCGGAAGACCAACATGCACGAAAAAATAACGCAAACTTTGCTAGTCATGCCACGAATTCTGCTTTCACCAATACTTACAGGACTTTCGCTCCTGTAATAATTAGTTTCGTTAATTTTGTTGAGGCATTGGTATTGCACACTCTCTTAAATTGTAAACTCAGTGAAGAAAGTATTGATCTGTCAACAAAATAAGTCAATGTTTGCTTGGGTTTGGGTAGGAAAGAAATTATTTCACATTTAGAGTCTGTACATGATTGCAACGTAAATGTTTTAATAAAATGTTGTTTTTCTTTGGGCTTCAAGCTTATTATAGCGTGCTTAGGGTGTAAAATCAAATCAAGGGCAACGCAGCTCCGAAGAAATGTCGCATTGGTAGCTGGTCGTTGGCGACTCTGCGTCCAATTGGACCGGCCCGGAATTTGAACCCTGGACCTCTCGCACCGATAGCAATCTTAATGTCTTAATGACTGAGCTAAGCGGCCGTTACGCGTTAGGTGTATTACTTCGGTTACTTGAAACCAGAAGGGAAGTTCAGTCGGGTTTTGTGCTTGTCCAGGTTACAGTTAGTATAGCGTTTGACTTTTGCGCTTGCCAGGTCACCCGTCGTGTATGGACCTTTCAAAAAAGTTGGCTGCAAGAGCCAGAAAGCTACATTGGCAGTGCAGCGAATGCAAAAGCTGTAAAGTGTGTTGTTCGAAAGAAAATGCAGTGAGTACTATTATCATAAGCAGAGCTGTTTTTAACCTTTCACGACTCTCCACATAATGTTAACTTATTTCGTTTATTATTGCCATTTATGTGTGCTCTGCGTAGACACCACATTGTACCTTGTGTGTGTGCGTGTGTGCAGAATTCAGCTTGACACGACCTTTTTAACTGCAGTTTGCATGCAGAAGATTTGTCTGTGATTTGCTAGTTGGTTTGTTTTTGAATGCATCATATTTCGCTTGTTACGTAATCTGAATTTGTATGATTCTTACCCTATCTTGCGTAATTGCTTAAGCGAGATGGAAGTGTACTGACGGAAATTATTAACTCATTGCATCCTAAATGTTTCTGATTAATTAAAAACTAATTAGCATGTATATTTTGTTTGATAGTTGTTAATAGACGTTTAACATTATGCTTTTGAAATTGCCTGAAATGACGATCTACATATAATTTCGTTTGGGATGCATTGGTAATTAATGGGCTATTGAAGGAGTATCATTTTTGTTGCAAAAGGGGTTTCAATAGTGATTTGTTTTGTTCAGTTTGTTGTTATTTTTTGCTCAGTTTTTTTCCTTGTATTGATTTCAGTTGCTGTTTAACTGTGTTTAATTCATTTGCGTTTTAAACTTTGTTTGGCTCTCCAAGATTATTTTTAAATTCTTGGCTCACGCTTGTTCGACAGCTATTCAAACGCTGTCCATTGATGACGTTATAGGTCATGTGACAATCGACTCAAGTCGTGCGTGTGTGTGCGTGAGACATTAATGCGTCGTCAGTTGTTGACTGTTGTCAAGTGTTACGTCGATTTTCTGAGACCAAGCACTATGTGAGCAATGAAACAGCGAGAAAATCTCGCTCTTTCAAAAACTTGCGTAATTTGTAAACGATCATTCAACCTTGTCATGTGCTTATGAACTCAAGATTATACAAATCACCTACTACTCAATTATTCTAATTGCAGCTAAAACATACCGGAGATGAAAAAACAGTGGCTAGCATGGAAAATGTAATTAAAAACCCGTGGCATGACGATTTTCTTGTCTGCTGCCCAATAACATTTCCCAATTAATATCTTGTAACGTCATGATATGTTATCATATGTAAATGACGTTTCACATTGTAATTGTTTTATTGTTTGTAGGAAAAGTTGTTATTTTGTGACTTATGTGATTTGGCATTTCACATGGATTGTTGCACTCCACCATTAAACAAAATGCCGAAAGGTTAGTGACGTGTACAGTAAGCAAATTAATTATGAGCTCAGTCGTTAAGACATGCTATCGGTGCGGGAGGTCTGTGCTTCGAGTCCCGGACCGGTCAAATCGGGCACAGTGTCGCCAACGGCTCGCCACCGTTGCTACGTTTTTTTCGGAGCTGCGTTGCCCAGGCGCTGAGCCGTGGATATGGGACCCGCCACTCGTTACACGCTCCGGTGTAATAACGCAAGTGTAGTGAAGATTTGGTTTGAAAACTTGCAATATTTGCTACGATAGATGTTATACATTCATGAGCTCTATATTTGGTTAGTGGTTACTATTCCAAAACTAATATGCCAGGTTTTTCTGTCTGGCTTCGCTTCTGCTATTACGTGCAGTAATTCTCTTTGCTCTAATTTTGAATTAGTTAAAAATAGGTGTGCTGTAGAAACCTCTCCTTATTAAAGGAAGCAACATGATTACCTCATGATTTATTTTTTATACTCTTAATATTTTCGCTTATAACTAATATAGCTGAACTTTCTATTATTAGAACAGAAATGATAAAAAAAATTATCAGTAATGATCTTATATCTTCGGTTTGTAAATATTAATATTGCCACAGTTAGTCTTGGTTAAATTAGTGCTGCATTTCAGGTTCTTTCGAGTGTGAAATCTGTAGAGCCCTACGAAAATCAAAAAACAAAAAGGAAAGTCTGTACCATGGTCCGAAAATTCCTAAACGTCATGGCCCTGCTCACCGCGTTAATTCCCAACGCCGTTTAAATACGGAGTTTGAACGCAAGCGGGAAAAATTAAGTAAGTGCCTTCAGCGTGAGTAGAAAGGGCAAAACTGTCTCTTGATAAGATTTCATTCTTACCAAAAACTGCACCGTCGTCTTTTTTAATCCTCAAACTCATAATAATTAAACACCGCAGTAGCGCCAATCGTAATTTATTTCATTTCTTTGGTGAAGGGTGTAACGCCGTGTCAAATGACACAGATGCACTACCCTTACCGCCATTAGCACCCACAAATCTTGTTGTGGCCATCAGATGACTATTTCAGTGCGCTAGTTAGTAATGGGTACGAATTTACGACGAGATTGGGTCATTTTCACTATTTTAAGCTTGTGAATGTTGTTGCTAGTACAGGAGTTTCAGCGTCAGTCAGTGTTTCACTTCAGTGTTTGGTAAGTTAGCTTTATAATGTACGCAGCAGCAACTTAAGCTGACGATACCACGTTGTTCTTTAAACAAAACATCGTGTTGTGGAAAGTGATCTCTATGTTGATCATACTTTTCTATAGTAGAACTTAGTTTTTCATTCTCTCAGATTCAAAGAAATTAGAAGCCTTTCTGTTTGCGATGCCCGATTTCACTTCAGTAAAAAGTAACATTTCAAAATATCGCTTTGCTTTTTAGAAACTATCAACAACGTTCACAAAAAGGAAAAAGAAATTAAAATCGAACATTCCCGTAAAATCTTTGAAACTAAGAAGCCCAAAGGTCTTATTGACGGAATGTCAAAGTAAGTGGTGTAACCAAATTGCACCTTGACGAATTGTTAAAGAAAACCTTTACTTTATGAAACCTCTTCCTTCTCGAATGAACAATTAGTTGGTTCTAGCTTTGCTATAACTCCGATTTTAGGTTGTGAAAGCCTTAGGCTTTTGGCAAGGCCCAAATCTTGGGCTTTGCAGGTTACATGTCAGTCAAGAAATTGCCTCGATGAGTGGGACTAGCAGTTGCTTATTCAATTCCATGGCTGATAATTCTTACTTTGGGGTAACTTCCCTGCTTCGTATGACGTACGGGAATCAGTTTATCTGCAGTGTATGCCAAGTAGGTTGTGATAAAGCTGACAAAAATCAAAATAAGGTTTAAAGTGGAATTAAAATATTAGACTTCGGAATACAATAATTATGGGAGAAAAATAGTTTCAGAAAGAAGAACAAAATCGCAGTAATTCTCACAAATGAACGTTTCGACAACATAGATTCAGCTGTCCTCATCAGCAGTGTAAGTAAGGCAGCCTTGCTTACCCTGCTGATGATGACAGCTGAATCTGTTGTCGAAACGTCCAGTTTTGAGACTTACTTTTGCTTTGTTTCTCTTCCTTAATGTGGCTACCAGCTGCTCAACAGCATGCGCTTTCTATTTTGTCATTGTTGCAGCCAGCTATTTAGTGGAATCCCTTTTAATAGATTTTTTACTCCTTCCACCGGGGTGAGGCGGTCAATGTCGTTACAACTGAGTGCAACCGAACTGATGATGATTTTTCAAAGTAATCGAGAAAATGAACAAAAATTTCTGAAGCAAGAAGAAGAAATTTTGTGGGAAGGTAAATTTTCACTGCTCAAACTATAGCAAAGCCTGGTGCAGTCACCTCTTGCGCTGTTCACAGAATCTCGTTTTAGCTTTTTTATGTCATTGCTTTGCTTAATTTATGCTTCCAAGATACTGTTATTGTTTGTGTGTTATAATCGCTGGAAAAGATCGCACTGTGCTCGTAATACGATAATAATACTCACCTTGTTCAACATAAATGAAGAAAATACCCTGATCGATCTATGCTATTCTTTAGAACAGGGCGTCGGGTGCCAAGAGCTTAAAAGTTTGAGGCCTTAATTGAGCGCTCTTAAAGACTTTTTCCATTTTGTTGTAAGCTCCTGATGGAAAGCTAGATATTAAATCTTAAGTATGACCCGACTGGAAATAACCTCCAGTCTCTTGACTGCAAACCATCCTTTTAAACGTTACAAGAAGTTGCCGATATTGCGGTGCGTAGAGATCTTAAAGCCATTAACGTCTTAATTAAAAACCGACTTTTCGATCAACTGAGGTACATGCACAATTCAGTGCTAAAATGTGAATTTTTGCCGGCCAACTCTCCGGCTTTGTATATTGAGTTTGATTATATGATTTAGGAGATGGTAGCAAACCTTGCAAGGCCGTCATTACCGAAGAAGATGAACAGATGTTTTTTCAAGCCCGTGAGGAATCAATGCAAGTGCGTTTAGTAGTTTTGCGTCTGAGTCAAATCGTCATTATGCTCGCGATATTACGCCGAAGCGTGCTACAAGTGGCGAGATCCATCTTCGCAGCTTAGCGCCTGGCAACACAGTTTCGCGGAAACGTCGCAGCGGTTGCGAGCCATTGGCGACATTGCGTCAGATTTGATCGAATTGGGAATCAATCCCACACGTCCAGCACCGATAGCATTGTCGCAACAATTGAAGCAACCGGCCGGTTCAGTTTGAATTTGCCAACTGTAATTTTGTGCACGTGTTGATGATTACGCGTCTTGTGTTCCAGAGAACCGGCTCACTCCAGACTGAAAACCTTGATCCGTCAGCAACACGTTCCCCCGCCAGTATCGAATTCGGAAAGTTTTCCATTGATACCTGGTATTCCTCACCATATCCACAAGAATATGCAAGGTAAAGTTTGTATGTGTGCTGCTTTGTTTTTACAGTGTCAAGCAACTTGGTAACTGGTCATCGACCAAATATTTACGTTAAATGTAACCTCGCGTCATATGAAGTTGTGGCAGAGGCTGATGATCTGAGTTCGTTTGTTATTGTTTGGCAAATAGTACCTGTCAAGTAACTGATCCCAAATTGGTGTTGAATATTTGTAGCATGAGTTTTTTGCATTGTTTTCTGCAGAACAATCTAACTGATACTTTTTTTGCGTTAAGTGCAAAATTTACGACCATTCTCCGGAAATTTTTCGCGTTACAGCTTTGTTAGAGCTGATTTTTTTGTCTCGTTGAAATTTCTAATTGAATTTTATACTGGGCGGAAAGTTAACCCTACCCATACATTTAGACTAGTCACGGATTATTGATGAAATGCGTCTGCTACACTCTTGCCATTTTAATTTTTTTTTCTATTTTTAGAATGATTTTTTTTATTTATTTGCAAATATCATCTTTATTAAGTATTTTAGCCTGGATAAATGGAATCGTGGTTAATTGCTTCCGTAAGTTCGTTTCACTGATACGAAGTAATGAGTAAAGTAGATTTTCGCTGCTAAATGTTAGTTTGCTACCTTGTTTTTTTTAATTTAATGTGTTTCGTGATTTTCACCAAATGTATTCTAATTTTCTCGGAAGACAAACAGTAGTTGTTGCCCATATGAGTTCAAATTCTGACAAAGTAAAAACTTATACCGATTTGAATATTACCGGTACTAAATTGTTGCGTATAATTAATAACAGCGTAACCAGGAACTGAAAGTGCTGCTGTCAGGGCCAACCGTGGCAAACAGGAGATCTGCTGAGAATTCAGCTTCCTATAAGCCTGCAATCAGTAAATAATGACAAGCTTTATCTCGGAGTAGAAGCTGCCACATAGGCTGTCTGTAGCTGCCTGAGAAAAGAAAAAGACAGTTGTTGATATATTTTTTAAATTCAGCAACGGTTATGTTTTGATCTCATCGGTTCTGTTTGGTTCTGGTCCCGTGGCCCTACTTGTTCTTCCCAACTTAAATTAAATTTTGATAGCTTCGCAGCATTTTGTTGGTTTATTGTGAGTTTGATTCAAAGCTGAGGCTAACGCGCATCTATCTTCAGGTAGCTGCTAGCTCAGGGAAAAGGCGTTGCACGGTTCAATTTTTTTGCTCAAAAATTACCTGTTTTCGATAAATTCGCATGTTCATTTTTTTAGGTTGGTAAAATTGTATCTGTGTGAATTTTGTTTGAAATATATGAAGTCTCACAACAGTCTACAACGTCATGGACAGAAATGCCACTGGTATCATCCCCCTGGTAACGAAATATATCGATCCGATAATTTATCAGTATTTGAAGTGGACGGATATGTGAATAAGGTAAGTACAATAGCTAGAACTCTGTGATCTAAGAATAACGGATGTGGGAATACGGGACTAGTTTTAGTTTCTCAGAGTATTAGAAGAATATGCTCTGGACCAGGGTTTACTACCTGTTTTGCTCGCGGCCCATCAATATGATAAAATACGGCAGTGACCCATTAACTTTCATTAAAAAATACAAAGCGACCGTAGCAACATGATTGAGGAATTCTAATCTTCTGTGCTGCTTTCTTGCCAGGCTCTGTATTGCAATGAAAACTGCATCGTGGCCCACTACTGGGACATGGCCCATAGGTTGAAAACCTCTGTTCTGCAATACGGAACGCTGTTTTTGAATATGGGCTGTCATTACATTCAAACAATACAAAAATATTATTGTTTCAAGGTAGTCGGGCGGATAGCTCTGTTGTTAAGACATTGCTAATGGAGCGGGAGGTCTGGGGTTCAAATCCTGGGTCGGTCAAATCGGACAGTGTCGCCACCGCTGCAACGTTTCTTTGTAGCTGTGTTGCCAAGGCCCTAAGCCGCTGCGTTGGGCTCCGCATTCGTTACACGCTTCAGCGTAATATTGCGAGTATAATGAAGATTGGATTTCGTTCGAGGTCAAGATATTGATTTCGTAGTGTTGTACTACTACACAAATTGAAGTTCACCGGTTGTGTTGTTGTTCCAATGTGCAGAAAGGCACTTCTTTTTTACTTCTTTTGAAACGGTTTGAACCGTTATTCGTTGTGGTGGTCCAGTATGACATTATTGGAAAATAACTTCTAACTATGTTTGTATTAACGCTTAGGTGAGATGTTGATGCACTGAAACACTGTTGATTTACGAAAATACTATGATTAACCAAGTTATTTTTTTCACTTTTAATTTTAGATTTATTGCCAAAATCTCTGCCTTTTGGCCAAATTGTTTCTGGATCACAAAACGTTGTATTATGACGTGGAACCATTTTCATTTTACTGCTTAACGATAAATGATGTCAAAGGCTGTCATTTAGTCGGATATTTTTCAAAGGTAAATGCTTAAACTGTTTGTTTTTGCTTGTTATGGATGATAGTCAAAGCCATATTTTTTGAAGTATTAGAGATTAAAATTCGTGTACAAGCTCAAAGTGCGTGCAGTACTGCCAGCTTAATATGACTGAGCAAATTTTGAAAGATTTAACAGTTAACACCACTCTTTAAGGAAAAACAACTTTTTTTTAGGAAAAGCAGTGCCAGCAGAAGTACAACGTATCATGCATTATGACGATGCCACAATACCAAAGGCTTGGCTACGGAAGATTTCTGATTGATTTCAGTAAGTCAGCTAGTAGACGAACGCCTCGAACGAGCTTAACAAAATCAAATCTTCATTATACTCGTAGCAGTACGTCGAAGCGTGTAACGAGTTGCGGGGCTTAACTCCGCGGCTTAGCGCCTGAGCAACACAGCGAAAAAGCGCCGCAGGGGTGGCGAGGCTTTGGCGACACTGTGCCGATTTGACCCGTCTGGGAATCGAACCCCAGACCTCCCGCACCGATAGCGTGTGCGTAACAGCTGAGCTAACCGGTCGGTTACAAACCTAATTTTTTTAGGTTATCTCTTAACCCGAAAAGAAGGCCAAGTCGGTTCCCCAGAAAAGCCCCTGTCTGAGTTGGGAAGAGTGGCTTATGAAGCTTACTGGCAATCTACACTTCTCAAATATTTTTCAAAACGATCGGAGACAAAAAACGTTTCACTTCGAGATATTAGTAAATGCACAGGTAAACTCCAGTAAATTCTACTGCTGACCATCTCAAAGCACATTTAAATAGTGTTCATCAAATCCACTTACTAGTTATTTAACCGGTTAGAACTTGTTTTATTTGCGTGAAAATTGCCATGCTGGAGCTACCACATCCACTGTACTACGTGCAGACAATCAGCTAGCCGGCTGTCTGGCGTACTTCCACAAATTGTAGGCGTAAACATACGTGTTTAAATGCTACATTGAAACGTCATAACACATTAAGGTTGTGAAAAGCACAAAGCAGAAGACAAGTGTTTGATTCCTTAGCGAGTGAAAATATGACGACGACCATTTTTTGCAAAATAAGATTTGAATTTTTTTGGAGACCGCTTAATAAAACAATCTCATTGGGTCAAGTGTAAACTAGTCATTTGTTACGATCGCAACATTTGATTTTGATTTTTGAATATTACTATGTAATTACACTGATATTATTAAGAGTGGTATGGCTTCGCTAAGCTCTCATTTTGTTATGTAATGTATTTGGATGCTTTGGTGTGACTTTAATTGTTAGTTATCACAAAAATAATAGAAATCTTTCTCTCCCTAGGTATTTCCCCGCAAGATATCATAAAGACCCTGAAAAAACTCAAAATGGTGACTGTAAAAGAAAATACGGATAACTCGTCATGTACTGAAAATGTCGTGTGAGTTGATGTCAATTTAAGTTGATTTGTCTTAATTAAAGGTTCGAACATGTTCATTGTACCATTTTCCGTATTTTTTTCCTGATCAGACTGTTTCTCTGTGGTGTATCTGGACAATAAGAATGCAAAGACATTAGTGTCGATTCTTTCTAAGTTAATTTACAATCTAATGGTTTGGGTCTGCGACGTAGCCTAGCGCAGGGGTGGCCAACCGATCTGATAATAAGAGCCACATTTTTTTCTGTGTTTCAGCAAAGAACCATATCATTCACAAGGGTTAATGATCGCATTAACATCACCATTCACCATACCTCTTATTAATACCCATATTTTTGCTTTGCCAGATTAGTAGCATACCGACCTATTAGCTCAGTTTGTAACGACATCATTATCGGTGCGGGCGGTCTGGGGTTCGTTGCCTGGGCCGGTCAAGGCGGACACAGTGTCGCCATGGCTGCGATGTTTCTTCGGACTCGAAGCTGTGTTGCCCAAGCGCAAAGCCGCGGAGACAGGCCCCGCCACTAGGGATGTGCCTCAAGGAAAATTACTCGGATTCGCCGAGTAACGAGTATTCACGACATTACTCGGCCGAGTCCGAGTATCTACGACGTCAAGATATGAACTCAAAATCAGGTGAAGAGCAAAAAAAAAAAGAAAGGTCATCACGTTTGTAGAAGTCCTAATTTCGACTCAAATTCGGATACAGAGCAAAAAAAACATCAAAATGATAATGGTTTAATGCTCGGCCGAGTATCAATTAATACTTGGCCGAGTCCGAGTAATGCCTTGATACTCGGCCTAGTACTCGGACTCGACTCGGCACATCCCTACCCGCCCCTCGTTACATGCCTCGTCGTAATTCTCTCATTAAAGTCATTATTGCGTGATAATGCACCTTAACCGCGTGAAACTGGGCCAAGAGCCGCATGCGGTTCGCGAGCTGCGGGTTGGCCACCCCTGGCCCAGCGGTACCGGGCACAGGTGACAGATCCTAGGTGACGAGTTGAATACGCGGCTGGAGCCGATCGCATTAGACATATATACCGGGTGGCTGCTGACTCAAAGAGCGCAAGCTCACATCACAGTCTCCCTCAATTACTGCTGAATTTTCTGTTCAATATAGTTTGAAATAATTTCAGGTTCAACTTAAAACGACGTAAGCGGTTGGTGGATGAATTCGAAAAGAAACAAATGAAACGTGCTTGTGATTCGAACAAACCGCCCCGACCTATTCTTGATCCAGATTGCTTAAGATGGACTCCTCTGGTCGTGTCGAATTCTTTTTCAAACGAGGTAGGATTTAGGCCATGCAGTAATAAGCTATTCATTATTTGTATTAACTACCACTAGTGATATGTAATCAAGCTCTGGCTGGTTAGCTCAGTTGTTGCGCATATCACTGTTGGTGCGGGAGGTTTGGAGTTCGATTCCTGAGCTGCTCAAATCAGACAAAGTGTTGCCAACGGCCAGGCCACCGCTGCAACGTTTTTTCAGAGCTGTATTTCCCTGGCGCTAAGCCGCGGAGATGGGCCCCGCCACTCGTTACACGCTTCGGCGTAATCCCGCCAATGCAATGAAAGTTTTTGCTATTTAATTTTATTAAACTTTTTCTAGAATTCGGAAAAGTCTAGTGTTTCACGATCAGTGTCTCTCGACAGCAATCAATCAGAATCCGTAACCAATATTGTTGACGTCACTTCTGTTGATGACGTAGCTTGTACGTCATTAGCATCATCTACCACCACCACAGTTTCTGTCTCCACTAGCAATTCAACTCATTATTCTGACGTTGGCGGAGAGAGCATTTTGGAAAAGTTGAATGCGGAGTGTTCCAGTTTGAAAGCTACTGTTCCTGCTCCAAGTCTTGTTCCGTGCGTCAACTTTGCCCGTACCAAAATTCCCCCTACTGTTGTTCGTAAAAGAGGAAGACCGAGAAAACAGCCTTTACCCCTCGACCCAATTTCAAATTCTGAAAACCTTACCCCTCATTCAAACGCTTTCACGCAATCAAGCAAAAGACTTCCTTCCAAGAAAAAAAGGAAGAGAAAGGTCAAAGATTATCCCTGGGGTCGAATTAAGAAAAAGAAGAAAAATTTGGTAGAGGTAAGATTTTGAAAATGTGTTTAAAATGTTAATAGCAAAAGTCGCTGGATAAAACGAACTGGGTGAAATCAAATTTGTTACATTTGTTAGTCAAATTGTTAGCAGAGTTTATTACTTCGTTAAAGCTGACGCTGATGAAATTTTGCGCACTTTAGCAAATTGTGCTGTTACTTCAGTTAGCCGCTTGTTGCTTCAATGACGTTCATTATTTTTTTCGAATTCCTTTTAAAATTACTCTATGCTGTCAACAACTTCTTCCATGCAAATTATTTGGCCGATATCTGGAGTATCTAAGTGTAACTATGCTATGCAGACTACATCTACTGATAAAAATCTTACTGATGAAAACCCTCCAGCTGCTAATACTCTCAACAATAAGTTTAATTTTGGAGACTATCAATTTACAAATGGTGATTGCTGGAGACTGGGAGATCCTCATTTTTCTTCCGAATCCGACGACGACTCTGAAAGCACTGGTAAGTGTTCCGCATAATCTTTGTAGTGGTTTTGATGGCGTTTTAATCGAGGTTTTACGAATGACAATCGAGCCCCTATTATAAGGAAAAATCATGGACGATAAATGCTTTTTGAATTTGGGGGGTTACAGGTTTTTGTTTGTTGCCTAGCATTTTCTTTAAAATAATCCTTGTTTTCGGTTTTCGTATAACATTTTGTGCTCTCGATGACCCAGCTGTAGCTATGACAATGTTGTATTCACTTCAGCACATCAGGTAAAATGACTTTGTTTTTCAGCACTTTTTTGACCAGCTGTCTACTCCGCAGTTATTAGTGACAATGTTATGTAGTTTTAAGAGTAGAATTGCAGTGTCAGGGTGTTTTTGATCTCAAAGCATCGCTTTTTTAACATTTACCCGTTTGTTTTTCCAGATCCTTATGACACGGACTATCTCCCCACATACAAACCTAAAAAATCAAAAGAAATAAAGAAAACAGACGGCTTTATCCCTCAAGTTGCGAAAGGCCATATTATTCCCGATAAAAAACGTCGCAAACGAAGACCAAAAGGTTACCAGTGGGGCGTTAAAGCGAACAACGGCCAGTCAGCTGCGAAAGTAAAACGCACCATCCAGCCCCCGTTAGTTGCAAAGAACTTACGCAATAAGGACGATAGGCTACCCAACCCTGAAGAGAAACCGGCAAGGCACACGCCTCTCAATGACACCAAGGATAAAAACATCTTTTCCTCGTTAACAGATGCAGTTTCAACGAGTACTGACAAGCCACTTGCAGTTGACGTACCATCTACCTCAACGAATGACACCAGATCGACGCTTTTTGATGCTCTCTCAGATAATAAGCGAGTGTTAGTTGCCAGTGTGACTGTTAATCCTGCAAAGCGACCCTACACTAAACCCTCAAAGATACCAAGTACTCGTAAATCTCTAGATGATCTTTCCGAATTGCCTCGTAAAAAATCGATATTTACATCTGAAATTCTACCCAAACGACGAAGGCGAAGTGCCATTGCTGGAGAAAACTTTGTGGCTAGTTGCTTATTGTCTTCAAGAAATTCTCGTAAACTGACTGTCGGCGAAAAGAAGCGTTTAAGTGTCCCATCTCGCCCTTTATCTCTCACAGAAAACTTGCAAAGAGTTTCTAAAGATGATTCTGAATTGGACCAAAGTTTCCTTGATGCGCAAGACCAAACTAATGCACAAGTTAAACCGTTAAGTAAAAACGATTCTCAGTGTGCTTTTGCCCAACCTTGGCTGACGTCCCTTGCTCCGGGTTCCCCTAAACTATCCTCCTTGTCTAGCACTCCCTTTAAGCTGGCTAGTCACAACCACCCGACTTTCAAAATGATGTCTGCTGCTCACAGTCATAAGAAAATGAAAAACGTAATGCCCCCAAAACTCGATGGCGCATCCTTAACTGCTTATAGAGACACTCAGTATAATGATGACGTAGACGAGGAAAATGACGTCACTTCTTCGTCAGAATCCGAATCTTCCAGCTGTTCGTCGGCTGAATCATCTTGCGATTTAAGCTCAGACGATGCAGATGAAGAAACGCTATCTAGCGGTGGTTTGTTGGGCCATCACCAGTGGAGAGAACGTGGTGGTAAAAAGATGCTGAAGAAGAAACGATTAGAAAGCCGGAAAGAAACTCTCAAGAGCACGATTGAAGCCGAAGAACAAAAACCATCTTTCAAACTTCAAAAACCTTCCAGTCATTTGCCTAACAACTTCAAATCAACAAGCCTGTCTCCATCTTCTATACCTAATGCATCGACTCCAGTTAAGCGCAAGCGAGGTAGGCCAAGAAAACATCCTCTGAAAATTGAAGAAGCAAATCATGAAGTGGTTACCGAAGCTGCAAAAAGTACCGAAAATGACGACCTAGACCGAAGTATGGCGCTCAGCAGTCAAGAGAAAGACATAGAAATGCTCCAAGCATATATGCCTCCAGCTTCCCCTATATCGATTACCCCACATTCACCCAGGTCCCCAGCAGTTGGTCAGTCCCTCCCTGCTACCCCTGGATCACCGTATTCTCATGACAGTGCATGTAGTGTTAACGATACGTTGGAAAATGCGGAAAGATTTGAAAATATGGATCCAGTGCAAGACAACGAATCTACAGTTGCCGCCGATGATTTAGACATCGCCAAATCGCCTGTCGCATCAAGTCCTGCTGTCGCCATTGATTCGTCAAGCGACGAATTACCTGAATACGAAGATCGAGGTAGTTTATCGAGTGTAAAAGATCCAGTAGACATACGTAGTAAGCACGATCCAACCTTACCCAAGTGGCATTCAGAAACTAGCTCATTGGTCAATTCTCCGAAAGCTCAAGGAGATGCTGAATATGATTCTAGACAGAGTTCATCGCTATATGACGGAGTGCCTTTGGATGATAGTTTTAGCAATGTTTTTCCTAGTGTAGCTGCTGTTGTTCCCTCTTCACAATTCGCAGAGTCCTTCCCTAGCGAAAGATATTCAGCAAAAGAAGAAGCACCTGAGCCTCCTAATTCTTCAGACGAAGAGAATTTCAAAGCTTCAGTTTCCGTAAGTTCTATAGGACCAGTACTACTTTACTGCTGCTATTGTGCAATTTACTTGCTCCAAGCTTTGTGTTAGCTGTGCGAAAAGCTCTTATTGGCACCTGTTTAGAATAACCTGGTCTGTGTTCGATTTGCATCATGAGTATTCTATTGTGTTTTTGCTTTGGCCCGCCTCCGTATTTTGTACCCATCGTATTTCTTATCCATTTGTACATCGTAAATGCTCTATAGTTGATGAGAAACTGTGCCATGATGATAATTGAACCCAGCGTAATTATTTTTGCTGATCGCTTTATGTATCTAATCGACATGAATTCTACTAACGATGACAGTTTGATCGTTTTAATGCGATTCTAGCCTTTATGATGTCACACACTCGTAGGAAAATGTGCAATTTCAAAATTTATATTTTGCGGTGTTGCAAAAAAGTTGATTTTATCGAAAAATTGGACTTATCAGCGTTCAAGATTTTATGTTTTTATTGCAGAATGCATCATCTCCTGTTGAAGCAAACCTACATCTGTCTTACGCTGAACAACAAGAACTCAACAATGCTGTTGCCTCTATAGCTGACATTGAAGGGATGGATTCTCCTATTGGTAAGTTTGATGCATAGTGAATGGGTTTTAATCACCCATTCAAATGTACTGTTGTGCCATAACTGAAGCAAACTGGAGTTTAGGGTGTTCTTGATTCGTTTGTTTCTCTTTTCAACTACACTCTCTGCACAGTGTTACTGTTTTTTCTTTTTTTTTTTTTTTTTTCAAGAAGTTATGAAGACCCAATTGGCTCCTTGACATTGAAAACCGGGTCTCTTGAATCAGAAAAAATTATGAAGGAAATGTCTTTTTTTTTTTCAATATATGTCATTTCGGGTTTGTTTTTGGCGCCTGTCATTTTCCATAAAAACAGTTGTGGCTACGACACGGCTTAAAAAATGCATCTCTTCCTTTTCAGGGGTGAATTTTGTGGATGACGCTGTTCCTATTTCTGCTCCTGCGTTGGAAGAAGACACGGTATCTCCAAGTCCTCAAGAATCTTCACCAGATAAAAAAGAAGCTCCTTTGGCGCAGCTGGACTCACACATCTTGAGCGGCTTAATTGTTGAGAAGGAAACTACTGATACTCGCACGCAGGCGGAGATTGAGGGAGTGTTGCAAGATCAGGACTTTTTAAACGACAACCCTACTTATAACTGTGAAAATGAGGTTTCCAAGCAGACTGCTTTGGGGCTAACTGAAGCCGTTCAACCAGAACCGATTTTAGATGATGAGCTGCGTCACGTACCACCCAACTCCGTGTCTTACTCTCCTAAAGAATTTGAAAATACCCAAAAAGTTAACGAAAGTAATTATGCAACGCAAGACTGGGTTCAAGGTTTCGCCAACCAGCCTGAAACCGACAAGAACTTTCCCTTTATGGATGAAAACCTTCGGTCTAATTGTGGCAGTTTCCCACAAGCAGTCACCGATGAACACTCCTTGTACACCGCGGTCGCGGGCGTTCCTGACGTGTCATCGGCCTACGTTTCGACTTCGGCGTCGTCTTGTATCCAACATCAAGAATTTCAGCAAAAACTTGCGAATCATATTTCTCCGGATAATGCTTATACACAAGCTGTTGCTAACCAGCCCTACTCGGGGACGTACTCTGAGAGTGATAATCAAGCTCAGCCGCAATCCTGTGTTTCTAAAATGGGGATTTCCCAATCAAGTGGCGTTGTGCCGGTCCAACAACAAGTAGAAACAAGCCAAACATCAATGCTCTCTCCCAACGAAGTGTATCAACAGAATCTCATTTCAAATTCCAATTTTTCCGGTTCAGTTGTTTATTCGACCAACTCCGCCGATTCATGTCCTGTCCCCAGTGGCAGTAAGCTCGCCCCCACAGTCTCCACGCAACCCTTAAATCATGGTTACCATGGAAACGGTGATGTGGGATCATCTAGTGGATACGAAACCCAAAGCAACACGAGTGCGAGCCCATACACGTCACCTGATAGTATTCCGAGTTTACAGCAGGGCGGAAGTGACGTCACAACGTGTACTTCTGCCTCTAATTCTCAAATGGAAGCTCAGTACCCATCGTCCCAAGTGCAGACCTCTTTGGGGCCACTTGTCCACCATGTGCAAAGCTACCCCCAACAACCACCATCTAACCCTTCTCTCATGTATTCGGCCTCAAGCACAGACTCTGGTAAGATTTTGATTTCCGTGTAAGCTTCATCTTTTTTCGCAAGTTTTAAAATCTTATGCTTTCGGTTGTTCATAGTTTTTTGTTGTTTTTTTGTTACTTTTCGTCTGTTTTGAATTTCTTTCACGCTTTTTACTTATATTGGGTGCTAAATTCTTAAGTTTTGCTGGAATAGTTTCAATTTCTTTTTCCTAAATGTTTAATACTTTCATTATTTAGATAACTTTGACGGTTTTACGAGATTTTTGGTTTATTATTCCTCTTTTTCAGGTCATGGAAGTGAATTTTTGGCTTCACCTGGCAATCAACAGTGGTTGGGTCCTTGCCAGCGAAACTCTCCTAAGCAAGCAATGAACAAGTCTTTATTAATTAATCAAGATCAGTTTCAGAACTTGATTCCAGCCAAATCCAACATACAATCCCCTGGTGTTTCTCCACCTCGCTTGGCTCGCATGCCATCGCACTGTGCAATTCCAAATGATCCTATCAATGGACATCAGCGGCCGAGATCGTTAGTTCAGGTTCCAACACCGACGACTCCTGCTCAAAACCCGGCTGTTTCCTTTCAGTTCGCCGACGCGGTATCGCCGGCAAATAATTTCGCTACTCCAAGTCCAACCAACAGTCGACATCCACCCACGCCACAAGATCAGCGTTTTCAAAATGATGTCAATGCTCTCCACAAACTCCAACAGCTTGCTAATGATGTTGAGTCGGAATCATTACCAGGAATCAGAACTGGACAACGCAAGACCTCTCTCCAAGGCCAAACCTCATACTCGCCATCTTGCGGCACTCGCAGACAGCGTTATAAGTCTACTGGTGTGCCAGAGCGACCATCAAGTGTGCAACAGTCTCTTATTTCAAACGTAAATTCCCCGTATCAAGCGTCCATCACCCCCCCTGAAAGAACACTGGCAGTACACACACAGCAACATTACGCAGATTATTCAGCTGGGATCCAACTCAACCCCTCAGCTAGTTTTAGCAACGACACAACTATCCAAAAATCTAGTTTTGGCTCGAACGTTCAGGGTATGCCTTCTGCTTCTGCTGCTTCTGACTGTGCTTGGCCTGCATATCCTCCCCATTTATCAAGACAACAGTCAGCCCCGCCATACAGCCACTTCACTGGTTCTGTTCACGAGCAAGCGCACACTGGTTTGCATCATTACCCGCAGTACGGTGCTTCCGGAGTGAATTTTTCAAATGACCGGACTCCTAACGCATTCAACCAGGTCAATTGCGCTTTTCCTCCTGGCCTTCCCGTTGCTTACCAGCACCAGCATTTAATGTCGGGAAATCCTCGAGATTATCCAACTGCTGAAATGTACCGCCAACATGGCGATATGGGACCTCAGAGACATCTGTCACAAGGGGAAGGTACAATTCCTCCCATGTTCAATTCAACTCAAGCGTTGGGGGCTTACCAGCAACCTGCCCACGCATATTACAATCAGTACAGTGGCATGTACAGGTAGCTTATTGTCTTATCACAACCTTCACGAATATTTTGTAAATACACTGAGTCTCAAAGGAGATTCTTATATTGGTGTTAAAATTAGTATTCAAGATACCAATTTGCGTGAATTTTTGTGTGTGTAAGGTGTCTACTTGTGTTTTTCTACCTTTGCCGTGCTCGTTGCACGGGGCTCGTGCTCACGTATTACAAATTAGAAGGTGTCCTTTTTTATTGCGGGAGCTCAAACGAAAGAGTAATATATTTCTTTTGCCCTCTAGCGAGTTATGACGTGAAAGCACATTTACCTGTATCTTGTTTTGCCATAGTGAACTATTTTTCCAACTGCTGACAAAAGTTTAAGAAGAAATACAGTTTTTGAGCACATTTTCTTTTACTGTTGTGTATTTGTGCGCTGCTTTCCTTGTTTAACTTAAAAATTTGTCAAATAAACTTGTTTTAAATGAACTACACAAGAATTTTTGCTGAAAGTTTTTATCGATAGAAGTGGCCTCAAAATAGCCATAATCATAAATCTTGCAATTTCGGAAAGAATGTTGTCCTTGTAGTAGTTACAATTCCAGATTTAAATAGGCCTTAGCAAGCTGACGAAGATTCGTGACATTCTAGCGAACCAAAAGTTCGGGTCTAGGCCTACAATGCTCTGTGGTCTTCCTGTGTTTTTGCTCGATGATAGCACGAGCAAAAGCTATTTAAAAATTATTAGGCACAATCTTTTGGTAAATAAATAAATGAGGCTATTTTCTAATTGTGTTTAGCTGACAGTTCAGCAGTATTTGAGGAAGACTGTGATGTGAAGTGAGCTTGCGCTCTTCGAGTCAGCAGCCACCCTGTAAATAGGTCAAATGCGATCGGTTCCAGCCGTGAATCGAACCCGTTACGTAGGATCTGTCACCTACGCGCGGTATCGCTAGGCCATGTCGCGGACTAAGTAGGCTGAGGGGTCACAAATTACAATCCCTAGCAGGCGTTGACAGTCGAGGGCATCTAGTTCCATGGTAACATTATGGCAGTTTATTGTCATGAGGTTGCAGAAACTGGAAGAACCTGACGTCAGATTCAATAAAATGACGGAATATTACGTAAGCCAGTTAGAAATGTTCGTCGCTAATCACTATTTAAACGCTGAAAATATTCCGTTTAGAGGCATAGCAGATCAGTGTTGATGAAACACCCTATTGATCAGATTCTTTCCCTTTGTATGGGCGAAATGGCGTAGCAAAAACGCTCCTTTGTATGGGCTTAGGTGCGGAATCTTCGAACCTGAGATTCGGTCACGTGGTGCAGTAAAAAGAAAAAAAGATACACGAATCACTCTCATATAAATACTGAGACTGCTAGTTTTTAAGCCATTATTGCGGTAGTTACCGCAAGATAGGTGAAGTGTGAGAGCGGTGCGGTGAAGAAACTAGGCTGCTGCAGCAGCTAGCTTGGTGTAGGAAGTTAGGCTACTACTGCAGCAGCTAGCACTAATTGGTCTCATATAAATACTGAGGCTGCTGGTTATTAAGGCATTATTGCGGTAGCCTGGTTATCGCAAGATTAATTCAATGTTAAGGAAATTAGGCTACTGCTGCAGCAGCTAGCCTAATGTCATTAGTTAGGCCTAGTTAGTGCTGATAATTTTTGCTGCAAAAATAATCACATTTTAAAGAATGCAAAAATACACACATTTTGACGAACGATAGGTGTGAGCAGTGGCATATGCACGTGGGGGTTGGGTGTCAAACCCCTCCCATCAACGATTCAAAAAAATAATAACCTCTCTTTTTGAAACGATCCACTTTTTGTCATACAGAGTTTGCAGAATTTGCTGTCATGTTTTTCTGTGCTATTTAACTTGCTTATTATCCTCGAGAAACTTTTATTGTGATTTAATAGTTTCGGTAATCAAACTTTTCTGTTAGGTTGCGCTTGAGCCAACGACTGACACTAAATGCAAGCCAGGACAAAGTCAATGGGTATTGTTAAAGCTGGAGTCGCGTTGCGATGTCATGAAGCGATTGTTTTCAATGGCTATCAAGGCTGGACAACACAACGTTTTAGCGCAGGAGGTATTCTTGGAAGAGAATGGTCGCAACACAGTCGGATGTTCCATTTGCGATGTCATAACTTTGAGTTAACCAAACCAGCCAGTTGGGGTTAAACAAGGACATCGCTATTGGCTCGGGAGGTTTTGGGTTCAATTTCTGGACCAGTACTGGTCGTTAGCTTAGTGGTCAAGCGCACAGACTATCGGTGCGGAAGGTCTGAGACTTGATTCCCGGGCCGGTCAAATCGGCACAATGTCACTAACAGCTTGCCAATGCTGCGACGTTTCTGTGTTCCCCAGTCGCTAAGTCGCAGAGAAGACCCCTAGTGGCGTATGCAAGGGAGGTACCCAGGAGTCACCCCCCCCCTTGATAATCGCAGAAAAAATGAAATCTTACTTAATTTTGAAACAAACCGACTTTTCTTTCGTGCAGAGCTTGCTGAAATTGCTATATATAAGCAGAGATTATCAATCACATTACAATGTGACTCTTGTAAATAGCTGTATCACACTACAAAGAATCTTAAGCAAAGTTAAACTAACCCAATTTCAGTTGTTAGATTTAGCAAGCATTATATTGTTAGTTGCCAAATGAGTGAATGATGACCACACTACTTGCTTGACAAGAGAGCAAATCCCAAACTACATTTCTCAAAGATTGCGTTAAGATTCATCAGTTTGTGCTGGAATTTTTGTGGATGATGTCAATTACCTCTAACTTTATGTTTTCATTTTCAAGTGGAAATTGGATTGTTACAAACACATGTACCAGTTTATCAAACTTTTAGTGCGTTAGACTTCGCTTGACTAGATCATTTCGAGCATAGAGCTTTGGATCCAGTTAGCCAAAAAGATGCAGTGTTATCTTAGCAGGCCAAGTTATTTGTTAGAATATTATTCGTGCCGAAAAAAAAAAAAAAAAACGCTACATTAGTCGTTTGTTTCCAATCAGTTGTAACTACTTGACTGGATGCTTATTTCAGCTTTGCCAACAGATTGTCATGGTCTGCAAAACCTTGGCGTAACACATCCAATTCAAGAGCATCATTGCTTATCAAAGTTCGGCAACAATTGAAATCGGTTTCTTCATCATTTTGTTTCAGCACATGATCAAGGACTGATACATGTGCCCTTGCAAATCATGGGGTTTGGCCATAAGTTTTGGTGCAAAAATGATTTAGTAGACCAGAGAAGCAGGGTAAAGTTACATTGAAAATGCACTGCTTGTACTTGTGATTTGGGACTTACAAAAATAATCCAGCTAATCGAATGATGCAGTTATTTGTAAGCCATTTAAGAGGAGTGTGCTGGCAAAGATAAAGCATAATATATTACTTCTGTGACAATGATATTCATGTTTGAACGTATGCACTTTGGATCATAAATTCATAATATTATATTGTGTTATCGTGCTTAAACATTTGAAGTCAGAGATTCACTGTTAAAATGGATAAGACCAGAGGGTAAGTGCTGCTTTTTCTAACAGTTAAAAGCAAGTGATAAGAAGCACATATAACTTCTGTATATCCAGTTTAAACGTTATATGTATTCCGAAGCTGTCGTGTTGCGAGCATTTCATTACTTTTGGTTCTGTGTAAACAGAGTATGTTTATTGAATTCAGAAGTGTTTGAATAGTGTAAGGATTTAATTTTACTGATTTTTTTTATTTCGCAGTCACAGCGAGGCTGTCCAGACAGAACTACTAAAGCGTGAAATGGAATGGTGTTTTCTGAAGTTTCTAGTGCAAGAAACAGCAAGTCTATGGTGCAACAATGATAGATGGTGACCAATTTTATTAATATGCTTTATCGTAAAATCAAACCAATCACAATGTCTTGTCATTGCTTTTACTTCCAAGCAAACAGAGCTTTTTTTTTTTGTGATATTGCATCAATAGTCCTGAATTGAGGATTAAGTTGATATGGTGCGTGGGATGATCATATGATTGTGATTTGATTAAGTAAAACCTACCATATATAAGCCTTTAAATGTTAACCAACATTCGTAAAAATATGCATCTTATGATACATTGAAACCATGAAGTAAGTTGCCTTTGATTTTGTAGTTTGTTCTGTCTAAATCTTCTTAATGCCAGCTGACAAAGTATGTGTACTGATAAGATCATTGCAGAATCCAGATATTCAAAAATAAATTCATGCTGCTACAAAATATTTTATTTGTGCTATATTATAAGGTGCGGTTGGGTTTTCAGTTGCTTTCTTTGGCTCTGTGTTTTTAGTTGTCAGTAATGTACCTAACGTTCGTTCAGAGCATTAATTTTTGATGGTATATCGATGGGGCCACAATACGTCATCAACTTTTTTAGCTGCCAAATTTGGAGTGATTTGGAAAGTACCCGCTGCAATTGTGTGCATGCCATTCCATCATTACGGATTGACGATTGTATGAATGCCTACTTTGAATAAAAACTAAAAACTGTAAATTTTATTAACAAATTGTGATATTAGAACAGGACCTATGTGGGTCATAGGATTTGTAAGAGACATTTCATGTTGGGCATTGAATGAAGTCTTAGAAAGTATGCTCAAATAAGTAGTGCACAACTACTTAGCAAATAATTGCTCCCTCGGTTAGTAGCACATTTAGAATGTGATAGTTATGTCGTTGTCTCACAACTCGAACTCTATCAACACAAAAGTGAAGATGTGTCAACCCTAGGTTGTTTGACGCCGAATGGTCCTGATCCTGCTTATTAGCAAATGCACAATTAAGTATTCGATCGCTATAATAGCTCAATTTAATGTGAATTACTAAAAATTAGAAAGTGTGTGCTCGCATATGAAACAATGTTGCAATTTGTGTCGGAAATCAAAAGTTGCAAAAATATATCGACAATTAAGAAAGCGTTATTTAAAGATGTGCGAGGTACTTCGTGCTGTGTACGGTAATTTGTCTATTGATGTGGTCAGCTGCTATTGTCCTTGCATTTGATTTTAACAGCAATGCAATGGCAAAGTTTTGTTGGTTACACAATAAGTTTATCATCAAACCGTGCCATGAAACAGATGCTTTCTCGGTATGACAGAATAGATTGCGTTTTTTGTGGTGCTTGAGCAATATGGTGCGCTATATGAGCTAGCTTAGGGGTTACTCGCTATCTGCTTACAAGACTTAGAGGGGTAAATCCCTCTAAGTGCCTTTCTCAGCAGTAAACTTGCCGGTTTGCTTCACACTGTCTCTTAATGCTGAACGTCTTGCTAGAAAGCTATAAATACCACTCTTTAAGTCATTGATTAAACCCAATTTAGAATTGAATCTTAATTCTAGCAATTCAAAAGCAGACACTCTAACCAGTCGACCATCTGATCGGTCAAAAAGTATTTTTTCATGCTACGCTCTAGTGTTGCTACTTACTATTAGTTGTCAAAAATCGCAAAGTATGTTAGCACTCATTGTTAAAACAATGCTAAAGTTTGTGTTGCAAAATCATAAGTTGCTGAAGTGAATTAAAAATTTGGAAAACGTTATTCAAAGATATGCGAGATTGTTAAATGTTAACGCTGTGTGTGTACTTCTTCCATTAGTGCGGTCAGCTGCTTTTGTCCTTGCATTTAATTTTGATGGCAGTGCAATGGCAAAGTTTTGTTGGTTGCTAGTGAGTCGATCATGAAACACAGCGCAAATCGTTCCATGAAGCAGATACTTTTTTGATATGATAAGGAATTTCGTTTTTGTGCAGGTAGACCATGAAGTTATTATTACCACAGAGGTGGTTTCTATGCGTTTTAAGCACGGATAGTCGAGTTGAATACATGAAATGTCAACTTGGCATTTACTTATCAAGCATAACTGTACTTTAGAAGAGTTTTTTCATTGCAAAATTAAACTTGGACATGCTTTGTATTTAATCTTTCGTCATTATTCTCTTAATACCGGTAACAAAAAAATTAACGTGATTTGTTGATGAACAGAAGTTATTGTGTGTTGCAGCATTATATTAATTTTATTTCACGAAGAAGCAATATTTCTTCTCATAAAATGTTTCATGTTCTATTCAACTTCTTTTTGGGTTCATTTTGGGAAGTGCTGTACATCTCATTTTCTGTTTTAGTAATCTACTTGCTCATATAAAGAATGATATCTTACGGGTGTTAAAACACGTTCTGTTGAATACGCATTCTATGCACTGATGTGTGGCTAAAAAGCAATGGGATTTCACAGATTGCGTTATAGAGTCGGTGTCGGTGTTTTCAGAGAGGAGTCGGTGTTTTCACAGCAAGGCGTAACAAGTGTTCTTTGTTCTAGTGTTGTTTTAACACAACTATCTATTGTTTTTGCTTTTGCAGGGTCCTAAATGCATCTGATAAATTAGGTTGTAAGTTTTTCGTGCAATATCTGCTTTAACTGCTTTTGGCTATAGGATTTCAGTTGCGAAAAGATACTTGAGCAAAGAATTAATGTATATTTTGAGAAAAACATGGATAGTCAGTGAAATAGACTTTGAAGATGTTGCATGAGGTTTATGAAGATTCTTTCATGTCAAGGACAAAAGTTTTCGAATGGCACAAACAGTCTGTGAAAGGTAGTGAGAACTGGAGAATAACTCAAAGTCAGCGACGTCTTTGTTGGTTTGTATCAACCATTACATAACCATTTACGTCAAAGCCAACATGCTTGTTATGAAAAAAAAAAAAAACGTGTAAATCATTCCATTGGATATTTTGGACATGCAAAAGGTGTGTGCTGAAATAGTGCCAAGGCTCTTCTTTAGGGTCAGAAAGCTCTTGGAGTGAATACATGCCGAGACATCTTTCAGCAGCTGAAAGCGGACCATAAACTATTGGAAACAAACTCTTTACAGTAAACGAGTCGTAGCTATTTTAATATCATCCTGAGACAAAGCAACTTACCGGTAGTCGTTAGTGTAAAAGTGTGCTTTGCCAAGACCAAGAAGGCTCGCATGAGCTGAGCCAAGGGATTCGACAAGACTTAAGCCCGCTGTTTTTCTTAAAAAAAAAAACTGAAAAAGACAAATTGTGTATTTGATTATAAACCGTGGCTTCAATTTATTTCCGGTCATTTGTGCGGTTTCTATTCAGCGGCACTTTTTAATCAAGGGTAGCTTCTATTTCACCAGCGTAATTGCTAATCAAAGTTCACAAACTTTTTTCTGCCAAAGAAAATTTCAATTTTGCAATTAATTGGAAATACCTTACTGCATATGGGTTACTTTATGTACTTGAGTTGGAAATAATTTTATCTCCTGCTGTGTGTAAACCTGTTGTTTCACTGGGCTGTTAAGAAATTCTCTGGTAAAAAAGATCATTTTCTAGTAAAGACAAAATAGAGCTTTACAGCAATCCAAATGCAGTACCGTCATAACGTCATGGCTTTAAACATGTACTACTGTTTGATTTGAAGATGCAGAAATATGTTAAAAGTGCCGGTACCGGCATTTTATTTGGCTTCTAGACATGAATAGCTTCTTTTTTATCCCATTTTGTGTGAGTTATTTTTGAGGGCAGTTTATTTTTAAAGACAAACTCTTTCTGTTTACATAGATTAGGTCGCCGTACTTTAATGTAGCTTGTTTCGAGCAGACTAAGATGGAAAGGGCTGCGCGCAGTGTCCAGAATAAAGAATTGATCATCGTTGTAATTGGCAGCACATTGGTCGTTTTCTAATAAGTGTTGTCCAATTGCCGAGTCACATTCTGGGGTGGGTTGTTTTCGCTTGCACGCTCGGTTAGGTTGCACTCGCTGGGAGGCTGTGTGCTGTCGTAGCCATTTCGGAACATGCTGCTTGATGCGGTCTTGAAGTCGTTGAGCTGTTCTACCTACGTACCGACTGTCACAGTGGCACTTATACTCATAGATGACGGAACTCTTTTGAATGGCTGGTAGAACATCCTTCCGACTAGCAGGCAGCATTTGTCTGGAGACAGATACAGTCCGTAAAGCCACGGATCCATAACAGTTTTCAACAGCGATTCGGAGGTTTTTTTCTAATGTCAGTGCCGCCTTGCCAGTGTAGATGACCCGGAGGTAGAGAGGACACTTATCAGGGCCAAACCGCTTGGGGCGTGAAAACTGCGTGATCTTCTTGGATATTTATTTCAGAACAAAATCCTCAGGGTATCCATTGTCCAGTAAGATTTTCTTGATCCGGTTGATTTATTCCTTCAGTTTGCTTTTGGAGCAGATCTTCCAAGCACGATGAACAAGCGTTGACTCTAACCTGGCACATCACTAACTTCTTGCATAGAAAGAGTTATGACAGAGGGTTTTTTGAAGCCTAACGCGAAAACAGCTTTTTTCAAAGCTATTCTCAAGTTCTGTACCGCCAACCAATTATTTAGTTTTTTCTGTAAATAAGCATTTTCAGAGCATAGCTGGTAGCATTGACACATACTGTCCATGTTTTAACACTATCTTTTTCTGTTGTAGAAAGTAAGTAGTGCCGAAACGGACAGTCCCCACGATAAGTTAGTGCCAGTATCTGTTTATCCACGATCACATTTCGGGCCAGGAACAAAGGCGTCAAGAAGGGATTCATTTCACATTCCAAATATTATTTTCCAATTGATTGAAGTTGGTCAGGTTAGGGTTTCCCAAACTAGGGTCCGCGGACCCTTGGGGATCCGTGTTGACTGCACAGGGGTTCCGCAGTGATATGAAATAGGTTAGGTTGTGCTACCGTTCACGTGAGCCCGAGATCGCATCTGAACACCGTTTTGTTTTTGAACATGCATAATTAAACGTACCGTACTAACGATTTACCTCGATTTCTGCTCGTGGCGCAATCTTTGTTGAATTGACAGACACGCGTCTAGGCTAAGGTAATGCCCACGAGCTATGCAGTTGCGTTGGTTTTCGCTTAGAAGTGTAACTGCACTTTAATAAATCTGTCTGTGGGCCTAGTGATACATTCAAAAATTACTATGGATAGATTTTTGAAACGAAAGGAAAGGGCGAATAATTCTGAAAGCAAGCTCAATGATTCTGTTTGGGAAGGAAAATTGATGCATCGTAAGATAGGGGTCCGAGAGCAAAAAAGATTTACAAATGGGGGTCCATGGCCGAAAAGTTTGATAAATCTTGGGTCAGGTGATATTCTCGCCCGACGGTCTTCTGTCTCATGTTTTTGTATTTTTTCATCGTTTTATTGAACAGATTTTAAAGACGTGGTGAAAGAGTGGGGGAAACTAACTAAAAGAGCAAAAGATCAGTGGAGACAAAAGGCGGAGAGTGAAGCGGAGATCGATGGTGTAGAAAAAAGAGAAAAAAAAATTAAAAATTCTTTAAAGCTGATCAAGCAAGAAGTTAGTGATGTGTCGGTTTACAAGATTTTTCATGTTGTTTGTGTGATTGTGGTATGTAATGAGCTATTGCTATGAGCCTACCCTTCTGATGTGATCAGTTGGATTGCTAATTCTTGTGATAGTGATGCAATGGCTCAATCAGTTGGATTGCTTTGTAATGTTGTATTGATTGCCGAAAGATGCTTTCGTCATGTGCAGCAAAATGTGCAGAAAGTCATGATTTGACCAAAATATCAATAAATAAGTCAGCAAAAACATGAAATTATTAAAACGACTGCAAACCACTTTACGAGTCTCGATTCAGCTCAACACTATCGTCATTTTTTCGTGACAGAAAGAATACACAATTTTGAAAACAAAATATTCTATTAGTATTGAATGTAAATTTTGTTTTTTTGACAAGTGAGACTTCAACTTTTTTGTCTTTTCTTTCAGCAGCAGATTGGTAAAAAGAGTTTCTTGTGTAATAGTTTAAAACAGAGGGTGCACAACTTTGGGTCCGCGAGTGTTTTTTGATGGGCCGAAAGGTAAGAAGGCTATAGGTTTCTGTGAATATTGGCAGTTATACACATGAAGCTATTCGTTTAAAAGAAAGGCGAATATGGGTGCTTGAGGCGTTATCAAGCATAGGTACATCTGATATGCAAAGGTAAGCAATAAGCATGTCTTTTTTTGTATTCAAGAGTTGAATCAATCTTATACCCGCTCGCTCGTTATACGCACAAACGAGACTCCAGTTTTGAGTTGTGCACCGCACTCTGGAATCTAGTTAGTCATACAGACAGAATAGAGTATTATCTCTAACCCTACTCCATTGCGAACCGGCGCCAAAATATGAAACTCAAAACATTTTATTTAGAAGAAGGTGGGAGAAATGAAAACTCAGTGTTAGAAATTGGCTTTACTGAACTGTGACCTTTGTTTTCATTTCAGTGTGACACTCTGCAAAACTTGGGTGTTACCATAGGAGGTGCTGCGAAGTTTTTATCATCTTCGATTGAAGTCTTCGGTAATCCTCAAATACAATCACAGCTGATGAAAATGGAGCCTTTCATGGCACTTTTTGTGGAAAAAGGTTGGCTTACACACGAAACTATATTTGATATTCATACATTTCCTTTCAGGCTTGTTGCGTTCGCTACGTCTGGGACTATCGGCAGTGCAGATAGAAAGTTGTTGAAAGTTGTCTCAGTTCTGGTTGGTCATTTTACTCTCATTGTAATAGTTTGTATTTATTCTTGAAATACATTAGCATAAAAAGTGTTTTTACCTTAGCTGATTGTGTCTACTTTGTATGTGGTTGAACGCAATACTGTGGACTGCTTAAACTGTGGCCCGCTACTAACGTCGTGATTAAAGTGAGGAATTTCCATTAGCAGTACTTAGTTAATTTTTTTCGGTAAATAGTTTTCAAATTGTTTCAATCAAACTTTGTAAATGTTCTTTGGTTGGTAATGTATATTTATACTTGTGGTAGCCACAGAGATTTGGGGGGTCAAGCTAGAAACGATATAAACACATATTTACATTTCGGTCAATGTCCAAAACTGCAAAGTTTAATTAATGTGACAAAGCGCGAAGGTTCAAGAAAAGTCTGATGAGGCCCGCTTCCCAAAAAGCTTTAGCACTCTTGCAGTATTTTGATCAAATTATTGCATTTCGAACTTATTGTTGCAGATTCGCTTCAGCCAGTTTTTTGCAGATGTTGGTGTAGTTGAGCTATAAATTTGTGCTTAAAAAGTTTTCAAGGGTTTACAGACCTCTACGAACAATGCTTGCTGCGTGGTTATTCTTTGTTTTTGTTTATGCATTCCAATAAAACAGTGATGTATGTCACAAATACACATTTGCCAATGAACTGTTTTATATGAATTCGTAAAAGTACTGTAAGCAAAAATCATGCGAGCTGCGACAGACTTGTAGGTTATCTGAACTACTGTACGTCAAAACATTTTCAAGTTTAGTCAGCATACAGTACTAACAGCCAGTACATTTTTAATCTCCGATTTCATCATTTTTTATCACCGCTGATGCACTTCTTGAATTGCATATCCTACTCAAAAATATAGTAGGGCTGTATAGGTGAAGCTTTAACCACATGTGATAAACGATTCGTAAGATGAAACTTGATATCATCCAGCAGACTTTAATTGTTGGTATTTTGACGCTTAATTCAAATCAAATATTCAGGTAATATCGCTGGAAATATGGTGGAAGAACTATCGGTTTGCAAAACGAACAACGGTGTTACAAACAAGTTTTTATATAAATCTCATTGTATAGGCCTACCATTGCCAAGTTGACAACGACTACTATTGCCAAGTAGATGCACGTAAATGCACATTAATAACTTCATAACGCACAGGCTAAACACATTATTACCGCTGCGGGATAGATCTTACGTTTTGGCAAACAACCCACCGGTGCAGCAATCAACTTCTCAGAGGGAGTAGCCTATAGTTTAACAACGAATCAACGAATACTATCTAAGCGTATTTACCAAATACTTTTTGGGCACCAGCGTAACAATATTCCATAGAGGTACGACGCTCAATGAATAAATCCAAAGGGATATTTTCTAACAGCCAACAATAGTTCAGACGCAATGGCTATAAAGTTCGTTAGCCATAGATGTTATTGCCAAGTTGGCAAAACAAGACTGATCTGGATGGATTCAAATGCGAAGGCAAGCGACCTAACACAGTAGGCCTAAACGTGGCTTCCCGAAGCAGCAAAGCCAAAATCAAATTACTTATTACTTGCAACTTCCGCCGGCAGTGAAGACTTAAAGCAAATTAAGACGTGCCAATCACAGCAGTAAAATGTAGCGGCAACTAAGCAATATCTCGGAGCATAATTGATCACGCGACAATATCACGTAACAAGGGCTATCGAGGAACTTTCATCGGCGAAACACAAACACATGCTACTATACCAGCAGTGCTTGGCCAAGTGGTTCGAGCGTTCGCTTTGCAGTTGGGAGACTGGGTTCGATACTCGGTCGAGTCATACCAAAGACTCAAAAAATGGTATTCACAGCTACCCAGTTCAGCGCCCAGCACCAGGGCTCGTGTGGAGAATGAAATAGAAGTGGTGAATCACAAATTACTCGTATTTCCAAATCAATCCTGGCGCTACAAAATCATAGCAGTTAAAAAGCGCCATAAAACAACCTATCATTGCATTTTTACATGCTACAATAAATCGATACCCATACACGACAATACATGCACATCTCAGCTCATATGTTTGCATAATCATGAAATTGCTTACTAACATTTTAATTTGCTTTTTTTCAGATCCTTGCGCTTAAACATAAAAGTAACGTATAAAATGCACTGCTCACCAACCGACGCTGTCATCCAAACGACAACTAACATAACATGGAGTTGGCCAAGTGGTCGGCGCATTGGAATGTTAAGCTAGTTTCGCGGGTTCGATGCTCGGCTAGGTCATCAACCATGAGGCATATACTTCACTGTGAGGCATACACTCATCACACATATACTTCACCACGAGGCATATACTTCACTACACAAAAATTAAAATTAAAAAAAAAAGCTCTGAAAAAAAAGCTCTGGTCAAAACATGCAAACCAGAACAAAACAGTTCCCATTTAGGCTATCCTAAAATAAAGCATAGTTCAATATTCAGACAGTGGAAACTGTAGATTTACGCTCTTTGCAAGTTTTGTGAGCACGTTATGAGCGAAATTGCATGAAAATAGCGCTTGATTGCCATTGCAATGCAGATGCGGCATATCCAATTACAGATACGATACCGTTGGGTACAAAATTTTACTATTCTACGATTAAACAGTGCTAAATGAAGTTGTCATGCAAATTTGAAGTGGCGATGACAAAGATTTTGTCAATAAGTACGGTTTTTGTGAGTGTATTATGAGCGAAATTGCGTGAAAATGGCGCGTAATTGCCATTGCAATGCAGATGCGGCATATCCAATTACAGATACGATACCGTTGGGTACAAAATTTTACTATTCTACGACTAAACAGTGCTGAATCAAGTTATCATGCAAATTTGAAGTGGCGATGACAAAGATTTTGTCAATTACTACGGTTTTTGTGAGTGTATTATGAACGAAATTGCATGAAAATAGCGCTTGATTGCCATTGCAATGTATATGCGGCATATCCAATTACAGATACGATACCGTTGGGTACAAAATTTTACTATTCTACGACTAAACAGTGCTAAATGAAGTTGTCATGCAAATTTGAAGTGGCGATGACAAAGATTTTGTCAATTACTACGGTTTTTGTGAGTGCTTTATGAACGAAATTGCATGAAAATGGCGCGTGATTGCCATTGCAATGCATATGCGGCATATCCAATTACAGATACGATACCGTTGGGTACAAAATTTTACTATTCTACGATTAAACAGTGCTGAATGAAGTTGTCATGCAAATTTGAAGTGGCGATGACAAAGATTTTGTCAATAAGTACGGTTTTTGTGAGTGTATTATGAACGAAATTGCATGAAAATGGCGCGTGATTGCCATTGCAATGCAGATGCGGCATATCCAATTACAGATACGATACCGTTGGGTACAAAATTTTACTATTCTACGACTAAACAGTGCTGAATCAAGTTATCATGCAAATTTGAAGTGGCGATGACAAAGATTTTGTCAATTACTACGGTTTTTGTGAGTGTATTATGAGCGAAATTGCATGAAAATAGCGCTTGATTGCCATTGCAATGTATATGCGGCATATCCAATTACAGATACGATACCGTTGGGTACAAAATTTTACTATTCTACGACTAAACAGTGCTAAATGAAGTTGTCATGCAAATTTGAAGAGGCGATGACAAAGATTTTGTCAATTACTACGGTTTTTGTGAGTGCTTTATGAGCGAAATTGCATGAAAATGGCGCGTGATTGCCATTGCAATGCAGATGCGGCATATCCAATTACAGATACGATACCGTTGGGTACAAAATTTTACTATTCTACGATTAAACAGTGCTGAATGAAGTTGTCATGCAAATTTGAAGTGGCGATGACAAAGATTTTGTCAATAAGTACGGTTTTTGTGAGTGCTTTATGAGCGAAATTGCATGGAAATGGCGCGTGATTGCCAGATATGCGTTCTACATCATTTTGCGACACAGTGTGAGGCACTCGTCATCCTCTTGCAGGAACCTCATCGCACCTCGGTGGAAAGGTTAGTTCTTTCGAGCTATCAACATGCATGGTTTTGTTACGTTTGTCCACGAGCGACTGAAGTCTCATTGACTCTCTGTTCTCTCGGAAACAATCGGGCTTTCGACGTGGAAGATCCACCATGGATCAAGTCACTTCGCTCACGCAAAACATTGAGGATACATTCGAAGCGAAAAAGAAGGCTGGTGCCGTGTTTATCGACCTGACAGCTGCCTATAACACTGTCTAGACACCGTGGCTTCACCTGCAAACTGTTTCGATTTTTGCCGGACGAGCACATGGTTCGTATGATTATGGAGCTTATCCGCAACAGAAGCTTCACCCTTACAACTGGCGACAACAAACCTAGCAGGTTACGACGCCTGAAAAACGGCGTGCCTCAGGGATCGCTCCTGGCCCCTTTCTTTTTCAACATCTATACATACGATTTCTCCTCCATAACCTCCAAGAAGTTCGCCTATGCCGACGACCTGGCGATACTTTACACATCTGGAGAATGGAAGGAGTTGGAAAGGACTCCAAGCCAGGATATGACTACACTCTCGGCATACCTCCAGACCTGGCGATTGAAGCTTAGCCACACTACAACGGTGACGGCGGCCTTTCACCTCCACAATCGAAAAGCCAAGCGTGAGCTTAAGGTCTGTGACATCGATATGACCTTACGTTTCTGCCCATTTCACACTTACTTTGGGGTCAAACTGGACAGATCGCTCACATATCGTCCTCACCTGGAAGCATTGCGCAAGAAGCTATGTGCTCGCGTCTCACTGTTGAAGCGACTTGCGAGAACAGGTTGGGGTGCTAGCGCCAAAACATTGCGCACAGCAGCCTTGTCTCTGGTCTACTCGACTGCTGAGTACTGCGCACCAGTCTGGTGCCGCAGCGCGCATTTACGCCTTATCGACAGTGCATTAAATGACGCCTTGCGCATTGCGTCCCACTCCAACGGTCTACCTTCCGGTTCTTTCAGGCATCCAGCCCGCTGAGCTTCGCCGCCACGGAGCGACACTCTCCCCATCCAACCGCAGCTCCTTGGACTTACATGGCCAGCTCGATAAGTCATAGGATGTTACTAACAGCTCAGACGGCCGAGTGGTGTAGAGCGTCTGTCTCTTGAGCTGTAGACTCGGGTTTAATTCGAGAGTTGGACGAACACAAAATGGGACATGGAGTACTCTAAGAACACATCGGCACTCCACGCTTTCATTCTCAAGGTTACCACCAGATCCTTGGTTATAGTGCTCAATAATTTGAACGGTTCGTTTCATTTACTAATTATAACAGAAGCGCAGCATGTCAATTTCTGTGGGAAGAAAAGACAACTACTGCCTATAAAAACCCAAGCTCTTTTCGTTTGCTACTGTCTACTGAAGCTGTGCAGTCAATATGAAAACAATCATGAAGCTAAAATGTAATTTCAATAGCAGATTACGAAAAATAATTCAAATACAAAGTAAGACATGATTATATCGTGGGAGTAACCAAGGTCGCGACAGACAAACAGTAAACGCAATGGCAAGGAAGAGGGCACGTAGAAATCACAAAGATAATTTTTACATGATTCTCGGCAAATTAATCACCATTGATCTAACAGTAAGAATTAAGATTAAAGCAGATAAATGGAATCTTTGCATTTCAACCTGATTCTAACGGGCAATGGCATAATTAGTTGCAATTTCAAGCGCAGCGATAACATCCATGATGCAATAAAGAACTAATGATAATTAGGGACAACCAAATATTGTTATTCCAAGAAATGAATTACTTGTAACTTTTGCTGAACTTGAATAAAAAAAAAAAAATAGTTGCGGAATACGGGTACAGAAACAAGCGTAAATCAACCAACCAAATTGTGAATTTGAAACTCTATGAAAGACCGTCAAATTTGAAGCCCTTGCATGATTGTGCTTCTTACAATCAGGCCCGTAGCCAGAGGCGAGGGAGGCTCCCTTTACAAAAAAATCAGTTAGTAATAGGCCTACGTGTATATATTCGTGTTCATCGGGCATTAAACTCGGAAAAAATTGGTAAACACCTGCTAAATGCGTGATAAAAAAGCTATTCAAAAAAGTTCTTTGTGCAACCCAAAATTGGGAAATTAATTTGCTTTTCTTTCATAAACAAGTCACATCAAAAATTCAAGCCCACTTTTACGTATGCAAGCGAAGCAAGCAAAGACACAGTAAGCAAGCGAAGACACAGTTTTTAGAAAAAAGTCGCATTACCAAGCAAGCTCTCCTAGTTTAATGTGGTATTTTTTTCACATCATAATTCCGAAACCAATGGAAGCTGCTTCTATACAATTAATTACCTAGGTCTGTAGACTACGATTAGAATATTTTTGAGAAAAAAATCTCAATGATACTATCTATTATCGAAGATCGTCGTCAGTACTGCTGTCGACAGGCGTAGCGTCATCATCGTCACTGTCCACTTCGCTGTTCAAAAATGCTTCTTCATCAGACCACTCCATCGGAGAAGAAACGGTGGATGCAGAAATTTTTAACGTTTGCGAAAGCGGCAAGCGAACTTTGTGAGGGATGGTGCTTATCCATTGATTGGAGAGGTCATGCAAATGTTGCTCAATCTTCATTTGGTGCGTGGTGATAAAGGGCAAGAAGTGTGAAGAGCAATCCAGCCGAATTTGGTTGATGAGATATACCTGTCGTTGATAAAACTGAATGGCGTTTTGCATATCTTTTGCATTTTGGACAAAGCTATTTCTTCTTGCGCACGACAGGTCATATTGTATGCGTCTATAGCTTGATGCAGCAATTGCTCATATTGGATTTGTTGTTGCCACATCGTTCCCGAAATTGCATTTGTGAAATCTAGCAATGATGATTGATTGTCGACGGAAAAAGCCGACCACTCGTTGTAGCTTTTTACCATTCGTTTAATTTTTGCCTCACACTTTCTTACGCCTGAAATAATCCTCTTCACCACAGCCTTTCCAGCTGAAAAACAAATTTTCGGACTAAAGGTTAATTATACACTTAAATAAGCGCACTTGTGGTAGTAGTGTTTTCCATTACTGTACCGTCAACACGACAGTGATTACGAGATGAATAGATAAAAGAAATACGGAGCACGAGAAGAAGTTGAACGTTATAGCAGCTTTGAGGAGTTTAGGAAGTCACAAAAATAAGAAGTGGAGGTGGTTGCAACATCTATAGTAGATCATACCTAATTTCTCAAACCTTTGGCATGGAAGTATTGAAACAAACGAACACTCTTATTAAAATAAAAAGAATGTAAAAAAACTGCTGGATGCAAGAGATGGAATATTAACAACTATAATATGAAAATAGAGCACAACCAAACGTCATTTGAAGAAAAATAACTAAATGCCAACCTTTACTGTCCACAGCGACTAAATTTCTGCAATAGCCGGTTAAACACGAGTGGTCATCGCATCGATGTAACACAGTTTTTGGCAAATCATACTTGATAAAAGTTGTTCCCTAAAATATTTGTTACAAATAAAACAAAATAATGTATCGTACAACATTACACAAAAACTTACGTTCCACTGATTTGGACAATGAAACAGAGTGTATTCGTGTCTTTTGTTACAACAGTGAGCACAAAAATACGCAGTGGGTCCACAATCAAGACAACGAATGATGTTGAAAAACTCGCCTTTACAAGAGCAGCATATTTTTGTGCACACTCCATACAGCCTCATATCCATTTCAAGCAGCTTCGGCTCCACGGACCTCCAGTCTTCAGATAGTTTTTTGCGTTTATCCTCATACGTGATTTCAGTTTGAATTTTATCAACATCTGAAAAAAAATGAGCAACAAAATAAAAATCAATTGCTGTCATGCAACGTTCTGTGCAATAAAAGGTGAAGGTACGGGACAGCGGGTGCAAGCACACATTGTGTAGGCCACTATCAATTGGCGGCCCATTACAAATATCAATCATAAATGATTGAACGCTGTTACAAGACATACAATACTTTCCGCTTGTGCCGAGCGCCTGGCGGAGAAGCTGCGAATGCTATTTTTATAGTTTTTAGTATGACCCGACCGAGAATAAAGCCCCAGTCTCTCGGCTACCAAGCAGACGCTCTTAACCGATTCACCAAGAGCCAGCCATAGCGAAAACTCTGGTATATATTTTTCAAAATCAAAATTTCGACAATGTAAAAATGTTATTCATTATTGGATATAACCTTATTAGCATAAGCATATAGTGTTGTACTAATTGAATAACTACAAGTTAGCTACTTTGTTAGTTTGGCAATAAATATAATGTTCTAATGCTATTGGGAAGTTTACGTGTAATACCTTTAATTCCTACTCTATTGTTCAAGTTGACCCATCACATACCGATGGACCAACTCAAACAAAACTACAGCAGGTTTTATCACACTTCAAAAAAGTTTAAACCAAGGCGTCAAACTGCTTAATCAGAAGAACCAGAAGTAATTTATTTGTCCAACAGTAAAGCAACAGTTCAAAAACAACCACAACAAAAAGAAAAATCATAGGACAGGGAGACTGCGAAGGGACCTTCAGGTCTTCGAGTCAAGCAGCCACCCTTAAAAAATTCTTCCCCTGGTTCAAGTTCGATATAATACTGTATATACGTAGCAGTTCAGGTCCTAAGGTGTATCAAAATCACGGGGTTTACATTAAGTTTGAACCAAGTACTAATAAACAAAGCAGCTTATGTGAATTCTTGCTACAGTTTAACAACACACTTTTGTATTTGCAATTGACGTTATCTTCAGTGCTTCAACTATTTAACCAGGTAAACTGAAATGAAAGTAAAGTTGCTTCTACAACTTCAAGTAATTGAAATATTAGCATTTATCAATTAATGTTAACAAAGTATTTGTGACCAAAATTGATTTGCCACTTCAATGAAACGCAATTCAGGCAGCATTGATAAACTGTTAAGGTGTGAAGTAGATGCAACGTATCAACTTGTAATGAATGGTATTAAACCTGATTTGGTGGATGTGTACTATGCGTTTTTATATAAAGTTAACCGATGTAGTCTAAGAAGTAAATATACCAACCGCCAAGGTAATTACTTGCATTTGCACAGCATGACATCATTACCTTACTTTCACCAGAGTTTTAGTTTCATACCGTTTTTTGAAATTTTTCAATTTTACATTTATGGGACTACTCATTCACTGCTAATCAACCTGCGGGATGGAATGCACTTAATAGTGCAAAAATAAAAATTGCAGTGCGAATGACAAGAGCAATTTTTAACCCTTTCTTGTGCAAAACCCCACACCAAGGTCTCGCGTAAAATCCCAATATATGTTTGGCAGAACATAAGTTAAGTGCACTTGTTAACATCAAAACAAAAAAAGCAGTTCTATGCTTGAAATACACGATGATTTTCGTGGATGTTGTTTTGCTAAATAATTTTTTGTTTGTTAGTAAAAGAGCCTTGAGGTATATTTACTTAAAAGAGTAGCGACTAGCGAGAAAGGGGTGGCTACAGTAACTTCAATTGGCAATATTTCTTCAAAACTTAGTCTGTTGAATTGTGTTGAACACCCGCAGGAAATTGTTCTATCACTTTTTATGGGTGCTTGAAGAATTTTACTGGAAACAAAGAGTTTTTATGCAACAGCTTATTTTGATGTAACAATTGGAATAAGTACCTTCGTGTTCCTTCTGAATTTTTCTTCACGTAAATTGGTTGCAAAAAAGGTCTTAAGGAAAGATACCACACTATGGTACGGAAAAATACCATACCATACTGTTGCACACAACAGGGGTGATCCACCTTTTATTCTATGCATAAATATTTGTCATGATTAATTCAGGTGCACCACACCAACATTCCCTTCCTTTCCATTGTTCAAAACTAGTAATAATGTGGACGTATATAGCCCAAATTTATGACTATATAAAAGGTACGTTGCACTTTATAAAAAGCATATGAACACGCATTGCCCAACTTAATGGTGGTGGCACATACAGCATTTGCAGAGGAAACAATTTTACACAACACTTTTTAAATTCCTTTGATCGTTTTATATCATTTAGAAAGTATTAATAATAATATATAAGCACAATTTGAAGTTTCAAGCAAGAATATATTCAAAATAAACATAAATGACTTTAATGTGACCTTTGATTTTGTTTTGGTTTCGCAACACTCATGTAATAATAATCACTGAAATGATGAATAGAAAAGGCTTAGCTCCTTAGTCCTTATCGATGCGCCACTAGTAAGCATCCAATGCAACACTTCAAGCGCATGTAACACAGATGGGCCATCATTGAAGTAAGGTATTTTTAAAAGATATATTTTTTGAGGAGGCAAGAAGTATAGAAAATAATTATCAATGCTAAACCTACATAAAAACCAATACAATCAACTCTGTTTTCCTCCACTAGCCGTACCAATAATTAAAGAAATTTTCAAATGTCAAATCTGAGATGTTAAGGTTATGCATAAGCAACTGCGTATTAACGCAGAGCTGACATGAACAAGATATCAATGAAATGACTGATTTTTGTTTTTCAAACCCGTCATGATAATACTTTTCACAAATGGAAAAGCTAATTAACAGCTGCTAACTAATTCTAGTTGTTAGTGCAGATGAAGTTTTTGCGAAAAAATAAGAAATCATTTTTTGAAAAGTTAAAAAGCACTGCTGCAGTTGATTTCCCCAACGGTGATTGTATACCGATATACAGTAGCTCAAACTCCGTCTTTCAAACTTGGTGCAATAACTTTACCAATTAATTCAGCCGACTACCTCCAACCTAATCTTGCAAAATAATACTGGTATTGAGTGCAAGGGTAACTAACATTAACTTAAACTTGCTACTGTGCTTTATTAAATTGTATTTTGGGCTTACTGAGCTGTGATAATGTTGATTTTTTCAAAATTACTCATTGAGATCCAGATTATCATCAGTACAGTACTTATATTCAAAGAAAGCCAAAACAAATGTCATTAATATACACAATACAAACATCTAATAAAAAATTACATAAATCTTGCCAGTATTGGGATTCTCAGACAAAACATGGGGGCTCTCAAAGCTTGATGGCGTAGGCCTAGCAACCTTATGCAATCCGGGTGAAGCATAGTAATAACTTCTTTTTTTTTTAAAAAAGATTTAATTTTCACTCCGATCTTTTTCTTAGTTGAGATTACCTAAAAGAGGTTTTTGTTGAAGCGAATGCAAAGAAATCTATAAAACATAATTTTAACTACATATTCAACCAATTTGAAATTGATAAACCAGTATAGTGTAAGAACTGTAGTCTGAGTAGTTGTTAAGCTTTGGTCTCTGCATTTCATTGAAAGTGGTGCAGCAAAAATGACAAGCAAACAGCAAGTATTTGGAAAGCACATTTTATTCAACTTTAAACTGGAAAGCAGCGAAAAGTTTTTTGAAGTGCAACACCTTTTTGTAACTGAGCATTGTCAGAGCTAGCAGAGTAACATCAGATGGCTGAGAGGATACAGCATCTGTTTCTGGATTTGTAGACTGGGGGTTCCATTCTGAGTCAGGTCAAACTATCGTCTTTCAAATTAGTATTCATAACTTCCCTGTTTGATTCACAGCATGAAAGAGACAGTGTTAAGCAAGCTAGCAAGTTTGCTTGCAATGCTGTTGCGAAAGGCACTTAACAAGATTTCCCCATCATAGTGTGATAGACAGGTGGGCAACTTCTGAAAAAGTTTGTACACCCCCCACTTTTTTGAGAAATATTTGATGTCAATTCAACTTTAATAGGGCATGCACAAAGTCAACCTCCATTTCTGGCTAGCTAATGTAAACTCGCGAAAACAAATTATGTCTATAGCAGACTTGCAAAAAAATATACGACAAAGACTTTTTGATTGTTCTGGGCAAACAATAAAAGATTACCCACCCCCCCAAAAAATGAACTAAACCACATAAATTGATCACCTTTTACCATTGAAAAACATTTATTGCTGCATTTTACATTCATGTCCTACAAAATGCATCAAAAGTGATTGCATTTTAAACAACTACATTCCACCTTAATAAGTGAGTTGTCACAGTAATAATCTGACTTATTGTGATTCATAATAAACTGAGTATATATTAATAGTAAAATTGTGATTATAAATAGCATCAACACACTTATTTTTTATAAAAAGTTATAAACGCACTAGTCATAAAATTAGTCCTGTAAAAACACCGAGAACTAGTCTTCACAAAAACAACATTGCATAATTACCTTTGGCATTTTCTCCTGGTTTTGACCGTTTCGATTTTATTACAAAATATTAGCACATCAATTTCTTACAAATCTTCACAATACTCTAAACATAATATCACCAGTAACAATGCGAATAGCACTTTCAGCAATTACAATACACCCATACATTAACGTATTTACTAGAGTATAACCCACATTATTTTGTGCTAAAATAAATACTCACCGTCTGGTTCAGAGATATAATGGAAGGCTGAGTTAGCTAAAGAAGCTAGCTAAGCTACACCAATTTCTAACCGAAAGCCAAAAATTTAGGAAGAGAGTTAAGTGAAAGAGTGGGCTATACTAAAATAAATTTCAAAACTCATATTTCAGATAGTTCACAGCAAACTTCACTTGATGTAACAAAACTGCTAAGGCAAGCTATTTAAGCTACCGGTATATATGCAAAACTGAAGAAGTCAACTTACTTTCCACCTGCACAGGGGACACTAGAGCATGGCTACTTCTAAGAGTCAGTTTTTGAGCTAAGACTTATCCAATTTCTTTTAACAACAACTAATTGAACATGAGTTAAAGGCATGATCTTTTCATGCAGTAATTTTGGGTAAAGTCTTGTATCGGCCCCCATGCTTCCTTCCATATTTATGCATCAGGACGTTTAAGTTTACTACTGATCACGTCAATGCATTTACGCATGCCCTTGATTTCTGGAGGTCTACAGTGAAGAACCACTGCTCTATGCATTTAAGCATTCACTATACTTAAAAAAAATTGCAAATGATTTGGGTTAAATGAAAAAGTGACAGTTCAAAAAGGGACATCTACTGGTATTACTCACTTACATCTATCGCTTTTCAAAATGCGTGTATTTTTGTAACAAAATCACTAGCACTAACTAACTAATGACACCAGACTAGCTGTTGCAGCAGTGGCTTAATTTCCTTACTACACTTCCCTAACATTCAATTAATCTTGCGATAACCAGGCTACCGCAATAATGCCTTAATAACCAGCAGCCTCAGTATTTATATGAGGCCAATCAGTGCTGGCTGCTGCAGTAGTAGCCTAACTTTCTCTACACAATTCACCTATCTTGCGGTAACTACCGCAATAATGGCTTACTAACTAGCAGCCTCAGTATTTATATCAGAGCAATTCGTCTATCTTTTTTTCTTTTTACTGCACCACGTGACCGAATCTCAGGTTCGAAGATTCCGCACCTAAGCCCATACAAAGGAGCGTTTTTGCTACGCCATTTCGCCCATACAAAGGGAAGGAATCTGATCAATAGGGTGGATGAAAGTAACGCATAACAAATAGTGGCGAGTTACAGGAATTTTTTTGTTTGGTGTTCACCAAGCTGCTGAGAATATGCTGTAAATATCGGTTTAAATTAGGGAAGCGCTACTTTTATTCGTACGTCAAATAAAAAACAGTGATAGATCTGCTGACTGCTGGTACCAGCAACTTCACAAGTGCGTATTGGCAACCGTAGTGTTTTCTTTGCAGCTATTAAGTCAAACGATTGAGAGCGTAGGGTGTTGCACACTTTCAATATACAGTAATATGGAAGTAATGTAGTTGCTTACCGCAGTGTGCAACTAACAACTGGAAATGCTTGCATGTCAGGTAGTGGCATCCAACTGCACTTTCTACCCTAATTGCGTAGGAATACAATACACTTAGCTTACGTAGCCCACATAAAAATATATATATGACGCTATTGCGAGGGCTAAGTATGTAGCGTGGAAAACAGCCCACTTCAGATGGATCAGAAGTTATAGAGATGTAAGTCGGGAAGAGTGGGCCTAAGGGTTGAGTGTGCATGAGATTTCGTTGGCCTTGTGCTACGAATGTCCTTACCTCGAACCAGGGAAGGGGATATATCCCCCCACCAGCAGATTTCAAAATTGTTTTAAGCCTAGGTAAATACAAGTTTTTCATAATTCTGAAGCTCTTCGATGGCAACAAATCTTACGTCTTAAGCACGCATAATCGAAAATGTGTGAACAAAATGCATCATATGCGGTGAAACACTCAGAATTAGGGGCAAAAATTTAAACAAAATTTGGATGAAAATTGCTTGAAAAGCACTACAGTAAAATGGCCATTCAGTATAGTAATTTTCAAAAATTTTCCGGGGAGCATGCCCCCGGACTCCCTAGAATCGTACCGTACTTTTTGTTTCTCAATTTGCTTCAAATTAATTCTGCCGGAAAGATTATCTTAAAAAATGTCGAAATTTGGTGCCCCCGTCCCTGAAAAAAATTCTGAATAGGCCTACGCCCCTGACATGAAGCATTTTTAAAGGGCTTATTTACGCTTTTTTCCGGGGCTAAACGTCTTTGTATTTAGTTAATATTCAAAATAATTCGAAATTGCATTCCCCTCACGAAAATTTTCAGGATCCGCTCTTGCCCCGAGCCCCCGAGCAATTTTAATCATTCGTTTGTGATTGCCATTCTGGTAGGCCGATATTCACAATACCGGTAATTAATTTTGTAGGCTACTTATAAGCACCCGCAGTCCAATAAGTGATATCATGCTTTCCAGCTTCAAAGCACTTTTATGTGCAGTTCGCACAACTCTGGCTGCTAGATCACCCTGTGGTCCTACCGCCCTTAAGTGCAATTTCTTGTCATAGTCACATGGACTTGGTGCTGTCAAAAAAAACACTATTTACATTTGGGGAAGTGCTTATTTTAAAATCAAAATATAAATTGCCGTACTTCACAAGGATGTATTTTATTATAGCTAGGCCTACTTAGCTTCGCTTCGCTGTTCCTATGCTTGCATCACCTGCAATCATTTAGGAGAAAAAACGTGTTTTGGCAGCAAAGTGGTCGTACCACTTCTGAGACGACACACCCCCTCGTAATAAAATCTAATTGGTCAAAACTTCAGATTTAATTGCCAACTAAAAAAAACTAATGACTGTTGATTGAAATTTTTTTTAGCCCTTAAATTATGCAGTTTGGGTTTCTGATTTGCAATGAAATTCCCGATCTGTTTTTTTTTTTTTTTTTTTGCTTTCACATATATTTTTTAGTTTGTGTTTTATTAATAATCTATAAAAATATATAGCAACATGTTTGATCTGCTTGAGTGACTTTTCTGACTATATAAACCAATGCGAAACAAGCCATCGGTCTTCTCTCAGTTTGGCTATGCGGAAGTGTGTGGCGTGACTGAGCGGCGTGGATTTTTCTTGTGCGGGAAATACAAAAGTTGAAAAGGAATAGAAGTTTTTTTGACGAATTTAATATTGTCAAAAAAATTGTTGGCCTGGTGAATATTATTTACGCATCTAATAAGTGTCAGTAAACTACAGTTGCTGCAATAAACTTAATGCCCCTTAGACTGTTAACACAAATCATTGTGGAGTACCAGAGTACTGGTCAGGTAGTAGACTACCTGCTGGGTACAGGAGAAGACTAGACTCCTGCTCTGTGCTGGTAGGCTAAATTGTAAGATCTAGTTAACAAGTTTAGGTTTATTTTGGTTTATTTTCAACAGTAATTGAGGGAGACTGCGAAGTGAGCTTGCGCTCTTCGAGTCAGCAGCCACCCGTAACATATGTCAAATGCGATCGGCTCCAGCCGTGAATCAAACCCGTCACGTAGGATCTGTCACCTGCGCACGGTACCGCTAGGCCATGTCGCTGACACGTGGGAGATTAGGTGGTCTTACTTACGCAGCTACAAGTGGACAGTAGATGTACTTGAAATCTGTTGTTCACAGTTCGGTGGTTTTGCTAGACTAGCCTATCTGTCTGTCCTTGTGCAGCTGTGCAGTACTTAGGTGCCGGACTTTGTATTTACTAGTAATCAGACACTATATTTACTGCATAAACAGATAAATTCTAACTAGGCTAGGCTTGTTTTACCAGTCCACAGTTTTCCTGTAGCTGGGTACCGGTATCTAGGCACTGGTATATACCGGTACTGTGATAGACTACGGTAGTTGTACAGTAGATACTGTTCAAAGTGTTCAGTGTTACAGGTTTTCTAGTCTAGTCTATTTTAACTTCTTTTTTTTTCATTACAGTCTTAATTACAGCACATCCAAGGCTATTGTGGTGCATTTTAGAGTTCTATTTTATTTATTTTTTTGCATAGTTACAGTATATTTTTATTCAAAATGACGACTCAAGTTGCTGTTAATGGCTTCAATGGTAATGGTGTAAATCATGAAAATGAGACATTTTTGTTTACTTCAGAGTCTGTTGGAGAAGGACATCCTGGTAAGTGCAACAGAACATCTTAAGCTAGTTCATTTAGACTAAAGTTGAAATTTTTTTGTCTCATCATCAACATTTATTAGTCGTAACGTAGTGCAAAAACATATTCAATTGAAGGAAAAAATAAATGACTGCAGAAAGACGGTAAGTAGAATGAACTTCTCAACTTGTGGAGTCTAACATCCTTTGTTTGGAATTACAATTACCGGTATATATATACTCGTTACCTGCTATTCTGGTATTGTTTGTAAGTGAGATAAACTCATTAGCACTAATCCAGGAGTCTAATGAGTATTATTTCTGCCTTCAACGCTGTAGATATATACTGTATAGGCCTACACAGTACACTCTGCACTGTGTGATAGTTAGTTAGTAACAGATGGCAAGAAATGGTCATGTAGCATGTCTAAATATTTACTTTTTTCAAGTTACCAGTAGGCCTACTGAATTAATTTTGTTGTGATTTCTAGACAAACTCTGTGACCAAGTCAGTGATGCAATATTAGATGCTCATCTAAAACTTGATCCTGATGCAAAGGTTGCTTGTGGTAAGTAGTGAAGGCTAAGCATTGTATTTTTATTTATTACGGTACTTAATTACTTTTAATTTTAGCAGTTTAGCATTTCTGTTTTCGTAGAAATGTTTTGTGCTGGTACCCTGTTTCCATTTTATGGTTTTCATGCTGCAACTGTAAAAGTAATTTACATGTTGTTCTAAGTAGTCTATTTATTCCAGTTTCAAGCTTTCAAGATATAAGCTGTTAAACTTTCTTAAAACAGATGTCTTAATATCATGTCGACAAGGCTATCAATTTCCTATTTTATTAACCATCATAATGTTGGAACCGTTTTTTCTTCGGTTTTCTGTGACTGTTTAATTTTGCTTGTGCCAGTCCAAATAACAGTTTTCATATTATTTTTTTGTAGAAACTTTTGCAAAGACCGGAATGGTTTTGGTTGGAGGAGAAATTACCTCAAAGGCTGTGATTGATTATCAAAAAGTTGTTCGTGATACTATCAAACGCATTGGATATGATGACTCCAGCAAAGGTGTGTGCACTGACATGTTGTCCTTTCAGATCTAAAAGTATTGGGTATTCACTAAAAAGCAATAACTTGCAAAAATTTTATTTTGGCTAGCATCAATCAATTAATTTTTAGTTGAAGTATATAGTGTCATAGATAGTTGATTAGCCGGTATTACCTTTCTTTGTCTCAAATTTTACTTTGTCATTACTTTAATTTTGTCTCAAGGCTGGTCAGTGAGAAAGGTTTGAAAGAAATCTGCAAAAGCAGTAAACATCTGGCAATCTCAATAAGTTAAATCCTAATGTGTGACTGTTGATGGAATTCATTATTCTGGATTTTGAACATGACCTATTTAATTACTACCAGCACATACCCTGCTCCCAGCTGCTTATTTCATTAGATAAGCTCTATTTCAGGTTTTGATTATAAGACGTGCAATGTGCTTGTTGCAATTGAACAGCAGGCAATTGAGATAGCCGAGGCTGTTCACATTGGAAAAGAAGAAGAAGATATTGGAGCTGGAGATCAAGGATTGATGTTCGGTTATGCAACAGATGAAACGGAAGAGTTCATGCCCCTGACCGTAATGTTGGCTCATCAGCTTAATGCCAGACTGTCCCATCTGCGCAGAGACGGAACATTGCCCTGGCTACGACCCGATTCTAAAACTCAAGTCAGTATTTCGATGTCTTCCCTGTTCTGGATTTGACTCTGCCACACACATATTTTGACTTCTTGAGCTTCCAATGGTCATTATCGTAAAACGTTATCTAGCGAAACGGCATGCTATTGTTCTAGGCTGTGCAAAGTCAAATTTGCAGAGCTCAAATCTTTTATTTTTTCGTGATACTAAAAACAAGGCTTCTGCACTTGACTAAAACAAGGCTTTTGCACCAAGAAATTGATTGGGTTTTAGCTTAACTTGTATTCAGTTAAAAATGTATCGAATTTGCAGCCCTTGCATTGTATTGCGTTTAGTAGCCTATGCTTTCATATTTGTTGTAATCTTACCCTAAATTTAAGAATTTACTAAACTAGTTTTCTTTTAGGTCACGATTGAACATTATCTTGATCATGGAGCAGTCGTTCCACTCCGAGTTCACACTATTGTGATCTCAACTCAACATAATGAAGATGTTGGTGTCAAAGAAATGCGCAAAGAAATTTTGGAAAAAGTAAAAAATTTCATAAGCATTTATGTTTTTGCGTTGTTTTTACACATTTTTTTTTTTTGAGCATTTTATTTTGGAATTAGGCAAGAAAAGGCGTTTTCTTAGCTTGATTGATTTAAACGCAAGGGTTAGTTTTCCTGAAATTTTTTTATATCTTCATTACGTCTATTAGAAGTTGAAAATTGTAATTCGTGTGGTTTGAAGGGCTTCCGTAACTATTTTGAATTTCAAAGGAAGAATTTATTTAAATTGGTATGTGTATAACTTCCTTGTAGTTCGACGTTCCCTAATCTCCGTGTTCATAACTTTTTGTCAACTTTAGGTTATCCGTCATGTTGTACCTGCAAAATACCTCGATGATGACACCATTCTTCACATTCAACCATCGGGAAAATTTCTGGTTGGGGGTCCAATGGTAAGTGAGCATTTTTTAAAAAGTTAGAGTCATTAACACCCCGTAAATTGGAAATTATTGGTACCGGTAATTTGGATTGAAAAACTTGGTAAATCGGGTTGAAAGTTTGATAGAGTTGATAATTAAGTTTTAAACTACCTTGAGTAACGTGGGAATTGAGGACAATTATTTTCCGTAACCCAGAGAAAGCGCGTAATTGGTCAACTGTTTACCGCGCTTTTGGCTGTGAAACGTGGTGTTTGCGTTGTAGTAACTAAGTTGTTAGTTGTGACTGCGCAGTTTTGGTCATATTTGTCAATATTTGTCGTTGGCCTAAGTTTTGCGGTGGATAGTGTTTCATTGGTTGTGAAGGTATTTTTTGGTTAATTATTCGTTATTTCTGCATAACTTCAAGCTTGTGTCTATAGTAAAAAGTGTTTGCTTTCTAACTATTGTTGAATGTGGTAGTAAGTCTATTGTTTTACTGTGTTTTTATTCAAAAGAACCGTTAACTGAAACCTCTTTTGTGGAAAAAGGGTTTGGCTTTAAATCAAATTATTTTTGCCATACTGTGGCTGGCTGCGCGTGATGTAATGTATCCAGCGCTGAACTTGAGATCTATGACTACGCGTTGGACAATTTATGCTGAGATAAAGATTTGGTTGCTTTTTGGTTTAGGTGTCTAGTCTGTACAAAGTGTTTATTTCACAAAGCACCTTTATTGTCGTGACTCTTTCTGGTGCGAGTGTTTTTAGAGTTAGATTTGCACAAATTTTTAGCATCAACTCGTTTGGTTTTGGATTAGATTGTGCAATGCTGTTGCGATAGAATACTTTTGCACCAAAATATCGACAGCCTAATGAGTTCGCTAGTAATGTATTGTATTCGTCTTTAAAACGTCAGTAAGAAACTCAGTTTTGGCGTCCACTTAGGGGGATGCAGGTTTGACAGGTCGAAAGATCATCGTGGATACATACGGAGGTTGGGGTGCTCATGGTGGTGGAGCTTTTTCAGGAAAAGATCCGTCCAAAGTTGATCGTTCTGCAGCTTATGCTGCTCGATGGGTCGCAAAATCATTGGTCAAAGCTCGTCTCTGTCGAAGAGTATTAGTACAGGTGACAACTACGCTTTAATGTTTTAATGAAGGTATTTGGAAAAAGGTACATACATTTATAAGGATATGCTAAAGCGCATGAGATTCAAATTTTTTCAAAAAATCTTCGGTATACTCGCGGTATTAGGTCGAAGTGTGTAACGAATGGCGCAGCCCATCTCCGCAGCTTAGCGCCTTGGTAACACAGCTGCGAAGAAACGTCGTAGTTTTTGGCGACACTGTGTCCGATTTGATCAGGCCGTGAATCAAACCCAGATCTCCCGCGCCGACAGCAATGACGCGATGTGCTTAACAGCTTCGCTAATCCGATTCAAATTCGTGGAAATTTTTTTAGTGTAACTTTGATTTCAAAAACACCTGATTTTGTTGAGTATAATCTGCTTAAAACCACTGTTTCAAAAATTCAAATAGCTCGTAAAACTAATTTTTAGTACTAAGTAGCTAGTAAAGTTTAGCAACAAGATTTTTATTTTAAATGTTGCTTATCTTATTCAAGGTTTCGTATGCTATTGGAATCGCAGAACCTATGGCTGTCTATGTAAACAGCTACGGTACTTCTCCCTACACGAACAAGCAATTGCATGATATTGTTGTGCATAACTTTGATCTTAGACCCGGAGTTATCATAAAGTAAGTCGGTGAAAACGTTGTTTTGGCTTCCTACGATGTAAATGACTACATTGTGTTCCAGAGACCTGCAACTCAAAAGACCGATATACCAAGAGACAAGCACTGATGGGCATTTTGGGCGACAATTACCCATTTTTACTTGGGAATTTCACCGCAACATCAAGTTACCTGATGGATTATAAACATTTTCTAGTCGTATTTTGTGCCAGTATTCTATGTACATGTTACTTTTGCAGTGTTCGATTGCTTAAGTAGCGCTATATAATTGCCTCATGGTGCTCAAACTTTTTTTTTTCTGTTTTTGCTCTGTGATCATTTAACATCTTTACCACATTTCTTTTTGAAAATCATTTCCTCAAAAACAGGTCATCATTTCTCGTCCTTTTTATACTTAATTACTGCAATTGGGGAAGTACTTACTGACCATGACACTGCAATTCCTTTTTAGAGAACTAGGCATTGTTTGATCGAACTACGCTGTTGCAAATTGCAATTGACAAACTAATATCTTCACATCTTTGTATTGCATTACAAATTCGTTTCGTTGTCTGTTTCTTTTAAATTATCTGTAATTTCAATGATAGTGCGATTAATTTTATGTCCTTTTGAAGGCTTACATCTATAACTGTTCCTGTCCTGACCTATTATTTGTTGGTGTGTTTGCACTCATTGTTTTTATATACGCACTACTTAGTGTTTACATGGAATGTCCTGCTGCTGCAAAAATTGATTGATCGTAACCATTCTGTACATCTCAAATGCATGACTGATATTTCGTCAATGTTGCAAAATGACACGTTTATTGTTTATGCTAGGTATGTTATAGTTAGTGGGCAGACTTCGGATTTTAAGGAAATTTCAAAATATGACCCCTTCCTGTAACGATTTTACATCTCTATTTTACGTTTGAGTTGTTTGTGCACAATTTTCTCTGTATAGAGTATGAAGATGTATTCATTGTAAATGCGATTATAGTCATTATTGTGTTGGTGCTTTTGTATTTGAATGTGTATGAGCGGTGCAATAAATGTGCAAAAGACAAAAAATGTTGCTTGGTGATACTTTGATCTGAGTGCGGCTGTAGGTTCTGGATGATTTTTGTGAATTTTGGTGACGTTTTCACTTACTTTATGGAGTTTCGGGTTGTTGGTGGCTGCTCTGGTTTATGTTGGGTTGCTTTCGTGGTCAATTTCTTGAAAGTTAGTTGGCTACTAGATGCATAGTGATTGTTTGTGGTTGCATTTGTCGTTTTCTCTTAGTTTTTTTTGCAGTTCGATAGTTGTGTTATGGCTTAGTCAATATTTTTGGTCGTAATGGTATCATTTCTTGGTTAGTTGAGTATCTTTCTGCTTGGTGTTGGCACATTTGCGCAGTTCTATGTGGTTTTTAACTTTTGGAAGATGCTTCGCACTTCTTGCTGATTGGTGGTACTTCTGGTGTTATTTCGTGCATTTCTTCAAATAATCTGTTTTTTGTTGCAGGGTGATGCTGGGTTGACAGGGAGAAAGATCATTGTGGACACTTACGGAGGTTGGGGAGCACATGGAGGTGGTGCTTTTTCTGGAAAAGATTTTTCGAAAGTGGACAGATCAGCAGCTTACGCGGCAAGATGGGTGGCTAAATCTCTGGTGGCCGCAAAGCTATGCAGACGAGCGTTAGTTCAGGTAAATACTAATTGTGCTTTTACGACGTGTTCAGTAGATGTGCTACTACTTTCTTTTTTTTCGTACGACTCAATAATACAGGCCGGTTAGCTCAGTTGGTAAGCGGAGTCAGTGCGGGAGGTCTGGGGTTTGATTCCCGGACTGGTCAAATCGGACACAGTGTCGCCAACGGCTCGCCACCGTTGCGACGTTTCTTGGAGCTGTGTTGCCCAGGCGCTACGCAGCGGAGAAGAGCCCCGCCATTCGTTACACGCTTCGGCGTAATACCGCGAGTGTAATGAAGATTTGATTTACTAGCTCCCGTTGTTCAGGGGCTTACGAATTTTGTAATACATGATCATTTGTGTAGTTAAAGAGGTAAAATAAAAAAGGGTCGAGCTGTACGGTTTAGTCAACTGGTTTTCAACTACAGAATTAAACTTGCCGATGGTTTTTTCTCTATGTTTGTAGTTTAAAAGGGTAGACTTAATTTTGAACTTTTTTCAGGTGTCATACGCCATTGGAATAGCTGAACCTCTTGCTGTCTATGTTACTTCATACGGAACATCTTCTCTTTCAAACGCCCAGTTGCTTAAAGTTATCAATGACAATTTTGATTTGAGGCCCGGGGTCATCGTGAGGTAGGTTTTGGTGAAGTTTTAGCATTATTTCTCACTCTGATCACGCAGGAGTAAGGTTTGAATGTCCCAAGCAATGGTGTGTTTGTTGTTGCCTTTCAAAATCAAGCCATAAGTACTGACTGATTTGCATCTTTATCTTAACCATCAACTTCTGCTGCTCACCATCAGTTCAGTTGTTCCAAACTTTTTAAGTAGCGGTTTCCTTTAGAAAAATTATCAAGCTCACGGACCCCAAAAATTTTGATTTTCACATCAACCAATGTTTTGCTAAATTGAGCCCGCATTAAAATAGCGCTTAAATAAATTTTATTAATATTGATAGTGAAACCTCAACCAGTCTTTTGGACAAGTAGCTTCAGGTGTTTCATCTGCTAACAACTGGCGTTAAACCTGTAAAGTTAGTGCGATCATGAATTTTATTCTCTGTCTAGGCAAACCTCATTTTGCAAAGTAAGTGTTACCAAGCACCTTGTTTTTAGGGATCTCCATTTGCGAAAACCTGTGTACCATAAGACCGCATGCTATGGTCATTTTGGACGTCCTGAATTCAAATGGGAACAACCGAAAGAACTCAACATTTGTCCTGAGATTAAAGCTGCTCTAAAGTGCTCTCCACCGAAAAACAAACGTGCCAAGTTTAATTCACATTAAGCTTGCGCTGTATTGCGTGGACTGACGTCTAATTTATTGTACATTGCGTAATGCGTATGCGATAGGTGTATTATAATTGACGAACTGAACAAAACGCTTAGGAATGAAAACCAATTATGGATGAGCGATTGCTTCTCAAGAATGAAGTCCAAATGTTGCCCAATTGCCAGCCGCTAATGCCGAAATAAATTACCTTTTGTTTAGCATTGCATTGTGAATGCTGGCCCCATACGCATAGTTTGCTCCTTCAAAATTTTTTGCGGTTTTTATCATTTTTCAAAATTTTTTGTTTTAGATATTTTCAGTGCATTTTGTAACGTTTCGCTTAACTAGTTTAGTATCTCAAAATTAAAAGTTTTGCATACTTAGCCGTACTTGTTGTGAATGACTTGTGAGTAATGCTCACCGAAAAGAGATCGCTAGTAGTATTTTTGGGAGAAAATTTTCTGCAGTTGTTCAATACAACGCTATCGGCGCGGGAGGTCTGGGCTTCGATTCTCCAGCCGGTCAAATCGGACATGGAGTCGCCAATGTTGCGACGTTTCTTCGGAGCTGTGTCGCCCTGGTGCTCAGCCACGGAATGGGTCCCGCCACTCGTTACCCGCTTCGGCGTAATACCGCGAGTATAATGATTTTATTTAAAGTTATTTCAGCTGTAGCAGCTTTTTTGGTAGTGAGCTCCCTACGTCTCTTCAAACGTAGGTAACTTGTTTTTGTCATATTGTGTAACAAGGCTTACAGTCAGAGATGGGCATTTATCGAGATAATTTATCGGCGATCATTTATTATCGTTATCGCTCATAATAGTTTTGATTTATCGATTACCGTTATCGCGATAAACGATTCGTTATGCACACAGCGCTCAAAGTCGGTGAGTTTGCGCTATAAAAAAATACACGGTGTCCATAAGGTCTTGTTACTTTAAAAAAATATCTCTTTGTTTTGTTTAATGCCGCGGTTAAGTTCGTTAGCTGCTCTCTCATCTTGAAAAATCTAGAAAAACATTTTTGCAATTTGACTAACCAAAAAGACATCGTCAAACATGTTACCAATTGACCGCAACATTTATTGGAAAAATTATCGGCGATAATTTATCGATTACCGATATCGCTTTAAGAAATTGAGATTTATCGGTATCGCCCTGGGCTTTTTTGACATCATCGATTATTGTTATCGCTTTAGTGCAGAAAGGTTTATCGTGCCCATCACTGCTTACAGTTTCGACAAAAGTCCATTGCATGCAGTAAATATCTTTAATCACCATTCTCTCTGGTAGAGTAACAAGTCCTTCTTGCTGCCTTAGCAGCAGCCGCAGTCTTTATGATGACCTTATCACTCTGCTACTGCCGCGAAAGTATTTGACGGCAAGAGCTTTTACTTTTGCTTTTATTGATTTTAAGTTGGCTTAAACGAAATCAAAAGCTTGAATTAGCCATTAAATATGTCGTTTCTTACCATCCCCGATTCGGAGACTTGAAATCGGTTTTGTAATCCTTCAACACCGAAAATAAGGGTGTGGTTCGATTTAATGCTGAATAGTAATACCCAACCTTACACTCTGAAGAAGAATACCATGTGAAAGCTTTTAAATTTAATCAAACTATTCATCTTAACACGATTTGTGATCACGGCCGGAAACGTACCAACTTCGTTGGGAAGCAATGCACACACATAACTCGAGTTGTTTTAGTTGGCTTAAGCCCGCAAAACTGGAAAAAAGTAATAAAGTATCTGCATACAGTGGCTTAACAAGAAGTTTTAAAAGGGAGAGGGGGAGGCTTATAGTACAAAAGCCATGAAAATAGTCTGGCATATTTCGGTCTTTTGGCAACATTTCATTTTTTACTGAAAATAAAAGTCAAATGGAGGACAGGGCATGGCAAAACGGCTCTCCTCTTAAATTCGCTCTTTTAGTTATATTTTCTCCTGAATTTGGTTGTTGCGTTTAATGATAAAAAGTACCCGCATCTCGATTGTACCAGCGTCGGCATTTGCACAACTTTTTTTGAGAAGATGTTAAATGGCTAAATTATGTTTTCAGCTCAGAAGGCCGAGTGGCAAGAGCGTCCGCCTCAGAAGCTGTAGACTTGAGTTTGATTCCAAGTCTGGTCAAACCAATGACTTTAAAATTGGTATTCACAGCTTTCCTGCTTGACGTACAGCATTAAGTGGACAGTGTGAAGAACAAGCAGCAAGTTTACCTAATGTGCCGTTGGGAAAAGCACTTAGCGGAATTCCCCCATCTTGGTGTGGTAGACAGATGGCCGGCAACTCAACGAGCCCGTAGAAGCGCATTAATCGCTTTCTCTTGATAGAAGGATGAATATACAACTAAATACAAATAGCCTACATCACATTGTATCAGCAGCTCAAAAACGAAGCTAGAAAGGAGATAAAAATAGACCTTTTCTTTTGTGACTCAATTAGGTTGTCAGCAAAATCATTGCTCCAAAATCCATGTTCTAGCCTAATTCTCAAAAACGGAAAAGCACAGGCTGGCTATATAGTCTACTTGGAAATCCATTCTGGAAAATTAAGCCCAAGTTTTAGGTGTTCGGGGTGCGGAGAAGCACAAAAGCAAAAACATAACTTAAATGACGATTTAAAATACAGTCAGGCCTACAAGAATGAAGATTGGTGAGGTTTCACACCGGCACCACCTCCAATGTCGGAGAAAAAATATTTTCAAATATGAAAAGAGTGTCAAATCTGGTGAGTAGTTGTGAGCACTTGAGCACACATAAAAGTCGTGTTTTTTTTTTTTTTTTCTTGTTCATGTTCCAAGTTTTCCAAGCCACAAAACTGTAGCCTAGATTTTTACGTTGGTGAAGTATGCGCATCATGGAAGATGACCGAGTTGCCCATCGAACCCACAAAGGCAGTTGCGGAGCCCAATGCACCAACCACTCGGCTAACTCGATTATGTGCTGACGTGAAGTCATGTGACTTTGATTGTGCTGTGCAAGTTGCAATACTGCCACCTTACGGCAAAAATCAAATCTTCACTACTAGCTCTATTACGCAGAAGCGTGTATGGTAACAAGGGCGGGCTCCATCTTAGCGGCTTAACGTCTGCTGAGCAGCACAGCTCCAAAGAAACCTTGTAGACGTTAGCAGTGATGGGCACGATAAACCTTTCTGTACTAAAACGATAATCGATGATGTCAGAACAATACTGGACGATACCGATAATCGATGAATCTCAGTTTCTTAAAGGGATATCGGTAATCGATGAGTTATCGCCGATAAATTTTTCCGATAAATGCTGCGGTAAATTTTCAATGTGTTCGACAAAGTTTTTTGTGCAGGTCAAATATCGCAAAACTGTTTTTCTAGATTTTTCAAGAAAAGAGAGCAGTTCACTCTGCCGTGGCATTAAATAAAACGAAGAGACATTTTTTTAAATTGCAACAAGACTTTATATGGACACCGTGTATTTTTTCCATATCGCCAACTCACTATAGCTATGAACAATGTGTGCAAAAAGAATTGTTTATCGCGATAATTTATCGGCAATAACAAACAATATTGCGAAAACGATATCGGTAATGGATAAATCAAAACTATTTTGAGCGATAACGATAATCGGTAATAAATTATCGCCGATAACTATCGCCAATACTTTATCTCGATAAATGCCATCTCTGGACGTTGGTGGCGAGACGTTGGCGACGCTGTGTCCGATTTGACTAACAATAAGAAATTGTCACAAAATATGAGGAACCCACGCCTTTATTCAATCCAGCATTCAGCAAAATAAAACAAAAAGTAATAATAAACACAAGAAATGGCAGTCTTGAACACAAACGAATACCTAATTTAATGAAATTAAAGCAGTTGCAAACGCTACTCAGAGATGGACGGGATTAACTTATTGAGACATGTTGTGTGATCTGGTTCAGCTGCTTTATAAAAACACGAAATCAAGTTTCACATTAAACTGCAGACAGTGAACACTGTTTCGACCTATCAGGTCTCATCAGTGCAATTGGTGTGACCGACATTTACTCTAGGCAATATATACCTGAGAGAGAAGGAATTTTTTGCTTGTGGTTTGTAACTGTACCAGTTACCAAAACCTGAAAGAAAACCTTTCTGCCCAACCCGTTTGCACGTGAAAAAGAGGGGGACAAAGCAGGTACTGTGTCTGTGCATGCAGCCCAGAAAACACAGTGAATGTCAGTGTTTCGGTCACAATTTGTAACACAAATACAAATGCGCAAGTATGTATACAAAACTGCAGAGAGTGAACACTGTTTCGATCTATCAGGTCTCATCAGTGCAGTTGGTGTGACCGACAGTTACTCAAGGCAATATATACCTGAGAATTTGTATTGTATTTAGTTGCATATTTATCCTCCTATCACGAGAAAGCAATCAATGCGCTATACGAGCTCGCTTAGGAGTTGCCGGTCATCTGTTTACCATACTAAGATGAGGGAATCCCGCTAAGTGCCTTTCTGACCGGCACAACAAGTAAACTTGCCGGCTTGTTCTCCACTCTGTCCCTTTAATGCTGAGTGTCAAGAAGGGAAGCTATCAATACCAATTTGAAGTCATTGGTTTGACCCGACTTGGAATCGAACCCAAGTTTACCGCTCCCGAGGCGGACGCTCTTACCACTCGACCATCTGCGCTGTTTAGGAATTTAAGCAAAAAATTTGTCGGTGAGCTATATATTGCCTTGAGTAAACGTCGGTCGCACCAACTGCACTGATGAGACCTAATAGACCGAAACAGTGTTCACTCTCTGCAGTTTTGTATACATACTTGCGCATTTGTATTTGTGTTACAAATTGTGACCTAAGCGCTGACATTCACTGTGTTTTCTGGGCTGCATGCACAGACACAGTACCTGCTTTGTCCCCCGCTTTTTCACGTGCGAACGGGTTGGTCGGAGAGTTTTTTTTTTGCAGATTTTGGTAACTGGTACAGTTACAAACCACAAGCAAAAAATTCCTTCTCTCTCAAGTATATATTGCCTAGAGTAAATGTCGGTCACATCAACTCCACTGATGAGACCTGATAGGTCGAAACAGTGTTCACTATCTGCAGTTTTGTATGCATACTTGCGCATTTGCATTTGTTTTAAGTTTCATATTTTTATTACAAAAATATAAGAGCCAATAATATTTGCATAGTTTCGACTTGGTTTGATTTATTCTTTAAGCATTGTCAATTTTATATAGAATTTATGTTTGAATAAGTTTGTATTCTATTTGAATAAGATTGACAAAGATTTAGGTATAAATCAAAACGTCACGAAAATATTCGAAGATCTCACATGGTAAGTCTCCAAAATCAAAACCTCAAAGTAGCATACCCGTACTCCAAAGCTTCACACTAATCACTTGGCAATACTGCACTGATAAAAAGTGTTTTTTTTAAATTAACATTTTTCAAACGCCCTCGTTTTTTCTGGAAATTTACCACAACCACGCGACAAAAAAGACTAGCAGGCTACTGCACATAAATTTCAGAAGAAAAAGGTGAATAAAGGATAGCATTCGTTTGATGATAACTTAACCAAGAGTTTGCGACTTAATGGTGAATTTATTGCCACATGGACTCTTGATATTCCTTAATCGATTTAGCTCTGCAAAATCTTTCTTTGACTCTCATTTTAAATTTCGGAGGAATGAGAAATTGACCAGACCTGAAAAGAGTTTTTGTATTAAAGGCTATTCTGAAATGCCATTCTAACCTGCATTGCTAACTCATACTTGGCGCATTCTTCAGATATCTTGGGAGCATCAGGAGATTCTGGTTCTAGATGAAAGCGCTGGAGCATGGTAACTATTAGGAAGAAGATTTCCATTCTTGCGATTGACTCCCCCATGCAGTATCGAGATCCTGCAAAAAAAACTAGGTCAGACTAAATGTCAATATACCCACTTCCTACTATCTGGTGGCTGGTTAGCTCAGTTGTAAGCACACTTTATCGGTGCGGGAGATCCGGGGTTCGAAACTCGGATCGGTCAAATGAAACGCGAAGGCGCCAACGGCTCACGATCGCTGCGACGTTTCTTCGGAACTGTGCTGTCCAAGCGCTAAGCTGCGGAGTTGAGCCCCACCGCGTGTTACACGCTTCGACATAATAACTCGAGTATCATGAAGATTTGATTTTGAATTGAACTCCATTAATCCATCCTAAAAACAGAAAAATAAGCCCTTATGTCGAGACGATTGAAACATAGCATAAATAAGCCAACTCTACAGTTACAGATAAGCAGATATTTCTGTTGACTAAAATAAATGAAAGATGTTTCCGTTTTCGCAAAATTTTTGATTGTTTTCTCGAGACAACAAGAAACGGTTACAAGCGGAGTGAGTGTAGGTCTGGAGCTAGGGCCGGATTTAGACAATGAGAGGCTCTAGGCCAGAGATGTCCAACCTTTTTATTTAATGGGTCGCATTGCTAACCAAAATATATAACTGGGCTGCAAAACCATCAGAATGGCTCAGTACAATGGAAAAATTACTTTGATGGCGATTCGCAGCGTTTTTAGCATGAAGAACACCTCGTTGGTTTTGCAGGAAACGAAAGATTTCTATAGTAATCAGAGGTGCACTCAGATTTTGATAAAAAGATGGGGGCGCAACTGAAAGCCTGGAGGCGTATTTCCCAGCCTTCCAAAGAATTTTTTGCGATTTTCACGCAAAAAACACAAATTTTCGCGAAAATATCTGCACGCGCTTGTGAAAAAATGTGAAAAAATATCTGCACACACAATGTCTTATACTGGTACCTGCAAGCGCGTGCGGTCACTATAGACAACCAACACGAAATACAAAAATATATCAGTAGCCGATGCTCGATGTCTGAGAGTAGAAGTTTGACTAAAATAAATGAAAGGAGGCTGCAACCATTATTATTTCTAGTAATCGTAAACTAACAGTTAGATTTTAGCAGCTTATTACAAATTTCTTGAACGCCAGAGCCAACGGGGAGGGGCATGGCACGGTGCCCCTCTGCGTGAGTCTATGATTGTAATCTAAAAATTGATGCTTGGCGGCCTAATGCCTACAGCGTCGACTTTTTGAAAATCGACGGCGCATCGGCTAACGCCAACGAAAAGTTGAAGGCGTCATCAATTGGCACCGTCAAGTTAGCGGCGTCAACACATACCACTGCAAATAACTATATGTCAAAAATGCTAATTCAGTTTTAGCACGATGGTTTTCACTCAAAGCCACGTCCAAAACATTAAAATAATTTTTATGAGCAAACGGTGCGTTTTAGGAAAAATCAAAAAATTTTCAAGATGATAACATGTCTTATAATTAAGACTACTACAAACGTGTTCTCTACGAAAGATACTATGCGACACACCATACAGTTCCAACAGCTAACAAAAGATTTTTCAAAGTAGTTCATGTTTAAACAGTGCTTCAAATCAAAAAAGTGCAGAGTTTCAAGCAGATTTGATCACCGTCATAGAAAGCGTTTCCAAATATGAGCTGGCTATTATTGTAAAAAGGTTATTAGGCTGATCAATGACTTGAAATTGTTTATGTTAATTATTTTATTTATTAAATATAAAGTATTTTGGTTAAACTACACGAAGGCTCTAGCGCTCACTGCTTGATAAATTTGTTTAAATTTTTTTTTCACTGCTAGTCGATAGTGGGCCGCAATGCGGCCTGCAGGTGGACATCCCTGCCCTAGGCTCTTTGATCAATGAGGCCATCGTGATAAGGTCTTGATGGTCAATCTCCCAAAAAAAGGTCTTTGTGGTTCAAGATGAGGCCCCTTATTTCTCCGAGGCCCTAGGCTTCAACCTGCCAAGCCTATTGGTAAGTCCAGCTCTGGTTTTAAATTCTCGATATCACAATTTACTGATAGAAATTCTCCCTAGCCTCAGTATTTAGTTAATTTAAATGCAGAATTGCAATCACCAATAGAAAATGGAATAACATAGGGCGATTTTTGAAATTTTCCGTTCTGATCAAGAAACCTTTCCGGTCGGAATTCTTCGGGTTCATCCCACAATGCCGGGTCGTGATGGATGGCGTAAAAGTTTGATATGACTTGAGTACCCTAAACAAATAACCTGAATTACACTGCCCTCATGAAGATTCAACAAAAGTCAATTGAGCTACTATGTAGGCATTAGTATCAATATCTGATATAGTGAAGCTAGTCACTGCATACAACCGAATTCAGAAGAACTGTAATTAAGGGAGACAGCAAAGTGAGCGTGCGATCTTGAATCAGCAGACATCAGAAATATGCATCAAATACGATCGGCTTCGACCGCAAATAAATCCCGAGACGAAGGATCTGTCACCTGCACGGTTCAGCTATAATGTTGCTGACTTAGTAAATGTAAGCAGTGTTAAAACGTTGGGGAAAGTGCCGATCCAATTTTTTTTCCTTTTGTGATTGACTGTCTGCGCATTTGAACCAGTATTATCTGTTCGTTGTTAGTTGTTGAATCTTACCACAAGCGAGATCTGGTATTTTCAGCAGGTTGTATTCTCTCAACTGCTAATCAAACGCTTCACTACAAAACTGTCTGAACTCATCCAAATTTAAAAAAGAAACAGTTACGAAGTTGAAGTGCATGCGAGTATCAGTTACAAAATCTTAGGTTCAGAAAACTCATACCAGTCACTCTTAAATTTCGTTGAAATTAAGAACAGTTATTTCTTGGTAACGAAGTAAAGTCAACAAAGGCAAAATTAAGCAACTGCAGTTAGTTTGTCAGTAGATCTCCATAAAACAGAACAATGCTATTTATTGAAAATCAATGGCATAGTTTCGCGCTTAGCAGTGTCACTTGGTCTAGCTTTAGTAGCATCTAACTGAGATAAAACTATTGATAAAAAGTGGCAAATGCAGGGGGAGCCGGAGCACCTGTGGGTGCTTCCCACACAGCCCTCTTTCGATATTCGTCGAAAACCGTTGGACTGTCCCTCAGATTCTCCAACAAAAATTTGCTTTTTTGCGGAAAATCTCCATTATGCTCCCCAACCCCACAAATTTTCTGCGTAGGCTCTTGTAGATAAAGTATTAAAGTAAACATTAATTATTTTACTGAGGAAAACTAGGGCACAGCGAGCTTTTATTTTTTGAGTCAGCAGCCACTCTTAAGATGTGTTACATGCGATCTGCTCGAGCTGTGAATCGAACCCATCTCGCAGGATGTGTAACCCATTCGCGGTAAGGTGCTGGCAAAGTGTTGGTAGGCCTACTTTGCAGTAAAAGCTCTTTTTACGCTTTGCACGTTTTATATAACGACGAGATTACTTAACCGACTGTCATTTGGATTGGTGGTTGAGAAAAGCCGTCGACTGATTTACCAAAAATGAAGTATTGAGTGAGGAGCGACTTAAACTTTATACTGTATTGTGCCTGTTTTTCTTGGCTCCTAATCTGAAAGAACAGATGAAGCGGAAAGGTAAGGTATTGCTTGAATTTACAAGACTTAGTGATAGTCGCTATTACTGCTATTACGATGATGTTGATGAGATTAAAACAGTGAAGCTTTTGCTATCATTATACCGCAAAGACCCATTGCAAACTGAGTCCCCAAGCTAAAAGCATACCCAAAGGGCAGGCTAATTATGGGCCCAACAAAAGAAAACTTCACACCTTTTAAATATTTACCTATAAACCATGCGATTACCGGTAGTTTCCATTTAGCAGATACATATCTCACGCTATATCATACTGCAAGTAATGCATACGCTTAGTCGTTACAGGTACTTGAGAATGGCTGTAAGCCAAGACATAGTTTGAAGTGGGTTGAAATTGGTTTGACAAATTACGCTCAATAATGAACAGCATAAGTGGCTGTCAAAAAGATTCACCACCAAAAATTCTGAGTATATTTTTAACAAAAATTTACTTTCTGAAAATGTGTTATGTCTCAAACCAATTAAATGTAAGTTCTTCTTACTTTTGGAATGTCGTATCCCATTAGTTTGGTATCTTGCAAAGTTCGATGCGCTAGTCCCAATGAGCCAGGAGTTCTGTACCTGAACATTTCTTGCAAAAAGGCCTGCAATAAAATTGAAAAACATAAATACACAGAGAGAAAATCCACAAAAAATGAATTGTTTGAAGACAGATCTTCAAGTGTAATATTATTTTTGAGTGTTTGGAGCGTTATAATAACCGCTGATATAAACGTTATAAGGTCTCCGAGTCGCAGTCAAAACAACTCTTGTAGGAGATTTTTAGCATTTTTTCGGAAGATTCAAAACCAAACGGTTGGCGTTGTTGAAGACTTCGTCATCGGTGTGGGAGGTATTCGGTTCAATTCCGGGGCCGGTCAAACGTGACACAGTCGCAGTGTTGCCAACGGCTCGCCACCGCTGCGATGTTTCTTCGGAGCTGTGTCGCCCAGGCGCTTAGATGCGGAGATGGGGCCCACCACTCGTTATACGCTTCGGCGTAATATGGCGAGTATACTGAAGATTTTGAACCATTTGATCTTTCACCTCTTGATAACTTTTCTAACAATTCGATAGTAAGATAACTTTTCTAACAATTCGATAGTAAGTTGTAGAAAAATGCGGTAAATTCGGGTTTGAGTTCTGTGAGTGGACTTACCCTAGTGTAATGCATCTCGTCCATGTGAAACATTTTCGGTCTGGCATCTGGTCCAATGACTCTGTCTATTTCTTTTTGAATCTGAAAAAAGGAAACAAAATCGTAGAAACGTTAAAACTGGTCACACAATTCGGTAATCAATATCCTTTCGTGACTACCCGAGGACGTTGGTGTTCAGTTTATCGTGGGGAGTTACCACACTCACAACGGCATTGATTTTACTTTTACATATTTCAGCTCAGTTGTTACTGCAGAAGCCTTGCAGTTGCTAGTTATCAGTCTTCGACATTACCAACAAGTTGCGGCCAAGTTTGATGCCCAAAATAAGAATCTTTTTATGAAATTTGTTTTATCTTATAGCAATAGCCTACTCCATCTCTAGTTTCTAGTCGCAACTTTTTGAGCTGCGTTTTAACGTAAAACTTTGTAGAAGATTTTTCAGTGTTAGTTTAATCGACTATCGTTATCACTTATTGCGAATACAGCGCGATGGGGCTAAGCGAGCTCACCGTCCTTAAGTTTTTGATTACGTGCTGTAGGCTATATTCATGCGTTAGCACTTATGTATTCCTAGACGCGTATTTTTATGTTCTCACCCCCTTCGGAATATGCCCCTGTGCTGTACCTTCTTTTGTGCTTCCGTTCTGTTGATCAAGAATATTAAAATCCATTTGATAGTTGTTCCCGTTGTATCGGTTCCAGCTACAAAAATGTCTCGAACATTTCCTCTTAATTCTTCCTCTGCATAAAGCAAAAGTTTTATAAGTAACTTGAAACGGGAAATTATTAATCTGCTTCAGTTGATAAAACAAATCTATGTTGTGCGTCAGGTCCGATTCTTTTGTTCGATTTCGGGCTTGTATTTTTTCACTGAGTGATTACAATATTGGTGAGTTTGGGTAAGATTTTGGTTTTTCGCGTTAAGACGTGTTTGGGTTTTTTCGGAAGCTTCAGCTGGTCGAACTCCTAATATCGCGTATTCAAATTATAGTTGGCAGCAAGCTGGTTGATATTCCTCTGCTGGTCGCCATAGTTATTATCTATTATCTACTGCAATTTTTGACGACTGAAGCTAAAGCTTGTGCACCTTTACTTAATCCTGGCTACACATGACGTACTTTCAAAAAACTTTGGTTATTAAATATACCGCTACAAACTTCTATATTAAGGTAGATTTGCAAAATAATTAAAAACTAGCACTTACAACGTAAATACTTAAAATTAAGGCGGTAATTAATTCACGAAGGATCTACTACACACTCACTCCTACCTGTGTAAAAACTATTTTTGTCTTGTTTATTTTTCTCAATTTCCAGCAAGTAGGCATCGATGAAATCACGATACTCGTACGCATCCAAACCCTTCTTGTGTTCATCCACGATTGGAATTAACAATGTGTAAAGCTGGAACATAAACAGCCGGTTTGCTCAACTGTTAAGACGTTGCTATCGGTGCGGTAGATCTTGGGTTCAAATCCCAGGTCGGCCAAATCGGGCACAGTGTGGTCAACTGTTCGACATCGCTGCGATGTTTCTTCGGAGCTGTGTTGCTCAGACGCTAAGCGTCGTAGGTAGCCCCTGCCACTCGCTACACGCTTCGGCGTAATACCGCGAGTATAACAGCCTAAACATCTTATCTTTTTTTGATTTGATTTTAAAGCTGGAACATAACTGTAACACATCATAAAAAAATCGCAACAAATAAGCAACATTTTTGTTAATTATTATTGGCATATTTATCCTCCTATCACGAGAAAGCGACGAAGCGCTGTACGAGCTCGCTTAGGATTTGCCGGCCATCTGCCTACCACACTAAGATGGGGGAATCCCGTTAAGTGCCTTTCCCAACGGCACAACTAGTAAACTTGCCGGCTTGTTCTCCACACTGTCCCTTAAATGCTAAACGTCATACAGGGAAGCTGTGAATACCAATTTTAAAGTCATTGGTTTGACCAGACTCGGAATCGAACCCCAAGTCTACCGATCCAGAAGCAGACGCTCCATACCACTCGGCCATCTTGATCGGTTATCATCTGATCAATTAACATACTACCAACAAAAATAAACGTTCGCGAAACGAGAATCAAAGAAAAATACCTTTCCATTTTATAACGACGAACGTGATAGATTTTTTGTTGAGGTGCTCAGTTGCTCACACCCTAATGAGACTTGATTAGCCTACTTCCTAATAAGACTTACCGGCTTCAACAACATCAATTTTTTGATACTAAACGTGCTAAAAAAGCTAATGAGTGCTCACTAGGCTTAGACATACCTTGTCCGTTGCTTTTTTTAATGAATCCGACAACCCAGAGAAATAAGGCAGTTTTTGAAGAAATGGAGCAAGCATCATCAACTAAAAATAAAGAAAAAAAACGGTATTTGATCCACCAAAAAAGCTTTTGATAAGCACCTATGCCTACTAAAGATAAGCCAGTGACAAGACTAAACCATTTATACAAAACTCACGACTAGCCGTTTCAAGTTTTTGAAAGACTTTCAAGAATGTAATACAGTTTTTTTTTTCAGTTTTATCAAATGATAAACAGTTAACGATATTCCGGTTGCTTTTTAGTTTTCAAATCATCGAACTTTTGTACATTTTGGATGAGCATCGGTAGATTAACTCAGAAACCGCATTTGACAGCGCTTTTGAGCCCAGTTTTGACAAATAACGTCTACTCATTTCGATTTTACTTTTTCACTTTTATCCTTCTGTCACGAGAAAGCGAAGGAGGCGCTGATGCATAGAACGAGCTTATGCTCGCTTAGGAGTTGCCTTTGTTTCTGAGTTTTCCGGTTGAGCTTTGCTTCTGACTTCTTTAAGTTGCTGCTTGCTAGATTCTACTTCTACCAAGCAGAAATAATTGTCGTGAAGCATCTTATCCAAAGACGCAACAACGAGGCTTTGGTGGGAGTTGAACCTTCAACCTTGCAATCATGGCCATCGTAAAAACGACGATCCGAACCACTTACGCCACGTTGCCAATTTCTGAATGGACTTCGGTAACGTAATATTCGCATGTTCTTTTTCGAAAACCGGAAAAAGAATGCTCACAAATTTTGCCCGGTCAGAGCAAATCCATTGTGGATGCGTTATGCCTTCGTAGAAATGAGGCTTAAAACGTAGTTTCAAATAATGTGTGAATTTTTATTTCAAAGTATTTTTTGCAACTTACCATAAAAGCATCGGAGTTGTCAGCAAACCAGTCCACCAAGGTCTTTGCAACAGTGATAAATTCGACATCAGAATAGTCGTATCGCTGACCGAAACAAAATCCACAAATCACATTTGCCACCGCATGTGTCACCAGGGTCTGAAAAATCGCTTAAAAATAAAATAGAAAGACTGGAAAAATGCAAGCACTTACCGAAATGTCAAAACTCCTGTCCATCACAAGTTGCAGAGCAGAACATAAATGAATCATTTCATCCTACATAAAATTCGAATAAACAATTTCACTTTAAATTTGCTAAAAACTTCTTTTTTTTTAAACTCTCCACCAGAAAACGCAATATTAAACACTTACAAACCCTCAAAATTAGGTTAGTCAACCCGATTTTCCTCATGTTAAAACAATTTATTGTGGGCTTGAAACCTATTGCAGCACTCAGCTTTTCATGACAACACAGAGTGTTAAAACATCGGGTCAAGTATCTGATATGCTGTTTTCTTGCTTCTTCAACTCGGATTCTCCAAAATCTGCATTTTAGTTCATTTGAAATTGCAATTTTTTCCTGTCAGGAATTTGTTTGTAACAAACTGTCGAGATATATATCATTCAACATTGCTGATGACAAACTACAATAGGAAGATTTGCATAGAGTTAACTGCGTTCAATTGATAGCAATCATAGTCAGATATACTTAAAAATAAGCAATTTTATGAAAATGTGGCTTATTTTTCCGGCTTCATGTTTAGTTTCATGGCTAAATAACGTTAAGTTTCCTGCATGTGAAGCTACTTTTGCACTCGGTTATAGGCCTATTGTACTTTGAAGGTCTTTTTGTGATTCGAAGTCAAAAGTTTGTTCAATAGCTTAACCCTAGTGTGTGCGCAGATTAATTTGTTTAAAATTAAGCCTATATTAATGTTTTCTGTGTAGGTAATCGTCATGGAAAGCAACGAAGACGTTATCAGAGGAACATTCAGCAAGGGGAGAGGTTAAAAATCATACTAACATATAGGAGTAAGGTATGGCATAGACCAAGGGTTCCCAAACTGGGGTACATTTTGACTTTAAGGGGTATATTAGGTTATATTTTTTATTACCTGATGTTAATAATTAGGGCCATGATTAGCGCCGGACGCACCTATTGGAAGAGCAAAAAAAAGGTGGAAATTGGACTTCAGCGGACGCGATAACCTTTTTTTATTTTTATTTTTTGGTCTACATTTGATTTGGGTGGAAAACTGGTCGCGATAGCCTTCGAAGAACCTGTCCTCCTTTTGCGCAGAGAAAATATGGTAAGCCTAGGTATATCATACTTTTGGGGGTACACGAGCGAATCCATAAATTGTCCAAGGGTACCTATGAATAGAAAGTTTGGGAAACCCTGGCATAGACCTGTGTCATTTTTGCGAAATTCGTCTTATTCAACCTGTTGCCGTTCAAATAAATCAAAATTTCCTAGGAAGTGTTTATAATTTTTTGTTTAAATTGATCTTCACGTAGGATTAGTCATCTTACCACAATGCGATCTTCCATGACCTTTTTTCCTGATCCAAGTTTTCTGAAAATCACGGTCCCAAACTTTCGGTTTTCTTTCCATTTTGGCCCATCAATTGCAAGTACTCCTGTGACAGAGTGTCATCAATACAAAAACATTATCAACTATGGGCTTACCAACTACCAAGATACTCTGATACCACTGAACAGACCTAATAAGGTTAAAACAGTGGCTGCCAGGAGATGGAGCAAAAACATCTCATGAAATTTTAGAATTAATGTAGGCGTACTTAAAAACAAATGCGAAGTTGCTAACAACTTGTTTTTTTTCAAAATTTTGTTTCGGTCATTTGATCAATTTTAGCAAAATTTGCCCAATTTTTTTCTATCAACTCGATTATATTTCGGTCAAGTTTCTAGGCCTCATGTAGTGATTTACATAAAAAAAAAGGTCTCCATCTTGCATACGGCAACTATGTAGCCTTCGTGTGCTACATTTCTTCAATAATTCAAGTTTTTTTTCGGTCATTGTGACCGAAAGGGCCTAAAAAACCTAAAAAACTTCGGTCATTGCCAAAAAATTTCGATCAATGACCGACAAATGACCGAAAAAAAAAAAAAATTGGCTAACAACTACTAAAAATGGTCTTCCTAGCAGTCATGGAAAAACTTTAGGAGTAACTGAGGAAGAGATGCGATGAAACAGCGTCAATTTAAAAGCAAAGTTTTAGAGAACAGCAACAATGTTGAATGAAAGCCAAGAATGCAGCCGATACTTTATAAAATGCCTGTGCCTACGCTTCACCTGCTTTGTAAAGTTTCGTGCGATTTTGAGTTTGTCTGTTTGTTTTCGCGAGGCCAAATGAACTTGTTTTTATTTTTGAAATTAACATAACAGTAGGGTTTGTTAGTTGCAGGCCGTAACCAGGGGCGTGCTTGAAAAGGGGGGGGGGCCGCAATTTCCTGTTTCCGTTTCCACTGAAAATATCGGTGAAGACCAAAAAAAAAGGTCTTCACGTCTTTCGACGTCCAATTTACTCCCAAAATCAAGTGAAGACAAAAAAAGGTCTTTACGTTTTCCGACGTCCAATTTACCCCCTCAAAATCAAAAAAAAGGTCATCGTGTCCTCAGATGTCCTGTTTCCACTGCTCCCCTGACTGGAGATATATATCAGCTTATATTTCAGCGGGGGGGGGGGGGGTCGCGGACCCAGCGGACCCTCCCCCCTGGATGCGCCCCTGCCGTAACCAAGCGTAATTTAATCTGGCAACACCAAAGCATGCTTCCCAAGCTTAGTAGCAACCAAGCTATCAAGATTTTTGTCGTGGTAGTGTCACTGGTCAGCTTGAAATCGTTTCAGACAAGTGAGCAAGTGGAAGTAGCAAAAATCAGATGTTTACCTACCTTTATGCTACAAGATTTCATACTGCTCTACAAAATCACAAGTGCAAAACATGCATAACTTAATTTCTTGAATCTGCTATGATTAATCATGTTTTGAAAGTAAAAAGAAACTTTTTGTCACCTCTGTTTCCAGTAAATACATGAAATATTCCCGCGTGTGGTCTTCCGGCAAAAGCCGGACCTTTTTTCACAAATGCTTCATGAATTGATTCCAAGTCACTGAGAACGACGGTGAAATTAGTGAGCAGCTTCACCCCCATTATGGGGCCGTATTTTCTTCCCATTTTCTGAAATCACAAACCGTATAAGTCGGTAACCATTAACTGAGATCCATTACCTCTTAAAAGATCCACAAAGATGAGTCCCTGCGCCAAAATGCAAATACAATTTCAAAATCTTTTGGTAGGTCTGGCAATGCGTTCATTTAGCATTGATCGTTGATGTTCTCATAAAGAGGTTCATAAGTTTCGTAAAAATGCTTATGAATCCGCAGCCTCCAAAAGAGTAAGAGTTGATGGTAATACTCACTGCCCTATACAATATAAACATTCAATACAATGCGCGTTGAGGTTTAGAAAAAAAATTTCCAAATACAAATTGTTTAAATCGTTACTTTTTACTGCAAGTTCAACTAAAATTTCATGAAACGTGACTTTACCCAAACCAAATAACTCACCGTAAGCTCCAGGTCTGATCTAGGGTTGGCCAGTTTATGACCGATACCTAGTATTGGCAGACCTATCGGGCCAGGGGGGAAATTAGGGGGGCGTTTCAGCCATTGGTGAATTCCAAACATTAGAACAACTGCTGCTGTGAGTAAAATTGTAATATTTTCCTGGATGAATTGTAACACATGCGACGGGAGCATTTCTAGCAGCTTTTTAACTTCTTTTTTATAGCCTATATTGCCACAATGTTCTGCTCACAAACAATAAATGCAAAGTTTAGACTGATAATGAAATCTAAGGTGTTGCTAATGCTACAATCCTTGAAGTTGACTTGACCATAATCTGTTGCAACTTTGTTTAATTCTTGCTTTAAGCTGAAACAATCTTCTGAGAAAAAACGCGTCAGTGACGCTCAGCTGTCATGAAACTTTGAATCTGCCAAATGCAACCTTGCCCTGTAACTCTAGATAGAAACTATGACGAAATATCTCGTATTTTCGCTTTCACTCACGACAGTTCGCACACGATAGAAACTTGTTAAATTTGCATCAGATTTTCTCGGCCTGTCATCCCGATTAATTTTTGGCAATGCATATAATTAATAGCGCATATCATGAAATATCAACTCAATTGCTTAAATGTGGTAGTTATTTTAGTCGGCACGTGCCTCTGTCTCTGATAAATTATGTTTAATAGTTGCTGTACTTCCAGTACTCCACGTTATCCTATGGCACAGCTTGAAGCTTTTAGCAGCCAGTTTTTAGTGTTAATCACTATTGCTAAATTTCTTTTTGAAAAAAATTTTTTAATTAGGAACAAATCGGCCAAGTCTAGCCTAAAGAGCAAGACTTAAGAAAACCCAAAGTTGCAATGTTACAACGCGTATAGGAGATTGATTTATGCTGTCAGAAAAAATGTTTATTGAAATTCAACGTTTTTGGGTTGTTTTTAATATTTTTGATTAATTATTAAAAAATAATTTGCTAAAAGCACCTTTGGATGAACTTTTATGCCGATTGAGGTCTAGTCCATTTTAAAGCGTTTATAAACAGATTTTGAAGCTTTTGATATAAACCAATTTAAGAACAAGTTTAATCGCAGTTTTAAATGTCCTTATTATACAATCAACACTTTGATGCAGGTCTTGACACATTTGTTGGTATTCGTTCTAGTGTGCAGTACAGTAATCAATCGCCCAAGAAAAATCCATAAGCCCAAACCTAAAATAATCTGCTTAAATAATGGCTGTTTTACACGATCTTGTGATCCCGAAGCACATTCTTTTATTCATTTTCGACAAATGATTAAAATGTGAATAATCGTTTTTTTTTCAAAAATTGACCTTGAAAAATTCAACTTTGCACTTAGGAGGCTGCGAAGTGATCTTGCGCTCTTCGCTGGCGCAGCAACCCGAAATACGTTAAATGCGATCTGCGCGAGCTGTGAATCGAACCCGTTGTGGAGAATCTACTGCTTTGGCGTACCGCGAAGCTGCCTTACTAGCAGTACAAACTTTTTTACTTTGACTTTGCTATCAGCCCATTGCCAATATAACGTCAAAAGCGACAAAAAATATACCTGATATTATAGCGCAGCATCCTGAACTGATTAGCTTCAACAAACCAAGCTCAAGACTAGACCAAATTTGCGCAAGAGTGCGTAAATGTCATTCATCGTCGAGATAAAAGGCCATGAAGCTTTAAAAGGATTTAGTTTTTGTTTTGTGGTAAGTGTGATAAGCCCCTTGAACACTTTATAAACTTTATTCGCACAAAATGTGCAAAAAGCAATCATTCGGAAAACAGACTACCAAAATTTGACATTTCGACTTGCTAATTAGTCAATTTTATTCACAAAATAGCCTACTTATTTTAACGAGGTCAAACGCGAATTTTGCGACTTAATATAATGTGTACACAATTGAACTACTCTGTTATCTTTAAAGTTTAGCAAAGCTTATTTGGCCTTGACCTATAGGTCTATTATTGCGTTGAAATTGGCAGTATTTCGATGCAACTTCTCTGTCCACATGTTTAATTTAAGTGGCCCGCGGGCTTTTTACGTCATAACCAATTTTTTGGTGCCTTAACCACTTTTTTTAATCATGGCATCAAAAAATTTGATTATGAGGCAGAAAAGCAGTGGGCTTAAAGGTCCACTTCAATTGGACATGTGGACGGAGTAAGATTGAGTATTTACCTCAACAGTCTTTCCAACTTCGTGTAAAAATTGATGATTTAGGCATCGTGGCTAGTTTCCTTTACGTTAAAAATGCGAAATTACTTTGATTGTGACGTCTTGTCAAGTGGATGTATTCGCTTTTTGCATGCAAAGACATCGAGCAATATGCTGTAATAAAAAGCAATGAAAAGGCAAAAGTTTCTGGAACTCGAACACGATTGGCATTTTTTGATTTATAAGTTAACTAAACCTGATTTGTCAGTTTCAGGTGATATAGGCTACTTGTATGAGATAAATAATGCGCTTGCATGAAAATTAATAACAAGTGCACTTACAATTCCTATATCGACCTTTTTGACGAGATGTGGAATTTTTCATTTTAAAATTCAATGTTGGTTTTAACGACTAAACTGTCAATGGGGTATCAGTAATTGTATGAAAGGGCGATTATTTTTTAACTGTGATAAGCACTGAATAGTTGCTCATTATTTGTAAGGTTTGGCAATGATGGGTTTGAAGGCCTATGCAAAAAAAAATGGTTACGCTTCGATCAGGAGCGTATTGACTCTGCCTTTTAATAAAAAAGAACAAAATTAATGGTGCCAAGTGACTGAAATATGCCAGACTCTTTTGATGGTTTCTATAGCGTATGGCCAGAAGCGGATCCAGGGGGTAGGATAAGGGATATATTTTTTTTGTATTTTGTGGCATATTTATCCTCCTATCACGAGAAAGCGATCAATGCGCTATACGAGCTCGCTTAGGAGTTGCCGGTCATCTGTCTCCTACACCAAGATGGGGGAATCCCGCTAAGTGCTTTTCCCAACGTCACAACAAGTAAACATGTCAGCTTGTTCTTCACACTGTCCTTTTAATGCTAAGCGTCAAACAGGGAAGCTGTGAATACCAATTTTAAAGTCATTGGTTTGACCCGACTTGGAATCACATCTAAGTTTACAGCTCCCGAGGCGGACGCTTTCATCACTTGGCCATTTGAGCTGTATGCATCCTCTTACCAGCCATTTTTAAAAATGTGTTTGATGTATACAATTTTTCCATAATTTCGAACCTCTTCGGTAGCGATGATTCTTACTGGTACGTCTTAAGCACGCATTGACAGCTCAGATGGCCGAGTGGTAAGAGCATCCGCCTCGGGAGCTGTAGATTTGGGTTCGATTCCTAGTCGGGTCAAACCAATGACCTTAAAATTGGTATTCACAGCTTCCTGCTTGACGCTCAGCATTAAAGGAACAGTGTGGAGAACAAGCCGGCAAGTGTACTTGTTGTGCCGTTGGGAAAGGCACTTAGCGGGATTCCCTCATCTTGGTGTGGTAGGCAGATGGCCGGCAATTCCTCAGCAAGCTCGTATAGCGCATTGATTGCTTTCTCGTGATAAGAGGATAGATGTGCAACTAAAAAAATAATAATCGAAAATGCGCAAACAAAATGCATCATATTCGGCGAAGCACTCAGAATCAGGGTCAAAAAATTCAAACAAAATTTGCGTGAAAATTAATCAAAAAGCACTAAAATAGCCATTACAGCATGTACATTTTCAAACTTTTTTCGGAGGAGCATGCTTCCGGACCCCCCTGGAGCCTTTCTTGTTTCTCAATCAGTTTTGAATTAGTTCTATCGAAAAAAAATACGCTTAAAAAAAATACGGAAACTATGGCCCTCCCCTTTTGAAATTTCTCGCTACGCCACTGGCTTCGATGAAGGTACCGGTGAATGTTGATTGCTTCACGATGTATATGATGATTTTGGTGGTGAGGTTAGTTTCACAAAGGCCGTGGCCTTATTAAATTTTGACTCCCCCCAACAATACCATTCTCGTAACACAAAGTTTCACATTACATGCGTTTTGTGATTTTGTTTCATAACACACTTCTATACATAGTTTTGTCAAAGCATCAACACAGTTTGTGTGAAATTATCAGTCACCAAAAAAAAGTCTCATAAATTTGCACAAATTTATCTTTTTTATTCCCACATCATATTTCGATATTCCAGGATCGATTTCGCTCGGCAGAATCTTTCCTTCACCTTCATCTTGAATCTTGGAGCGATAAGGAATTGCCCGGATCTACAATTAAAATATCATTAGCTTGCCTGCCACAACCTTAAATTGAGGTAAAAGATTAGTTGAAATAGGAGGCACTATCATTGACCTATCAATCATGATAAAAACAACCTGCGGCACTAGCTTTGACCAACTGTCTGTAGCATAACTACTCAGCGATTAAGCTGCTTATATGGTAGCCTATTAGTTATAAAAATTGAATTTTGCAAGCAGATAATCTGGGTAACGCATGTAATACCAAGTGGCAAAAGATTGGCCTAAGCACGCTTTCCCATCAGCCTTTCTCCGATACACCTTAAATACCGTTATCGCTTAAATTCTCAAAAAAAGTCAGGCCGTATTATGGGAAAGCTACTTCAGAAAAATTCTACCCACGCCTCTAAGCATACCCACTGCATTAAGGGGAGGCAGGGCTACTAATTGTTAAAAAAAAAACAAGATCCTAAACTACACGTTTTAATCGCAAAAAAAAGCACTTACTTCACGCATTCCTCTGAAATTAGTGGGGCATCTGGTGCCTCTCTTTCGAGATGAAATCTTTGCAAAACAACAACCAGAAAGAAGAAAAACTCCATCTTTACCAAAGCCTCACCCATGCAATATCGAGTTCCTACAAAACAACTAAGGCTAAATACAACTACTATCTGCGCATGTTTTTGCAATGCCACAGCAAAATATACGCTTTGTAAAGAACAGCAGATTACATGTTTTGTTTAAGTGGCTAACGATTTCATCTATCCAATCCTTGCAAAATTTTTGTCAGAGCAGGATAAAGAAATGGCGGCCTATCTGTCACAAAAAAGCAACACGAATGTAGAATCAAACCATATACGATGGCTTAAAGGCAGTAAATATCTCTACCTCGGCTTTACCATCCAATACTATAGCCTAAAGTCTAATGCAAAGGTGGAAGAAAATGACAGGAGCAATCACTGGCGCTGAGAAGGGTTAAAACAGGACAAATATTCCAGAACCAAATATTCCAGAGCATTTCATGCATCCAGGTCCAGCAACTTTTTGTTAAAAGATGCTTTTGACAATATAGCCATTTTATCCCGAGACTCTGAGCCCAAAAAAATTTTGCTCATCGGACTTGGGAGCAATATGTTATAACTTGTTTTTTCACCAGATAAAAATACATGCACAGCATGACAAGCTGGCAACTTAAGTTAGAGTTCGCCTACTTCGACAGTTAACGGTACTCTGTTCCGAACGTGCTTTATCAAGTAAGAAGAATTGCTCTCAAAATCAATTTACCGATTGAAAAGGGAATGTAATTGGGCATCTTCTTGAACTTTCCTTCATCCGTCAAAAACCTCTCCGGTCGGAACTCTTCAGGGTTATCCCAGAATCTTGAGTCTCGATGAATAGCCCAGATATTCGCAATAACTTGTGTATCCTGAACCAGTAATATCTTTATGAACAAAACTTTGAACAACTTGTCAGTTTAATGCAAAGAACTCAACACTAACACAAGAAAATAGACACAAAATTCACTGACACAAGTTGAAAGCGATCAAAAGTTTTCCATGTATTTGTATTGTTTTTGTTGCATATTTATCCTCCTATCACGAGAAAGCGATGAAAGCGCTACATAAGTGGGGGCAAATGTAATAGTCCCCTTTATTACCTGGATTACCGTGCCCAATGGTCAGGGCCAAACACGATCACCACTTCATTATTCTCACTTTGTTACGCCGAAGCGTGCAGCGAGTGGCCGGCGGGGCGATTTCCACGGCTTAGCGTCTGGGCAATTACACAGCTCCGAATAAATGTCGCAACGGTGGCGAACCGTAATCGGCGACACTGTGTCTGTCTGTCCGATTTCACTAACCCGGAATTCGAACCCTCGACCTCCCGTACCGATAGCAATGTCTAAACATACTGATCTAACCGGCCGGTCCTGGGTCAAAAAAACAAGTTTTGTTCAAGATGGAAGCGATCACAAGCCCACACGCCAGTCACCAGCAAGCAACATATATGTAAACTCTACCTTAGGAATATCATATCCCATGAGCTTCGTATCCTCAGTAGTCCGGTGAATGAGGCCCAATGGGCCAGGGGTTCGATGACGTAGCATTTCATGCATGAAGGCCTTTTAAAAAAAAGTGGTCATCTGATGTTCAACAAAAATATTTTTGCTCTTACCTTGGTGTAATGCATTTCATCCAAGTGGGACATCTTCGGCCATGCATCAGGTCCAATGACTTTGTCGATTTCTTTTTGAATCTAGAAAAAAAAACTTCGAAAGTTTCACCTCTCGCGACCAGTGATGATGCGACAATTTTTGCGCGCCATTTGGCTCAATTAACTTTATGTTACTAAGCAAAAGTTTGGTACAGGTGCTTGCCTTACAATCGCATGTTGCAAGTCTGGTGATTTTTAGAGCATCATTAATCTATTTGATTAAGGGCATAAACAAATTTTCTTGTCTTAGTAGGTTAATATGCTGGCCATCGATGAAATTGGTTGTTTCTAAATAAAGTAAACCAACATCGGGATGTATTTAGCGCTGAATCTGTGCTCAGATTTTGTTGTTTGTACTAAGCTTAGGCCTAAGTCTTTAATATTAATGATGACTGGAGATCTGAATTTTGCCGTCAAAACATCTAAAGATGATGAAATGTTTCTATTTAGTAGGTCATCCTGGTAAACGTAAATCAGTACCTTCTTCTGAACGTGGGGTCGATTGATGAGGAAAATGAGAGTCCAGCGGATGGTGGTGGCCGTGGTGTCAGTCCCAGCAACAAAAAAGTCCCGGACAATTCCTTTCATTTCCTCGTCTGCACAGCAAAGGTACATTTTACATGTAGGCTACCGATATCAGTAGGCACTTGCTCAAATTTAGTGACAACAACTAGAGATAAAATTCTAATTTAGTTATTTTAAAGACTTTTAAAATAATGTTAATAGCACTATCATGGTCCTATGGTAGGCGCTAAACATCGCTAAACTCTTGATGTGATAGGGTTTACTTGAAAGCTCAGAATATAGTCTAATCATATTTGAGCTTCTTGACTAGTGATGTAAAAAAAAGTTTTTTTTACCTCGTTTTTTTGCGTTTTTTTGTTTTTTATTGTTTTTGTTATGCATTTTTACCTGATAAGTCTATATAAGTTTTTTTTTAATACAAAGTTTGGTAAGTAGCATGAAATCGCATTAACATATTGAACTGACAGTAGCTGGTAGAATGATATTGCTTAATTTTTATTTGTAGCCTAGATTAGTGTGAACCTTACCTAACGCTTACCATTTAAGCCTATTTTTCGATTTGCACGGTTAGGCCCTGCTCAATTTTGGGTTCCGTAGCCCAAACACTAGGTGTAGACTCAGGACCGGCGCCAAGGGGGAAAGCAGGAGGGCCTGGCACCCCCAATTGACATGCTTGCCCCCCCCCCAATCAGCAAGTTTATTCTTTTGAAGACAGCGGCTTTTGTGCTTAATTTTAATTAATTTTAAATTCTGCTTCCCGTGATAAACGCTTGACCCCCCCCCAAGTCGACTGCTATGACACCGGCTCTATGTAGACTGTACCGAACGTATTATTGATTTTTATTTGAACCAAATTAAGCACTATTTTGACTGAAAGTTCAAATTTAAAAACTTTTTCTGGTTTAGTTACGATTATTTTTAGGGTACGAGAGCTTAGTAAAACATGACTGTCAGTGCAATTGACGCCAGTGCACTTACGGTTAGGGATGTGCCGAGTCGAGTCCGAGTACTCGGCCGAGTATTAAGGCATTTTCATTGCTCGGACTCGGCCGAGTATTAGTTGATGCTCGACCGAGTACTAATTTGTAAACAATTAACGTTTTTTTTTTTACTTAAACCCAAGTTACCAACTCAACGGTAGTAATTTAGCAAAACGCGACTGTTAATTCATGAACATTACTGTCTTTTTTGCTTGATAAGGTACCTACGGGGTACATTGTCATTATTGTATTGCAATGCCCAGATGTTGCCATTCGACTGCAAGCTCAGTATACCAAAACCAAATACCATTGTCACTGATTAACCCAATGATTCTGAAGCAGCTAAATGCAAGAAAACCAAAAAGGCAAAAGCGTACTACCCATCGCGCGTGAAGTCATAGATACTCGGACTCGCCGAGTAATGCCGTAAATACTCGTTACTCGGCGAGTCCGAGTAGTTTTCCTTGAGGCACATCCCTAATTACGGTATAGTAGCATTATCGGAAAAATTAATGTGGCAATTACTGTATCACAAAATATGCAATTTTAGTTTACACTCACTGAGGAATTTGTTCTTGCGTTTTTAATTTTCTTTGTGGCAGTTTTGTGTTGCAACTTTATGCTTTATTTTTCAACCTTTGTTTAAATTAAACAATCGTTGAAGTTTCTGCAAGTTTGTGTATTGTATATATATACTTTCGTTGGAAGTGTGTCGCAGTGATAATGAGCCACCGCTACCGCATTGTGGAGTAAACGAGGATGTAATAGAACAAAAGAATTTTTTTTTGTCTTGCATAGCGGTGCACTATATTTTTCTGCGGTGTAGGGCTTTGTGGTGTTAACCTATAAACCTAAGCCTTAGAACTGAGCACGGACACGGTTTCTTTCCGCTTTAGATTAGGTGAAAGGTTCTTTCAGTTACAGATTTAGGAGCTGAATTAAACGCTGCTCCATTCGCTACATCTTAGATCCATCTCTACGAAAAGACCAAACAATAAACAGTTCGGTGGCCAATACAGATAATTAGGCTACTTCAGAATATATTTTTCAAAAAAAACAAGTTTTTTTTAAGCCATGTTTTTTTCCAAAAAAAACACGTTTTTTTTTAAAAAAAACAAAGCAAAAGAAAACGATTTACATCACTATTCTTGACACACCCTACTGTATTTAAACGGTTATAGGTACATTGTCCAGCTATAACTTGGTGACATTCAACTTTGCTTTAGGGATTGTAATTTGGGTTACTTATTTCATGTATCATTGACCGGTAGTCCTCTCCAATATCAATACAATACAACACATGGGCAGCAAAATGTTGTAGAGCTAAGACCAAGTGTTCTTCCATTCCTTCCTAGTTACTCTTTCCTACTTCACTCACCTGTGTACACAGTATTAGGGTCGTTTTTATTTTTTTCTATTTCGAGAAGGTAAGCATCAACAAAGTCCCGAAATTCGTATCCATCCATCTTATTCTTATGTTCTTTAATGAAAGGAACCAGCATGCCATAAAGCTGAATAGTGTAAACAAATAATGTTGATAAAAACTGAATGATGCTTGCGATAACGCATCATAACAGTACTAACCTTTTCAGTAGCTTTTTCAAGAGAACGGGATAGTTTTGAAAAAGGAGGGATGTTTCTAAGCATTGGAAGCATTGTGAGAACCTGACATAAATTATATCAAAGCTTAAACTACAATAATACAGTATAGCATTAGCTTATAGTCGCACCATCATAGACGGACCAGGGGCAGGGCTCAGCAGAATCAACCCTCCCACCCCTTGAACTAATTACGCTGGTACTTTTGCTCGTGTACAAAATTGCAAAAAAGCATTTTATTCAATACTTAGGCTAAGTCCTGGCTAAATCATCGTCGATTCATCCCTGCTTGTACATGCAAGATCCTAATAGTAGTCGCCGACCAGGGCCGGCGCTAAAGGGGGGCCTGGCCCCCCCCCAATCGACATGCTTGGTCCTCCCAATTACAAGCTTTCTATTTTGAAGACAGCGGCTTTTGTGCTTTTTCAAATTTTGGCCCCCCCCCTGATAAACGCCTGCCCCCCCCCCCCAAGTCGACTGCTCTGGCACCGGCACTGTCGCCGACCAAGTGTAGTGAAATTAACCGAATTAGCGGCGAATTAGTCACAGAAGGTAATTGCAGGATACCATAAACTGCAAAAGCCATCGAAAGAGTGTGGCATATTTCCGTCACTTAGCAATATTTGATTTTTTTTACCAAAAGTCAAGTCAAAAAAAGGAGGGGAATGGTACAATGGCCCTCTAAATACACTTCTGTCAGACAGTCTGCAGATTAAGCAATTCTACAGGTAAGGCGCAAAAACATTATTTTTATTCAGGGTGAACGTATATACGCTACAACTGCGTTCGTATCAGCTAGACTGCTACATAAGACATTAGTTATTTTTAAAGTTTTCTCGCTTGTCCAACCTGCTACTGTATATTTTCTGAATATATTCATACCAGAAAAGCATCAGCATGCTCACTGAACCAATCCACGAGCGTTCTTGCTGTTGTAATGAATTTTAAATCACTGTATTCAAACCGCTCGCCGAACGCAATGCTGCTGATCAAATTGGCAGAAGAATGAGTGACCAGGTTCTACGGTACAAATAAATAAATTAATCCGTGGTAGCAAGAAATGGTACGGGCTGACTTTGTTGCAGCCCGGACCGCCAATGGCCCGGAACCTCTAGCCCAGTAACCGCAACCGACCCGGCAACTCATCTAGAAATATAGCCCGGGGCCGGTCCACCCCAACCCCATTCTTTAAATTTAAAAAGTCGCTTATCACGAAAATTTAAAGGAATTTTGAAAATCGTTGGCGGCTCAGTAAGAAACAAAAGGTAGAACTGAGCCGTTAGCGGACCAATAAAAAGACCCGTTAACGGCTCGTTAGCGGGTTTCTTAGCGGCTCGTATCAACTTTAGTGGTAGCAGGGCACCTGAGTCAAAAATCATGACAATGATTAGGCCTAGTTGATTTCGTTGATCCTGCTTAGTTTTCGAAATAAAACTAGTAAACTTACCGAAGGATCGAAAGGTTTTCCCTGAATCGTTTGCAGAGCATAACACATGCATATCATCTCTTCCTATAGAATAATGTGAACGTAATAAAAATAGGCATTAGCGGATGCAAGGGTGAAGTGAAACCAGTGACGTAGCCACGGGGGGTTTTGGGGGTTACAACCCCCATTGAGCCTCATATGACGTCATACATAATCGAAGCTGTGCGAACAAAATGCATCATTGGTGAAGCACTCAAAGTTAGGGGCCAAAAACATGACAAACTTTCCATAAAAATTGTTCAAAAAGCACTAAAATGGCTATTGCAGTATGCAAATTTTCAAAAAATTTTCGTGGACCCCCCTAGAGTCGTTTTTGGCACTTAAGTTGCTTATAATTAACTCTGCTGGAAAAAATACGCTTGATAAAAGTGACAAAAATTGATGCCCCTTCCCTGAAAAAATTCTGAATACGCCCCTAACATGAAATATTTTCAGTAGGCTTATTTACGCCCGTTTCCGAGTTTAAACGTCTGTGCATTTAGTTAACATTCAACCTAATTCAAAATTACATGTACTGTACCTCACCAAAACTTTCTGGATCCGCTCTTTTATAGGGAAGGTGGGGTTATTTCGGACATGAGGCTAGTTCGGACCAACCACTTCTGGTTTTATTTTAGCGGCATCATGTGACCTATAGCAGTCACCGCAATCTTCTCTTTCAATCGCCATAATGGTTAGGTAGCAAAATCAAGTAGTTTTTTGTTGAACTTCATATTCACGATTTTTAACAAAAAAGTAAAATCAAATGAGACCAAATCGTAAAGTTTTGTGCTAGCATGGCAGCAGTTTAAGCTGAAGTCTAGTATTGATACTAGTCGGGCATATATAAAAAACACGCAGACAAGATGAATTAAAAAAAAAAATTAAGTTATGTAGGATGAGTTTGCCATTTGCTAGTTGGGCTGAGCGTGAGGTTAATTCGGACATACATAATAAACCATTCGAAATAGCATGTGAACATATTGTTTTCAAATTTGAAAATGAATTTGAATCAAACACGAAACTAATTTCAGCACGAGAAGATGTTGCTTTCAAATTGCCTCTGCTACAAATTACTGGGTCTTCTCGACGTCCATTTTCAGATTTTTACGCTTTTTAACTTGAATTTTGAACGATAGAACATTTAATTATACCAAACTATTGAGATCATGCATAGTCTCTTTCTTTCGGTTAATTTCGATTGAATTCTTTGTTGTAAACTTTCGAAACTGTGTATGTGAATTTAACTGAAACGAGCTGTTTTTTCCATCAGCGGAAATTGATGCAGAGCGCTTTTTCATCGCAATAAATTTGCCTTTTGATGTCCGAGACTACTCCACTGCTTGTCTGGACCTACCCCGCTATTGGGGCAAGTTCGGATGTACTAGACCACCTAATGCTTGGGGCCTTTGCACGCACGAACAATTTCATGTTGAAGTGAAAGGGCTATCTATAGTTTTGTACAAAGAGTTCGTAATTCCACGTTTTTAATCTTGCTCTAGAGTCACAAAAGTAAATTTTATCCGAAATGACCCCACCTTCCCCTACAACGTATGGTCAAATGTGACGTCATTCTCAAACCCCTCCCATTGCAAAATCCTGGTTACGCTAGTGAGTGAAGCTATGGCAACTCGATTATGCCCTGCTGTTAAACCTGCTTTTATACAAAGCATGTAAAAACTGAGTGTCGGTATTTACTGCGTTTCTGGTATCGACAAACTGTTTCACTAAGAGAAGGTTTTACTGGAGGAAGCTCCCGTCGATCTCTTTATTGTTTAAAAATGTATATATCTTGTAAGTTTATGCAGAGCTATCTACCACATTGCTTCAGCTATTGTAAAACTTTTTTACTTAAAACTTTGTCAAAAAATGTCTGGTTGCCTAAAAACTATCAGCAGTGCTGCAGGAACATTGCTGATGTGAACCATAGGCCTATCAATTTTTGCTTGATTGCCATAATTATTTTTTGGCATTTTAGCAGTGATTGATAGCCTAAAGAGAAAATAATAGGCTAGTAGTAAATGCACACCACTATTTTATCCTCCATAATTTTCTTTCCGGTTCCTAGCTGTCGGAAAACAAAGGAAGCAAATTTTCTATTTTCCTTCCATTTTGAGCCATCGATTCCAGCAATTCCTGGAAAAAAGAAATTCCACACTTTGGCAGTTAATCAGTAAAGATGTGATGATGTCACGCTTGCTTGGGTCAAAACTAAAAAGCATCAGGCTAACAATATTATTTTTAAAGTAATACCGGTAGTAAGAGATGCCAAATTCACGTGCACGGGCCTGACCAAACTAAAGCGCTCAATGATCTTATCGATCAGAGCGAAAAGCAATTCAATTAAGTTTGTTGCATTTACAAAGTCCAACGGTCCGTTTCATGCTTACGCAATCATGAGGGAGTCTTATTCAAATAGAATTTTTTAAGTAATAAGAATTTTCATTAAAAACTTGTGCTGGAGCTTTCACACTTTATAAATTAACTTCATCAAAGATTTTTGGAGTAGGCCTACTTCTCTACCCAAATTTGGAGTTAATTTTGTTGCTTTTTACCTCTTCCTCCGCTGAAAACGTCAAATATTCCACCTTTCTGACGTCCTGAGAAAATAGGTCCTTGCTTCACAAAAGCCTGATGCATTACTTCCATGTCACTCAATATTACCGCGTAAGAATGCAACAACTTTACCCCCATAATGGGGCCGTATTTATGGGACATTTTCTGAAAAATAAAAGTTTGGTTATAAAAAAACGAACCAGCCCGTGGCATTTAATTTGTGCTCTCCTTTTGTTACAGAAAAACAATTGAAAAGATTATTATCGGAAAGGTGAATGAAAACGAATCGAGTAAAAGTGTTGCCTACGGTAAGAATCATTCTGTTTTCTATTAGTCAAATAAGTTTTGAGTTGCTGAAGAATTGGGTTTTCGAGCCCTTTCCAACCACATTGCAGCATTTCAGCAGAGGGTTCGAGTAATTTTCATTTTTTGAATAGTGCTATCATTTTTAGGTGATTTATTGCCAATTTTTACAGCGCCTCGTATTGCGTGGAACAGGGACGACCAACCCGTGGCTCGCCAAAGCTTTTAAACTGGCCCGCCTCTCAAACTTTGTGTATTAGTTGTAGTGGTTCGTCCTCACGCGCTAACACGGTATTTCGAGTTACAAATTCGAGTCCTCAAATAGCATGCGCTAAAGTGTTTCCAATGTCATAAAGAATGCAGTGCGAGCATGTACGCACACTGTGTAGGCGAATTGTTTCGACTGTTTTGTTAATTAAACTGGCACTTATTACTCTAAAACATGCTGTCACACCATAGGCTACATAATGGACTATCACACCATAGTCACACTATATAATGGACTGGAAGCTAGACACAATGCACTTTATTGCGTAGTAGTTTATGGTGACGCAGTGGTGGCCTTAAGGTTTTGCGAGCCCCAGGCAAGAAACAATATGCGGGCCCCTTTCAGCAGTGCTGGAAAAAAGACCAAATTCTATTGTACGATAGCATTGTTTAGGTTAAACAATATATACTTTCATTGACGGAGTGTGGTGTACTCGACTCGCACCTCAAACAATATCAAGTTACATGAAACCACGGTGGTTGTGATAAGCACAATGGTGCAGTCGTAAAAGTAGAAGTGGGGAAAGGCGTGTCTGCAAATTTAATCCTGGCAGCTTTAAACCATAGTGCTTTGCAATGCAGATTTTTCAATGGATGGTATTATCTACCGCATCAGCCAGTGGCGTATCGAGAAATTTTAAAAGGGGGGAGACCATAATTTTCACATTTTTTTGGGGGTATTTTTTTTTTCGGCAAAACAAGTTTAAAGCTGATTGAGAAACTAAAAAAAGCTTTAGGGAGTCCGGGGGCTTGCTCCCCCGAAAAAATTTTGAAAATTTACATGCTGCAATGGCTATTTTGGTGCTTTTTGAATAATTTTCTGGCAAATTTTGTTTAAATTTTTTGACCTTAATTGTGAGTGCTTCGTCAAATACGATGTATTGTGTTCGCACATTTTCGTTTATGCGTGCTAAGGAACAAGGCTTATTGCTATCAAAAAGGTTCGAAATTATGGAAAAATTGTATGCATCAAAGACATGTTTGAAAATGGCTGATGGGAGGATGCATATATTGCATACTTCTCACCCTGCTCCCTGTATCCGCCCGTGGCCATAAGCTACAGAAACCATTAAAAGAGCTGGCATATTTCAGTCACTTGGCACCATTACTTTTGTTCTTTTTACTAAAAGGCAGAGTCAAAAGGGGGGGGGGGGCATGGCCCAATGCCTCCTCCCCCTTAAATCCACTCCTGGCATCAGCATATTTGGAGTTATTTTTAGAATAAACTGCAAGATTTAGCTGACTACCGATATTTAGTCACTGCTGTACTCGACAATTTCAAATCAGACCGAACTTGAATTTTTCCGAATAACTGCAAAATGTCCTTAGAAACGAGGCAACAGATCCCAGGACCACCGAAAGGTCTGTGATAGGCCTACATTTTTAGATGTACGCCTACATTTTTAGATTAGATGTACTGTGATAGGCCTACATTTTTAGACTGATTTTAGATATACACCACTCAATAATCGTCCGATTGGACTCCAGTCTCCAATCCCCATCTCCTTCTTCTTGGAGAAATTCAAAATTTCAGAGAGTAGTAGTAATTTTCATGTTGCTTGTCGGAAACCTTGCCGTACACAGAACAAATTTTTTATACATAAGGTGGAAAAAGAAGTCCAATACGTAGGGGAAGTGTGGGACCTATCGGACAAATTTTACTTAATTTTATTTTTTGTCCAACTGGTTAGACAATCTTAAATGCTTTTTACTTTAAGTTGGACTTTGGTTTGCGGTAAACATATCCCGGCCCCTTACTGATAATCTGTGTAAGTTTTTTCGTTGATGTAAATTTTACTTAATAACTCATATTGCGCGTATGTTGCTAATGTGCGGGCCCGAGGCGGTCGCCTGTTTCGCCTGCCCCCAAGTCCACGTTTGTATTTCTGCGCGCTTTGCACGTGCTGCGACATTTTGCTTTCATTTAAATTTAGCATTGAGTATGGCAAGCAAGAAACGAAACTACCAAAAAGAAATAAGATATGATTTTTCAAATTGTTGTTATAATCGCTTATATATTGTCGCCATGGTACTGGTATTAAATTATGGTCCGTAAAATTTTTTGAAAAGCAGATATGGCCCGTCACTCAAAAAAGCTGAACGCCCTTGGCATTGGTCTAGTCTACGCTGTAAGGTGTGCGCAAACGTTTTGAAATAGGTCTGTAATGTAGTTGCGTGGCGCTAAAAAGGTTATCCTATTGAAACCACCATAGGCTGTAGGAGAGCTTGGAGATGAAAAGTCTATAACTTGATGTTTCAGCAAATTCATGTAAGAAACGAAAAATACATCCCTCGGTGTTACTCGAGAGCCTACTTACCATCAGTAGTACTTCTGGTCTGTTGAACATCTTATGAGCTTCTCCCAGAACCGGCCACCCATTCGGACCAGGAGGGAAATTCTTTGGCCGTTTTAGCCACGAATAAAAAAATGCGAGTATCGCCGCCACCGCCAACAAAATAAGGGTGGCATTACATAACACACAGTTGATTACTTGCGTTATCATTTTCTTGGCAATTCGAGTCTGTTCATTCGAGTGATTTTGCCACTAAACTGCCTTAGTCGGCTTGCTTTGCTGAACCTACACGTAAAACTAACTGTTCTGAATATGTGCTATCGTGAATCAAAACAAAATGCATTTATTCCTTCCTATTTCCACCGAAGATTTGCGCTTGCCGTTGTGAAGCAGATAGGAAGTACGCTGTGCTTCCCGAACAATACTCATAAGATAGGCAAGTGAACAAAGCCTACTAAAAACGAAATGGTTTGTTTTAAGATGGAACAAAATCCAAGGCCATAGTTAATTTGCGGGGAGTCATTGCTCAAAGCACTGGTCGACTTTTGCTACTTAGGGGGGGGGGGGGGTAAAAGAGCACCAGATTCAAGTGGTGGTTTGTTCTTTCGGGGCATTGATCAAATAGATTAAAGCGGCTGTTGACTTCGTAAAAATTTCCCGAGTTCTCTTTTTTTTGCGTAAAGTGCTCAATTTTCTTCATATTCTGGCTAGTCTGCGTAGGCCTACATTTCAAATCCAAGAATCAAACAAAAATTAAACAATTACAAGTTTAATTGCATTTTTGACGATATGTAAACAAAGCTAAATAATTTCTTGTTAATTAAAATATATCTACGTGCGAAACTCAAGCTAACCGATAATGTAGCATATTCTACTTTTTTATCTCCACACAAAACGCAAAAACTAACTAACACAACTACTAAAATTTCACTAAACACAGAAGGGTTGAAATTTGAGGTGATAGCGTTATGGGCTGTTTCAACTCCATATACCAGAGGCTCTTAACCTTTTGAGGACTGCGTACCCAACCACTCACATGAAGCCCAGGACTCCTCCATTAACATAAATACTGAATGGTTGCACACGTAAATAAGCTATATGTTTCGTGATTATATGGATGCCCTGAAGTGGCTAAAAACATGTCACATCACTATCGATGCGGAAGGTCTGGGATTTCATTCCCTGGCGGGTTAAATCGGACGCTGTGACCCCAATGCTCGTCTCTGTAGCAACGTGTCTTCGTCGCTCAGGCGCTATGTAGCGGAGATGGGAAACGCTACTCATTACACCCTTCGGCGCGATACCTCCAGTACAATGAAGATTTGATTTAGAACCCCTGAAGACTGGAGTTCATAGATCCCATATGAAGAACCTCTAGTATATAGCATTCCAAAAGCACATTTTTCAATTGCGCTCAGCCAAAAAAAGTGCAGCAAAGACAGCAAGTAAATGTTAGTAGATAGTACAGTGATATGAAAAAAACTGCTAGATTTAGTTTGAATAGTTAGGCGACTAAACCACTTAAATCTTTGGTAAAATGTAAAAATATTACATAATAAGCTTGTTCATTAGTTGCTGGTTAGAGTGAACAAAATCTGTACGTCTTGTCACTCTGAATCATTTTATTGTCAGCACATGCTGCATGCTCATACAAAAACAATAACATCATAAAAAGGTGAAACAAGGTTTCGAGTTTTCACAAGGATATCAGTTACAACTACTGCGTATCTGCACAAAATTTGACAAGAAATGACAAGGGAAAGAATGACTTAACGTAGCGTAATAGTGAAAATGATACGTCGTCAATTAGGCTACCGTACTGAATTTTGCTTCGATATTTTGAAGGATAGAATAGCAAGTGGTAGAGTTGTATTAGAAAAATAGCTAGGAGGGCATCAAGTTGATAAAAATGCTGGACTTTGGCCCAAGAACTTCTACAAAATTTTGACAGCTTTGCACAATTGTAAAAAATTCGTCCATCATCGTTTTATCACGAAACATCAGTTAAATACACCATAAACCAATGCTGTACTTTGCATGGAGGAAAACTGTTGTCTTAACAAAATTTATTATTTATTTCAGCAAGAAATCTATTCTTCTTCACAACAATTCGACTAAGCTTGGCTAAACACTAGCGCGATATTTTTAATCCATAGTGAAAACACACGATTTTGCCATTTTGATGAGTTGCTTGTACTTGAAAGCCGAAAACCTTTAGCTAATAAAGGTTACGCTTACTATCATTTGCAAAAGAATCTTGAAAAATATCAACTTAAAACTGTCCATTTTTTTGCCATTAGACTAAATTTTAGGAGCAATTCCTGCAGTTAGCGTAAAGACTGGTTGATGCAAAACGCCAATAACCAAAAGCTTTCAAAACAGTGAAACCAGGCACTAAAATATCTCTATCTGTAGATGAACTGTTCACTTGAGACAACCTAACATAAAAATACTGAGAAATAGTTAAAATACCAAAGCGTTTCGCAAGCTAGCGCATACATGTAAGCATGCTAAACAGTGTATGATAATAAGTGCCAGTATTTTGAAATAGTGAGTAGAACTACGGTTGAAGCTATCTTTACTTTCCACTACCGCAGTGCCGTCGTTTTTCCAAAACGTGACCTTCCCCGCTCATTTTACGTTTCAAAACGCAATTTTCAAAATGGAAAAAACTGTTAATATATTTTGCGCTAAGAATTTTTCAAGCTTACGGTTTCAGATGAGCTTACACAAGCAATTAAAGTTTCCCGAGCTTTGTTCTTTTATAATGTCATGCAGTTTGGCTACATTTGGCTCAACTTGCTGAACCAAGCTATATAACGTAATAAAAGAACTAACAAAGCTTAGCTCCACTTTGGCTGTCCGTGTAAATCGGCCTTTAATGTAGCTTGTTTTTTGCTGATGTTCATTACTTTTTTCTGGTGACGGCACTGCACTAGAGTAATGTTTCTACGACGAAAACCTACTCGCACTGGAGACATCATCAGGACACAAACTTATTATGACGCAACTAACAAGTTAAAGCCATCCCAAATGCGTCATAACAAAACAAACAGCAACAAGTGCGAATGCAGGCTTGATAATTCGAGTATTAATTAAACGCAATACTAATCTTAAAAAAATGGGTGTGTTGGAAAATTGATTGATCACGGTTGGTTAAGTTCTTTCATTTTATCCACACGAATCGATTCGATAGGAAGCTGGAGTTGCAACGGATCCCGCAGCCTCTTTAGATCCTGTTCCGCTTGAGCGATTTCGTCACACAAACGATTATATCTACAAAAATTAACCATGAGTTAAGGCAGAGGTCTTCAACTGGGTTGCGCACGTTCACAACTTAAAGCTGGGTTCAATTACATGAGTAAGTTAAATTAACGCACAGGAATTCCTTGAGTCTCCAGAATATTTCATTGAGGTTCCGCTCCACCAGAAAGGTTTAAAACCATTGAATTAAGGTAAAATTGAAAAAATCGCTTTTTTCATCAGCCAAAGTTTGCGGCTTACCAGCAAATTCTTCACGTTCTTAACACATAATACAAAATAAACAAAATTTTGGCTTGACGACTTCGAGCATTGAAAACTTTAATCTAGTAACACTGAAACGAAACAAATATAAACGAGACCGATTCTGAGTATATCGAGGTAAATTGACGAGAAATAATTTACGTTTGTTCATTTTCTGTCTCGCTTTCTCTAAATCCGATGCATTGCAACATGAAACAAAATGCGGGCTGTACCGAATGCCGTTTACAGGGTTAAGTTTTGAAACACTGACTTGGGATTATCAAATACCACTTCAGCGAATTGATACAACATGCAATAAAAGTAACTTTGGTTTCTGAATGAGATATTACTATTACCTTAATACAAAATTTGCCGGTAATTAGTAAGTAATTCAGCACTAAAAAGCGGATAAAAATTTAATTTGAAAATCTGAGAATAAAAAGAACTCAAAGAACAGCAAAAACATTAAACAAAATGCCATGAGATTAAAAATCAATAGCAACGCTATATCGAAAACATAAAAACATCTGTTACTTGCACCTTTCAACATCAAAGCTAGTCTTGTTTGCTTCTTTATGAAAGAAACGTAGATACTGGCGATCTCTGGCGTCTGGATAAATGTACTCCTAAACAAAAAAAAAACGAAACGGTTATTGTTTACATCAGTGGTTCTCAAACTTGTCGGAAGTATCGAACCCAACAGGTGTCATGCAAGCATACATCGAACCCTTAATTATAACCAGGAGCGGATCCAGAAAATTTTAGAGGGGGATGCAGTTTTAAATTAGGCTGAATGTTAAATGAGTGCAAAGACGTTAGACGTCTAAACCGGAAAAGGGCATAAGCTCTTTGAAAATGTTTCACGTCAGGGGCGTATTCAGAATATTCTTAAGGCGGTGGAGGGTGGCATAAAATTTTTACATTTTTTAAGCGTATATTTTTTCCGGAAAGTTAATTTGAAGCAAATTGAGGAACAAAAATAGGGCTCTAGGGGGGTCCGGGGGTATGCCTCCCCGGAAAGTTTTCAAAAATTTAGACACTGTAATGGCCATTTTAGAGCTTTTTGAACAATTTTTATGGCAAATTCTGTTTAATTTTTTGCCTCTAACTCTAAGTCCTTCACCAAATATGATATATTTTGTTCGCATATTTTCGATTTATGCGTGCTTAAGGCGTAAAGATGATTGTTATCAAATAGGTTTGAAATTATGAAAAAATTGTATTCATCAAAAACAGCGTTGAAAGAGTATGGTGGCGGGATGCATCATTCCACGCAGAGATAGTCATTTACTACAACTGTATGCCTTTTTGCACAAACTTATTCTGATCTTAGCCGAACCCCTGCTACAGCCTCACCGAACCCCTGGGGTTTGGTCGAACCCAGTTTAAGAACCACTGGTTTACATTGTTGATGACAATAGAGCTGTGTTATGCCTATAAATAGATAAGAAGTTCAATGTAATAATCGCACCTTGTCATATTTTCAAAACAAAGAGAGAATCTATCCCGAGCAGCGTACAAAACGCAAATAATCACGTATAACAAAACCAGCGACTAAACATGACCAATCGACGTGATTGCTAACTTCATATCACAGTATATTTATAATAGCGGGCTTATATCAAGCACACACCATTTTATGCCGAAAGTATGTGATTGGCAACAAAAGGGCATTTTTTGACGAAAAAAAAAAAAAAAACTTACGACACAAGCCGTAGTTGAAAGCTACAACCTCTACAAAGACTACAGTAAAAAAGTCCTACCTAGTGATGATTTTGTATTTAGTTTCATGCTTATCCTCGTATCACGAGAACCGATGAAGTGCTACAGCTCGCTTAGAAGTAGCCCAGGGGTGGGCAAACTTTTCACACGAAGGGCCGCATTTGAAAAAACTTTAAAGCCGAGGGTCGCACTGATTGTAAGAGCAAACAAGAAAAAGATAAACACGTCCTCAGACGTTCTATTTTACACTAAAAATCAGTGGAAAGCAAAAGAAAAAGGTCTTCGGCTTGATTCACGGTAGGAGTTCATATTTTAAGTGCCCGCGGACCGTAGTTTGCCCAGCCCTGAAGTAGTCGGTCATCTGTCCACCACTCCAAGATGGATAAATCCCGCCAAGTGCCTTTCCCAACGGAACAGCAAGTAAACTTGCCGGCTTGTTCCCCACAATGTTCTTTTAATGCTGACCGTCAAGCAAGGAAGTTCTGAATACTAATTCTAAAGTCAATGGTTGGACCCAACAAGGAATCACACCCAAGTATAATGCTTACTTAGAATAGAGTAATTGCAATTGCTCCTTATTTAATGTAGTATCTACAGACACAGCATGAACTTAAAATGCAAAAACGAGTTGATAGCCTTGGGTAATGAGCTTATGAAGTGTTTGAAGGCATACAATATTGCGGTGTGAAGGCATATCATATTGTTAATGAGTTTTCGGTTGATATCCTGTAATTCATCACTATGCTGGCGCTTAGTCCCTCAACAAGGCATACTGTACGCAGAATTTCGATCATCAATACTAGCAAATTTTGAATAGTTACGCAGCGTTGACCTGCACATTTCATGTAAGAGATAGAGTAAAACACAATGCAGATCGCATATGTTATTTCATCAAATATGGCTATGCCCTCAATTGAACGTTACGTCATACCTACGTCACTACTAACCGCTAATGCACATTATTGACCTGGAAAATTGTAATGAAGCAGCAAATCTTACTGCACAGCAGGGACGACATCATTTCAAGCAGCCAGTCCAAGGTGTATCATAAAACGCATCACTAGTGAATTTTAAAGTAACAGTATGCATTCCATACAATGTGCTTTAGAGGCTTTAACCAAGTGGGCGTTGCTGCACTTGGCGTTTTCGCATGATTGTAGCAATAACGTTAAGTGTCTCGCCAAATACTTTTCACTTCAACAAGACAACAAAGCATGTCATCAGTTGCAAAGTGGTTTCGGTGCGAGCAAGTGCATTGTACTATGGTGGAATAAACAACGTACTCTTGCATGGCGTATGTTTTTTGCACGAAGTGCAGGTACATGCAGAGTATTTTTTCAGAGTGTGTCAGGCTTTAACACAAAACATCTATGTTCTTGAAATCACAAATTCTAACCAAAACGTAGGTTACATTCGATAAAAATAAGCGAACGTATCACGTTTAATCACGATAACGCTCAAGCAAACGTTTGCGCAGAAGTCAACTAGGTGGTGATATTGGTAATTATAGCACGGACAGGTGACGTCGTTGGGCCGAGTACTCAATATTAACCCCAATACATCTAATGATGCAAGCAACGCAAATTGACCGGACGTTTGATGTGAGAGTTGAATTCTCATAAATTTACCATCGTTCGCTTGCTTTGAACAAAAGTACTACTAGTACATGCATAAAAGATTAATTCTCACAGGATTATCACTGCCAGCGCGCTTTCATTCAAAGGCTTTAAGTACGTTACGTAGAAGTTACTACGTAAAACGTTACAGCACTCGCAGCTTGTTTTACATAGCGCAGATCTACCATCCTTCGTAAACAAACGTAGGTTCTCTACGGAGAGAAATATCGTGTGGTACCAGTAATACAAACTGCACTATGCTTTGAGTTAATCCAAGTTACTATTGCCATGGCATAAGGTAGGCATAAGGTTATACGTTATGCAAGTATGTTTATAGCGGTTAATACAGTAAGACTTACAGTATGAATATGTACGGAGCAAGCAGTAATGCTAACTTCCGCATCAAGCGATTACGCATAAAAAACATCTGTCAAAACCGGCGAGAGATTAAATCTATCCAACCGTTAATCACTTAGCAACGAATTTACAATCAGGATTAGCGGTTTCACACTTGTTAATTATTTATTCTCGTTAATACTAACATCTTTATAAGCGAAAAAAATATAGGCTGTGCCGCTGCACCAGCGAAAAACGAAAAACTTTAAAATGGTATATAATTGTTAGCGAAAGCACAACTAAGTAACTTCTCTTTATTTTTGCTTGCACAAAAGAAAAATTAAAGTTTTTTTTCATTATACAGTAATAATATTTAAATCGCTGTAAGAAGGTTGTAGCATCTGTTTAGGGATGTCCATTTCAGAATAATTTCATGTTCCAGAATAATTCCGGATCTTTTTTGTTTTCGAATCCTTAACCGAATCCTAAATCTATAAAATGGTCGTTAGTACTATTTTGATATCAGTTAAGCACGCAACCGCTGAACTAGGCTACTACAAACAAAAAAAAATCAACCATTTGTTTCATTTTTAATGAATTTATAGCCAGCACAAGCATTGCAGCAGTACAAATTCAAAACATGTAGTGGCGTAGTCATGAAGCTAACAGCGGGCAGGCCCCCCTTAAATTTTAGAAACACATGAAAAAAATACGGCTCTAGTATGATATATACAAGCAGTGCATACTGCACTCATTGCCTCCCACAAGTTTTTGCGACCTCCTACGAACACCGCATGATCAAACACACTCGAGGCCAAGCGCACACTTGCGCTTATGCGCAACGTCTGTAAAGATTTATCACGCGCAATTTTTCTTCATAATTAAACCGAATCCTAAAAACGGAACCAGTTCAAAATAGGAACCGGTTCCGTAGGATTCGATATTCTGAAATGGACATCCCTGCATAGACATGTTTTCGGCAAAGCTGATTTAATTTAAAGAGCAAAATAAGCGTACACCTGCAAGATAATGAGCCAGTACCAACATAAGGAGCACCATCGTTACTGACATTCAAATTGCATCATAATAAACCAGGGGTTCTCAACCGTGGCCCTCGGCCTCACACGGGGGTCACGAGCGCAAAACAAATACATTTTTATTTGTAGACCGGGAACTTTTAAAATTGCACTCAAAGGGCCACAGTCTTTTAGTGTTACAGCCAAGAGTGCCACGACTCAAAAGGTTGAGAATCATCGTAACGAACGATCATGAAGTATATAATTAAAATGCACATTACGGCATACCTGTTGAGTTAATACGAAATAGCCATACATAATGATCGCCGTTCCATAAGTTATGAAGTAGGTGACAGGTTCCATAATATCCCACGAGTATTCCCACCATGTAAGACGGGCTAGGATGCCAAATTGGGTTGCCATACCAGCTAGACCTGTCCACATTAGCACTCTAGTTCGTCGGGAGGCAGAATGGGTAAGGTTGTTTTTGATCTGCAAAGTACCCTAATATTGATGAACCTGACTTGCGTTTTATCTTTCTTGACATTCAATACCCGTCATTATAAAATAGTTGGCGCGACAGCGTTTGACGTAACCTGATGAAGTCTAGCCTTGCAGTGCTGTTCAGTACACGACCAAATTGATGTGTTACGTATATCAAGATTATCCCTAACCATGCTAAGCTTCTACACGAGACAACAAAGAACGAATATGAAAGCAAACTACGATTCACACAGTCGTAATTATTATGCATCATACGCTATCGCAGAAAACCAGCAGCCTGCCTCTTAGACCGCAGTTTTGCTTCTCAAATCTTTGGCTTAAAAGATTAATGCGTAGTAGAATAAACATTTGAAAAACTGGAAGAACTTTCAATTTTGTAGAGTATTCTGAATGCTAAGCTTATCGCAATGCACAAATTAGGAAAACATCATTCCACATGAACACACACAACTTGGATATTTATTGATTTACAGACGTTTTAAAAATTGCAAATGTTAATGAGACGATCAATTGACAAGAAGTACCAAGGGATACTTGAGAAAATGATCAAATCAATTTAAAAATCAATAAAAACGAACAAATGCCCAAAAACAAAAACGATTGCTACTCTATTAAACTAAGAAAGAAAGTTGTTTCCAAAGATAAAAGTAATTAAAACGAAACAAAATTTAATATTCTATTGATTTTCATCGAAGTGAAAGCAATTAAAAGTTTGAATATAACGAGGCGCGACAGCGTTGGGAATACCGATAACCTTTTAAAACAGTTATAACTATTCCAATTCGAAAGCTTTTGAAGCCAATGCCATTAGAATATTAAAGGTGAGCTGTGTATTTACTCCTCGAGATCGGAAGCTCAAACCATAGTACCATCAGTAACTTAACAACTTTCTCATTTTTAACATGGATGTTATACACACAGAAAATCTCTTACGTCTACTGGTCAAGAAGCCAATGTAACCAGGGCAGAACTATTCGGCGTGACCGATTCGACGTGAGACGACTCGGCGTGACCGACTCGCCGTTGGGACTACTCGACGTTAGAGTTAGGGTGATATAAGGGTTAGGGTAGCTTAATACTTTTGCAGAATCGTCTCAACGCCGAGACGTCCCAACGTCGAGTCGTCCCAACGACGAGTCGGTCACGCCGAATCGTCTCACATCGAATTGGTCACGCCGAATAGTTGCGTACTGAATATAACAATAACATGCCATTTGTATGAGAACAAATACAACGGTTACCTCTTCTAGTGGTTGCCTTTCTTCTTTTAATAGTTCTAATCTTGAAAGGAGTTCTCGCTCTTTTGATAATTGATGTTGGTCAAGATTAAGTTGACTATACAGTTGGGAAATCAACACTTTTACATTGTCTAACGCCGCTACTTCTTCCGACGACAAACGTTCTGGCAAAATATCAATAACAACCATGAATGACAAGGATCTTGACTAAGGCTGCACTTTTTAAGTTCAAGATCACTAAAAATTTGCAAAATCCTAGTTAAGAGTATTTTATTTTAACAAGTTTGCGCTCAGTAATTTTACTTTGGTTGTGTGGTTGTTGAAGTGTGAATGGGTAGCACTTTTGCACTCTGAGCAGCCGCCTAGGCTTTCGAGCACCTTTCTGGGTATCCGAATTCCTGGGGCTCAGAGGCACTAGTCCCATCACCTTCATCATGCTGACATATGCCTCCTCGGGGCACCACACGGGCAACAGTCTCGGCTGACTGGCTAAATTTATGTCAGCAACCCTACTGCCTTGTAGGAGTATGCCTATTGAGGCGAAGGCTAGGCCCACCGCCGAAAATTGTGGTTGGCGTCAGCAAGGGCATGCGGCTGTTAAATCTTTGCTCCAAAAATCTCGTTATGACTGCAAATAAAAAACAAATGGCCCCTAGTCCCCGGCAGCCCTTAAGTGGGCAGGGGGTGCGAAGAATCTCCGGGTTGGGGGGAATGAAGTTTGGGAGTTGGAATGTGGGAAGTATATGTGGAAGAGGAACGGAGGTTTGCGAAGAGTTACGAAAGAGAAACGTAGATGTATGCTGCATACAGGAAGTGAGATGGAGAGGTGAAGGAGCTCGATTTATGGGTGTTAAAGAACGGAGATACAAGTTTTGGTGGTCAGGAAACGATGCTAGGGTAGGCGGAGTGGGTATTTTGGCGAAAGAAGAACTATGTAGCAATGTGGTGGAAGTTCGAAGAAGAAGCGATAGGGTGATGTCGATGGTGATGATGATTGGAAAAGAGATCATGAGAGTGATATGTGCGTATGGTCCTCAGTGTGGAAGATCAGTGGCAGAGAAGCAACGCTTCTATGATGAGCTGGCTTGTGAATGGGACCTTAAGAGCAACAATGAAATGGTGATGGGTTTGGGAGATTTTAATGGACATGTGGGACAATCAGTCGATGGATTTGAGAATGTACATGGAGGAAATGGAGTAGGTGAGAGAAATATGGAAGGAAGATTGCTATTAGAGTTCTGCGATGAGAAAGAGTTATGCATGGCCAACACATGGTTTAAGAAGAAGGAAGAGAGAAAGATAACGTACAGATCTGGAGGAAATGGAACAGAAATTGACTTTGTGCTGGTTGGAAGAAATCAAAGGAAATATGTGACTGATGTAAAGGTGATTCCGGGAGAGTTACAGCATGGTCTTATAGTTGCAAATGTACGAGGTAGAAAACTGAAAAGACCTGGGAGGAAAACTAACATCATATGTAGAAGAGTGTGGAAATTGAAAGAAGAGGAGACAAAAAGCAACTTTAAGCAGAGAGTAAGAGAGTTGGTGGATATGGAAGCTCCTGATTTGTGGAAATCTTTCAAAGAAGGAGTCTTGAAAGCATGTGATGAGTTGTGTGGAAAGAAAACTTTACGTAGACATGGAGGAAACACATGGTGGTGGAATGATAATGTCAAGGATGCTATTGCGAGGAAGAAGGAAGCGTACAAGACATGGTGCAATGCAAGATCTGAAGAGAACAAGGAGGTGTACAATAGCTTAAAGAAGAAAGCAAAAAAAAGTGGTGGCAAGAACCATGAAAATAGAGGCTGAAAAAGAACTGAACGAATTGGGCAAGACCCCGAACAGCATTTTTAAGTTTTTAAAGTCCATGAAAAGAGATGGGAAAGATGTTGAAGGTGGAAGTTGCTTAAGAGACAGTGCTGGAAGGCTGGCTTTCTCGGAGGATGACAGGAAAAGAGTTTGGAAAGAACACATGGAGAAGATTATGAACGAAGAAAACGTGTGGGATCAGGTGACCGATGCAGACATGGTAGAAGGACCCATAGAGAGGATTACTCCTGCAGAGGTGCTAAAGGCCATAAAGGTTATGAAAACAGGAAGAGCAGCTGGTTTGTCAGAAGTAAACATCGAAATGATAAATGCAAGTGGCCAAGTTGGAGTAGAGGTGATGACAGAACTATGTCAGAAAGTATTGGATGGAGCAGGTATGCCAGACGAATGGAAGACAAGTGTAATGTTGCCAATTTTCAAACGGAAGGGTGACATAAGGAGTTGTGCTTCTTATAGAGGTGTGAAATTATTGGAGCACGGAATGAAGGTTGTAGAACGAGTATTGGAAAAGAGGATACGAGGGATGATAGCTCTGGATGATATGCAGTTTGGATTTATGCCTGGAAGGGGGACGATAGATGCACTATTTGTAGTGAGGAGATTGCAAGAAGTATACCGCGAGATGGATAAATGTTTGTACATGTGCTTTGTTGATTTGGAGAAGGCGTTTGACAGAGTTCCAAGAAAAGTGGTAGAATGGGCACTGAGAAAAAGATGTGTACCGGAGGGAATGGTGAAAGCAGTTATGAGTCTATATGAAGGGGCCACAACAAAAGTAAGAGTCGGGTCGGGATACTCTGACGAATTTTCTGTGACAGTAGGAGTACATCAAGGTTCAGTACTGTCACCATTGCTGTTTGCCATTGTAATGGATGTTGTGACAGAAAAGGCAAGAGAGGGCTTGATGAATGAAGTGCTGTACGCAGACGATTTGGTGCTAATGGGAGATTCTATGGAGGAGCTGCGTTATAAGTTTGGAAGGTGGAGAGAGTCTCTGGAATGTAAAGGTTTGAAGGTAAACAACATAAAAACGAAAGTGATGGTGAGTGGAACAGATGGAGAGATACAAAAGAGTAAGACTGATCCATGCGGAGTGTGTGGGAGAAGAGTGATGGTGAACTCTTTGCTATGTACTAAATGTGGTTGTTGGATTCATGGAAGGTGTGCGAAAATCAAGAGGGTGTCAGGGGCCCTTGCAAAAGGATTTGTCTGTGAAGTATGCAGGCGTGGGATGACGGGAACGCGGCTGCCACAGGAGAAGCTGTGTGATGGAGTGGAGACTGTTAAAAGTTTTTGCTATTTGGGCGATAGACTTAATGCGAGTGGTGGATCTGAGGCGGCGGTGACAGCAAGAACGAGAATTGGATGGTTGAAGTTCAGAGAATGTGGTGAGGTGCTCTATGGTAGAAGGTTTTCACTTAAGATAAAAGGAAGAGTGTATCAGAGCTGTGTGCGTTCAGCGATTCTGTATGGGAGTGAAACGTGGTGTCTAACGGAAGGAGAAGTTGCGATTTTGAGAAGAACAGAGAGAGCTATGTTGAGAGCCATGTGTGGTGTTAAGTTAATGGACAAGAAAATCACGAAAGAATTGATGGAGATGTTGGGTTTGGTTGAGTCGTTGGAAATGATAGCGAAGGCGAATGCTGTGAGGTGGTATGGCCATGTGCTGAGAAGGGAAGATGGTAACATCTTGAGAAAGGCTCTAGACTTGGAAGTTATGGGTAAAAGAAGAAGAGGTCGGCCAAAAAGCACATGGAAGAGAAAAGTTGAAGAAGAAGTGAAGAAGTTGGGGTTAGAAAAGGAAGATGCCTTGGATCGAGAGAAATGGAGACGGGCGGTATGGAAATGCAGTCAAATGGGGTGAATCCGGCCACCTCCGTTGACGGGGAGAACACCGGATAATTCTGGACATCATCATCACCATGCACACCTTTTTTTTCGAGCTCAAGTTTAGGAACTATATATAGTTCAGGAATAGAAAGTTTCGACTTCAGTTCTGCAAGTTCGAGTTTAGCCAAAAAGTAAATACGTCAGTTCAGCAAGTTCGACAAACACTGATCTTAAAATGAATTTCCAATTACATTCGGCTCAAGAAACATGCAAGACTTACCTAAAACGGGAGGTGTTACTCTATGTGAATCTTCATTGATAATCAGGACGAAATTGTCTTTTAGCAAATGCTCTATGGAAGTATCAGCTGCTATACGATTTCCATCTACAAAAAAAGATCTTTGACTTTAATGAGAAGTCCTTGTGATTTATCTAATCATCCACACAAGTCGTGAGCATTGATCAACTACTGGCTTTGGAAACTGAGAGGCGTTTGGCACTTCTCATATAGTTTATAAGTTTTTTACACACACAGCAACGCATTGTTTATTTCAATATTGATCCTGGAGCAAACAACATCCTCCAAGTCTAACCAGTCATAGCTCATAATATTCCGAAATAATTGCGGCAAAAATTTAAACAGTAAGAAAGTAAACCTGAGGCATAGATATGGGCTCTGTCAATGCCTTTGTCTTCCTGCTTCAAGCTTGTGAGAAAATCACCAACCGTTGATGAAACTGGTCTTAACGTAAAATTGCAGGTCTCGTTCCTTGAAGGAAGAGGTACACTAATCACAGGCAAGCCAGATCGATACACCACCTTCACATCTAAACAAATGTTTGAAACAACTATCACCTAGAAAATCTGAGATCTCAATCACCAAGCGGCAACTATGAAAACTCAAAATAATTTCCATTTACTTTTTCGAATGACATAAAAATATAGATTTGAAAGCAAAGGGGTATCATATATGTGAGAAAATCTTCAAACAGATAAAATACGTGCAAGCAACAGCAGCTCAAAATCAAAATATCTGAAAACCATTTCGTGCATAGATACAGCATTGTTGCAAAACAACAAGCATTTCAATGTATAATATACATTACCTTGATCACTTTCAGCATCTGTCACATAATGCCTTTGCGGGAAAAAACTTGCACCCTAAACATCACAATATTAAGCAAAGAGATACATATTATTTTTATCCAGACTGTTACAGTCTAAAGCAGCATGTCAACCAAAGTAATGACATCTGAAGCAAATGCAATCACAAATCATGCTGAGGCAAGTTTATCCCTAACGCATCCTTCTTTAACAAGGGCAATTCATCAACTTTATTAACTTGATCATCAAGTTTTTTGCATCAAAAATGAGCCTACTTTGGTATTTTGATGATCAAGTTAATAAAGTTTTTTGCATCAAAAATGAGCCTACTTTGGTATTTTTAAACTGATTTGAATTCATTTACTTACAGAAGCAACCAGCCATTAGCTCAGTTGTTAAGAACACACCCTATCGGTGCAGGAGGTCTGGGGTTCAAATGGCGAGCTCATCAAATCAGCACTGTGTCGCCAATGGCTCGCCACGTTGCAACGTTTCTTCGGATCTGTGAAGCCTAGGCGCTACATCACGGAGATGGGTACTGCCACTCGGTGCAGCATAATATGGCGAATATCATGAATATTTGATTTTACTTACAGAAGCTGAATTTGAGAAATTAGAAGTCATGAAAGTCACAGGGCAAGTTGGATAATAATTTTCCACATATACCCAGGGTACAAGAAAAAATATCTGTATGAAGCTTTTAAAAGTTGCATCAAGTATAATATATATTGCGGTTGCGTAACCGGAAACTTACCATACGGTTTTCCTACTGTGAGAATCACACTATGGGAACCGAAAAATGGTTATGCAACTACGAGTTTCAAAGTTCGGTAACCGGAATTTCCAATGAAATAGACACTTCCTAGTTCCTATATATAATATAACCATAGCTAGCAAATTTGCGATTCATATCCAATACATGTATCAGTGTTCTAACATACACAACAAATAAAGATGGAAACTTTACCAATAATGAAGTTGATGTACGATGCATGAAAAGGTGATTAACTGGATCACTGCTAATTTTCTTAGTTTTCAAAAGCAGTCCATTGCTGTCTGAAAAAATTCCTCGTATTGATGAGGAGAAAAGCAAAGCAGATCTTTTCATGATTTACAATCTTCTACTGCTCCACACAATCTGTTCTGCAATAGACTAGTTTATGATGAAGTAGTTTAATTGGTAGGCCTACAGTACCATGCTTAAACGGTGGCCAGCAACTTCGCCACAGAAACTTTGTCACATGGTAACTTCGCCACACTTTGAGAAGGTGAGGAGAGATGAGGGAATAGTAGGAAAATGTGTAGGGGTGTGGGGGGAGATGTGGGAAGAGGTATGAGAGGTGTAGGAAAGTGTGTTGGGGTGTGGGGGAGGTAAGTGGAGATGCAGGGAAAGGTGAGGGAGGAGGTGTGGGGAAGTGTGTTGGGGCTGCTTACACGAAATGTTCCAAAGATTATGATATGGCTGTAGCCAGTTGGTGTGATAAAATTGAAAGATCCATTTGTAGTAGTAACAACCTTACCTCTTTTTATGGTTATGCCAAGCGCAAATTAAAAGCCAGGCCAGGCATACCTTCCCTGAGATGTGACGGTCAGGCCCTTGCTAAATCTGATCTAGCTAAAGCTAATCTCTTCAATGAAACTTTTCATAATATCTTTCAAGCCTACAATGGCCATCATCTTCAGCTTGCTCGCATTGTTCCACCTCCACAAAGTCCATGTGACATAGACATTTCCACTGATGATGTCTCCAGAGCGATTCACAGAGTTCCTGATAAAGTATCTCGTACGCCTGATGGTATTCCAGCTTATTTTTTGAAAAGAGTTTCAGACCCTTTACTTGATGTCATTTGTTTTCTCTTTAAACTTTCTTTGTCTAAAGGTGTTATTCCCTTGCAATGGAAATCTGCAATTATTACTCCTGTTTTCAAAAAAGGTTCTCGTGACCTTCCCTCAAACTACCGCCCTGTGTCTCTTACTTGTGTCCTTTGTTGTGTATTTGAACATATTGTTGCTGATCATCTTTTATATCACCTTTCTTTCCACAACCTGATTAGTGCTAATCAATTTGGCTTTCTTCCTGGTCGTTCTTCCTGCTCTCAGCTTCTTTCTGTATTCAACTGTTGGTCTCACATGTTAGATACCCAAGAAACTTTTGATGTCATTTATATATACTGATATTGCAAAGGCTTTCGATAGTGTTACTCATTCCAAACTCTTAAATGTTCTTCTCTCTTATGGTACCGATATTGACGGTAAAGTTCTTGACTGGATTAGTTGTTTTTTGTACAACTGCGTTCAATCTGTATGTATCAATAACTGCTATTCTAATAGTCTACCTGTGCATAGTGGAGTTCCTCAAGGCAGTGTCTTGGGGCCCCTTCATTTTATTATTTTTATTAATGATGCGGTCAAAGTTACCTCTTTATCTGGTCCTTTTTGTGGCACGTTTTTGTATGCTGATGACGCTAAGCTTTTTAGTAATAACCCTTCCCAGTTGCAGCATGCTCTAGATTGTTTTTCATCCTGGATTTGTGAATATCAGCTTTGCTTGGCTCCTGCCAAATGTGCTCATTTAGCTTTTTCTCGACACTCTGCAAATAAGATTCAAAATGTCTTTCATATTAATTTTGAACTTGTGCAAACTACTTCTAAAGCTAGAGATCTTGGTGTGTTGATTACCGATAATCTGAAATGGTCTTTTCATATTAGTCACATTCATTCTGTTGCTTAACATCTTAGTTATATAGTTCTGCGCGCTTTTTCTACTAAAAACATTTGGACTTTATTGAAAATCTATGTTACATATATTAGGCCTAAGCTTGAATACAATTCTTCAGTTTGGAGTCCATACCTGAAAAAATACATCAAGCTCATTGAGTCTGTCCAAAAACGTTTTACTCGTAATGTTTTCATTCGTTGCAACCTGCCTTTCAATTCTTATGTGGATCGCCTCACTAAACTTGGAATTAAATCTCTGGAGTACCATAGACCTGAATTCGACCTGATTCTTATGTACAAGTCATAATTTGTGTGATCTGAATTTTTCTGATTATTTTGTATTTCAAACTTGTGATTATAATTTGCGTCGACACAATTTTACAGTTCAGTCACTTTTTCATAATGCCAGTCGTGACCAATTTCGTCAATTTTACTTTCATCGCATAGTTAGTACTTGGAATTGGCTTCCTGATGTTGTAATTTCCGCTTTTAATCTGTCTATCTTTAAGACCAAATTGAACAGTTATGATTTACACACTATTGCTTCACTTGCTTCCCTACTGATTTTATTTTTCTGTTAATTATTTGCTGCTTTATTTTGTTTTTTCCTCGCATGTCAGTGTGCCTGGGTGTTAACCTATCACCATCGTGTTGTAATTCAATAAATAAATAAATAAATTTAACTGATAAAGCCCGATAACACTTTTTACGACAACCGGGTTTCAGTGTAGGTAATGTACGGTAAATTTTGATGTATGAAAGTGAGGCAAAGTTACCAAGTGGCGAGGTTGCTGTGGCGAAGTTACTGCCTACCGCTTAAACAGCTCAGTTATGCAGATTTCTAAGATACATCCACTCTACTAAAATGTAAGAATATTAACCTGTTAACCATCCACTGAATCAACACATGGCTTAAGACTAAAGAGCCGTGCGTGTCATGGGACAATTTGAGCTTTCAAGGCTCTTTTTCATGCTTACTGATAAACAAATCCTGAATCCTTTAAAGGTTCTAGGATATTTAGCACAATTAACAAGGAACGTTCTGTGTTTCATATTGGCTGTGACTTAAAGGTTCTAGGATATTTAGCACAATTAACAAGGAGCGTTCTGTGTTTCATATTGGCTGTGACGTTGTTAAGCAAGACTAGTCTAGACCAGTGCCATCACTATTTTTTGTGTTGACGATGACGTTGTTTTATGGTTAAAAATAAAAAATCCTACTACTACTACTATTGCAACCTTCCGAGTTTTAACTGCCTAACCACATTGTATCCATTATTAGCAACAGTGGAACCACTCTCTGTGCTCAGTGTCCAGAACGAAAGTCAGAGTTGAGAGTTCATCTGTTCAAATGGTGTTGCCCATTCCTATACCGAGAAATAAAAAAAATAATGGTTAACCATTTCATTGTATTTATCAAACTATATTCTGCTTATCACTTTTTTTTCTTTTCTTCTACGTAGTTAAACAATCTGCAATGGCTTCTTGACAATTTTAAAAACAAAAAATAAAAACAGCAAATTTTGGAAACGGCAACAGTACGGCAAAAGAACAGATGAACTTCTTTAAATAGCAATTATTATATCACAGCATTTGCTGCATTTTTGTGGACATACGTGACAAAGCTTTTTGTTAAGTGGGTCCACTGTAAGAACTATAAGTACACTGTGGCCTAACTCTATACGGTTGCCAGAAACCTCGTCGCAGAAACTTCGCCACAGAAACTTCGTCACATGGTAACTTCGCCACACTTTGTAGAATGTCAGGGAAGATGTGAGAATAAGTGTAGGGAAGTGTGTTGGGGTGTGGGGAAGTATGAAAAGATGTGGGGAAAGGTAAGGGAAGTGTGTGGAGGTGTGGGGGAGAAGTGGGTGGAAGTGCGTTGGGGCCTCACACCCCAACACACTTACCTACACCTCCCCCCACACCTCAACACACTTCCCCTCTTACTCCATACACTCTTCCCACAAATCTTTTCTTACCTTCCCCCACATCACAACACATTTCTATACCTCCCCCCATCTTTCCTCACCTCTCCCCACATCTTTCCTCACCTCCCCCCACCCCAACACACTTCCCCACTCTCCCTCCCACACTTCTATACACCTCCAACACCTCTCCCCACATCTTTCCTGACCTCCCCTCACAGTACCCCAACACATTTTCCTACACCTCCACACTCACCCCAAACACTCTCCCACATCTATCTCCACACTTATCCACATCTCTCCCCCACATCTTCGTTTCATGAAAATGTGGCGAAATTACCATGTGACGATGTTACTTTAATAAATTTACTGGAAAAGCGCGATAAAATTTTTTACGACAACCGGGAATTTAAAGCCTTATTTCTTTGTAGGCAATATAAAATCTCAATGTATGAAAATGTGGCGAAGTTACCATGTGGCAAATTTTCTGGCAACCCACTAAACTATTTTTAGCAGGCAGCAGCTATACTGACGTCGACGACCAACTCTTCACTTTGTCAAAATGAACAATGTTAGCACTTCCATCCTTTTTTTAGTCTAAGGATTTTGCGAACGCAGCCGCAAAATCCTTAGCGTCCTAAAAATAGGACGACCCGTTTACAGGATCCTAAAAAAAGGAGTATACCCCTCCTGGTAGTCCTATTTTTTAGGACGCGCTTTGTTTTACGCATTAATTTTAATATTGATTTTCGTTACGTTGCGGTTAGAAAATTTATCATTTCCGGTGTTTATTGGCTATAACTCGTCATAAAGGAGCTGACAATGCTAAAAAACGTTCGAAAAAGCTAACCGTTTACAGGATCCTTTAGGATGCTAAGGATTTGCGGCTGCGTCCGAAAAATCCTAAGAATCCTAAAGTTCCTAAAAAAGGACTACCCCTAAAAATTCAGTTTGCACAGTTGTACTGGTTACACTACTCTGAAACAATGCTACTTCGAGTTGGCAATAGGAAGAGAAAGTAAATTCACCACTAGTCTAGCCTAGCTCTGTAGCTACCTTATGGTACCGGGCAGTGTTCCCTCTAGGATTTGGACTGGTGCGAATTTAACCTAATGATAAATTCGTTGAATTTTTGCCCAAGGGTTTCACTACTTTGAAGACCCCTATTACAAATTTTTTGCATTAAATTTGCTTTTCCAAGATACAAGCTACAGTCTTGCATTAAAATATTCCAGTTTTTGTTTAAGTTTTTCAGTTTTGCATTTTATAATATTAATTTCTGGTTCAAAATCAGTAAAATTTGCCCGAAAATTTCGCACTTTTCCCAAATTTCTCACTCTAGAGGGAACACTGGTACCAGGTAATAAATCCTTATTATTAATATACTATAGACTAGACCGAGGGTTGGCAAACTTTTTGCATGAAGGGCGGCATTGAAAAAAATTTTGAAGCCGAGGGCTGCACTGATTGGAAGAGCAAAGTAAAAAAGGTCATCTCAACTGTAGATGTGAACTGGTGGAGATGTCCTGTTTTCCACACAAAATGAAGCAAAGAAAACGTCATCAAATTCCGCAGATGTCCCATATTCCAATCAAAATCATGTGAAGAGCAAACAAAGGTCATCACGTCCACCAATGCCCTATATCTGTACATTCCACTCAATATCAGTATGGAACCAGGTTTATCTGTTTATATTTCTGTACGTGTTCACCATTTGTGGTCCTTTGGGGTGTTTAGTACCGGTAATTAATTTAAAGTCCTTTGTCATTTTTATGTTTAAGATCATCATTCCAAGTCCTTTGTTCTGTGTTGTCCTTTGCGGCGTTTTCAGTCTTTTGTGGTGTTTAGTAGGACCCCTTTCAACTAGTTTCTGTGCCTAGCTGGTTTAAAAGTACTGGTACCTTGTAGTTCCTTGCACTGTTGTCAGTACCGGTAGGGTCTGCAGGGGTAATATGGGTACACGGGGTAAAATGAGTAGCAAAACTTTTTTACTAATACAACAAAAATTGCTGCAATAAGTTAAAACTGCTTTATTTAAAAATATATCTTATAGCATAAACAAAAATCCCCGAAATCAGCTTTAACAAATTGCAATAATTTTTGTTGTATTGCTAAAAAAAGTTTTTGTACTCATTTTACCCTGTGTACCCATATTACCCCTGCAGACCCTACCTTGTAGTTCCTTGTGGTGTTTAGTAGGACCGAGTTCACAGTTCTTGGTTCTAGTTTCTGCATCATAATCAATTTTTGATGGGAAGCTTTTATTTCATCGTAAATTCCGGTTACCAAAGTTCAAAAATTGTGGTTGTGGAACCGGAAACATCCCCTAGCGGTTCCCCTACTGTGAGAGTCACACTACAGGAGCCGTAAAACGGTTTCGCAACTACAATTTTCAAACTTCGGTAACCGGAATTTTCGGTGAAATAGACACTTCCTTTTTGATGCCATAGTTAAGTGGTAAAAAAAAGCGGTGTCTGGAGCACTGGCCCAGTTTCCATAGTCAAAACGCTGCTGCACCAGACTGCATGTTTGTTTCTGTAGAAGATGTGCCAGTGCTCTAGACACTTCCTAGCGATAGTCTATGTTACATATATATTGTAATATTAACAGACTAATCACAATTCACTACCGATATTTGGAGAAAGTTTTGGAAATTTGCAGTTTTTGATTTGTCTGAAACTGCTTGAAAATCAATCAGATGCTGGTACGATATATCCTGCATCTGCAATCGAGTATTCACAAAAATTTTTGTCTGTGCAGTGTGATAAATCAAAGAATTTCATGGGATTGTTAGATGATTGTGAGTTGCTTTTTGGCACTAATAATCTATACGAACTGCTAAATGTAGCAAAAGAATGTAAAGAATCTGATATTAAGAAAGCTTACAGAAAACTTTCATTGCAAGTTCATCCAGATAGAGCATCTGCAGATGAACAAGAGCATGCAACAAAAAAGTTTCAAGTGAGTTCATCTAGATTTTTATGCAGCTTAGCCTGTTAGCTACTTGGGCTATAGGTACTCACCAGTATGAAGCTGAGTGCTTATGTATTACTGGTACATTGCTTTCACCACGAGAAAGCCATTTTCTTCATTGCTTTGTAGTCTCCTGGTTATGGTTGCATTGCAGAATATTTTGTTTCAAATTTAACCTTTTTGTAAAATTTATTGTTGGAAACAAATTTGCATGAAATTTATTCATAGATTCTGTTGTTGCTGGTAAAAAACTCTGCTGCTAGCATCTGCCACTAATCAATTGTGTGGAGGGGTGCAATTAATCATGTATGCACATTATGACAAATTATTGGTATGATTTTTAGGTGCTGTCTAAAAGTACTTGCATTCTTCTTGACAAAAATTCGAGGTCATTGTATGACACAGAAGGCTTAGTTGATGATGATATCACATTAAATGAAAAGAATATAAATGATTGGACCCAGTATTGGAAAGCAATGTTTAATGTGTGGTATACAGCTAAACTTATTGAATGGTGGTTATTGATGTTTCAAATGAAAATGATTATTGTGCTAATTAGGCTGTCTTTCACAAGTCCATTAATAATAATCTGCAACATAAACTCTTCTTCTGATGCATGCCTCACAATTGGTTAAAAGAGCGATACATCTGTAGTTGGTAATGCTTACTGATTTTTTTAAGTGCATGTCTAAAACCATAATGGGAGCTGTATTTTGTATGCTGCTTTCAAAATAGGTTTGTGGACTATTTTTTAGCAAATTGTTTTTCATAGTCGGCTGTGTTGTGGTTTGATTATTGTCACTTTGTTCTGATGTGCACGAATAATTGCTAAGTCTCTGGATCAACTAAGTTCTCCGTGTAAATTTTGCTAATTTTTTTGTGGGAGAATTACAGAAATATTCTGAGATTTGTCTTAACAATGTACTGGCATTGAACTTGCTTTGAAGTAAAAATTATTCAAGCAAATGTTTTTGCGAAATGCTGACTCAATGCATCAGCTTCACATAACTCATAAAATTCGAAATACAAAAAATATGGGACAAAAATAGCATAATGAGAAGAATAAAGCCACAGTAATTCTCGAAACTGGACGTTTTGACAGCACTGATTCAGCTGTCATCATCAGCAGTGTAAGCAAGGCAGTGCAAAACTGAAAAGGGTAAAGCAGTTTTGAACTGACTTGCTTACACTGCTGATGGTGACAGCTGAATCTATGTTGGCGAAATGTCCAGTTTGAAGATTACTGTGGCTTTACTTTTCCTCAAACTTATAAAATGTTTTCATAAAACATATTTTGATGCGGCCAGTAAATGTTAAGAACAGTTAATTTGCTAATCTGGCACTAAAAACACTGATAAAAAACCAACGTTTCGACAATATAAACTACCTGCCTTCAATCAGGGTACAAAAAAGCAATAAAGACGAGTCAGCACTTTAAATACTACCAAGTCACGTGTTTAGAACAAAAACCAAGTCCTGTGATTAAATTTAAATGCACCAGTTGAAACATCAAAACCAAGTAGATCAGCGGGACATCGCTGCGTCATAGCAATGCCAGAAACCAAATTAATTAACAACGCAACCATGAAGCTTCTCATGCAGAACTGGAACGAACAAGTTTTGATATACATGAGGAAACGCTACGGAATCTCTGTCATTTAAACATTTATTTTGAGGAAACGCTACGGAATCTCTGTCATTAAAACAATTATTTTATTACAATTATTTTGCAAACAAAGCGTTGGTTTGTCACCAGGAAAAAAGAACGTATGCGTGACGTCAGACTTATGAAACGGGACTCAACAGCATTATCAAAACACGCCATACAATCGGAACATGAAATTGACTGGGAAATTTCTGAAATTTTTGACCTTGAAAATGATTATGCTGAACGGAAATTTATCGAATCATATTTTATTAACTCGCAAAATAATTGTTTAAATGACAGAGATTCTGTAGCGTTTCCTCATGTATATCAAAACTTGTTCGCTCCAATTGTTCGTTCCAATCCTGCGTGAGAAGCTTCATGGTTGCGTTGTTAATTAATTTGGTTTCTGGCATTGCTTTGACGCAGCGATGTCCCGCTGATCTACTTGGTTTTGATGTTTCAACTGGTGCATTTAAATTTAATCACAGGACTTGGTTTTTGTTTTAAACACGTGACTTTGTAGTGTTTAGAGTGCTGACTCGTCTTTATTGCTTTTTTGTACCCTGATCGAAGGCAGGTAGTTTATACTGTCGAACGTTGGTTTTTTATCGGTGTTTTTTGTGCCAGATTAGCAAATTCACTGTTTTCATAAAATTTTGCTTCCTCCGACCGCTCTTACAAATTTGTTTGATTTGCAGCTAACTATTGATGATATGAAAAAATTTGAAGAAGAATATCGATTTTCCGCGATGGAAGCAGAAGATTTAATTGCAACTTATGTTGAATGTGAAGGAGATATGGATTTAATTTTTGAAAACCAGATGTGCTCTCACATTGAAGATGAAGATCGCTTTAGGTATGATTTGAATCTTTTGCTTTAAAATGCTTTTTTGTTGTTCAAGGACATTTGGGTTGGAAATAACAATTTTAAAGTTTCCTGGCAGACAAAACATTCAAGTAGGGCCATGATTGCCTGATTAAACATAACTCAAACTCATAGCAATCAACCAAATCGTTCTTTAAATTTTTCTCAAAGTTTTACATTATTAGCTCCACTCTCGGCCTATATCGATTTTAGAGATGTCATTGGTTGATATTGCACTTGTAATTAAAGTGTTAATGTCGCACTGTTACAAATAATGAATGCTGCGAGCCCTTCATCCCAAAACAAGATACCTCTCAAATATATTTTCAATGTAAAACCAAGCTCTTTTTACTGTGTTTAGAAAAATTATTCAAGATGCAATTGATTCTGGTGATGTGGAAAGCTTTCATCTTTTTTCAAATGAGCCCAAAGCCAAGAAAAGAAAGCGGAAGAAATTTTACGAAAATGAGAAAAAAGAAGCAGAGGAAGAATTAAAACGTCAAAAAATAGGTAAAAGCACCAGATTTCAGTTTGAAGTGATTGGTAAAAATTACATTACTTTATTTGTAACAGGAAAATTCGAAAGCGAAAGCGATCTTGAAAGGCTCATTTTATCCAGACAATCAAATAGAAGAAAAGAAATGGACTCGTTTTTAAGTAATCTTGAAGCTAAGTATGCGAAGCCTGCTAAAAGTAAAACCTCTTCATCCAAATCCCGGAAGAAAAAACCTTAAAGTATTTTGTTAATGGTTCTTTCGCTTGCGTTTTTTTTTTTTTTTGTTACACTATGTTGACGACTGAGAACAGAATTCATTGCTCACGTGACAAGAGATATGCCGAGAACAAAACTTTGAATTTACGATGTTACGCTTTTGCACCTTTGTTGGTTTCAATCGGGAGCATCTACCTCATGATGGAGTAGTATACCTGTCCTGTCTACGATTGCGTTCTTGCTTTCTCTAGTTTTTTGTGTTAGTTTTTCTAGCACTGCTATTCTGTTTCCACGTTCAAAATAAACCATAGTTTTCGTATTATTTTTAATAGATTTCTACGCTAAACCGAGAACAAGATAAAAATAAAAACTCTTCAGTGTCAGATAATTTAAGCACCATTCGATTCGTCTGTGGAAGAATCATATTCATCGTGAATTCGCTTTAGGAAGTCAAAAACTTTTTCGCTAGCTCCCGCAGTAATTATTTCAGAGTTATATCGCATGAGAGTTCGCCAAACGTCACCTGTAAGTAAAAAATGCTAGTAGAAAACAAATGTGGCGATTTTCTCCTTGTAAATTCATGAGTTTAACTTTTAGTTTGATTACAATTTTTGGCAATCTTTGGTGTGAAAAATGTCATTTTAGCTTGAATTAGTCAACTTCAAGTTCAAATATTGCGCTACATTTAGCTCATCACCACACGTTTCTCGAACAATCGTTTTATGATAACTTTCAGCATTTATTAGATTGCCAAATAACGTACACCATTTGTAGGCCTCTGCTTCTTGTGAAGCTACAGGGTTGCCTCGCACTTGCAGTATTTCCGGACAAGCTAAAACTCATAATATTAAGATCAGTTACATTCGGAAAGTGTTAAGAAGTCCTTACTTATTAGCAGGTTTTTTTCCTTGATGTACGAATACATTTCATATATTCTGAAAGCCAATTTGATGTCGTTGAACGTGAAAAAACATAGCTCACGGCCTACAGCAGCTGCTGCTAAAAGTTGAAGCAAGCCTGCAAAAAAAAGAAAAAGAGTTAGTACTGTACAGGCTTTTCTAACCCGATTTGGGTCCGTAGATATTAAACGTGGTTTCTAAAATAAGGAAAAAATACCTTTTTTTCGTTTGGGACCTTACAAGTTTATTTTGAGCACTTACCTCTGGTTAATTAACCTCCGAAAATTTTAGGGTGGAGAAAAGGAGCTTTCCTGTTGCCTCTTGCTTAAAAATGTGTTTTTACAATTTGCATATTCTTAAACCCCAAAGTCTTTCTGTAATATATAATAATCTGATCATGGCTATCGTTTTGTAGTATTTGGGTTTATTTGGGCTCCATACGCAAAGGCTGTAATGTCCACGCAGTCATCCGATCACAGAAAGTAAAGTCGACAACTACAACGGAGGTTTTGTTAAATTACAAAAAATGAGGTCTTACTTTTTAGCATGGGATCTCCTCCGAACGCTCCACACCCCCAATTTCCAGTAGCAATAGCGGGGTAACTTTCAAGTTCAAAACTACAGTAAAATCCACAAAACGCCTTGTTGAGCTCGCGTCTGATGTTAGCAGCAGAATATTGATTTGTCGGCCTGAAACATTGAAATGCTTGCTTCTTAAATAGCAGCCGAGATTGCAGTTGTTAAACGAATCACTTATCGATATCAAATAAGATTCCTCTGCAACATCGATTTTCAAGTTGACATTCAACTGCAGCAGCACTGATCTATGCATGCTAATTAAAATTTAAGACTATGGTATTATATTTCCATAACGCTCTTTCCTGAACAAAAGTGAAATCAAAAGCGCTTGACAAAAAAAAAAAAAAAAAAAACGTAGCAGTGACGAGTGCAGACAATACAATTAAATACGGTGGATATACTGTAAATATGAAGTTGCGATGATAAATTTGAAAAAAGAGTCCCCGGTATCAGGGCTAAGCTAATTTAAAGTATTTAAATTAGCGAGAAATATCAACAGTTTGGAAAAGTAGAATGACAAATATAATACTAACAAGTAACAAAGGGGTCATTCCATATTAAATTTAGGACTTGTCCACTTATGTCCTAGTTTTCGTCTGAAATTTTGCACGTAGGTGGAGATTTCTAAAACATTTTGTTTAAAAAAAAAATTTGAGCAGTCCAAGTCAAGTAGTTTTCGAGACATTTCAGTTTCAAATTTGACCACTCGGTGGCGTTTTATGGTCACGCGTGAGTGCTTTTTCTTGCATAACGGCTCTCCCTTGAGCTACAAAGATGATCCAAATATGTATTCTGACATTTTTTAGGGTGCTGAATTCAAAAATCACACTTAAAATGCTATATCTGTATTGCTTCAGTTGATAAATCAAGAAATCCTACTCCAACTTTTGATCAAAAATACTCAGCGCTCCGAAGCCGAAAAAACTTCTAATTGCAAAGTGATCTTTCAACTTTCGACTCCAAGTTCAATCCAGAAAGGTTCTTGGTTATTCTAAGGCAATAAGAAAAAATTAACCATTTCATACATGGTGCTCACCTATTTGCAAGTCTGAAATACAGAATTTATCAAATGTCATTATACCGATATGTCATCACTACTACAACAACTATGGCTGGTTTTAGGTATAACAAGAGACGTCATGTTCAATGTTCATCTAGGACACTGGGCAATAGGAAGAAATTGGGGCTCCATTGAATTAAACCACCCCGGTCAACTTGATAGTGTTGCGTTACAGGAGTTGGGTTAGGATTTAGTTCGGGTTACAAAATATGGCTAAGGTAAAGGTTCGGATGATGTGTGTTAGGGGTTAGAATTAAGGTGATGTATAGTAACCCTGTGACAAAGTATGACATAATGGTGTCAGGCTGAGATGACCACAGCTTATTTCAAAAAAGCACCAAAAAATTTACGTGGTGTAGATGTACTTGCGAACTCTAAAATACATAATTTATCAAACGTTAATTATATGTCAATTCAGCTTGCAAACCTCAATACAATGGTGCAGTGTTTATAATCAAAAATTGCAAAAAGTTTTACAGATACTTTTAGTAGCAGTATGAGATATAGACAACAATACTCCACACATTTGAATAACACATAGATCATATGTTATGTACAAAACCAGTGTATATAAGATTATTGCTCCAGAAGGTCAGCTAAATCGTTAGTTTAGCAAGTATTGCTGCTGTTGGATTGCTACTTGCTGCTCTCATTTTTTATCACAACAAACAAAAACTTAATTCCGTTTAATTGTTTTTAAATAGAAAATAATATAAATCAATTTAAGGACAAACAACAAACATAGGTTGCTCTCAACTTTTTAATAGCGATAAGTTACAACGCAAGAAATCTCGTCGTTAATTACACTGTGTAACACAATTTTTGTTCCCGGCTTCTAAGTGTTATTTCCTGATTGGTTACGGCTAGAAACCAGGGAAAACGCACATAATTTCACCTAAACTTTGCTTTTGTGAATATGAGAGCGATTTTTCGAAATTCAGCTTTTTTGGCTAAAATCGTGTAATCTGGCGTGTATAATCTCGTGTTATTTCTTGCTTGTTTACGCTATCGGGGAGGTTTACATCTTGTATTCATAGTTTATGCTTGTTGAAGCAACAAATCACAAAATTTCATCCTATTTACAAAGTTAACAACCTAAACTGCTCATAGCAATGCTATAGTACACTTGGATAAAATAGCAAACTGTAAATATATCACTTAGAAATGCATGGTTTATCCAGATTTGCGACCATACTCTTAAGTCGCTTTCATGGATCAGCCTCCATATGTAATCACCCATTATACGCTTATACTGTTCTGGGTAGCGACGTTCAAAATCTGATATAGCCTATCCTGAAGGAAACGTTCGCCAGGTTCCTCTGAGCATGCACCCATGTTTTCCATAAACTGATCCAGATTAACGTCAAGCATGTGAACTTTGAAGAACACTCTGCAGTCCTTTTTGCTGCAGGTTTTCACTAATTAAGCTTTGTGATTGCCCAAAAATCCACGAACCACTGGAGCGAAGCTGTTCCCAGCTGCCCTTCTTGTCAATTCTTCAAGAAATTCGTTGCAGTCTGGATATTTCTTATCTGTGGGCCAACAAAAATACCAGCTTCCACCTTTGCTGCAGAAATCTTGGTAAAGAAGTTTTGTAGTGGCTTGAATGCGTCTGAATTCTTGTCTAATGCTTAAACAAATTGTTTGATAAAGCCCAAATTTATGTGCAGCGGAGGCAACAATATTTTGATGAGGTCAATTAAAGGGTCCCATTCGATGTTGCTGTACCCAACAGAATATTCAGTTCGTTTTGGACATATTCGTCTATGGTAGTGTGCAGTTGTGTTTCGACTACCCTAATGGGAAAGGTAACATAAAAATTTCGTCAATCCACCTGGGAGACCCACCAAGAATGCCACCATTCCAATTACTTGCCAGTTGAACTGGTCACACTTTAGAGCAATCAGAAGAGTTTTGACATTTGTATAGTTTTTTTCAAGATGCATTGAGTGGGCAAGAGGGATAGATGGATATCTGTTTCCATTCTGATGCAGTACGCCTTTTAGGCTCCTGCTTGAACTAACGATAAAAAGGCGCCAGTCGTTTGGAATACAAGGAATCCCAATCGAGTCAAAAAGACCATCTACATTATGCCAAAAGCAAAGTCCATCTGCTGAGGCAAAAAAACTCGAGAAGTCCTGGTGACGTTACAGTGGTCAGTGACTCAAACACATGAATCAAGCAAGTTTCATTGTTTGAGTCTGGATGTCCACCATTCTGATTTGGTTTGGTGCAAACAAACCAGATTTTCGTATCGTCTGTAAAGTGTAAACTCTCTTAAAGTTGGTTACCAGAAATTCCTGTTGGTGATGGTCACACTTTACACTTTAGAGCAGTGTTTCTTAAACTGGGTTCGACCGAACCCCAGGGGTTCGGTGAGGCTGTAGCAGGGGTTCGGCTAAGATCAGAATAAGTTTTTGCAAAAAGGCATACAGTTGTAGTAAATGACTATCTCTGCGTGGAATGATGCATCCCCCCACCATACTCTTTCAACGCTGTTTTTGATGAATACAATTTTTCCATAATTTCAAACCTATTTGATAACAATCATCTTTACGCCTTAAGCACGCATAAATCAAAAATGTGCGAACAAAATATATCATATTTGGTGAAGGACTTAGAGTTAGAGGGAAAAAAATTAAACAGAATTTGCCATAAAAATTGTTCAAAAAGCTCTAAAATGGCCATTACAGTGTCTAAATTTTTGAAAACTTTCCGGGGAAGCATACCCCCGGACCCCCCTAGAGCCATATTTTTGTTTCTCAATTTGCTTCAAATTAACTTTCCGGAAAAAAAATACGCTTTAAAAATGTAAAAATTTTATGCCACCCTCCACCGCCTTGAGAATATTCTGAATACGCCCCTGACGTGAAACATTTTCAAAGAGCTTATGCCCTTTTCCGGTTTAGACGTCTCACGTCTTTACACTCATTTAACATTCAGCCTAATTTAAAACTGCATCCCCCTCTAAAATTTTCTGGATCCGCTCCTGGTTATAATTAAGGGTTCGATGTATGCTTGCATGACACCTGTTGGGTTCGATACTTCCGACAAGTTTGAGAACCACTGCTTTTGAGCAATCAGTTGGTGATGGTAACAACTCAAATGGCCGAGTGCCAAGAGCGTCTGCCTCTGCAGTCGTAGACTTAGATTTGATTCCTAGTCGGGTCAAACCAATGACTTCAAAATTGGTATTCACAGCTCCCTGCTTGACGCTCAGCATCAAAAGGACAGTGTGAAAAACAAGCCGGCAAGTTTACTTGTGGTGCCGTTGGGAAAGGCACTTAGTCGAATTCCCCCATTTTGGTGTGGTAGACAGATGGTTGGCCACTTCTAAACGAGCTCGTTATAGCGCTTTGATCGCTTTCTAGGGATAGGAAGATAAATATGCAACAATACAAACGCTATATCACACGATTTTAGCCAAAAATCGGAATTTTATAAAATCACACCCAAAACCACAAAAGCAAAGTTTAAAAAGAAAAAATGCGATTTTCCAACCCTTTTGGTCGTAAGTGATCAGGAAATCTTGGTTAGAACCCGGGAACAAACAAAAAATATTTTTTTGTTACGCTGTGTTATCAAAAGGCAGTTGGTAAAAATAAGAGTGGCTTAAAATTTACTATTATATGTCACACATAATAAAAATCTAATTTCTTGACAAAGTAAAATCACTATTTTGTCGCAATTCTAATCTCAGTTTTAAATATTTTCCCCATTCCAACACACCCTTGGTTACATATATCGTTGGGAAAAATAACATTTTCGGAAATTCAGAATTTTTAAAAGAGAAAGATATTGTGTTCCAACCTGGATAAAACTATGCCATACCAGCACAAGCCAGACATAAAAAATACAATGGTTTAGTTTGCCTTGTGGTAGTTTGATTAACTTGAATTGCATTTTAAAGCTTGGTACAATGAGCCCTATATTGGTATTTAACTTGTATCTTCTTCAGAGTAGATGTGAGTTAGTAGTTTCGACCACTTCTTCCGCTCTGTTGTGGAGCATCAATTTTGCACAGAATGTTTGGAAGAGGAATGTTGCAAATGTCACCATGAGTTGGCTAATGGACTAAAGATATTATTGGGCTGCAGGGATGCATGATAAACAATCAAGTAGGCTATTGTTTGTACATCCTCATGAAATATTTAAGTACTGCTGTAGAACTGAGTACGGTACTTAATTCTTATCCTATTATCTAACTCTACTGTAAGACGGAAATTCACAATGTGAGCAATTCATAATTTTGAAAAAATCAACCTTCTGTTTTCAACTGTTATGTGACAATTACATTATATTTGTAATTATTATATATTATTTGGTAATGCAATCTTGCATAAACGAAGTAAGCCCCGTCCAAACGGTATGGTAGATAAACATGACATGCCTTGTTATTCCTAAAACCAGTCATAGTTGTTCTAGTAGTGGTGACATACTGATATATTGACATTTGATAAATTCTGTATTTCAGACTTGCGAGTAGGTGTGCACCATGTATGAAATGGTTAATTTTTTCCTATTGCCTTAAAATAACCAAGAACCTTTCTGGATTAAACTTGGAGTCGAAAGTTGAAAGATCACGTAGTAACTAATTAGAAGTTTTTTCGGCTTCGGAGAGCTGAATAATTATGATCAAAAGTTGGAGTAGGATTTCTCGGTTTATCAACTGAAGTAATGGAGACATAGCATTTTAGGTGTGATTTTTGCACTCAGCAGTCAGCACCCTAAAAAATGTCAGAATACATATTTGGATCATCTTTGTAGCTCAAGGGAGAGCCGTTATGCAAGAAAAAGCACTCACGCGTGACCAAAAAACGCCACCGAGTGGTCAAATTTGAAACTGAAATATCTCGAAAACTACTTGACCTAGACTGTTCAAATTTTTTTTTAAACAAAATGTTTTAGAAATCTCAACCTACATGCAAAATTTCAGACCAAAACTAGGACATGGGTGGACAAATTGCCAAATTCACTAAATATGAAATGACCCAAAGATCACAGTTAAAAAATAATTAGTACAGTATCAGTTTAAACTTCCAAAAGATTTGCATCAGACTATTAATAGCATAAGATTTCACACTTTACGAAAATAGAAGACGAGAGGGTTTAAAGCTATTTTGAGTTGAAAAGATCTAATACTACTTATGACATTCAACAATTCATGAGCGTGCTACAAATTGAGAAATATCAATTTGATCGAAGTTTCAAACGGACTTTTGCTGCGCAACACGCTTTTTTATCCAGGGTTGCCTTTAAACCCACCAAAAAAAAAAAAAACCTGCCCCCTAGTTTTTTATGTTATCTAAGCAGAAATATAACTAAATGATTTTATCTACACACTAGGTGAATCACTAATCATTTATTAGTATAGACATATGTGGACTGTGGAGCCGATGTAAGTGTATATATATCAAATACAATAAAATATAATGGTAGACCTTAAGACTTACTAAATAAACGCTGTAAAAGCCACTTCTACGGCTAGTTTCACGGTTTGACCGCTCATCAGGTAGACTGATTTTGAACCCAAGACCTTGTGATTGAGAGTTTTACCTCTCTAACCATTCGGCCACCGTGGTTTTCAACGCTGTTAGCCCGATGGTCGAATGGTTAGAGAGGTAAAACTCTCAATCACAAGGTCCTGGGTTCAAAACCTGAGTCTACCTGATGAGCGGTCAAACCGCAAAACTAGTCGTAGAATTGGTTTTTACAACGTTTAGTTAGTAAGTCTTAAGGCCTACCAATATATTTTATTGTAATCATTTATTATTGTTAGCCTTTCTGGCATCATAATTAAAATTTAAAAGTCTCATTACATACATTGGATGCAAGGAATTTCCTTGTAGCAATCAAAAACTCAACATCAAAAAACTTGTGGTACGGAAACCCGGTTTTATTTCAAAAACATTCTGAACAAATCAATTAAAAACCAAAAGAGAATAAAAAAGAACGAACTGATTTTGCTGCATTACGTTCTCCTTAAATTATATTGTATAGTGATCCAATAAAAACATTATGTAAGCCTATATCTCTTTTGATTCATAGTCGAATTATTACACATTTTTCTGCTTTGCATCAACAACGATTGTTTCTATTAAGAAATGCGCATTCAGTGTTAGATAATCGTACACTGCTCGCTCGCAATGCTCCACACGAAATTTTTGTAGTGTTTCAGTCACTAAGCCAATTTACATGAGCGGGTTTAATTTCGCGGGTTACACGCTTCATTTTAGACTTTTTAAAGTTTAACCCGCTATTCTTTGAACGCGCTTTTCAGCGGGTTGATTGGTTGAACCTACCTGTTGCTAGCGAGTATTTTTAATCCGCAATGCTTACTTAAGCAGACCGACGTAAGCAGGTTGGATTTTTCCGTGTTAACTCGCTTAAATTGAGCACGTAAATGGGCTTACTGTATAACTATTAACTATACTCCAAAAGCAATCATAGTTAGTCAATAGTCATGGCATCAGCTCTTCGAAAAAACTGCACAGATCAAAAAAACAATGCATATTATCATTGTTATAACTTTCCATACATAACTTTGAGGATTTTACAAAATACTGTTTCGTACTTTTCAGCTGCTAAAAAAAAACTATGTGAGCTGTAGTGTTAAAAAAAACTGTTGTTTTTTTCTCAACTCTGCTTTAATCTATCGCATCAATTGATTACAACCTAAATAATACACTAATAATACCTTTCATTTGAAAAGTGTAATAAGCATCGAAAAACCCTTTGCAAGCCTTAAAACACTCTGCAATACCTGATGCAACTCCTAAAAAGTGTAGCCTATGTGTAATAAGCGACATACCTTGAAAGAGCATCCATTGCAACAATTTCAGTTCTTCTTCTTCTCCATTCATCTCTTTCAGTCACATCGACAAAATCACCAGCCCATTTCATTGAATTACCATAACCAGAATAACAACTATACTGTTCGGCACCTGAAATACAGTAGCTCTTATTAATGAGAATAGTTCATTTTTTGGCAATTATACACGTATCACTCAAAAATAGATACGAAATGAATAGGTTGAGAGGTCAACGGAAAATGTTCACTAAATTTGTTTCCTGGTAACTATCACAATTTTTTTTGAAAACCGTCAAATGTACAAAACATTCGTAACCACCACGATACATCTTACGAAATTATCTCAGTATATCAGTGCATAACAAATAATAACTAGCTCACGAGTTACAGCTAACTTTTCGCATTCTAACGCCAGAGCGACAGGGAGCATACATACCAGTTATGAAAATGCATTCGTTATTATCCAGCGCTTCCGAAAACAACCGGGACACAACGAGTTCAGGACAGATGCAGAATCGGATTTCCTCTTGTACTGCCCCAAAACCAAGCACTCCTCCACCAATGTAACGGTTGGCAAAATCCACCTGGATTTATTGCATAACCGTTAAGGACGGACTTCAATTTTGGTGTCTTTATGACTTATTTAAAGCTAGGTTTGGGCGATTAAGCGCCGGTACATAAAAGAGCAGAAATAAAGCATGTTCTTGTAAGCGATCATCCAAATTATGTTAATACTGTTACAGTTTCAGATCTAGTCAGCTATGACGCTTTTGAAATAACGTGCAATGTTGCTAATTTTAAAAGATTTCTTAACTAATGCTTGTAAATCATAGTAACGATGATAACAATTTCATTTTGCAGTACATAGATCAGTAAAATATACAACACTTTATGTAGGATAAAAAGAGCATTATCAGGCAGCTGAAATTACATCCCATAACCGGTGAGCTCAGTTGCTAAAGATATATCGGTGTGGCAGGGCAGGGGTTAGACACTGGCATCGGTCAAAAAGGACACAGTGTCGCCAACGTCTCGCCACCGAGCGACGTTTCTTTGGAGCTGTGTTGCCCGAGCCCTAAGCCGCGGAGATGGGCCCCGCCACTTGTAACATGTTTCGGCGTATGAACGGGGGTATGATGAAGATCTGATTTTTGAACTAAACACAATAACGTGTTGGTAAAAAAAGCCTTGCTTTATTAAGACTTACTTGCAACATGCCAGCACCTTCTGTTTCAATCGTTCCTTCACTTGTTATGTGCAAATCACAGAGCATACACGGGCTCAGATGCCACTTGGGAAAATTGCTGATTGCTCTACGTTCAAACGTAACACTTCCACTTGGCACTACAATACAAAAACTTTTCTGCGACTGTTGAACCTGATATTGCCATGAACATGCTGGATTTGACATAGTGCTACATGACAGTTACATTACGTCTGCGGAAATTTTATAAAAACGAAATCTCAACAAAACGTTACTAGATCAGCAGCAGAAAATTATGAAATTAATAAGATACCTCCTGAAGACCGCGCTTAGCGAGAAACAGGCTGTTCAGGTTTCAAATAAAATTGGATTATTGGTCCTGGCTAAGTCATCGAGCTCTCTACTGTCCTTACTACAGATCGCCGACACAGCCTATAGAAAGTACTTACTATTTGTTGTAACACGTTCAAAATAGTGGAAAAACATTTTTAACTTTTCCGTAATCACGCTGTCTTTACTTTCAGATCCCATGAGTAATCTAAAGACACAAAATGTAAAGTAAAAAAGGGCCAGTTCGTGTATTTTAAATCGAACATACCTATTAAAGTTGATATCAGGATAGTTTGAATATTCAGAACCCGCCTTTCTTGAATTTCTCCACGGAAAAGTGCATAAAAAAGCATTGCAGAGCAAGCAAGCGATCTGCTGTTGAGATAAGGTGATTCGATGGTTCTTTTGACGACAGAGCAAAGGAATTGGCTGAAAAAGGACAGCATTATCATTTTATTGTTAATTTTATGATGATGAGTGATAAGTAGTACTTTTGTGGCAGATGGTGAGTGATGAGTAGTACTTTTGTATTCTTAAGCGGTCGCCCAAGCATGTACATATGCTTGGGGCTTAGATACACTAGTCTCATCACCTTCATCAAGCTGAGTAAGTGAGTAGGGCTTCCAAGCGGCGTCACATGGGCATTAGGCAACAGTCTCGACTGACTGGCTAAACTAAACCATCTCAGCAACCCTGCTGCCTTGTAGGGTATGCCTATCGAGGCAAAGGCTAGACCCACTGCCGAAAACTGTGGTTGGTGTCAGCAAGGGCATGCGACCGTAAAACTTGGCTCCAAAAGAAAAACCTTATGGAAGTTGATTTAAAAATGGCTCCTAGTCTGCGGCGCCAATTAAATGGGGAAGGGGTGCGAAGAATCCCCGGAATGAAACAGGCCCCTAGGCAGTCCTAAATGGACAAGGGGTGCATAAAATTCCAGAGAAATTAAGATCAAAAAAGCCCAACATAGGGGTCAATGTTTAAGTAGGAAGTTGGAATCTGGGAAATATTAGTGGAAATGTGCGAACAACTGAGAAGGATGGTGGATATGTGTTGTCTACAAGAAGTGAAATGGAGAGGCCAGAGAACTCGTTTTATGGGAGTAAAGGGAAATGAAATGAAAGATGAATTGAGTGGAAAAAGTAGTGACGAATTAGTCTTGGGTTTATGGAATTTTAACAGACATGTTTGGAAAGAAACAGAGGGGTTTGAAGGTGTTCATGGAAGATATGGAATAAGTGAGCGAAATGCAGAAGGAAGAATGCTGCTTGAGTTCTGTGACGAAAAAGAAGTGTGCGCAGCCAACACCTGGTTTCAGAAAAAACACAACAGGAAACAAACGTTTAAAGCAGGGGAATTCGCCACTGAAATTGATTTTGTTCTGATTGGGAAAGAACAAAGAAAATATCTAAAGGATATCAAAACCATTCCTTGGGAATTGCAGCAGAGATTGATTGTCGACGAGGTCGACAAGAAAAAACTGAAAAAGACTGTGAAAATGAAACGAGTTGTCAGAAGAAGGCAGTGGAAATTGAAGGAAGATGTACTTAAGAGAAAGGCACGAAAGGAGGGTTGAAGAGCTGGTTGATGCAAATGCACAGGACTTATGGAAATCTTTTAAGGACGGACTTTTAAAAGCATGCGATGAATTGTGTGGGAAAAAGTTGGTCAGGCAGGATGGAGGTAATACGCGGTGGTGGAATGAAGAGGCGAAAGATGCTGTAGCGAAAAAGAAAAAAAGCTTTCAAAGATCTCTGTAAAGATGAATGTGAAGCTAACAAGCTGCTATACAAGAAAATTAGAAACAGAACTAAGAAGGCGGTGACAAGTGCAATGAGAAAAGAAGCTGAAAAAGAAACAAAGGATTTGCAAGAAAAGCCGAACCATGTTTTCAAGTTGGGAAAGTTGATGAAAAATGATGGGAAAGATGTCATAGGCGGTAGATGCATGAAAGGAAAAGATGGGCATTTAGCTTTTACGGAACAAGATAGGAAAACCATAGGGAAGGAACACATGTAGAGGGTTATGAATGAAGAAAATGAAAGGGACCAAATAACAGATGTGGATGTAGTAGAGGGACCTATAAAAAAAGTTACTGTTGAGGAAGTGATGTGTAAGTTGAGAAAAATAAAGTCAGGGAAAGCCACCGGACTATCGGAGGTAGATTCCGAAATAATAATCGCATCTGGTGATACAAGGATTAAAGTGATGGTGGAAGTTTGTCAACGTGTGTTAGATGGTAGAGGCATGCCAGAAGAACGGAAGACTAGTGTGGTTGTACCTATATTTAAAGGGAAGGGGTATGTAATGAGTTGTGGTGCATATAGAGGAGTGAAGGTGCTAGAACTTGCAATGAAGATTGTGGAAAGAGTTTTGGAAAAGAGAATCCGATGCTTAGTAAACATGAACAACATGCAATTTAGTTTTATGCCTGGAACAGAGACAATAGATACTGTGTTTATTCTTCGCAGAATGCAAGAGGAATACCAAGATAAAGGAAAAAAGCTGTACATGTGACTGTGTTTCGCAGATTTGGAGAAAGCACTTGATCGAGTTCCGAGGAAAGTTATGGAGAAGAAAGTTCCAGAGGTAATGGTGAAAGCAGTGATGAGTCTGTATGACAGAGCAAAGACATAAGTAGAAGTGGGAACAGGTTTATCTGATGAATTTTCTGCAAATGTTGGTGTACATCAAGGATCAGTGTTGTCACCACTGCTGTTTGCGATTGTGGTTGATGCCGTGACTCATAGAGTGATGGACGGTTCAACCAATGAAATTTTATACGCAGTTGACTTGGTTTTGGTTGGTGAGACCATGAAAGATTTAAGGGATAAATTCTGGCGATGGAAAGAAGCGTTTGAAGGAAAGGTAATGAGAGTTAATCTTAATAAGACAAAAATGATGGTGAGTGGGTTGGAAGAGAAAGTTACAACAAGCAAGATTGATCCATGTGACATGTGCTGAAGGAGGGTAAAAGTCAACGCAGTTTTTTGTACAAACTACGCGAGGTGGGTTCACCGAAGGTGTACATCCATCAAAAGGGTTATCCCTGGCATGGTCGAGAATTTTGTGTGCACATCATGTACAACTGTAGATGACGATGGCATGGAACCAATCGAGAATTTATGCAATGGAGTGGAAACAGTGAATGAGTTTTGTTATTTGGTAGACAAGTTGAAAACTAGTGGAGGATGTGAGGTTGCAGTTACAGCAAGAATGAGAATTGGATGGATTAAATTTAGAGAATGTAGTGAGTTATTGCTTGGAAAAAGATTTTCGTTTAAGATCAAAGCAAGAGTTTTCAGAGTTGTGTCTGGTCTGCAATATTGTACGGCAGTGAAACGTGGTATTCGAGAGAAAAAGAAATGGGTATCTTGAGAAGAACGGAAAGAGCAATATGTGGTGCCAAAGTAGCAGACAGAAAAAATACAGAAGATATGATGGATATGTTGGATGTGAATCAAACTATAGATAAAATGGCCAAAGCAAGAGGAGTGAGATGGTTGAGACATATTTGGAGAAAAGAGGATGGTGATATAGTAAGGAATGTTTTAGAATTTAATGTTGAGGGAAGAAGAGAGGACCGAAAAGAACGTGGAGAAAGCAAGCAGAAGAGCGATTGAAGGATGGTCTGAATTTGAAGGATGCCCACAATAGAACTAAACGGAGAGAGTGCGTGCGATTTCCATGTCAATCCGGCCACCTCCATTAAATGGGGCAACACCGGACAATGGCATCATCATCATTAAACTTTTAACGAAAAAATGAAACAACTCGTTTGACGTTTTAATATACAGTTACAAAAATTAACACCTCAGCCTGCAACTAACAGCATTTAATTCAGCTAGGATCGTAACTGCAATACTTAATCTACTGATTTTCCATCGAAGTAAAATGAGTTTCTATCAACGCAACAGTTATTGCAAATGGTGAAAAGATAGGCCGATGAACAACTCCAATTATCTGGGCGCAACATGGTTAAGAAATTTCGATCAATCTTCAGTAACACCATAAAAACTAACATTACGTCATATTCAGTCATCTTCACCTGGGTGCATAGTTGTGGCAGCGATAATGCTAGACGTACAACAGCCGGTAACGTGGAGGAAAAAAATTTTCTACGATAATTCTCATCCACATCTTCAGTGAAAAACTTATGCAAAGCACGAAACGTCCATTGGTTCGCATAGCGAGAATTATAGCTCAAAATTGCTTCCTAAACAACAAATGAATTGACAAAAAACAAAAGTGCAGATGGACAACCTAAAAGAAACATTGTTATAATTAGCATTAAAATAAAAAAAATCTTCGATTGAATAGCTATATAATGCAAAATAAGCAAGTTTTTTACTTTCGCAGAATATTTTTGATACTGCAAAATGTAAAATAAAGGGAACTATAGCGTAATTAGGTAGGCCTAAGGTTGAATGACAAACTACACACAGCATCAATAAGATTATTACACTAAAGAACGCAACAAATGCCAGTAGAAGTGCCATTAAGTCCAATCTAGATACATCACTACATCCTACATGCAAAGAGGTCTTGCAACCAGTAGAATTTAACTCACCTCAAGGAAGGGATGATCATTTCAGAATATCGAATCCTACGAAACCGGTTCCGTTTTTAGGATTTGGTTTAGCTAATTGTGAAAAAAAATTGCGCGTGATAAGTTTTTTCAGACGCTGTGCATAAACGCAAGTGCGCGTTCGGCTTCGTGTATCTGCGATCACGCGGTCGTCTGGGGCCGTAAAAAAATTTTTGGGAGGCCAAGAGTGTAGTATTCCCCGCCTGTATATATACTGTAGCCGTGTTTTCTTCATGTGTTTTTAAAATTAAAAAGGGGCATGTCCGCTGTTAGCTCTATGACAACGCCACTGCGTGTATATATGCTGCGAATTTATAGTGCTGATATCCTCGTGCTGACTGCACATTCATTAAAAATCAAACAAATAGTTGATTTTTTGTTTGTTTTGCAGTAGCCTAGTTAAGCGGTTGCGTGCTGAAGTGATATCAAAATAGTAGCAACGGCCATTTTATAGATTTAGGATTCGGTTCAGAATTCGAAAAAAAAAACAAAAGATTCGGAATTATTCTAGAATACGAAATTATTCTGAAATGGACATCCCTACCTCAAGGTCAATTGAATTGGAGATCTGAGTTAACAGTGAAGACTCGATTATTTCCCAACGTCGCTCAAGAGAATCCTCTTTTCCCAGCGGGTTTTGAATTTTTGCAGGATAGAGATTTTTAGGAGAACAAGGAAGTCTAACATGGTGAGAATCCCAGGCATCTTGGTATCGTGGGTCACGAGGTGGAGGAGGACCATGACCAGGAAACGTCTCCTATGAAAAAATGCAGGTAAGCGTCATTTAAAATAGAAAAAACAGACAGAACTCCGCAAATATACTCTTAGCACAACTTCAAGAAACTAATTTTGGCGACAAATTTTGTTAGGAAGGTCAGCAGGCCAATACATTCTGGCGCTGATAAATCTTTCGGCGTAAAAACGAGTTACAAAAAAGTTTTTTGACGATATATTCAGCGCCGGAATGTGTCATGCCAAAGCCTTCGCGACAAATGTAACCTACAAAACTAGCAGCTCAGTAGAAAGTCATAAGTTCATATACGATCATTGAAACAAGAGATCGGTAATTAACCAACTTTCGTTACAAGCACTGGTCAAGTCATTACTACAGGAATTATTCATACGCAATGCTTCATAAACCAAAACAAACTACATGAAGTTACTACTTATAGTTGCACCGCTACCTTACATCAAATAGAACTGTGTGGTTAGGAGATGATGAAAGGATGGGAAGAGATTCGGAACACAGCGGCGTTCTTTTCAATGAATCGAATCGAACACCAAGAGAAACGGGACCCTGAGGAGATGGAGTAGGAGTCTAAACACACAAAATAGCAAAAATCGTACCCTTATTCAAAACAGGAAAAACCGAAAAGATAAATCGACCAATATCAATCCTCACTTGTTTTTCTAAAATTTTTGAAAAGCTGATCCACACTCGGTGGAACTTTTTTCAAAAAATTCCGCTCTGCACGACTTGCAGTAAGGATTTTGAAATGGCATGTCAACAACTCATGCTATATTAGATGTTTTAACCAATATATATGACCAAATTGATAATGAGCAATATACAGGCCTAATACTTTTAGACTTTAAAAAAGCATTTGACACGGTTTGTCGCAGGAAATTACTTCATAAGCTTGAACATTACGGAGTTCGTGGGGAAGTAATCAAACTACTGCACTGGTTTCTCTCCAATAGACAACAATTTGTTTCTTTCCAAAACATGAGTTTTAAAACCTTAACAAATAATTACGGAGTACCCCAAGGAAGTAATGTAGGACTTTTACTATTCCTCATTTACATTCACGATATTCCCAACCCTTTAAATTCAACCCCCAGATTATTTGCCGATGATATGTGTTTAATAATTCATTCCGCTAATCCTAATTTATTAGTGAACTAGTGAACTGCAAAAGGCACACATTTGGACAAACGCCAATACAATTACCGTTAATCCCCAAAAAACTATGACACTAACTATACCTCCCAAGATTAGCAACTCAATCCCAGATATTGAAATACAATTCTTAAACACGTCAATTTCAGCAAATGATCAAATTAAGTTCTTGGGCATCACTATTGACACAAGACTAAATTTTGAAGAACATATTGGCATAGTAGCGAAAAAAAATTCTAGATCCTTAAATGCAATGTGTAAACTTAAAAACGTACTACCTTCAAAAGCTTTGCTGATCTTAAATTATTCCATGATTCATGACTCATCCATATCTGCTATATGGTATAACTATTTGGGGGAATACACACGAAAAGTATTAAAAAAGATTAAGAACGCTCCAAAATAAAGCTATTAAAGTATCAGGAGGTGGTAGATGGCAGGACCAGGCCACCGCTTATTATTCGCATTTGAATATTTTAAAACTAGAAGATCTTTATACTTACGAAGTAGCTAAGTTAATGCATAAATACTCGCAAAATAAGATACCGAAAAACCTTTCTTCCTTTTTTACGACCGTAAATGCGATACACTCACAAACAGCCCAGTTGGCATCATCTGGACTTAATCGAAGCTTACCGTTTTATAGAACAGAACAATTGCAGAAGATCTTACAAATTTTAAGGAGTCAGAATTGGGAACTCGGTACCACAAGAAATGGAAATACTTTTAATCAGTTCAAAGTTAGCTTCAAAAAGCATTAATTTCAAAGTATTAGACTAATAACTTATACTATCAAAATGTGATAGAAGTCAAATAACTTACGGGTAATAGAAATACAATGTAACGTAAAACAGCACAAGAATTAATCTAGGAAATATACATGAACGTCCCATAGCCTGAATTGACTACTAGAGAGCTGCTCGACTCGATGACTGAGAGGTCCCTTCGCAGCTTCCTGTTACAATTCATGAAACTTTACCTTATCGTTAATGTGCACTATAATTTTCCTTTATTTTTTTATTACGTTGTATAAGGTAATTTAGATTTGCTTAATGTTTGTTTTTGTTGTTATTTATCTGAATGCGTTCGATTTGGTGTGCATTGAGTTGTTCAAAATAAATTATCTATCCATCTATCTGAAGCTAATTGTTTTAAAGGCCGTAAAAATCTTTTCCTTAATTATCAATTTAGCATATTTTTATCAAATTAATATGCAAAAAGTATGTCATCACAGTTTTTTTTATCAATTCTCAATCACTCAATGACAACATTAAGTACAAATACAGTAACCGCAATTAACCAACAATTATAGGCATGCACATTATTATGTTAATTTACAATGCCTAAAAAATTCAAAAATTAATTGAGTACTACACAAACCTCATTACTTCAGACCATACAAGTAATTGCATTATCAACAGTGTTCACGTCATAGTCTGGCCCATGTCCAGACAACCAGTTAGTTCATTTAGATGTAGCAACATAATTGTAAGTCGACAAAAAACATACCCTGGATTTCTTTGATTTCGTTTTTTCAGCATTGAAATTATTTTGAACTGTGGATTGATCCTGAGACTCGGAATCAAATAATAAAGGACTTTCATCTTGAAACATATCTCCACTATCAACTGGGAATCTAAAAATATACAACCATAATTAAGAAATAAGACAATGATAAAATTAGTATGGAAATTAAGATGGTAGGAGTTGTAACAAAAAAAACGCTATGTATATATTAGCAACAAACGCCAAGATTCTTTTGGCCACAGCCGTCTTTGACTAAGAAAAAATCAGGCTCCATGCGTAGGAATTTTGATCAACAATAATGTTATATGATTTGTTAGGTTATCATGATGAATGATGGAATCAACTCTAACTAAACATACATGACGTCTTCTTTCACTTGATGAATTTCAACCTTATCTACTTCTTTTTCCACACTCTTTTCATCTAAAAAAATAACACAAAAAATTCATGAGAATGTAAAACTGTTTAGCACAGAAAGACTAAAACGTAACTACGATTATACTACTGTTGAAAAACTATTCCATATACATGTAAAGCCTTATGATTTTACTTATGACCTTGAGCACATTATTGGGAAAAAGCAATTACATATTTACACATGTATTGAGGAGCATTGCCACAAAACTGGGACTTATGTTGGCTGCGTTGGTGAGTCCCAGAAACTGATGAAAGTCAAATGAGAACGTCAACAAACCAAGAAAGCAACCCTACCATAAAACAGACATTTGCTGTGGACATTGCAATATTTTTTAGATTTTGCAGTGAGTGCTTAAATGATAAATCCAGCTGATAGAAATTTTGACTTATTGTTTTTTCTTGGGTTTTTAGTTTTCATATGAGACATGAAGACCAGAAATACTAGGCTCAAATAAAAATGTGTTAACAATTCTACATAAATTTCTAGTATTTAATTCTGAGTTTACTTTAACAGCTCAGACGACCGAGAGGTAACAGTGTCAGCCTCTGAAGCTGTAGATTAGGATTTGATTCAGAATTGAGTCAAACCAATGACTACAAAAATGGTATTCACCAGCTTCTCAGCATGACATACAGCATAAAAGGGACCGTGGGGAGAACAAGCCAGCAAGTCTACTTGTGCCGTTGGGAAATGCACTTAACGACATTCCCCCATCTTGATTTGGCAGATAGACGGCTGGCAACTCTTTAGCAAGGTTGTTATAGCGCTTGATAGCTTTCTTGCGACGCGGGGATAAATATGCAACTAAATACAAATACATTTAGTATGCTTAGTGGTGATTCTACACATCCGATACTGTTATACAAGAAAGGTAATCTCTCCTTTCATGTGAAGTTAAGATACTTTTTGTAACATGATGGTGGCAGCTGGTCTGAGATTCTTGTTGGCAACTATCCAGGGCATCCAGTAATTGACTGGGACATATGTCAGCTCTTCCCACTTTTTCAGCTTTGTCCATTGATGAACCTGGCAATGCTTCTTCCTATTAAATTAAAGACAAGCTTACACCAACATTTTACACAATAAAATTTGAAGAACTATATGATATTAGTCGATAAGTAGCCTACTGAGTATCATACTTTATGAATGCCATTACATAGTCAGATAGTTATCTAAACTAGTCCATGTGAATCCCATCACACTGCAGTTGCACGCAAAACCCAGAGCAAAATTAATTACAAAAACAATTTAAATAGTTAAACAGCTGCATGAAAATATTTAAGAAACTAAATTTTTTTGAATTCACTAGGGAAAGAATCAAGTTGTGCATGTTCACAAAAAAAAAAGTGCAGCAACTAAACTCATTCTTCAGAGAATGGCACAACCTATTCTAACCCTGAACCCATTCAAATTACTGCTAAGCAAAATAAAGACAGAAACAACTTTTAAACTGAAAGACAACCTGTTCCGATAATTGCGAGGCAATTGATTAGGCTAGACAGGGAAACCACAAACTTTCACACTGCACATTCTGAATATCTCACCTTTGATATTTTGCGCTTTTTTGTAGTTATATTACAATCATCAGCAGAATATGTTCTAGTAGTGGAAGCTGAGGGTTCTTGCTGATCTTGATGAGAGTTTGTTAAATGTTTTTTTGTTAATCCCGAAAAAAAATCAAAAATTGAAAGTTGTTTTGACTTGTCGCTGACCAGAGATTTTGATCTTTTGAACATAATATAAAAAAATCAGCTTTAAATAGATTTTCTGCAACATACCATTCACATGTAGGCTGCTGGTACCAGTACTGTGTAGGCCTGTAGGCTAAGTTTAGCCTTTCACACACTATTGCTTAAGATTCAAGCATTAGACTAGGCCTACATCGATAATGTCATCATCAATAGACAATAATAATTGTTGAAATTGGTATTTTGCAACTCTACTGTCTACATATTCAATCTGTAATTGTGCTTTCAACAGCCTGTACCAGTGTACTGCTTTACAGCAGGTACAGCATGTACAGTGTAGCTTTCTGCATTTTCTGATTTAATTATCAGTAGGCCTAGCACTGGCATTTTCATTGTTTAGGAAAAAGATTTTTGCAGCATCAAATGTCATTATATCACATAGATCAAACGAATTTCTAGATTTCTGACATCTTTAGGCCTAGCACTTGCAGCCTAGGCGCATTTTTCATGCTGGCCCTGGACAAAACCAGAAATTCGTCACTGGTAACTTGGTAAGATTGCCTTTAACTGGAAAAAGGAATACACGGAGTGCGCGGACTTAGCTGGTAAACGGATTTTAAAAGTAAGATTTTCCGCTCAGTCAGTGGACATAATATCTGCATTGGAAGATCGACAGGACTCACAGGAGCGACGAAGATTGAACTAATAGCCGCAATAGTGATTACTTATCTTGACGAATCAAAAAACAAAGAAGTCTTTAGCTTGTGATACCATAGCCCTCATGACAGCAGTTTACTGATTTCACAACTGTTGCTCAACTTTCTACACCGAACGTATCAGCTGTTTTCTCAGTCTTTTTTCAGCAATTTCAGTCCACGCTCTCTTACATAACGCATAGGCGCATGTGCCTTTGTAGTATCGGTATGTGTGTGAGGCTTATCTTTTGTGCAGTGTAGACTCTAGGTAAACTTGCATGTTTATGAGAATTAGCTGCACACAATAATTTTCGAAGTTCTGAGTTGGTGGGTTGGTGTCAGCTGCAAAGCTAGCCTACCCAGTACCTGGATTTAAGCTTGTCCACTATGGAAAATGTGGAAAAAGTTCCTAACCATTTGCAAGATGAGGCTTTAGTTAATTTAACTGGAGTTGATGTTTATGATGCGTCTGCCTTAGAAAAAGGTAAGTTTGTGTCTTTTGCTGTCTCAGTCTGTCATATGTTTAGTAGTCTACCAGCATTTTTGTTCAAACTTGTAGGCCTACGGTACTGGTAGCGATTTAAAAATGAACCAGTACCGGTAGTTGCTTGTGGTAAGATACTGTAGGCCTTGCGGTACTGTAGAGTATCGTTATGATATGCTATTGTTCTTGGTCTAATATTATTATTAAACATTAAACTGGTCTGTTTACCAATACTGGTACGTGATTTGTAATCATTGCTAAACAATAAACTGATAAAAGCTTGCAGTACTGGTACAGTAGGCCTATCTGTCTGCCTGTGTACTAACTCACAATGTACACACTGCTGCATCAGTGGCGCACCCTGGGGAGTTGGGGGGTCAACCCCCCCTTTTGAAATCGAACCCTTGTTTTTAAAGTGAAGTGTCCAAACTATGCAAGTGCAATACGTGCTGTTATTTTAAAACAGCTTTGACAGAATTTTCCCCGCATCATACTGAAGCCAAATCGACTGGTTGGTGTTGTAGTAAAAGACATTGTTGTCAGTGCAGGCAGGGGCGGATCCAGGGGGGACGCACCCCCCACCAGCCATTTTCAAACATGTTTTTTCATGAGTACAGGTTTTTCATAATTTCGAACCTTTTTGATAAACCTTACTCCCTAAGCATGCATAATCGAAAATGTATGAACAAAATGCATCATATTTGGTGAAACACTCAGATTTAGGGGCAAAAAATTTAAACAAAATTTCCCTAAAAATTGTTCAAAAAGTGCTAAAATAGCCACTACAGTATGTGAATTTTCAAAAAATTACCGGGAGAGCATGCCCCCGGACCCCCTCAAGAGTCTTTTTCATTCTCAATATACTTTAAAATGATTTTGCCCGAAAACACGCTTGAAACTGTCAAATTTGGGTGCTCCCTCCTAGAAAAAATTTCTTCAATACGTTGCAAGCATGAAAACATTTTCAAAGGGCTTCTTTCGTCTTTTTTGGGTCTAACGTCTTTGTGTTTAGTTAACATTCAACCTAATTCAAAATTTCATCCCCCTCCCCACCAAAATTTTCTGGGTCCGCTCCTGAGTGCAGGATCGAGTTTTTTTTAGACCCTCCCCCTTTGAAATTTTCTGGGTGTGCTCCTGTGCTGCACTGGTACTCTGCAGTTTAGCCCCATTTCACGGGTCCTACTAAGCACTGCAAAGGACGACAAAGGACCTCAAATTGATGTCCTTTGTTCCTACTAATACTAAACGCCACAAAGTATGACAAAGGACTTGATAACTCTAACCTTAACCCTGATCTAACCCTAATTTAAAGTCCTTTGTCGTTCTTTGTTATGGTATGATTCCAAGTCGTTCGTTGTTCTTTGCGTTGTTTAGTAGATCAATTTAAGAACCTTTGTCGTTCTTTGCGATGTTTAGTACATCAATTTGAGGTCCTTAGGGTGTTTAGTAGGACTGCCATTTCTCTAGACTGCCCAACTTATATTAATGAATTTCATACTTGTGCTGGTGACAGAGAGAGGGGAATTGTTGGTGTAGATTGTTGGATTGTTGCAATTGTGATGTCATAGCACATGCTGGTTATGTCAATGATCTGTGATCAATATGAAACTTTACTCATAAATAATACCGGTTACTGTTATAAAAGCTCAATGTTCATCCTATTCCATTTAGTTTACTGTGAAATGGTACAAATTATTGGTAATATGATTATCTTTATCAGAGATGGGCGTTTATCGAGATAATTTATTACCGATTATCGCTATCGCTCAAAACAATTTTGAATTATCGATTACCGATATCGCTTTCGTAAAATATTTTGTTATTGTGATAAACGATTCTTTATGCACAGTTCTCACGCAATGTTCAAACTTCAAAGTTAGTGAGTTGGTGCTATGACAAAAATACATGGTGTCCATTAAGTCTTGTTGCAATTAAAAAACAATGTCTCTTTGTTTTGATAAATGCCATGGCAGAGTCTGTGAACTGCTCTCTTTTCTTGAAAAATCTGAACAAACGTTTTTGCTATTTGACGTACAAAAAACCTTTGTCAAACTCATTGAAAATTTACCACAAAATTTATCGGAAAAATTTATCGGCAATAAATAATTCATTGATTACCGATACCTCTTTAACTGTTTAAGGAATTGAGATTTATTGATTATTTTTGGTATCGCCCAGGGCTTTTTTGAAATTATCGATTGTTGTTATCGCGTTAGTACAGAAAGGTTTATTGTGGTTTTTACAGGTGTCGTGGATAAAATCAATCAAACTATACAAGAAAAGGAAGTCAATGAAATTAAAAACAAAATCGAAAAACTACAAAAGGAAATTAGGTATATAGTTTAAAGAATTGTAGACTGTATGAATAAAATGTTATTGTTCCTGAAAAAAAAAAAAAAAAACATTCAGCCAAATGCTTGAAAAATATCTAGGGTTGAAGTGAACGGTGGGCTGTCCACAACTTATTTTGTTCCAAGTTCTTCTGAGGGTTAAGGGAGGACTGACGTTGGAAGAACGTGAGAGAGAAAAGTTGCAGATGACCAATTATTCACTGCACCCAATATCTGGACTTGGATTGCCTGTACATTAGGTTTCATATGACTTTGCAAAAATTAAAGCACCTGGGAAGGAGGTTATCAAGTTGTGTTGTCAGTTGTTGAAATGGTTAAACAGTTATTGCAAAAGTTTAGTCAGCCTTACTACGCACTGCCAATCCAGGCTAGACTCATTTCAGACTGTAAAGACTCTGTATTGGCATTGCTTCTCCTGAACAGCTCGACTTCTATTTTTTTCTCTGGGTTGTTCCCTCTTTCTAGCAGGCAACTGGCCACACACAACGATGCCCAGTGAAAAAAAAACCTATAGCTTCTAACCCACAACCAAGTCACCAGTGGCCCAACTAGCTCACATCATTACATGCCCCCATGGCAACCCACTCACTTGCAGCTGCATGAGGGCGATGGGGGCGTGTAGTGATGTGGGCTAGTTGGGCCACTGGTGACTTGGTTGTGGGTTAGAAGCTATAGTTTTTTTTTCACTGGGCATCGTTGTGTGTGGCCAGTTGCCTGCAAGGAAGAGGGAACAACCCAGAGAAAAAAATAGAAGTCGAGCTGTTCCGGAGAAGCAATGCCAATGAAGAGTCTTTACAGTCTGGAATGAACCTAGCATGGATTAGCTGTGCGTAGCAAGGCTGACGAGACTTACGTTAAAGTCGAAACATTAATTTGTCCCTTGCAAATTTCTCATGTAAGTTATTACAAATATTTGCAGATAAAAGTGAAGTGAGAATAAAGGCAAACAACCGATATAATTAACAGAAATTATTTTTTCCAGAACCTTGAATAATTCAATCACTCACAATGAAAAGGAAAGGCAGCTGCTTTCCCAGAAAAATTATTCCGAAGTGACATTACTTAAACTAAAAAATTTAATTTCACAAAAGGAAAAATATCACACAAAGTTAAAAACATGTGAAAACAAGTTGATAAGAGAACAGTTTAATCTTCAAGTTAAGTTACACCAGAGCAAAGATCAAGCATCTACTAGCAAAAGTAAGTGATTACCGGTATATATTTAATAGCTCAGATGGCCGAGTGGTAAAAGCGACTGCCTGTAGAGCTGTAGACTCGGGTTTGATTCCAAGTTGGGTCAAACCAATGACTTTAATATTAATATTCACAGTTTCCCTGCTTGACGCTCAGCATTAGAGGGACAGTGTGAAAAACAAGCCGACAAGTTTGCTTGTGCCATTGGGAAAGGCCCTCAGCGGGATTCCCTCATCTTGGTGTGGTAGACAGGTGACTGGCAACTCCTAAGCAAGCTCGTCATAGCGCTTTGATCGCTTTCTTGTGATAGGAGGTTAAATATGCAACTAAATACAAATATTATTTTGCTGATTTCAAGTTGCTAATATGTTTATGCTTATTCTGCAGATTCTACCCAAGAAGTGGATTCTGGACCAGTCTTGCCCAAATATGGTAAGAAACAGTTAAATTATGAATATTTTAAATTCTTTTTACTGCAACCTGGGTGTTGTAACCACGCCCACTGTTGTTATTTAACTCCTACCTGCTTGCCATAATGTTTTGCTACCTTTTCCCTGTTTTTGTACCTTTCTGGTATTATATTTCCTTAATCTTATCGTGTTGATAGTGTAGAAACTAAAGTCGCAGCTACTACCACTGTACATATTTTATCGTCATCACTTCAGTACTTTAGATGATTAGCTGTAATCATTTAAAAGCTGCATTTAGGTAATAGGTATCTTAGAGGAAATATTAGATTGTTGATACATCCCATTATGCTTAAATCTTAAGTGTGTCGTGGTTTTAAGCGTCCTGTTAGAATTATTGCTGACTTCGTACTGATTTAAGGATACCGGTACTGATTTACAGTGGCGCACCCAGGGGGGTTCGGAGGGTCGCACCCCCTCCCTTTTGAAACCAAACTCTTGTTTTTAAAGTGAAGTGTCTAAACTGTGCAAGTGTAGTACGTTGCTATTATTTCAAAACAGCTGTGACAGAATTTGCCCCGCATCATACTGAAGCCAAATCGGCTGGTTGGCATAGTGGTACGAGACATTGTTATCAGTGCGGGCAGGGGCGGATCCAGGGGGGTTTCCGGCCAGCCATCAGCCATTTTCAAACATGTTTTTGATGAATACAATTTTTCAACAATTTCCGTTAGCAATAAGCCTTACGCCCTAAGCACGCATAATTGAAAATGCACGAACAAAATGCATCATATTTAGTGAAACACTCAGATTTAGGAGCAAAAAATTTTAACAAAATTTCCCTAAAAATTGTTCAAAAAATACTAAAATGGCCACTACAGTTTGTAAATTTTCAAAAAATTTCCGGGAGAGCATGCCCCCGGACCCCTAGATCCTATTTTAATCTCAAGATGCTTCAAAATGATTCTGCCGAAAAAAAAAAACTACCCTGGAAAAATATGTCAAAATTTGGTGCTACCACTCTGAAAATTTTTCTGAATACGCCACAGACATAAAAACATTTTCAAAGGGCTTTTTACGTCTTTTTTGGGTCTAACGTCTTTGTGTTTAGTTAACATTCAACCTAATTCAAAATTTCATCCCCCACCCCCCCAAAATTTTCTGGATCCGCTCCTGACTGCGAGATCGAGTTTTTTTTAGAACCCCCCCTCCCCCTTTGAAAAATGCTGGGTGCGCTCCTGCTGATTTACCAAAAACATTTACTTACGCTTTGACCTCCTATGATTTGTTTGAATTTTGGTTTTACATGCTTGTTACTGTGTACTTAAATATTGAAGTTTTTCGTTTCATCGCCGTCAACTTGTCTGTTTCAGACTCTCAACTTGTTGCTTCCGCTAGAACGTTAAAAGAACGACAAGAACTAATCAAACATGGTCTGGCAACACCATTTTCTTTTGATTCTGGAGAGTCGTTGAAAAAATCGTCCTCGTTGAAATTAGATGATACCTTTGGGAGTTTACTTGATTCTTCAAAAAAAAGAACTCCAGGAAAACACAAAAAAGACCAGAACAAAACTACTAAAACGACAAACCTCAAAAGGAAATCTCCAAGTCCGGATGCAGAAGAAGTTTATGATAAGTTACCGAGACTCTCAAATGATGATGACAACAACTATCAACCATCATCAACATCTGAAGTTGAATCAGAAGGTTGTATTATAAGTTCCGTAGATATATTTTTTTAACATTTTGATGACGTTGTTATTGCAGATGAAGCATCGTCGCCAGCAGTTTCCCTCAAACTCAAATCCGGAAGGTAAGTTTTCAAGTATATGTGTTTTTGCATTGTTTCATAGCTGAGAGTTCTACTTTGTTAGCGACATGGATTAGTGGTACCGTGGCAGGTGACAGATTCTTCGTGATTAGTTTTATTTGCGACTGGAGCAGATCGCAATTGATTATATAACGGGTGGCTGCTGACTTGAAGAGCGCAAGCTCACTTCTCAGTCTTCCTCAATTGCTTTTGAATTTTCTATTCAATATAATTTGAAAATTGAAAGACTTTGCTGAATGTTGATTTTGCGTTCAACGGTTTAGTCATTAACTTGATTGTATTACATGTGTTGTGTTTATACTATAATGCTATAATGTAATTCTTGTCTTGGTACTGGCTCTTTGTACAATATCGTCAACCTTGTTTTGTTTTTTGCCAGGCAACGTGTAGTGATTGATGATGCTAATCCAAAATCGTTTAAAAAGCGGCTAGATAACTATCGACGGCAGCTGCTCCAGGAACAAGTGGACGGTGTGGTTATTCCTGATGATAAAGTTTTTGATGGAGGGCTGAATGTTCCTGGACGGATTTGGAAACGATTGTATAAGTAAGTTCCGTTAAATATTGGACAATGTTTCTTTTGCTTTTGCAACTTATGTTGACCATTGATTTATTTATAATTTCATTTTATAATTCAATGTAAGCTTTCCTGTCAGTTTAAAAAAAGCAGGTAAAAAACTTTGAATTATTGAAATGAAAATTCAACAGTGCGTCAAGAAAGACCGCGAATTGAGCTTGCGCTCTTCTAGTGAGCAGCGAACCTGCACATGTATTAATTGCAATCAGCTCCACCTATGAAGCAACTCTTCGTGAAGGATCTGTAAGAGAATTAGAGGTTATGCAGCGCCATCTACTGTCTGTATAACTGGCCTTTGCGTTTGAACTTTTTTCCTCAAATAAATTGTTAGTACAACATAATCGTCAATTTATTGTTTTTTAGATATCAACAAACTGGGGTAAAATGGATGTGGGAACTTCACAACCAACAAACTGGGGGTATATTAGGTGATGAGATGGGGCTGGGTAAAACGATACAAGTTATTGCTTTTCTTGCTGCACTGAGTAAATCCAAAATACGAGATCGCGACAGTTCTTACAGGTATGTAAAATTCCATTTTAGTCTGTTTTTGCTCAACCTCAAAAACATTATGACAGATGCAATCAGTTTTTAGCTGAAGCATTTTTTAATATCGTGTATAAAATAAAACATTTTTCAAATTCATTTTTTTATGGTGCTACTGTTTTTAGGGCGGCTGCTGACTGGCCTAGAGCAAGAAGTTTTCTTTGCTGTCTCCCTTTGTGTGCTGTTCGGTCTTGTCTCCCCTGCTGCTTTTTAATTTTTTTTTTTTGTTTAGTTTTAATGATGACAGAATCCAGAGGTTATATTCTTGTTTCTTTCAGTTATGATGGTCTTGGTCCCGTGCTCATTGTTTGTCCTGCCACCGTCATGCACCAATGGGTTCGCGAGTTTCATACATGGGCCCCATTTTTGCGCATCGCTATTTTGCATAGTTCAGGTTCACATAAAGGTTCTCAAGTAAGTGGGTTTATTATGGTAGTAATATTATGCAAGCTTATGCTGGTCACAAACATAGTATGAATGATTCCATGGAACTTTACGCCTCTGCTCATTGACGTTTTTTCAATCCAAATGAAGTGGCAATAGCTTTAACATTTCTTGTGTTTATTTTTTTAACATGTTTTACCTACTAACTGGTTTATCAGAATCGCAACAGCCAAGCGTTAAATACTGAAATCTCATTTTACTCCATTGAGCAAAATTTTTAGCTGAGAAAATATTTTTTTAGAGTGATTTAATTCGCAATATGGCCCTATCACGTGGTATTCTGGTGACGTCATACGAACGAGTTCGGATGGCGATTGACGCACTTTTGGGAAGAGGGTGGCATTACATAATTTTGGATGAAGGACACAAGATAAGGAATCCTGAGGCTGGAGTAACTCATGCTGTAAAACTGGTGAGATTTTTCGCAAAAATTTTGATTAAAATTTCAATGAATCAAAACCTTTATTTCAATGATGTTGATCGTTGTTCTTCAAATTAAGTCGTATTTATGTGTAAAATACTAAAACTGGCCGGTTAGCTCAGTTGTTTAGGCACATCGCTATTCGGTGCGGTAGGTCTGGGGTTCGATTCCCCGGCCGGTAAAATCGTAGTCACTGTCGGCAACGGCTCGTCATGGCTGTGACGTTTCTTTGGAGCTGTGTTGCCTAGGCGCTCAGCCCCGGAGATGGGCCTCATCAGTTGTTGCTTGCTTTGGCATAATACCGCATAATGAAGATTTTGAGTTTTTTGATGTAGATTTTGAGTTTTTTGATGATGAAGATTTTGAGTTTTTTGATGTAGTCTAGCAAAATTGTGTGGTCGTTTGGAGCGTGTGTAAAGGTTGGCTGTTGTGTCCAGTTCTTGTTCCAACTCGCCATAACATTCTTCCTGCACATAGTTTAAGATCATTTTCTCTTTGTTATTATCCAATGCAATTTATTTGTTAGCGATCAGAATAAGCCATAATTTTGGCGAATTGTTCCTCTCTGATAACCTAAGTTGTAGGCTAAATGAAAATGAAATCAGAAAAAAATGAGAAACTGCTGCTGTTTTGTGAACGTCACCTACGGCATTTTGATAGTATTTACTACTTATTGCAGTTTCCAACCCCTCACCGAATTATATTATCGGGGTCACCAATTCAAAATCATTTGCGTGAGCTGTGGTCATTGTTTGATTTTGTTTATCCGGGCAAATTGGGAACTCTTCCTGTGTTTATGGAACAGTTTTCAGTTCCAATAATTCAAGGTGGTTATTCGAATGCTTCAGAAATCGAAGTAAGTGCTAATCTTTATGAAAAGTAGACCTAGTTAGTAAAGTTTATAGAACTTTTTACAGCCTTTGTACAACTTAAGTGAAATAGAAACTTTAGCTAACGGGAAATAATTTTAGGTACCGGCAGTAGCAATCCCAGTGTATTGTATGTGATTTGGCGTATTCGAAGCATAGGTTATGGATTGTGCGATGTGATGCCTACTTAGGTTAAGGATTGCCAAAAAATAGCTTTGAAAAAAGCTGTTTTTTGTAGCGCTACACAATAGAGTTATGACAGAACGTTTGTTGAAGCCTAATGCACAAACAGCTTTTCTTAGAGCTATTCTTAAGTTCCTTACCGCCAATTAATTATTCGATTTCGAAAAACGCACTAAGTGTGTTGCCGTTCTTATTTTAGGTACAGACAGCTTACAAATGTGCTTGTATGTTGCGAAACACCATCTCACCATATTTATTGCGACGTATGAAGCAAGATGTTCAATCTCATATTAAACTACCTGAAAAGAGTGACCAAGTTTTATTCTGTTCTTTAACCGATCACCAAGTTGATGTTTATCAAAACTATCTCAGCTCTGATTCAGTGAATTCCATACTTAATGGACGACTGAAGGTAAAAATTAGTATTATTCAAGGTAAAAAATCAAAAATTAGTAAGAATACTCGCGTTGTTATACTGCATCGTGTAACGAGTGGCGGAGTTTTCTCAGTGGCTTACAGTCTGGCAACACAGCTGACAACTCCGGAGAAACAGTAGCAAGCCATTGACGTCACTGCGTTTGGTTTGACAGGCGAGGAATGGAACGCCAGACCGCCCTCATCGATAGCGATCTATAGTTTGTATATCTATACAATATCTCATCCCGTTACAGTAGTCTTTTAAATTGTTGATTTTGAATTAGGCGCTATTTTCAAGTGACTTTTTACGCTAAATTTTGCTGTAATTTGTTTTTGTATCATAGATTTTCGTTGGTTTGATACAACTTCGAAAAATCTGCAATCATCCTGACCTTTGCACCGGCGGACCAAAAGTTTTGGTGCACGAACCAACTCCACTTCATGGAGACGAGCGGAGATACGGATTCTGGAAACGATCCGGGAAAATGATTGTGGTTGAATCCCTGCTACGAATATGGAAAAAGCAAAATAAGAAGGTGTTGCTATTCACTCAAAGCAAGCAGGTAAAAATTTGAAATTCGATTACATGTTGTGAGTTGTGAATTACTAAAATGCAATGTTCACCTCTCGCTAGAGCGATTTCGCTCAGCATAATTATGCTGAATTTATTGACTGTGGTAATATTTTGGTAGACGTATTCCAGTTTCATCAGATTTATCCAAACGTAAAATCTGTCATTTGCAAAAATGACCTCATCTATTATTAGTGGTATTTAATCTAAAGTTGCGTTTACCGATACGCGACAAGCGACAATTTTTTATCGCTCTTCGTTTGCTTTATTTTGCTGTTTGGCGATCACGCAAAAACCTACATTGACTTTCATCATAATTTTTGTCGCACGTCGCCTGTCGCGAATCGGTAAGCGCACTTTTACGATCTGAGCCAAAATAAGTCTTTTCTGATATTCACTGTTACTTTGTAGATGTTGACTATTCTTGAAGATTTTGTTAAGTCGCAAAGCTATACTTATTTAACGATGCATGGGGGTTCTTCAGTTAGTTCCCGGCAGCCTCTGATCAAGCTGTTCAATGAGGTAAAGTTTTCAAGCTCACTTCGCAGTCTCTCTTAAATACTGTTGAATTTTGAGTTTATTTGAAAATAACCAGTTAGCTTATTTGTTTAGCACAACGCTATTGGTGCATGAGGTCTAGGACTCGATTCCCGGGCCGGTCAAATCAGCGCAGTGTCGCCAATGGCTCACCACCGCTGCGACATTTCTTGGAGCTGTGCTGCCCAGACGCTAAACCGCTGAGATTGGCCCCTCCACTCGTTACACGCTTCGGTGTAATACCGCGAGTATAATGACGATTTGGTTTTTGATTTGATTATTTGAAAATAACTTAGTTATTTAGTATTATATTTACAGGATCCCAACATTTTTGTTTTCATTTTAACCACTCGCGTTGGAGGACTTGGAGTAAATTTAATTGGCGCTGATCGGTAAGTTTTTTACTGATATGACTGGGTTTAATTTGTGTTGCTTGGATGCTTGCTGAATGCTGACTAATTCCTTATAATTTTAGCAGAAATACTAGACTTTTTAAGATTTAGCTTATCTACAGAGTTATCATATATGATCCGGATTGGAACCCAAGTACTGACGCTCAAGCCCAAGAGAGAGCGTGGAGAATCGGCCAAAATAAGCAAGTAACTATCTACAGATTGCTTACAACTGGAACTATCGAGGAAAAGATATACCACAGGTATGCAGTGCACAAATTGCACATTGTCCCAAGTAACCCAATTGCAAAGATTTCTGCTGTAAACGCTTGGTATTTGCACTCTCAGAAGCAGTAGCTTTACTGAAATATAGATTTATTAGGGGAGCGGGGTTTTAAATATCAAAATGGACAATATCTGAGATCATTTTCAACTTATTTAACTCAAATTTAAACAGCACTTGAGCGAGCTTGCGCTCTTCGTGTCAACGGTGTCCGAAATGCATATATCAAATACGACCGGCTTCAGACGTGAATTGAACCCGTTACAAGTTCTGCGCTGCTTGTTCTTCCGATACGGTAAAAACGGAGACAATTTAATTGGCGCTGACAATTTAACTATGCAGTGTTTAACTTGAACCCGTTACGTAAGGTTGTAACCTGATAGTACCGCTATGGCATGTGGCTGACAATTTTGGTTTGTTGTTGGGGACTTGAAATTGATGTTTTTTGTTACAGACAAATATTCAAGCATTTTGTTTCAAACCGGATTTTAAAAGATCCTAGGCAGCGTCGCTTTTTCAAAGCCAATGATATGCACGAGTTGTTTACACTGGGTCATCAAGAGCAGGATCCAAAAAACAAGAAAAAAACTGAAACTGCCGCCATTTTTGCCGGAACGGGATCAGAAGTAAAAATCAAGCCAAAAGTATCAAAGCATTCCAAAAGCGTTTCACCCACTTCACCAAAATCATATGCCGACAGACAGAGCGATAATTTATTGTCTCGTGACACTACGGAAGTTTCTGAAACCAGTGGCAACAAAACGACTTTGCCTACTGGCATGTCATCAACAGAACTCCCAAATATCCATTCTCAATCGCCCAATACCAACGCTGATTCTGACGTCACACCGATAACCGCTCTTGCCGCCACTTTAAACGAGGATTCTGGTTGCGTCGATGTTTCATCCGACGATAAATTACCGGCCGACAAAATGCATACGCCACAAAGTGATGATTCGATTTCGCCCACGGAGAAGTCGCAAAAACCGGACAAATTAAAAGCTTCGTTTCTGCAAGTTTTAAAAAAATTTAAACAATCGAAAGAAGAAAAAGTGGTAAAATCATCCAAATCTCGTCGAAAACATAGTAAGTGCACGGATTGTCTTGAATTTTTACTTCTTTGGAGGAGGCAAATTATCTTATATTCACAGCCAAAATAATTCCGATTATTGTTAACTTCTTACTAAAGCAACTATTTCGGTATGTTTAAGCGGTTGTTCTTACTGCAAGCGAATAATAATTCGAGGTCCTTGTTTCAGATGTTGATGGAGAAATGGTAGAAAATTTATTGAAGAAATCCAAATATAAACGTGCGAGCAATGACGGTGAAAATGAGCGAGCAAAGTCCGATGATTACGTCTTATCCAAACTCTTCAGCAAAGGTTTGTAAAGTGGCTTTGATACAGTGGTTTCCAACCTTTTTACTATATAACACCGTCAATATATTTATGATATTCTCGCACCCCTTACAATGCATGCAATAAGACGGCGCTGAAACAATTGACGATAAATCAAGTAAATATGACAGCACTGTAAACACAAAATAAAAGATTGAAAAGCCCTTCACATCCCCTGAAATGCTGCATCACGCCCCAAGGAGTGCTAGAACGCCCGGCTGGGAAACCCAGCTTTAATATATTTTTAAAAATTGGACTTGTTTGATATTGTGTACGAATGAAGCCTTTTCAAAAACATTGCGTTTCAAGTCATTGTGATGCGTTTTCGCGTCAGCTTCTTCGCCAAATCAAGCAAATGCGTTGTTTCTCTCTTGTTTTTGTTATTTTTTACTCTATCAACGTTGTAGTTGCCGATACCGTATTTGTCATATAGGTGTGCACAGTGCTATGAAGCACACTACGATTATGGAAAGTGGAATAGCTGATTACGCTCTTGTTGAAGCAGAAGCGAATCGCGTGGCGAAGGAAGCTGTACGTAACGTTCGACTATCGCGTCGACGATATAAATATCCAAAGCAGAAGCAGCCTAACAAGTAAGCTTTGAATATTAACACATTAACATTTGGTACACGTATGATCAGCAAGTTTGTCAACTGATCGATTTTACTCAGCACCAAACAGCTGGTGCTGCTTTATAAGCTCACCTCGGTAATGTACCTTTTTGGCTTACAAAGCAGAGTAGATAAAACAAATGACGTAAATCGGGACCTGGGTAAAATGCGCTTCAGAAGCGGCTGGCTGGGTCGGATTTGGACAATGAGAAGCCCTAGGCTAATTGATCAACAGTCTGAGTTATCTCTACGTGTGGAAAGGTCTTGATGGACAGTCTCCAAAAAAAGCTCTTCGTTGTCCGTGACTCCGCCAAGGCTTCAGCCTGCCTGGCCTATTGGCAAGTCCGTTTCTGGCAGCTAGGTTAATTACTCGTGGCCTTGATATAGCGTCGCCTACTGTATCTAATAATGCATTGGCATCTGATTTGTTACTTCGCTATAACAAATTGTGTCAAGTGTTGTTCAATTCGTATGTTTTTATAGAAAACCGCGATTTGGAAAAATTTCTGTGAAGAAACAATTGGAAACCTCACTCGGAACAAGTGAGACTGGAAGCACCTCGTTTGGAAAACCAGGTGGGTGCAGTATCGATAGTAAAAGAATTTTCGAGGGGAGTTTCTTCCGTTTTGTATTAAATAGCTACCGAAACTTGGTTTATTTTTTGATAATACCGATTAACTTTTACGTTGCTTGTATGATTAGATGAATTCCATATAATCAAGCTAATTAAGATTTACGTTAAAATCGCAGGTTAATAACGAACTTCTTGTGAAGTAGTATGTTCGACATTTTTAGGAACATCATCCTCTTCGGACCTCTTGATGCAAATTAGGAAGAGAACACACATCGAAAAATCTCAAGATGAAGACGAGGATGATAATGATGATAACTTGGAATTGGAAAGTGAGTGCCACTTGAAGCTTTTTCTGTGCTCTCTAACCCAGCGTTTACTTTTTCTGATGTTGACGTTTAACAGATTACTTGAAGAGCGCTATAACCATGTTTCGCTGGATTTTATCGCCCTTCGTGTGCGTGATTATCAGGCAAGAGTATGCTGCAAAGATTTAAAGACGCAAATAATAAAATTTTGAAAAATAAATGAAAAACTATCGTTTCTATTTTTTGAACGGTACCCGGTAATACTTTTTTGACACAAAACAGCGTTTTATGCATTTATTCTGATTCTCACCCAGATCATTTTTTTGAAAGTATTTTTTGTATTACCAGCATTGAAAGCACTGCTGTTTGCGTGTTACTCAACTTTCCAGCAGTGTGAGGCATCTTTCTTTGCTCCGATTTATTCCCCCTTTTTTTGTTTAGATAATTTGGGCGAAGAGGGCAAGCTTCTTCAATCATTGGTGGATTTTCTTGCGACCCAAGATAGAGTGAGTAGTAGGCTGTTTCGCTTTTTCACCATTTTTGAAATTAAAAATGCTTGGGGTCGCATGTGATAGAGTTTTGGGCACTGATTCCAAAATTTAAAAAAATTAAAATGACGTCATTTAGGGGGGGCAGGCCGCGCTTTAAGCTTTTTTCGGGGGGATTTCCGTAACTCGAAAACGGAAGAAGATAGCGCTTCGATATTGGTATCAAAATGCGCAGAATTGTTGATTTCCTGTACCCTTCTAGGAGATTTCATAGCTCTAACTTTATCCAAAAACAAGTTATTTTGAAAAATCAAATTTTGCGTTATTTTAAGTTATAAATTATTAAAGTCAAAAATAACTCAAAATTTGTTTTTTCAAAATAACTTGTTTTTGGATAAAGTTAGAGCTATGGAGTCTCTTAGAAGGGTACAGAAAATCAACAATTCTGCGCATTTTGATGCCAATATCGAAGCGCTATCTTCTTCCGTTCTCGAGTTAGGGAAATCCCCCCAAAAAAAGCTTAAAGCGCGGCCTGCCCCCCTAAATGACGTCATTTCAAATTTCTTTTTTTAATTTTGGAATCGGTGCCCAAAATTCTATCACATGCGACCCCAAGCATTTTTAATTTCAAAAATGGTGAAAAAACGAAACACCTTAAGTAGGCCATTAATGAAAGTGTTAGCATCCTTATGGCGCTTGGTTTTTATTCTTGTGCATTTCGCGGTTTCGGATACCCAATGGCCCATTTTTGCTAGTCGTGCTTTCACCAAGCATTACCATGAGTAACATAGCTTTTGCTGCATAAGTAATTATGACTGTGAGCAAAGCCCTCACAATTCACTGCTGCAGCGACAAACTAAGGGAAGCATTTCAAAATGTATTTTCGAATTAAATTTTAAACAAGCCATGAGCACAATCCATTGCTAAATCGAATCTCTTGCTGCATTCTTCGTATATCCTAGGTGCTGAAATTTGGTTGACTAAAATCTAGCCATTGCACGTCTTACCTGTGCCCTTGTCAGGTTTTGTTCCGTTCCTGCCACACCTAACTTAGAGGCGAAGCCGACCCATGTAAAACAATATCATCCCAAAGAGAAGTTACTTGTTTCGATCTGCCAATATTTCATCTCATTCTACTAAACTTTTTTAGGGTCGAGCAACAACACGCACGATCATGAATGAATTTGAATCCGAAGTTAATACAGAGCAAGCTCCCAGGTTTCGAGCTATGCTGCACAAAGTTAGTGTCCAAAAAAAATTGGAAAATGGAAACACGTACTGGATTTTAAACGACGAATTTAGATGATTTGCTGCTAATGTCTTTTGTTTTTGTCTTTGAAGCATGTTTTACTCATCAAATAAATTTAGTAGTTGTTGGGTAATAGTGTGTAGAGTAGGGGGTTCATTTTCTCGAATTGTTTGATCGTGTTTTATGACAGGTGTCTTTGCGATTTTGGAAAAGCTTTAGGAACATTTTGTTGATGAGGGTGTGTTGTTTTACTCCTCGATATAGCACTTCATTGTAGAAAATAGTGGTACAAAGTGGCATATTTTGCATGATTAAAGATAGTTGCAAAAAAGTTAACACCGAAACTGTATAAATATCTTTTCTTAGTCGGTAGATCTTGCTTAAATGGTAGAAATAGATCGTGGTGGATATTAAGTTGTCTATTCTTGATCACTGACTGCTTGCAAAAGCTAAAGTTTTCATGGTGGTTTCACCGTGGCGAGCAGTGGTCAGTTGTTTTCTGTGTATTTTTACCAATAGGCCTTTCTGTTTTGATTGTTGTACAGTTATCTGCTTTGCTGCACGACGTTGGTCTGTTTTTCTTTTATCTTTTCTGTTCATTTTTCTGCACGTGCAATATATTTTTGAAAATAAACGGCTGTGGTAAGCCATTTGCGTAAATTTTTTAACAACTTTTTATTCCATGTTAAGCAGGGTAGACACAAACATACTGTATCTATTGTAGAGACTGTGGCGAAGCTTAACTAGTCTCCTCATTTTATGTGAAATGGCGGTTGTGTTGTCGACTTGTCGCCTCGGTCTGCAGCAACGCGTTGGCTCAGAAGTTTGTTTAGGCGGTTAGCACTCAGCAGTGCCACAGTGTATTTATGATCATGCATTGGGCCCTTTTTACAAAAAAAGCATTGCGACGTATGTCCAGAAAAATGCTGCTTGCTTTCCGAAGAACATCAGATGTTATGTTGCCAGTTTTAAATTTTCTGTTTTTGCAATTTGCAAAAAACTAGTAAAAATGGTTAAACCGGTTGAACTACATGCAGAAAATAAAAGTAGGGATAAGCTCTACCGAGCTGCGTTCATAGTCTAATAGATAATGAAGTTCGCTATTATTGTAGTAATGAAGTTGTAACGAACAGTGCAACAGTTTAACTGATTCCAACGTTACGTTTACTTTAATCAAAATACAACCTTACTCCAATCGTACCTTATTCAAATAGAATCACGTTAATCACAACAATAACAAATAAGGTAACAGATAACATTGAAACATCTGCTTGCTATTACAGGAAGCGTTCGAGATCACAACTCACGGAGGTCTTATGGACCATGTTAACTGTTCGGCCTTCAGTTTATGACTGAGAGGGCGTACTCATGAAATATCAGTTATGGATTTGTAACCCGCGATGCAGGCGGAAAACGCCAGTAATGCAGGCGGAAAGAAACAGTGAGAATTAAGCCAGAGGAAGCTAGTTATGACTGCAAAACATAAATTGAGTGTGAGAAAATATATATGATGTTATTGCAGTCACTACAAAGTAAACTAGACTAGAAACGCCTCGCAAATTTTGTAAAAAAATAACATCTAAGGGGAGATTTTCGTTCCGGACTCTGAACACAGAGAGTGGTTCCACTGTTAGTAATAATAGATACACTGTGGCAGTGCTGCGAGTCGAGTATGAAGATGATGTAGCGTTAGTGGGTTGCCAGAACTTTCGTCACACTATACATCGACGAGTCCTGCGATGTATCCCCGTAGTTTGCTTTCGCATTCCGGTCATATTCTTGGGTCGAATCCGATCATCACGCGGAATTTTCGTCACACTGTTGCATACATCGACGCTCATATCACGCCAAACTTTCGTCACACTATTGGATGCGTAGGAACGTGTGTTGGGATGTAAGGAAGGTGAGGGGAGATGTGGGGATGGGTGAAGGGAAAGGCGTTGGGGTGTGGGGGGAGGTATGAGGAACCCCAACACACTTCCTTTCACACTTTTCCATATCTCCCCTCACCTTACCCCAAACCCCAACATACTTTCCCACACCTCCCCCTACACTTCCCCACATCTCTCCCCCCATACACCAATGCACTTCCCTACACTTATCCCCACACTTCCCACATCTCCCTCACCTTCCCTTAGACCCCTACACACTTTCCCACACCTCTCTCCACCTCCCCAACACTTTTCTACCCTGCCCCCCCAACATCGGAATTGATAAAGTATGCCATAGTCCAGATAAAACAAGAAACACCCGGGAGTCCGGTTAGCGTCGTCGAAGTATGGTCTATAGCAGACATGAGCAATAGGGTGGAGTGAAAAAAATTTTTTTTGGAAATCAAAAAAAGCCTAGTTCTCAAATCCTGGCAAATGATCTAAAACTTCTTGAAAAGTTGGTTTAGCGGGTTGCTCCCATTTTCCAGCCGGCTACCCCCCAAAATGTTATCGCGGCTAATGACGTGAGGGGGTAATTCTTATAACTCGGTGACCACTGGTCGGAGAGTAATGGTATATGGCTTAAAATCTGCGGAAATAGCCTACCATGTTCCTATCTGTGCTAAAAAACAGTTTTCCCTATTTTCAACACAAAAAAAGTTACAGCCGAAAAACAAAAATTACGACCATTTTTGGTAAATTTTTTGGAAAATTCACTTATGAGTAATTGTGTAAGAAGCACAGTCGTTTAATTTTGATCGGTGAAATCAATTCTTCTCGTATGACTAACGCTGTTTGTGATTTAATGCATCAATAAAGGGACGGACGGTGACTTCCACTATTGCTGAAATAGGATGAGTAGCAACAATTATTGCCTCAAATCAGCAAGGACATAACCGCAAGAGGAAGTCACTGAAATAGACGTGACCCAGCAAATTTATAGTAATTTTAGTAAATCAGTTTTAATTTGATGCGAAATTGTTTTTAAATTAAACACGAAAAAAATGTAACATATAAAGGCTGGGTGGTGTCAAAACGGACTTCACGACAAAATAATACGATACAAGATGAAATATACGGCTGTTTTTGGCAGCCAAACTTGCAGCTTCCAACAATTGCAGGAGGTTGTTGCTGGAAGAATCAAACTTGGCTAATTCGTAATAAGCATTTGCTTCCAAGTTCAGCGATGGTAAATTGAACAAGCGAATCAAACTGCTGTTCAGCCCATGGGGGCACTCATCGTTATTTGCGCTTTCTTCAACTACTTATTTCCGAGGTGCTAGCACTTTTGCCGCTCCTATTTTTCTTACATTTTCATTATCATCTCGTAGCATCGTCATATAATCAGATAACCCATGGATCCAGTAACTTTTTCAACTTAGTTCAGATGATTAGGAATTTTTCAAACAAACGTATTGAAGAAATTACGGCACTTTGAGTGTGGTGCAACGGAATAGTTATTTTGCACACCAAGAATATGCTTTGATTGCGATTTTGGGGGATTATAATAAAAATGTAGGAGTGGCGAAAATGCTAGCACGTCGGAAACAGGTGGCCAAAGAAAGTGCAAATAACGATGAGGGCCCCATGCACTGAGCTGCAGTTTGATTCGCTTGTTCCATTTACTATCGCTGAACTTGGAAGCAAATGCTTGCTACGAATTAGCCAAGTTTGATTCTTATCAACAAAAACCTCCAGCAATTGCGAACCTTACAGATGCAAAAATAGAAAAATGTTTGGAGAAACCTCTGGCATTACGCTACCTATATGTCATAGCACATAGCTAATCTGTGGAGCGGTTCATCAAACTGTTTGCGGAAGCATCTGCACAAGTTGAAAGATTTGATCGACAAGATGAGTCATTCGACAAAAAAAAACCCGCAAACTTACGAAATCATTTGACTGCAAAAAGCAGTTCAAAATAGTGTTTTAGTAAACCGTGTGACCTCTTCTGTAAGCCGGATGAGCCAAAATTGATCTCACAGCAGTTGCTTTTGCTCTGAGCTATTCACTTTTCGTGTTTAATTTTAAAACAATTTCGCATCAAATTAAAACTGATTTACTAAAATCACTATAAATTTGCTGGGTCACGTCTGTTTCAGTGACTTCCTCTTGTGGTTATATGTCCTTGCTGATTTGAGGCAATAATTGTTGCTACTGCAGCGACTTTTACTCGCTACATTCCTTTTATCACTTGTTCGGATGACATTGCAAGCATACGCCATTTATTCAAGCCCCAGCACCCGACACGGAGACTCGGATGCAGACCTGTCAAGGAAGCTTTAGACTTCACCTTGCTTTTATTGTATGGAAATCTATGGCAGGAATGTGCGCAACTATTCACTACATCATGGTAGCGGATGAATGCATACTCTACAAGCTACCTATCTTCATATGGACTTTGGGACTGTTTTTGGAGACCATAGGTCTACTTGTCCATATTTATTTACGTATATATTTGTCATTCACCCGTAAGGGCAAGTTTAATTATATTACTTTGTTTTAGTCTTCACGTAGTTACATCCGGGTGTGTGTCGGACTCTATGACCTATTCGCACCTGCGAGCCCTAGTATATAAGCTCATGCGTCATTGATTCTCTCTCTTTTGATGTGGATTTCGCTTTGTGAACGTGCTGAATCAGAGGATCGTGGTTTTGGACAACGTGGTTATAATTATCTACTTTTATCTGAATATACATTGGTGCTAAAAGGACGAGTGGAGTGAATCTGAGTGGAGGAAGCGTTGGCGGACTGTATACGACATTACTTGTGGTTTCACCTGAACCAGATTCATTGCAACTAGCCGACTCGCTTCTATTTCAGCAATAGTGGAAGTCACCGTCCGTCCCTTTATCGATGCATTAAATCACAAACAGCGTTAGTCATACGAGAAGAATTGATTTCACCGATCAAAATTAAACGACTGTGCTTCTTACACAATTACTCATAAGTGAATTTTCCAAAAAATTTACCAAAAATGGTCGTAATTTTTGTTTTTCGGCTGTAACTTTTTTTGTGTTGAAAATAGGGAAAACTGTTTTTTAGCACAGATAGGAACATGGTAGGCTATTTCCGCAGATTTTAAGCCATATACCATTACTCTCCGACCAGTGGTCACCGAGTTATAAGAATTACCCCCTCACGTCATTAGCCGCGATAACATTTTGGGGGGTAGCCGGCTGGAAAATGGGAGCAACCCGCTAAACCAACTTTTCAAGAAGTTTTAAATCATTTGCCAGGATTTGAAAACTAGGCTTTTTTTGATTTCCAAAAAAAATTTTTTTCACTTCACCTTAATGGGCACATTACAGCCCGCCGGCCAAATCCGGCCCACCGGTTCTTTTATTCTGGCCCGCCGGCACTTACAGAAACTTAAACTCCCACCATGAATTTAGCTGAAGATCTTTTTTTCCTTTAGAGATCACGGATGGGAGTGATTTTCAAAAAAATAAGCCTCAAGGGTGCAAAATTGAAATGAAAAAGGAGGTGAAAACCTTTTATTTTAGAGATCACATTCGCACGTGGACTGTGATCTCCAAAAAAATAAAAAATATAAAGGTCTTCGCCTTGTTTTCCAATCAGCGTGCGGCCCGCGGCTTCAACAGTTTTTCCAAACCTGCCCCTTCGAGTAAAAAGTTTTGCCCACTCCTAAGCGAGCTCGTATATAGCGCATTGATCGCTTTTTCGTGATAGGAGGATAAATATGCAACTAACTAACTAACTAACTATGGTGTGACGAAAGTTCCACGTGACGAAAGTTCTGTTACGAAAATTCCGTGTGACGAAAGTTTTAGCAACCGCATTAGTGCAGAACGGACGCTACTAAATAGTACATGTCCGCAATGTGGAAGATGTCAGCGGTGTCCGCGATGACAGCGATGTCGAAGATGTCAGCGATGTCCCATTTTAAAACGTGTGAATGGTATTATTGGTACCGTATTTGGTAAGAAGTTAAGAGCATTGGGCGGTGAATGTGAAGCAAGGGGAGAATATGTGAACAGTATTATTGGCATTTGCTAAGAAGATAAGGACATAGGATGGTGAATGTGAAGCAAGGGGAATAAATTTAAGACTTCAACTTATTCCCCTTGCTTTACATTCACCGCCCAATGCTCTTAACTTCTCACCAAATACCAATAATATCATTCACATATTCTAAAATGGAACATCCCTGACATCTTTGACATCGCTAACATCTTCGACATCGCTGACATCTTCGACATCGCTGACATCTTCGACATCGCTGACATCTTCGACATCGCTAACATCTTCGACATCGCGGACATGTACTATTTAGTAACACCGGTGCAGAACTGCAGATATTCGGATGATGGATGTGTACGTGGGTGCTGAGTTGGGATCGCTGCATTGAAAAGTTGACTTTTCAATACCAAAATCTGTTAACACGAGTAAACCCAGTGTAGCATTTACCGGTTTATCTTATGGTTGCCAGAGGATTCGCCACAAGGAAGATTCGCCACAGAAGATTCGCCACAAAGAAGATTCGCCACATAACGAATATGTGACCGAGAATTTGAGCGTAACCGTCGGACAAACGTTTGCAACAGTGCAGATGTGGAAAATTTGCCACACAACGGTGATAGATTGGGGTGGGGGTTGGGTCGGGAGAGTTGGGGGTTGGGGTTAGGGGGGTTGAAGTCGGGGGGGGGGGTTGGGGTCGATGGAGTTGGGGTTGGGGGTTTGGGGTCGGGGGGTTCCCAATTCTCCCAACCCCCAACCTCAACCCCCCAGCCACCCCCCCCGACTTCAACCTCCCTAACCCCAACCCTCCCGACCCAACCCCAACCTATCACCATTGTGAGGCGAATCTTCCGCATCGGCACTGTTGCAAATGTTTGTCCGACGCTTACGCTCAAATTCTCGGTCACGTTCGTATGTCCATAGATACTTCACTAGACAGGATTGCAAGCGCGCTTTTTTCTCTATTGTTCGCCGTTGATTTTACCATAGATACTTCACTAGTGAAGTATCTATGGCCTGTACTTCTTGCTTTGCAAAGCTTCCAAAAACGGGCTTACCGCTAGCGGCGCTGCGCGCCGAAACAAAACGTTCCTCGCTTGCAATCCTGTCTAGTGAAGTATCTATGGTATGTCTCACCCGTTGTGTGGCGAATCTTCTGTGGCGAATCTTCCATGTGGCGAATCCTCTGGCAACCTATCTTATCACTGAACACCTCTAGTCTAGGGAACGACTGCAGATGTGCGGCTGTAGAGTAGGCAAGCAGGTAAGTTGACAAATAAGTTTGCATTAAGTTGCAGACAGGCAGAGCAGTCAGCAGGTGAATGACTGCTATGCAGCTTAATGCAAAGATTGCTTACTTTCTTGTACTTAGCTAGCTATAAAGTTAAATATCTAGACTGTACCTGTGCAGTGGACTGAGAAATCAATTTTCTTTGGTGGTACAAGTAACTGCAACGTTTACTAGTACCAGGCCCGCTTCTTTCCATACTGAGGTTATGTTAGTGCTCACAATTTTAAGCTGTTTTGTAGAAAGCCCTGTGTGGAGACTGGAGAGGGCATCTGATTAACATGAACATACACATTAGCCTATTGTCATCTCTGATCATTAACGTTCACTGTTCATTGGAATCTGGTATCGCTGTATCATAGCCTAAAACAAAGGTTCTTAACAGTTAACCAGGGGTAAATTTTCCTAAATTAAAGACTAAAGAAAGCTTTAATTTTAGGAAGTGGCTAAAGTTACGTGACCGTAACATTTGCCTCTTTAGTTTATTTTATTACTTCGTCACGCTCTCGTACAATCAGGGAAGCGTGAAGGGATAATAAAATAAACCAAAGAGACAAATGTTACGGTCACGTAACCTTAGCCTCTGCCTTAATTTTAAGTATAAAAAAAGCAGTAGTGGTACACTGGGGGTAAATGTACCGGTACTGTGTATACTTTTTTCTTTCGGCAAGGGGTAAACAAGACAAAAAAGATTAAGAATATTTGGTCTAGAAGAGTTAAGATAATTAGCAGCATTGTGTTTAGAAGTGTTCTGTGCTTCAGAGCAATACAAACAAGATTCTGATTACTGTTTTGTGAGAGTGTTAGCGCAGAATAAACCGTGTGTGGACGTGGGTGTTGTTGTGTAGAGTGGCAACAGCTCTGTTGTGTAGTGTGGCCCTGACAGTATCTTTGCCATCAATGATAAAATTGTGGGATGGTGTAACTGCTATCAGTACCCCTACTTCTATGGGCCACAGCAGAGTCCTCAGTCCTCACCAAGAGAGGTAATTACTGTGATTACTGATAATAGGTTCTAGTTTACAACACTGTTCCCTCTAAGATGCGAAATTTGAGAAAAATGAGAAATTTTGAGCAAGATTTTTTAATTTTTAAACTTGCCAACTGGAATAATGATTTTTGACCAAATTTGAATCAAAGTGTTTAGATCTAATATTTTGGGAGCGAAACAAAAGTTTTATGCTTCATACAGTGTAAACTCAACTTTAAGCCAAAAATTGGATCAAACTTTTTAACCCTTTAAATCCTTGGGCAATTTTTTTAGTAAAATTTATATTTGGGCAAATTTGCTCTTGCCAAAATCTTAGAGGGAACAGTGGTTTTCAGGTTAATACTAAAACTCTGTATTGGTCTGCTGATGACTCCCTAAAATGAAGGGGGTTTTTCACTCTTTAGTCTTTGTTTTTAGGCACATCAGGCAGGAATTTCCTGATACATTATTGCGGATAGGCTTAGGAATGTCTTACGTATGCAATGATGTTTTGCGGAATTCCCGACATCTGCGGCTTAAAAGCAAAAAGCTCCAAGTGAAGCCTTGTCTTGTGTCAATGGATGCAGTTTTAGTTTTGCTGGGGTAAGGTCTAGTATCATCCCCCACTCCCAGGTTCAGTTAGAGTTAGGTTTAGTTAGGGTTTGGTTCAGTTACAACCCTAACCCCTAACCGAACCTAATCCTAATTAAACCTAACCCTAACTGAACCTGGGGTCTGATACTAGACGTTACCGGTCTTGTTGATCATCTAATTTACCTTAAGATACTGCCTAGATTATTTCAAATCAGAATCCCATATGTAATTAGGCTGCTTTTCTTGCAAACGCAAACCTTTATCAGTTCATCTTGGACTTGTGTCATATGCATTTTCTTTTGTTCCATTATTTCAGGTCTGTGTAAATGTTATTGACTACTGGTATTGTTTTTCAAATCAAAGTATATTTGAATAAAAAATTATGTCAATTCAAATTAATATGACTGGTGGTTCACCTTGGGGATTCAAAATGACCGGAGGAAGAGATTTTCGAAAACCTCTTGCTATTGGAAAGGTAATCAGTTGCTTGTAGTGCAATATACCTGGTATTGCTAAAATCTGCTAGAGCACAAGGACCGCTTTTGGTATTGATTTAGGAGCACAAGGACCGCTAGTGGCACTAGTGAGTAATTACTAAGGATTAGGGTTTGGTTAGGGCTTGGGCCCTTAGTAATAACTCACTAGCGCCCCTAGCGGTCCTTGTGCTTCGAAATCACTGGCAAAGGCGGTCCTCTTGCTCCTGCAGGTTTTAATAGGACCCCAATATATCATGCTATGTACTAGTCATTAGGCAATGTTTATTGAACTCAATTGTGAATGTGTTTAAGCTTTGTAACTAGTTGTCTTGCATTTGGGCAGGGGTCTTTCTAAAACCTGCAGGAGCCCAAGGACCGCTAGGGGTGCAAGTTGGTTATTACTAAGGGCCCTAACTGAACCCTAACCCTTAGTAATAACTCACTAGTGCCCCTGGCAGTCCTTGTGCTTCTAACTCACTTGCGAGGGCAGTCCTTGTGCTCCTGCAGGTTTTAGCAATGCTGTTGGGCAGTAAGTGATGATTAAGTATTCCTCTTATCCAAAAGCAAAACTTAATTTTTTTAATGACCGTTCCAATGATTTACAGTGTTTTATCAAAGATCACCAGCAAACTGGATTATATTTTGCATTGTTTTTAATTAGTTAGCTTTTTATTTCTACAGCTTTGATTATACACTTAAAATGCTAGTTGGCATATTAAAGCAATGTTTATTGTACCAATGGTAATCATATGCATTTTTATTTTTCTGTTTAGGTGACTGCTGGTGGTAAAGCTGCAAAATCTGGTGTGGTGGAGGGATACATAATTGAAAGAGTAAATGGTGAAGAATTTTCCAATTTATCGCATCACGAAGCTCAGAATAAAATTAAAAGTGCTGGATTTTCTCTTGCAATGACATTAAGGTAGCAATGAGCATCTTTTTCAAACTACAGTGTTTTCTTCATTTCTTTATTTGTTTGTTGTATTTAAATTGTATATTGTTGAATATATAATATACACTGATATAAGGTTTTGCATTTCTAGTTGTTTTGCCTAGAAATGATTATGCCGTAACTGTGTTTTCGCAAATCTTGTTGGTAGCACATGGAATAAACAAATTTGTTGCATGGGTTGTGCATATAATGACTCTTTCATAGTTTTTGAAAAGAAAAGGATAAGTTTACTAAATATAATAATCTAAATAACAGCGAGAATATCACAAATTTACGATTTAAATTTCTCTTGGAGCAAAATTGCTGTTGGTTATGATTTGTAGATTTGGATACCTTGTTATTCTTTTTTGATTAAAGTTAAGAAATCTTAATGTTTATACATTGCACCTGTTTAGCCTCAACACACTTCACTCAATTTATTTAATAGAAGGAGTTAGTTTAATGTCTTTTTACAGCAGGTGTAGATGCTCATCAATAGCTTTAAGTTACTGTTATTGTAAGTTAAAAATTGGTAGAAAACAATGCAAAAAATAGCATTCTACAACAGCATTAGTGTACGCATGTGTTATCTTTTTCATAATGCATGTATGTTGAATTTTTTTGTCAATTTTGCTTTAACTCATTATGCTGGCTGCGTAGCAGTTGCCAACTCGTGTTTTAGATAGCATTTACATGTCATGAAGCAGGTTGAGAGATACAAGCCATAAAACTGTGATTTATTGATTTTTCAAATTTGTTCAATAGCGTGTAAATTCTCCAACAAACACGCTAAGCATGTGAGCAAACGACCTGATTTGCCAGACAATTGTGTCTTATTTAGATGGAAAATATAACGGTTGACTGTTGCGGCTTTTTTGATCCATTGCTTGAGGCTAAATAAACCGAAGAAGGCTTAAAATAACCAAAGTCTTTAGTTTCAGTACACATTCATTCATAAGGCTATCCTCCTACTTTAAAAAGGAAATGCTTTATATTTTGCGTCACAGTCTCCTGCTCAGCTATGTCGGCTGTGATTTATGATCCTATTTTTATTGCCTTTGCACATGCTACTGCTTGAGGGTATTTTAATTTGCTGTAGCAATTATTATTCGTTACGCTTTTTGCCACATGCCTGACATTTATGAAACGCGTTGATTATTTCAAACATTATTTAAAGCTTTTCTTTCACAGTAAGCCAAAACCGAGAGAAACACCTTCCGAGCTTTTGACCTCTCCCAGCTCTTCGGTATCTTCTAAAGCGAGGTAAAATGGAAGACTTGTATGTAGAATTTATGCCTGCTAAGCGATTTTGGAACTATGTTCTAACTTTATTCTGCAGATGGTGTTAATCACCGGTCATTATTTTAGTTTCTTTTTTTCCAAGCAGAGGTTCTAAGTGCTTCTTGAAGTTGCAAACATGAGTTTGTTACCGAAATTGTCATATATTCCACTCGAGTGCGAGCTTTTAATATATATGACTTTTCAAATAGAAAAGGTAGGGTTTGGTTGGCCTGATGGTCTTACTAAATTACCGGTGTTGGAATGCAGAGTGATTAGCTATGTCTTGCCTAATTTGGGATAAAAACTCGCACATTGTTTTAGTTCACCTACCACTGAATACAAACCCGACCCCGCTCGTTTGGAACAATACAACAACCCTGGAAAGTGGCAAAGAGAAGGTGGCTCATCCCAATCTCCAGCTTATTATGCTAAAACGAGAGCGCGGCGACGTAAGCAAAATCAACAGTTATTTTGTAAACACCTGCTATTGTCACTCCAGATTCATCTCGAATGTTTTTACGAACTTTAGTGCTGATGAAATGAAATCTTTATTATACTCGCGGTATTACGCCGAAGCGTGTAACGAGTGGCGGGGTCGATCACCGCGGCTTAGCGCCTGGGCACACAGCTCCAAAGAAACGTCGCATCGGTGGCGAGCCGTTGACAACATTGTCCTATTTGACCGGCCCGGGAATCGAACCCCAGACCTCACGCACCGATAGATTAGTCTAGTAAATGTATTTTTAAATTGCCTACCCTGCTATGAATTCGATTTAAAGCTGGTGAACAGTTGTTCCGGCAGTAGTACTGAACAACAGGTAGCCTACCAAGTAATTTTCCAGTTGAAAACATTTGACCACTCGACCGAGTGGGTGAACTGGCACTTGGAAGATTGGAACACTTTGAGAAAGCGCGAACGGCTGCGTAACGATCATAAATCAATGTCATAGTCTAGAACAGGGGTGGGTGACCCCTGGCTCGCGTGCCGATCGATCTTGGCACGCGAGCTCGTTTCTCTGGCACACGAGCCAGGCCACGGAAACGAGCCAACGGAAAAGCAGCAGCAGAAGTCTCACTGACCAACATTATGGCTCTTTAATTTTTTTTGTGGGACATTTGAAGGCATGAAGACCTTTTTTCTGCTCTTTACCGATATTTTCAGGGGAAAACACGAATTGTCGGTTGGCACGCGGAAAATTTTGGCCATTGTTTTTAGCGGATTTTGGCACGCAGGCCGAAAAAGGTTGCCCATCCCTGGTCTAGAACAAGCGAAAAAAAAGGCGTTTGTTACCCTGATCTGTTTTCCAAACATTTTCCCTGCTGCATTTTAAAGCTCATTTGTAAATGCTGTCATGAGCTGTTTTAGGACTTTATCGTAACTTTCATGATTATCATAAACTATTATGACAAACAATGAATTTCTATTATGTAGCGTCGCCGGCATTTGAAGAAGACAAGCCATTGTCTATCACTCCAGAAATCAAACAAATGATAGAAGAAGAAGAATTGAGCCGAAATAATGAAGTGAATGGAACACAAGCAAGCACTGTTAAACCGTGGGAACCACCGACCATGAAGTAAGTTTAAATCAAATCTTGTCATTAAACTTGCGGTATTACGCCGAAGCAAGTGGCTGGCCCATCTCTGGCGTCTGAGCAACGCAACTTTGAACTTTGAAGAAACGTCGCTTCAGTTGCGACTCGTTGGGACGCTGTCCGATTATACCGGCCCTGGAATCAAACCCCAACCTCCCGCACCGAGGAAGTTACGTTTCCGCTAACCGGCTGATGCAAATAATTCATTTGAAGGTTTTTTGTAATGCAATTTTGTGCAGCATTTGCGTTTCGGTTAAAGTATTTTGTGGCCCAGAAGTTGGGAGTGTGATTTTGCGATTTTAACGTTACGTGTTGTGTGATAAATTCTTGAGTACTTTTTGTATGCTATATGCAAGGAAGTTCTTGATACATGAACCTCACATCATTTCACTATAGCGCTAAGGTTTTGCCTTGTAAAGCTGCAGAGATCGTTGCTTTGTGACAGTTTGCTTGCGGCAGTTATGTGTACATTTTGCCAAGAGCTAGTTCGACTAATTTTGTCTTAAACGTTGTTGTAATTGCTGTTTATGGTGGTTGTCGCAGCGAAAATCTCATACACTTCATTGTAGCATTGAGCGTGCATTGATACTTACGTGCTTTGCAGAATATGAAAAGTTAATATGCAAGGCTTAGCATTTCGTTTTTCTCTCGCTAATAAGGTTACTAGCTGGCAAAACTAGCTATGCTAAACGTTTCCGGTCTTTTGATGCACAGTAGTTGGCTAGATTGATTGATTCATTGGCTGTTCACTATGTTTGACGTTTCAATTGCTGCAGTTGTATTGCATTTAATACCAATGAACGGCATAAAAATATTTTGAAAATTTGTCACTTTTCATGCAGTTTTTTTAAGAAAATGCTAATGAATTGAATTAGCACGTTAATTACACGTTCGTGTAATGCTTAATTATCAGGCGTACTACTTAGAAAGTCGTGTTTCATTTATCTTTTATTGGTCTGCTCTATGAGTCATATCCTTTATCAACACATATATATAGGATTTTTTCAAAAATGTCAACGTTTTCGATATGCTTACGCATAATTGAATTAACTAGTGACGTATTCTCTATTGTTTAATACGTTAGATATTTCTTTACATGACGAATTGCGAAAACGTGGGAAATGATGAAACAATTTTCGATGAATACACATAAATTTGTTGTTGTATACCAATTCTTTTTATGTATTCTTAATTTTTTATGCCTGGAACGTTTGGAATTTTAGCCTTTAAAATCAGCTTATTTAACAAGGTTCTACTGTAATTCTTATGAGCTCACATTGCTATTATTCGTTCCAAACTAATCAAATAACTATTGGCATATTCCTAACAGAACACTTACAAGTTAATAGCTGATAGGTTTCTCGAAAATTTTAAGATTTCTTAATGAGCCCAGAAGAATCAAAGTGAAAATTGAAATTTAAGATCTCTTAAATAATAGCAATATGAGCCCAAAGAATCAAAATTCCGTTCACCAAAGCTGATTTTAAAGGCTAAAATTTTACGCGTATGAAATATTTTTCCAAAAATGCAAAGTGCATAAAAAGAATTGGTATGCCAGAACAAAATTATGAGTGTTCATCGAAAACTGTTTCATCATTTTGCACATCGTTCAGCGAGAGTAGTTTAAGCCGCTGTTCCGTTTCGGAAAAACAAAGCAGCTACTGCTATTCGTTGGTTTCTTGTAAGATATTTGCAAATTCGATTCGATTTTTGCGTAAACACGTTGCTTTGGTTGCAGTTAGCATTGGTATAAAGGCTTTGGAAAGGTAATATGTTTCCATGGCTGCGTTCGTGGTAACATTTTTTGTCAATGATGAATTGATTGCTCTAACAAGCACTGTAACGTATTTTCATTAACGAACAAGTTGAGTAGAGAAAAGGGAAGTGTGGTGGGTTGATATGCTGAGTGGTGTACTTTAACTTTGTTTTTACTATAATTGGTAGCAGCGTGGGTATTGTTGAATTTTTGGTTTTGAACAAGTTTCTTTTCTCAATAATAGCTCCTTTTAAAGTTCTCTCTTTGCAATAATTGTTTTTCTAGTGCGGAAGTCTGCGTGACAAATGTACTTTTTGAAACTGAACACTGCCGTCACTTCGTTCCCCAATTTTCAAACGATCTTTTTTCACTTAGCAATGATAAAAGCTTCACCATTAAAACATTGAGTGCTTGGTTGCTACCACGCATTACCGTTTCTCATTTATTGGCTGTGCGTAAAGCTGCTTACATCCTCGTAACTAGGACAATGAATGCTGTTTCGACTTTGCAGATCTCATCAAGTGTGGTTAGCTTAACTGACAATTATTCACGGCTAATTTATTGCGGAATAAAAATTTAATATTGTGGTTGTAATTAATGGGTACATGCATACCAAAGCCTGCAATGCTTTTTTCTGCTAAGCCAATTTGCCCAAATAAAAGCGCTGATGAGACCTTAAAGATTGAAACAGTGTTTACTATGTACAGCAGCGTTTTTCAAACTGGGAGGCGCGGACTATTCTTAGGGGAGGCGCGAATGGTGACCGAAGACCTTCCTGCTGGACTATTCTTGGGGGACTACCTACTGGACTTTTTTTAGGGGAGGCGCGAATGTTAACGATTATTCTTAAGGGAGGCGTGGAAACGCAAAGTTTGAAAACCACTGATGTACAGTAACTACGGTACTCATTTGTTAGTATGACTGGCACAAATTGGAAACTCTTGTCAACTTAATTATATTTGCTGGCTTCCTGTTATTTTAACTTGTAAGTTCACGCAGGCTATACGTGTCATGCTGGACTGAAGTACCGGTAGGTAATGTAGGAGTGAAGGAACCTAAATGATAATAAACTTTAGTAGCTCAAACTACCTCGTCTTTTACAACTAGTCAATAGTCATCCCTTAAAGCTTTTCCGATGTGTAATTCCATTACCTTTGCAGTACATCTCCACCACTGCCACCCCCTCCTGAACCTAATACAAATGGAACTGAGACAGACAAGAGCAAAGCTGCCAGTAACATCGGAAAATTCTTTCAAGGAACATCTGCTCCTAGATATGGAGAGCCAACGTTCGCAAAGGTAGATGAATTTTGTCAGTTTGAGCGTTTAAAGTTAGTAAGAAAGAAACATTTTAAAGTGGAACTTAAAAGTCTTTTGTTGTCCATTTTATGCACTCGTTGTCGGGCTACGGACATATTCCGTCAGAATGTGGTAAAGTAGTGTCGAAACTAGCTACCAAGGAAACAAATCCATACTGTACTTGAACAGTGGGCAATTCGTATTCTGTTGCAAGAAATTTTCACGTAGGTAGGCTTTTATTTTTTGTTGAAACGTAAACCTTTAATTTGGTATTCACAGCTATTTTTGAAAACTCGTCAGTCGTCATAGAACATAATGTTGGAAAATGGACAATAGTACTGGCGCTGCAACACCGTATTTGATATTCATTGCCATAATAAAACCTAATGTACCTTTTTGGCAGCCTCTTCAAGACATTGCACGTCCACTTGGCGACCCACTTGTATTGGAAGTACGTATCGGTTCCAATTTGCCTGTACCTACTGTGCATTGGTACCACAACAACAAACCAGCTCGGGAATCAAAAGAAAAGGATATCCGATTTTTAAACAACGGTAAGAACGTTTGACACGTCATCTATGACGTAAGACAGACGTAGACGGTAGTTCTTATGCGTATAGTCTTAAAATTGCATTTCGAAAGTTGATTCAAGTCTGGGGGGTAAATTTTACTTACCGAGGGGGTAAATTTTATGAATTAAAGACTAAAGAATACTTTAATTTTCAGTAATGAAAAGCAGTAGTAGTACACTGGGGGTAAATTATAGTTCTTTCTTTTGGCAAGGGGTAAACGAGACAAAAAAGTTTAAGAACCCCTGGTCTAAGTCTTGGATTTACTTTAATTTAGCCGGTTGAACTTATAAGAAATATATATGAATTACCACAATTACCTAACCTTACAGCCACTGCTTTAACCTCATTACGTCTCATCAGAGGAGCTACAAAACTTGCAAGAAAAAGCAGTTAAGATGCAGTAAGGACCTTCGAATTTTTTTGTTTGTGGCACGTAAGAACCACCAAGCGAAATATGCCGAAATGCTTAAATCGCCTATTTCTTGTTTTGTTAATTTTCTGGCTAGAATGGGTGATAAATTTCTTTCGTTCCAAAATTCTACATAAAAACATGAATTGGAGATCTTTCCACTGCGTGTTACTAATCTTATATTTTATCGTCTAGGACCGATTCACACTTTGGTATTGGGCGAGTTGACGCCGGACCAGCTTGGTACCTACACTTGCACAATTATGAACAAAAATGGCTCGAAGTCCACAAGATGTCAAGTATCGGTGGAAGGGGGACAGGTAAATTGAAACGTGCAAGTGTTTGTAGTAAATTTGCAAGTATTCACCTTGTGCATTTTCGGTACTCTAAGCCGTGCAAGCGGTTGCTATTCTGTTGTAAGCCTAAAAGTCATCAATAGCTTTGTTGCTGTAAACCGTGTTTTGTAACTGAAAGTGGAAAGGATTTTGCCCTAAAACTTTTGAACTTAATGTTAATTTTGATCGATTGAAATCTTTTCATCGAAATGAATTATGATAAGGTAAATGCTTTACATATCATTAGGTACCTTTCCCTCGCTCATTACATGTGCATTTCAAATACATTACGTAGATAATGAAGGTGTTTTAAGTGTCAAAACTTTTAAAGGCCGATGAGCACTTCTGCTTGCATAGGATCTTCCTTGACGTTTTTGAATAATTGCAATTTTGACATTTTCGAATCATTTCTAATTGCTGCTAGCTTTTTCACCTTCGCGTGATTTTTGGCAGAGTTTGACCAAGCGTCAAAGGCTGTTTTGAAAAGACCTTTGTCTCTGTTGCTTTATGCTTTGTTATTTTAGCTTATATTTCAGACGTTATACTATGAACTCAAATTACTTTGTGAATAAACGTGGCGTCGATGGTTTAAACGTTACTTTGCAATAACCTTTTCATACTGTTAGTATATTTTACTTCCAAGTTTTTTAGAAATGGTCACGTTAGTGCATAAACTGCTTAAGTCTTTTTTTTGTGATTTGAGAAAAACACAAAAAACATTTAGAATTTTTCTCAAATCACAAAAAAAAGACTTAAGCAGCTTGATTTGAGAAAAACACAAAAAACATTTGATTGTATGTATCTACTATTACGTCACAAGCAAAATAACAATAGACGAAAGAATAAATGGTTTAATGGTATACAATGTGTTATTATGATTTAATAATTGTGCTGACTTACGCAATTTAGAAACCGGAACATAACTCGCGAACGCGTCGTTGTATTTTTCTAAAGTGTGTCAGGCGTTAGCGCTGACCCAGAAGAACAGCTTGGTGCTAAAAACTCAATTTCGTCAAAAAATGACTTAGGCAGTTTATGCACTAACGTGACGAAATGTTAATAGTGTAGGTGTGTGTGTGTCATATTTTGTGCAAACCACGATGATTACCAATGAACTCTTTAACGTTCACGTAGCATGTTGCTACAGTAAGCACAACATACCATAAGACTTTCAATTAATCACTTTTGTAGGGCTTAAGTAGTAGGTAGAAGTCCTTTAAATGTATTGCTACAGCTGTGCCATTGATTGACTGATAGCGAAATCTTATTTTGCGCGCTTACAGTGATCATTTTTTAAAAGTGTTTGGAAAACTGTTTGATTTAAATTGCGAAATAAAAAGCTACAAAGACCCTATGTTGTTTTTAGGGCAGGTATCACAGTCCTTACGGCCCAGCAGTGGTCAACAACCCTACAACAACGACCTCTGACGGCAGACGAGTTGTGCCTAGTACGTCGCTTGGACTCTACTCTAACAAAGCAGCTCAAGACAGTTACCAAGGGCAAGTCGTGCGAAAAGCTTCAAGGTAAAAGAGGTTTCAGTTTTAAAGAAAAAGGGCCAACATCCCAACATTGCTAACCACTATAGAGCGTGAATTGGTGGTGTTAAATTGGTTATATTGTGGTTCAAAGCTTGGTGATGTAAATCGAATTTGTTTCTGAATAGTCAATTAAAAACTGTGTTTAAAAATACTTGCTATTAGTCGTTAGAATGTTCGTGTTAATACACATTGTATATAACATTTTTCGTATCTCACGTTTCTTCAATTCCACTGAGAAGTTCAATTTTTCTGTCTTCTTGACAAAAGCAAACACTTATGCTTTGGGAGTGGTTGAAGTGTAGCTGACAGATCGATTGTACGATTTCTGATACGTCATTTTATTTTGCGCACTAAATTCCAGTCATATTTGAGCTGCACGCTTAACGCTCGCTTGGGTCTTGAAAGTCAAAGTTCAATGCTTAAAGTTCTACATAACAGCTGGTGGTAAAAATTGAATTGGTTAAGTGCATGCTAGAGTGGACGTAAAAGATGCTTCTACCTTGCCATGTTACGTAAAAATCATCGTTTGTGAGGCTTTGTAACTTTTTTGCGTGACGGTTAGTTTTATATGGCGGTTTATATAAGATTTAGATAATTAAATTCTATAATGTCTTAGTGGTAAACTTTTTGAGCTCGATTTTTGAAATGCAGTCGAATATCATAAACTGTTCGAGACTCATTTTGACTCTTACTTTCTACACTTGCTGTTTTGCGTCGTAAAAAACTAGTTCCAGAGAAGCAGCTTAACAAATAATACCTTATTCAAAATCAAATCTTCATTATAGGCCTACTCCTGGTATTACGCCGAAGCGTGTAACGAATGGCAGAGCCCATCTATGCGGCTTAGCGCCTGGGCAACGCAGCTTCGAAGAAATGTCGCAGCTGTGGCGAGCCGTTGGCGACACTGTGTCCGATTTGACCGGCCCGGGAATCGAACTCCAGACCTTTCGCAGCGATAAGCGATCCGCTCAACAAATGAGCAAAGCGGACGTTAGATTTAAAAACGCGCAGATTTACGAAATCGTTTAATACATGGAAAAGATGTTGTAAACTTGTTAAGTGTATCACATGTACGCTGCAACTATAAGTTTTCTGCCTGTTGTTTGTGAATTCTAATGTTTGTTCAATGTCCAGATATCACGCTGGAGCTGATGCAATGTAAGCTTGCAAATAAATTCAAAGTTGATCGAATCAATTAAGTTCTTTGTACGTTTTGTTTGCCGAGTCAATATTGCGGTATATATCATATCATTTCACGGAATTTCGTCGTGGCAAGCATTTGCTGAAGGCTACTTGAATTTAAACAAAATCGCTGAAGTTGTACACGATGTGAGCGGGTTTGTAAACGATCTAAGTGCAGAACTTCTGTGTAGTATCAAAGACCTATTTCTGCTTTAAAATCTCAATTTGCATATAAATTGCTATTTCTTTCCGCCACAACATTATTTACGATGGCTTTGTTTCTCTTCAAATTAATCCACCTAACTCGATTTGTCTGTTTTTTTTTTCTTCTGCAACTGCGGCTATCCTTTTCACTGTATTGAATGCCTAAACGCCAGATTGAGAAATTTTGTTGTGTGGTTTTCGATATGTTCCTCCCTGATTGTTATCACTGATAAGGGACGTGATCACGATACAGGATGGCTCGGGTCTTATCGTGTGTTTGCATATAAATGTATGCTGTTGCTTGTAAATTTATTGCTGGACTTGCCGGTGGTATACTGTTTTACTGTAGTTTTATGGCCTGGTGATTTTGTAATTGCGACATTTTTGGTTTTGTTTTTTCTGCAAAAACTTTTTGCAGCAGTGCTGTGATTTGGTCCTTTTGAAGTTAGATGCCTTGCTGCATTGTTTGTTTATATGTATTGGTCTAGCGTTGTTTTGAAAATACAATTACGAACTTCGTAAAAACGACATTGGTTTTACCAAGCACGTTTGTCCCGACAAAGCTCAAAGTTTTGCCGAACAAACTTTAACCGCATTGCTCAAGCGACTCCCAGACTTGCGATAATAATATAGTGCTCGTGAGCATACCGGCCAGCTGATGCGGTGGTAAGAGACATCGCTATTAGCTCAGGAGGTTTGGGGTTCGATTCCCTGGCCGGTGAAATCTGATATTGTTGCTGCACCGCTACGATGTTACTGCGTTGCTCAGGCGCTTATCCGCAGAGATGGGCCCCGTCACTCGTTACACGATTGGGCGTAATGTCCTGAGTATGATGAAGATTTGATTTTTTTAAGCCCACAATACAAAGTATTTTTCATTTTAGGGATAGCAACGAGGAATCTGAAGTTTTGAAAGCTTTGCGTGAAGAGGCTCCGCAGAAAAATCACTACAAGACTCCCTCCATGAAGTATTTGGCAGACAGTCTTCTCCCAGAGTCAGATGATCTTTAAGCTGCGCTTTGACTTTTTATTTAATCAATGTCTCGCAGCTTCATGTGGCTGCCACTGGGTTTCAATTTTGCCCGCGTTCTGCCAGCTCCGGTGATTAGGTCCAACTTTTTTTCATACTTTGATTTTTGTCAACTGTACATTACTTTGTTTTAAGTTTCAGTAAAATTGTAGTGTAATTACTGGAAACATTGCCCCATATCGCTGCAGCACTGATTTTATAAATAATGTGTCGAAATCGAGCACCTTTTTACGTGTCAGTTGGTGTTCTGTTAAAAAAAAAAAGGATTTGGATGAGTAATGTACGTTAAAAGTGCGAAAATATTGGTCAAGCTGTACATTGCAACCCCAAATGTTAAAAGTTTTGGCTGTTTCTTTAGCAATTTGTTTTTCGAAATTTCGCTGTTTCAATATTTCTTTTTTATTTGTTCATTTTTGTGCCTTTAATACTCGATTGCACTAGTATTCTTGATAATCAATAGCCAAGCAATTGTAGCCTTTTTCACTATTTAACTCTCAAAATGTTTGTAAATAATCAAACTTGTTTTCAAAATATTGTCAACGGCTTCCCAACTGCTCACGTTATTGTGTGAATGTAATTACAAGGTAATTATATCCGTAGTTTTCGATATATTTTTGCATTCCTAGCTTTAAGCTGCATTTTGCTTCGATTTTTAAGGGTAAGAGCGATTTTGTCAAAGACATTTGCAATATTACGTCAACATTGTATAATATTTTTTCATTCCGCGTCACATGAAAAACATTTTGAGAATACAAGAAATATTGGACGAAAATAGTTTGATCAGGGAAAGTAAAGCCACAGTAATTCACAAAACTAGACGTTTCGACAACATAGATTCAGCTCTCAGCAGTGTAAGCTTTTGTACTGCCTTACTTACACTGCTGATGATGACAACTGAGTCTATGCAGTCGAAAGATCTAATTTTAAGATTTACGGTGACTTTACTTTTCCTCCTTAATTTGAGAATGGTAATTATTAAGGCTTGTAAGTCGTGTATATTTGGATATAATTGTCCGCAACTCGCACTGCGCTCAACACGGGTAGTAACATATTTTTTCCAGCTAGAAATTAGAGTATCGTTATTAAGCACGGTAAATTTTGTTCAATTTAGGTTACTATGGTAGTTTGTCTATATTCAAACGACTAATATCAACAACACCTTCTTGTAAGACATTCAGGACAATACATACAATGCACAAAACCGATCTTATGGCAATTTTTCCCCATTTATTGAATATAGAGTGTTGAAATAGGGCGCTGTTGTGTTGAAACGCTTTCAGCCGTTTATATTGAGATGAAAATTTTCGATTTTTTCTTAGTTTTTGATTGTCTTACATTTTTATCATTTGATTTTACGTTCCACTTATGATCATGCTCTTCTATTGTATTGTTATTCAGTTAGTCAATTTTGATTTTTTGACTTATCATATGAGACTGCTGTTGTAACCACATAATGTAACTGCGTATTTGACCTGCAGTAACTTCGTATTGTATTGGCTTTGTATTTGCAATTATATGCGAGCTTCGTCAATAAAATCCTTGTATCAACTTCATGAAGTTTATTTCGAGGTGGAAGACCTGAATGTTGAGGTGCGGTGTACCGTATTTTACGTACTATAAGGCGCACTTTAAATCGTTTTTTTCTCGAAAATAGATCGTGCGCCTTGGAAGCCGGTGCCCCTGATATATGGATCAGGTAGTCCTGTATTGCCATTAAAGTATAGATTTTTTTTGTTATCAATGAGCTGTATACGGTAACTTCATACTTCTCGAAAACCATTGCGTTTCATAGTCCGGCATGCCTTATGTATGAAAAAAAAACAATCAAAACAGTGCGCCTTATGGTCCGTAAAATACGGTACGTGGATTTTGTAATTCTGGTGATAAGCCCAACTGCAAAGGTTGTTTATTACTTCATTAACTAGAATTAAAACTGTTCTCGTTTCGCACATTAATGTAATAAGGTTCATATAATCGTACTTAACAAACTTCTGTCAGTAGTCTCTGCAAAAAATGGCTAGCCAATTCAGGTCTAAAATTAGAGTACAGCTTTTGGATGAGGTTAGGCAAATTTTGTTTTGACTGAAAATCTTGTTTCAAGAGATATATGCTGAAAATTAAGATTTTTGCGTTTCAATCGGCTTAGTCTTAATTAAAGACAATGCTGAATCATAAACGTGTTTATCTGAGATTTGTGGCTGCGCAACTGCGAGTATGCGATTGCAAACAGTTATCGTATTCCAACTGTAGCTTAAGGCTGGGAGATCAGTGGAAAATTTTGGTTTCATGTATGCAGCGTTAGAGAATTATTAAACCATCGAGTAGATGTTGTGGCTCAGGTATAAAGTTTAGTTTGATGGGAGCACAAGAACAGTTTCATATAAAAATTTAAAGCATTTTGAAGCGAAAAGATATCGTTATTTAAAGCATATGCTTCGAGTAATCGGCAAGGCCAGACAGCGCACGACACGAGGTCAACGAAACACAATTTTAATTATCTGCGAAAAGCAGAGTTTCGTCGTGTACGGGTGAAAACACTTTTGGTTTGAATAGGTGCTCAAAAATGTTATGTGGCTTTCACCAGAATGCAACTAAAACAGTCCGGCTTTTACGGCTCCTTTGCTCCAAAGAGTTGCCGATCTTCGGACTAAAACCAATCTTGTCGATGATCGCATGCGTAAAAAATGGTTGGACTCTGTGTTTTTTGAATAAATGCTGTCAAATTGATTGATTTGGTGTAATAGGTTTTAAATTTTTGTTTTGGAATATAATTAATTATTCTTACAATTGGTAGTAGGTACATTTTTGTAAATGCATGTTGAGAAATGATAAAACATAAATCCGGTGCACAAAAGCGAAAAGAAAGGGTTACAAGAGAACGACTACAGTGTAAAGGGCAGCAAAGACTAGAAAGCTTTAATATATAATTGGGAGAGAGATCAAGAAACTGCTGATAAAGTGTTTAATACCAGCCAAAGTAGCCTAGTCCAGGGAATGGTAGGCTATTGAAGTTTCAAATGTGAATTTGGTATCTATTCCGAATGATGCAAGTAATAATGTAAGCAAAGTCGTAATTTGAGAGTCAATATTGTAGGTGAATTTGGTATCTATTCCGAATGATGCAAGTAATGATGTAAGCAAAGTCGTAATTTGAGAGTCAATATTGTAGGTGAATTTGGTATCTATTCCGAATGATGCAAGTAATGATGTAAGCAAAGTCGTAATTTGAGTGTCAATATCGTAGCTGATGAAGCAAGTGTAACTAAGTTACCCTAATCCAAGTGCTCATACTGACAATGGAGCTACTACTGCACGCAGCTGTGGTAGCGTAACTCCAAATCCGCAATAAGACTTTGACGTTGGCCCTGTCCTCACTGAATTTCCATATGCCTTGTAAATACGTAGCGCGATTCATCGTGGTCATCAAAATATCCTCAAACTTTTCCCGAGGATGAAACAAGCAAGCTCGTTATATTACCTTAATCGCTTTTTCGCTGTAATAGGGATAAATAGGCAACCAACTAACTCACTGAATTTACTAAAATGTCTTTTTTTAGTCGAGACAGTAGACTTTGATGACTGTACAGTCTTTCGCTGTCACAATAAAGTGAATTGAATAAAATCACTGTGCTTAGAGACTGCAAAAGGTAGGGGGCCCACCAAAAAATTTGCCCCGGGCCCATTGGCGGCTCTCGGAGCCCCTGGAAGAGAGTAACTTATTATTAATTTAGCCTAAAGGAAGTGTTTAAAGCACCGGCAAACCTTTAATAGAAACAAACAAGCAGTCAGGTGCAGCAGCGTTTTGATAACGGAAACTGGTCCCAAGCAGCACGTGACAGCAACATCATATAAACAGATATAGAAACAAACAAAGCAGTCCGAGTGCAGCAGCGTTTTGATTATAGAAACCGATCCGGTTCTCTAGTCTAGACACTGCCTAATTTAGAAAAGTGATTATGACATCAAGCCCACGTCAATTTGGGCCTAAAGCCCTCATAAATTGGACAAGTGGAAAGGGTAATATATTCAACTTCATCTACACACCGGCTATTACTCAATCACATAGTCCAGTCTACCAGTACCATCATCTCATCAAGAAAAATGGTAGACTAAGCGTACACAGGTCTACACGTATTACTGTAAGAAAGCCCAATCCTTATCAACAAAAATCTACAGGAACTACAATAACTTCACATTTTTTCTCTTTGAAATGATTTAAACCTGCCATGAACTGGCGTGCTTGCAGCTCCAAACACAGCCAACATCTGCATACATCAGACTCCTATTTGTATGACTGCTCTCGGTTGTCTCAATTTTGGTTGGAGGTGTGCTCTTATTTACAGCTCAATAGTGTAGAGTTTCCAATTATAAAAAAAATCAAAAAAGTTTTTTATAAAAAATTTAACAAAAGTTTTTTCATAAAAATTTTTTTGATGCAGTTTTTATAATTTTTTGTTTTATATCCAATCTTTCCATTTTTTGCAAAAACTTTGGGAGTGCTGCAGCTCCGCATCTCCTTAACACCAGCCGCCACTGCTCCACCTAATCGAACACCTTTGGCTTTGCACCGATTTCCAAAGCGGAGTACTGTTCGAAAAACAAAAACAATTGCCAATATTTTTATCCGTTTGGTGGAGCTGGCGATTAAATGAAAGCTCTTCAATAAAATTAATGCTCCAAGCCAGACACGCTTTCGACAAACATTTACAACTACTGAGCTACGAATGTAAAAAATGCCCTAAGCCAACAGCTTGATGTTACTAATAATCAGGGCCGGCACCAAGGGGAAGCCAGGGGGGCCTGGCCCTCCCAATCGACATGCTTGTCCCCCCAATCAACAAGTTTACTCTTTTGAAGAAAGCGGCTATTGTGCTTAACTTCAAACTTTGGCCCCCCTGATAAACGCTTGACCCCCCTAAGTCGACTGTTCTGACGCCGGTTCTGCTAGTAGGCTAATTAAAATCCCCTTTTCTTCGAAAAAAATACGAATATCAGTGCAAAAGTTTGAGGTAAATTTGAAGCGATTTTTCCACGAAAATTAACAACTATAATCGACATGAACAATTTACCTTCGGTAACGATGTAATTATGTAGTGGTTCCTGTCAAAATCTTTTTATTCAATGGCTTCTGAGAATCGCAATTTACCCGTTATCTTGTGTATTTCGGATGTAGGGAATAATCATAATTATTACTATGGGCACGTAAGCTCCCGCTTAGCCCTAATTGGACTTACCCTCTACAAACTAATCTATTTTGCGAAATAACGGATGAAAATAATTTGAAAGAAGTTCGCAGTGCAGTCTTTGAGTCGAGTTTCGTCGTGGGAGATCATGAATTTGATTCCCGAGCCAGGCAAATCGGACTCTCTCGCCAAATGCTCGCGACCCCTGCTGTGACGCCGAGGCGCTAATCCGTGGAAGATGGGCCCCGCCGCTCGTTATACGTTCGGCGTATTACTGCGAGTACCATGACGATTTTTTTTTCATCAAGGGGTGTAAAATTGTATTTGCATCGGCTTCAAATAAGGGGAAGCACCTTGTTGTGACATAGGTTGATAATGATGCTTTTAGATTCTGTTTTTGCCAGTTAAAAAAAAAAACGGATCCAGTATGGTTAAGTCTTTGCCACAATTTCGCTGTCCACATGTCAAATGAAAGTGAACCAATAGCCCACAAGCTTACAGCATCATAATCAAATTTTTGATGTCATAATTGAAAAAGTGATTATGACATCTAATTTGGTTATAATGCAGCAAGCCCATAGGCTTTTGTAATTGGACATGTGAACAGGGTTCCAACGACTGCCATTTGGTGACAGGATGCTGCGAGAACATTAGTGTTGACTTTAGTCAGCAATTACGCCCATTCGTACTGGCCTTAGTAAGTCCCGTGACAAAGCTCATTATTATAATTGTTGTGATTTGCTTGGTTTTTGTCTCAATTAAAAAAACTTTTTGATTTCTAGACAATCGAAAACAAAAAAGATGAACAAAGTCTAGGTGTTTTTTTTATTCCTTTTTGCAATTGCTGCACCTGGTCTGCGGCGATTTGTAATATAGCTGAAGCCAAAAAAGCGGTTTATTTTGCACAGTTTGAGATCAATGAATATATAATCTTGCTAATCTACTGCTTATAGTCGACATAGAACTCCATATTAGATAACATCAAAAGGCTTAAATCCGGCGACAAAACAGGCCATTTTAATCAATTCGTTTCAAGCAGTAGAAACAAGCGACTGTATTTGTTTATTTTCCCAAGGATTTTGAGGCAGAATTTGATTGAAATTTTATCACTTTGTCATCTAAAACCGCAGCTAACTACTTTGATCAAGCCGTGGTTTCGACTTGTTTCAGTTTCCAAACTCGCAACAACTGCTTCCCTCCTTCACGAGGTTACTCCTATAGTTTTGTAGCTGCATTTCGCGATTTGTATTGCAATTTGTAAAGATCTGTATTAAAGACACTTTGTTTTGAGGGACCCATTTTTTCTTTGGTCATGATACGGCCTGAGCACAGGTACGATTCTCAATTATTGTTGAGCGCATACGAACAAAAGTTTTCGAACATATATGGTACGCGCTGAAATTTTTTCGTGGATCCGCAACAACGACTTACTCCAGCAGCTTTATTTAAGGCTATAATATAATAACTAGGGCGATTCACGGTCAATAAAGTCAAATTTTTTTTGGATGTAGAAAATAACTCTAGAAATGTGGAAACAAAATTTCACGGTCGTAGGATCAGTGTTTATGAAGTTATAAAGTCAATAAATGTCGATTTTTTGTTTTTTTGGTCAATTTTTTTTATTTGGTCAATTTTGCTTTCTTGCTTTTTTTGCGCGTTTCTACTTTATAGCCTACTTAAAAAGAGATGACTTAGATAATTTAGAGATGGAGGTTCGTAACTGTTGGTGGTTCCAGGGAGGTGCATGCTGTCGCCTGACTGTTACCGGTATTACAGTTTTACACATACTTAATTTATTCATCTAATGCTTGATGTGATTCGATTGATTTCGATTGTAAAGATCTGTTCAGACAGCTTTGCAAGATTGCAATCTTAGCAAAATTGGATTATGATGAAATAAGCTTTTCGATGTGTTTTCATTTGTTACATATTTTTGTCGCTATGTGCCGGTAGTCAAAAACACTAGAATTGAAAAGACAATGCATTAGTTATTCGAACATACTTTGATGTTACACAGATTGCAATACAGCGAATAGCAAAACACTTGAATTATATGTGCGTACATTATAATTTAAGCACTAACTGAAGTGACTTTGGTGTTTATTTTTCTTATGGACTGGTTCTTTCATTTCATTGTTTCGTTAGGTCAATAAAGTCAATTTTTTGATAAAATATGGTCAATTTTTGAGATTTTTAGGCCAATAAAAAATCGCCCTAATAATAACATTTTTCTTGTCTAATAGGATTTGTCCCTTTTATTGGAGGCGTGTGCCTTTGAAATATTTATTGTACTTATTTCTAAAAAATATACATATTTTGGACATAATATATCCTTATTTTGTCTTAATTTTAGCAAAACTGTCAAAAATTTATCGAAAAACGAACAACTGTTGAAACGATTTGTTTCGGTAGCAAAGTATACTTCTAAATAAGTTATCGGTGCTGCAAGCGTTACGACCGTTTAACACGAAAAACTATGCGCTGAATTTGTTGTTTTTTGTTTGTCTTTATTTTTGAGTTCGATTCGACGGCGACCCTGGCTGTACCTAACAACTTTTCAGCAACGGATTGGGGATCTAAGGACGAGAACTAAGGGACTTAATCTCTATTCTCTACCCCTGAAATTTTAGTTATTCTTGGTAATAAATTGGTACTTTGATTCTTTTGAACGCACTAAGTTGCAAGATAAGCATTTTTTCGATCCTCAACCCCCGCTAAAAGTTTCAGGTCCCCTACTGATAAACCCTACAGTGAAGGGGAGAAAATAGCACAGATTATGGCGAGGGTGGCAAACCTTTTTCCTCATCCGCCAGTTCTGTTCAATTTCAGTTCATATCCGCTACACAAACGAAATATTTTTGAATTTTAATTAAGATTAAAAGCGTCTCCAAAAAAACAGGTCAGGGGCTCAGTAAATAAATAAATAGCTAAGGTTATTTTCAAATTATATTGAACTGAAAATTCAACAGCAATTGAGGAAGACTGCGAAGTGAGCTTGCGCTCTTCGAGTCAGTAACCATCCGATATAATATGTCACACAGGATCGGCTCTAGCCGTGAATCGAACGCGCCGCATAGGATCTCCATCTAATTTGCACGCGGAACCGCAAGCCATGTCGCTGACCTAGGTTTTGTAGCGTTCCGTCACTTCTAATTGTGCAATCTGGCTCAGTTTGGCCGCCCCTGGATTATGGAGAAAAGGGTTAAATTTCTTAACGGTTTTGCTAGCAACGGTTTGCTGTCGTCGCCTGCTACCTTTGCGAGGTTCCGAATACAAATTAGAAAATCCTGAAAAATATTTCGTTATTTTTAGCCGGGACTTTACCATCAAGCGATTGTAGTTTCGCTCTTTAATGGAGCATGACAAAGTAGCGAACGTAAAAAGACTCAAATCTTGCTTTTTGATGAGATTTAACGAGGTTTAGGGGTAGTCTTTTATGACGTCACATAATTAATATGCCGAGCGAAATTGAGAGCAAGCTTGGAAGGTTTCTACGATTTGTGGCGGCAAACATTAAACAGCTAAGGCTAGCTTCGCATAAGAATTAATGAAGCGAAATGTTTTCGACGAAGTTAAGTTCTACACTTCGCAGAATATCAAACAAACCTTTCAAATTGTCGATCAACAAAATACTAATCTGAACGCAGATGCTATTTTCTCAACGTTAGGCGACTTTACAATAAAAACTATATTTTGAGCCTACCCGTCATATCTAGAAATTTATTCTGATATTGGTAAACATTTTGCTCATTTTGGCGTATTGTTTTTCAAAATGTCCATAATTAATAAGATTTTTGAGAGCTGTAGGCTTTGAATTAATTCTGTTGTTGTTTGGAATTAACTGCTGCAAGTCAATACGGCTTTCCGTTGAAATGTAGCCTATATAAATCGGTATGTAATGCACAATGTACGGTCGGTATAAACTGCTACCAAACGGTAGCGTACTTTGGAGGGGGGATTGTGCCATGCCCACTTTTTGACTTTGCCTTTTAGTAAAAAAGAACAGATGTTGCTCAGTGCCAGACTTCTTTAATGGCTTTTGTTGTTTGCCTTCTCCACCTCGCCCCCTTTAAAAATTTCTCTCTACGCCACTGCTACCAAATATTTTTTGTTAAGCCAATAATATCTTGATCGCTGCGAGAAAGAGCAACACTGAACACGCATGTACTTCACCAAAGCGAATTTCTATTTTAACAATGTTTTTCAGAGAGATAGTGCCACCGTCGCTAAGTTCAGCGGTTAATTTTTTTAGTTTTTTCATTCGCCAGTTTTTCCAACAAAATTTGCATTTTATAGATAGCTTGAATACGGAAAATTTGCATTTAGAGGAAAAGTCGAATTCTCGTAAAGGTTAATTGCGATTACGTAAGAAATTGGCCCGTAACCAGGGATTAAAATCAGAGATGCATTCAAGAGTAAAATAAAACAAATACTGCTACATTGTCTTCGTTGATTTGGCAGTATCGCCATTGCATATCGTCAAGTGTGACGTCATTTTTTGGCGCGAGAAAAACTTATTGTTGATACAAAAAATTGTATTAGAGTAGCACAGCCGCTTGTGAAACTTTTTCCGGTTATTTTTATTTAGAACTTTGCTCTAGGAACTAAATCAAATCTTCAATATACTCGCGTTATTACGCCGAAGCGTGTAACGAGTGATGGAGTCCATCTCCGCGGCTTAGCGCTTGGGTAACACAGCGCCGAAGCAACGTGCAGCGATCACTAGCCGTTGGCGAGATTGCGTCCGATTTGACCGGCCCGGGAATCGAACCCCAGACCTCTGGCATCGATAGCAGTGTCTCAACAACTGAGCTAACTGGCTAACTCTTCTGCAAAAAAAACTTAAAATTCGCAGTCAAGAATTGTTAAATTCAATGTGGCACTATAGTGCTTTGAGCTTCTCTGAATCGCAATCTGAGAAAGTTGTCAGAGAATTCAGAAGATACTACGCCACACCGCTGGTGTCAGAATTGGGTAAATTATAATTTATTTATGATCACCTAAATCCAGTGACGTACGCAGGGATTTCTTGTGCATAGGTGCTCCTCCGAAGGTCTTCTTCTATGTATGGTAAAAGTCTTTATTACTCTGATTCTTCTAGAGAAATCGTGCATCAATGGGGGGAAATTTTTTACGCGCCCCCTTCCCTTCAGAAAATGTCTGCGTACGGCCCTGCCTCGGACCAACCCTGCTTTTTTCTGCTGACGCATTCCGAAATATCCTTCCGTCTCCGATTATCGGATGAATTAACTCAGTTTCGAGATAATTCAAGTAAATTTGCAGCTCTTTTGCAGCATTTCCGAAACTAATGAGGTTTTATTAACGCACTTTAACTGGGCCGGTAATTTGGGGGCATTAAATTAGTGGGCACTGAATCAGGCTGGAGTCAAAAAGGGGCATAAAATTACTCGATAATAGAGCTTAAGCGCGTGAAAATGATGAAGTATTTGCATGCATTACGAGTTGATTAGTGTATAAGCATCAATTATGTTTTGATACTAGCGTGATAACAAATGGTTAGTGGCGATGATTCAACTTTTAGGTAATTTTTCAGCCTGATTTTGCCTCGCTTTTTCTTAAGCCAGAGATTTAATTCAGTTTCTAGCATGTTTAGAATGTTAAAAGCACTTATTTTGGTTCATTAAAGTTGCTAATTAGCTCTTTGAAGAATTTTTTTCAAAAATTTCGAGCATTTTTTAAGCTTGCTGTAAAACATTCACGGAATTTTACATCATAGCAAACAAAAAATAAACGGAAATTAAAATAATACACAACCAAAAAAATCAAATTCTTTTCAGATAATAATAGTGAAGTAGGCTTAGTTTTATTTTCGCGTTGGCAAAAAACAAAACATATAAGGAAGTGAACTAAAATGTAGAACAACAACCCATACTATAATCTTCTCTAACAAAGCACTAATGATCATAATGTGATGAATCTATGTCAGTGTTTCTTAACCCGAGCCTAGCGGCCGAACCCAAACAGCTTCGTGGCAGTCTCAACCGAACCCTAGAAACGGATGGCGTGACGTCCAATTTTTAGGTGAAGACCAAAAAAAAAAGAAAGGTCATCACGTCTTGCGATGTTCAATTTTCCTCCCAAAATCAAGCGGCCAGCGGCCTCTTGGGTACGCCCCTGAAAGTGTTAGGATATTGAAGAACTTCCACCGAACCCCACAGACAGCTCCGTCGATCACTAGGGGTCTGTCGAACCCCGGTTAAGAAACACTGATCTATGTGGTAATTTGTAATGTTGTTGCAGCAGCCAACTTAATACTAATCTTTTGTTTAGGGGATAAATATTACAAGAGGAGGCTCAATTATCTTTTGTTTTTTCAACAATCTTGAAAGAGTTTTTAAAACTATCTCTTTTTATTAACGACAAAATGACATCATTATTTTTGTGTTCACTAACAACAAAAAGTTAAATTGCTTTTCTCATTCGACATCATTAACCCCAAAATAGAATTCTTTTTAAGATTTTCACCCCCAACCAGTATATATTTGGAAAAAAAACGGTGGACTAAAAAAACAATTCAGGCTGAGATACCACGGAAGAAAGCATTGAGTGTTTTGGATATATCACCAAAATTTACTTGTGTTGTGTGGTCTTGGTAATTCTATATGAAAAATCTCACCTTCTCTAAGACAAGGTCAGTCAAAACAACGTTGTATAACGCTGGAAAAATGTAGATAGAAAGTCGACTTCAAAAATAAAAATGGCTGTTTTAAAATCACAATGTTACTTGGTGGCCCAGAGCAGGCGTTTTTACTGTTTGTGTTATGCACAGACAATTACTTTTGAATAAAGGATATATTTGATATCTTTTGTCTTTTTGATTTGCGAAAAGACACCTACCAAGTCGCGAAATAAAAAAACAAAACTTTGGGAAGTCATTATACAGTACGTATACTACTTGCGTTACACTTTTTATAGGTCAAATATCTTATTGCGAAAAAATATGCGGAACACTTCAAATGGCCAGATGTCAGATTCGGCTGCTCCTTTCATTTGAACTTCGCGACACAAGCGATCGAAATCATACGAAAATATGCATCTTCTTGTGCATTGAGTTGTTTTATTCTGCGGGATTGCAACATTGTTAGCCAATCCCTGATCTCAGTAACCACCTCAATCATAGGCCTATGTCATATTTAAAATAATATTTCTTACGGTGCTCTGCCGTCATTTGGCAAAGCCCACTGTCTCCAGTTTTACACTTTTCGAGAAAATCAAGTTTTAGTTTTCAGGGTTTTTAAGAATGTTCCTGATTGTAGATTTTTTTTAATTTTTAGCTTGATAAAAGTGCTTGTTCATAAAAGTTTAATGTCAATAATTTTAATCAACGAATGTATAAACAGCGTATGAGATTTGCGTTCGATTTTTATCCAAATTTGCATTTAATTCAATGAGCTATCACGTCACTATTACCACTGTTTCATATTGTTACGCACAATTTTCACTAGTGAGATGAAAATTTTCGAGAAATGCATTGAACATTGTTTATGACGCAATAACAGATTAACAATTACGAGTGGAGTTCACAGGTTTTGCTATCTACTTTTCAAATTTTTAACTACTTTTTGTCAAAAATGGAGTTAATGGGTTTCGCATCTATAGATAACTCGAAATCGGTTAGGAGTACAAACTCGAAATTTGCACAGAAGAAGGACATTGGTGTATCGATTGAAAAAATGCAAAAAAACGAAATTTCAAAATTTTGGAGTTAATGGATTTTGCCAAATGACGGCAGTGCTGTACTGTACACTGCGTACAGCATGCTACCGGCAGGTTAGCTCAGTTATTATGCACATAGCTATCGATGTGGGAGGTCTGGGGTTCGATTCCAGGGCCGGTCATATTGGCACAATGTCGCCAACGGCTTGCCACCGTTGCAATGTTTCTTCGCAGCTGTGCTGCCTTACCAGCTCTAAGCCGCAGAGATGGGCTCCGCCACTCTTTACACGCTTCGGCGTAATACCGATTACCTTCAGCATAGTGACGATTTGACTTGATGTTACGGCATGCTATGTAATTCACGTAGAAATAATGCTCCATTTCAACTCGAGTGTTTTATAGTACATACTTTTTAAGTAGTTGATCCCTTTTTATGATAAATAGATTTTAAAATAATTTGCTACTTACCAATATAAATTATCGCTTACAACATTCTACTCAATCTAAAAACTAAGATCTTATCTTATTATACTCGCAGTACTGTTACGCCGACGGATTAAACGAATAAGTGGCGGGACCCATCCATCTCCGAGATACAGCGCCTTGGTTGCACAGCTCCGAAGAAACGTACCAGCGGTGGCGAGCCGCTGTGTCCGATTTAATCGACCTGGGAATCGAACGCCAGATCTCCCGCACCAATACCTTTGAGCCTAACAACTCAGCTACCGGCAGGTCGTCTAACAAGTAATGCGCAAGTTAATCCTAAAACTTGTCGTAATTCGCCTCTTAGTTTGTTAGATTTGTGAGTTACGCCACAACTCTCCGTCCTTCGTCATCAGGGCTTACATTTACAAAAAAAAAAACTTGGGGTGGAGGAATTACTGAGCTAAAGGTGCTTCCTCTCCCTGGCTGCGATAGTTCACTGTGTGCTGTAGCTGCAACTTAGGGTCACGAGGGCTTAGGCGGAATAGTTTTCAGGTAAATGACTTACGTCTTCAGTTAAAAGTGGGGAGCATTTTAAAAATTGGGATTTGTACCCTTTGATCCTTTATGTCTACGCAGTTCACGTTGCGTTGTACTAATCTCGGAAAATTACAAGCCAGGCATTGGTGAAACCAGGTAAAAGTTTCCAGGGGTAGGGTCAAAACAGTACTTGTTGGCAGTCGATTTCAAAAAGAAAGGCTTACCAGTCGATCTATCAATAAAAGTATGGAATGGCAAAAACTGCTCCATATTGCCTTCCCCCTAACCTAAATCGACAGAAACAAATCTTTACCTTAACACTGGCACTCAAAACATTACTTTGGAGGGCAATTTTTCCTTTGCTACCCTTCCCTTAAAACCATCCTTCGCGCAGTCAGATTTCACAAAATAAGTTATGAAGAAGTAGTATAATCACGAAATAACAAAAGTGAAAAAAAAAAACATTAACAAAAACAATTACTAAACACAAAAATCAATTGAGCGTAAAAGTGAACTATCACCAGCACCAGACTATGTAATGGTTGGGTTTATTGTAAACCAGCATGGAACAGCGAAAAAACACGTTCCTAAAAAGTTTTTAAAAAATGATAAAATTCAAAACATAATACATCACCAAATTGGCTTTTTAAAAATAATGAGCCTTCAACTATGAAAGCATCAAACAATAGATACCAATAATTTGAAACCACGAAGCCGTTAATTACCAACACGTGGGACATGATTGTTTCGAGCTATTTGTCCTCATCAGGCGCACTCCGGTTGAAGATACATTAATCCATCAGATTGACTGACCTTAAGCAATCTAATCACCCCTACGGATTTTTATACCCAAAAAAATTTAATTTTTGTGGTACCAAGAACGCAAATGCTATGCTTGCCCCGCTAAGACTTTCTAGGTGCTTTTCTATTGCATGTGTTACAAACTTCTGCGCACAAAACCAACACTTTCCTAGTATTTCGTATTCTTAACATCTTCAACGAGCACCAAAATTAAATAATTTAGCAGTGAATTCCCCACGAATAGTGTTGTGCACCTGCAGAATTTAATAAGCAAATATTGTCAATCTTTGATTAGTAATGTACCAAAAACCAAATAAGGTTACGAAACGAAATCCGCTGAAGACGTCATTATCCTCAGGGACAAAAAGTATGTAATTGAATCGAAATGTTGGACTGAAAATTATAACTATTTCGCAAAGCCTACACGATAGACGTTTCGACAGTTCTGATAAAGCCATCAACATCATTCCATTACAAAAGCCTAACACAGCAAGAAACTGGGTAACATACGTTAGCGTAAGATGAAACTGCATCGTCTTTTTATGTGCCGAGTCGCACTAGCTATCGCTTTATTCATCATTGCCATATTCCTGTTTTGAACTTTTTCTTTTCCATATTTATCGTGTTCAGTTGTGTTTCTTGCAAAGAGCAATGATCGTGTTGTAAAAAGCTTAATTTTTATAAAATAAAATATTGGCAACAGCCTTTAAATTAAATTATTACAACATTTAAAAAACGAAGCAAAAAAAGTAGTGAAACTACAAAGTGAGTTGTTTTTTCAATAAAATTAGACTTCGCTCGAGAAAAATGGTTTCTCTGTGAAACCATTAAGCTTGTCTCCTCTGCATATCATCTCTGTGAGGAAGTAGCGCCTGACGAAACAGTGACGTTTACAACATGGAAAAGCCCCAATGGTAACATCATGTTGAAACTTGGCACGTATAGTGTCTTGTTTTAGAGGCGGAACAAGTCAGTCCGGTCTCGCAAGGACATCTTTCGTACATTTCAGGGCTTCGTTTTCGCGGATTTCGAAAATCTCTAGTGCATACCTGAAATACAAAAATACAATGCGATAGACCCAAATCACTGCAGTGGTAAGCCACCATTAACTGATTTTATATAACTGTGGCAAATGCAATATATTTCTTGAGGCCAAATTTGTGCGATGACTTCTGCAGAGCGGGAAAATACAGTTTGGTTTAAATGTTAGCAGCGAAATCGTGTAAAAATCGGTAAAAACCACACTTAAAAAAAACGTCTGAGATGCCAGAAGCCTGACTACTTACAAACTATGTTTATACAATCACTACTCAGTACACAAATCATTCTCAGTTAATCTGCAATAAAAATGCCTTGCATCATAACAGTCCAGAACATGTACATAAGCAGTCAAAACCGCTCTAGCTACGTACCTGCCCTTCTTTGATCAATTTTTTACAAATTTTGACATGCTGATGACGTGCACAACATAAACCAACCTCACACTCGTTGCTATGGTTGCATTCCTCTTTTTCCCCTAAAAAGTTAAAATTTGAAGAAATTCTTCAAAACATTGCGTAAGTCAAACCTTAGACTCCAACACTAGAAAACATTCAAAAGGGAGTAGTCGCACGCTACGTGTTGACTTTACTCTTAATTACCGGTAACTCAATTTTTACGCGAATCCAAAACGGTTTAATTCACTGGGGAAAGCTTTCCCAGAGCTCTCACGACCATGCTCACTGATGACGACGTATTTTCGCAGAAGCCAGTTATCTCAGTGGATAAGCACACGGCCAGGGGTGAGGGAGGTCTGGGTTCGACTCCCGGGCCGGTCAAATCGGATACAGTGTGGCCATCGCTGCGACGTTCTTCGCAGCTGGGTTGCACAGGCGCTAAGCCGCGGAGATGAGCCCCACCACCAGTCCCACGCTTCGGCACAATACCAGGAGTATAGTGAAGATAAGAAACACGCGATATCATAGAGCTACACTCTTCATATCAAGATAGCAAACATGGCTGTTTTTTAGTGAAAGTAAACTAACACAAAACTGGTTAAACTTTTTAATCATTAAGTTTAAACAACATTTAAGCCAGAGAGATACTAAAGACACAAGGTATTCAAAAAGTGCGCCAAGCAGAAAGCGAAATTAAATGGCATTTCACTCCGAACCACTATAAGCTCTTCGGAAGAGATCTAATAAGGTCGAAACAGTTGCTGTCAGGCGATTGAGCAATATTGACTTGAATATTTTAACAAAAGCCGTAAACTCAGAACCTAAAATCAAGCATCGGAGCAACTTACTTTTTTTAACAAATACAGGTGTGGTTGTCGTGGTAGAGACGTATGGTTTATTATATTCATTTCTATCTTGATTAATGCTGGTTGTTTTGGTGGATCCACAATTTCCGGGTCTTCTGTTGGCTTCCTTTTTTTTGGAGCACCGCGAAAACTTCTTGCGACAGTTTCTGCTTTCCCTAATGAGGCATTTCGTATGCACTTTACACAGCTTGCGAAATTTTCTTTTACATATTTTATTTAGTTTCTTGCAACATCGTTTGTCTTTTTTGTTCTTTTTATCTTTTCGTGGTCGTTTTTTCTTCTGCTGTAATTGTTGTAGTTGTTGCTGGCATAATTTTCGGTTTCCCCGGCAAGGAACATCCTGCAAAAAAGCAGTGATTACACACATAGAATGACGATCAAAATAGGTGCCGGCAACCATTTGTTTTAAAAAAATAACGCATCAGAAAACGATCTAGTCATACAAAAAAACAAGTGCTATCAACGTTGGGCAACAACAAAATTATGTGCCGAGATTTTATCTTAAGAAAGTCTCATTACTATTTTTGGGACGAATGTTTAGCTGAAATAGATGACCGTTGAGCAGGAAGAACAAACCGGATACTACATGCCAAGCAAAAGGTTACCAAATCAAGATAAACAAGAGCGCTTTTATAGACGAATTGCTTTCGACATTCCAACAAAAATTTGATTTTGGAGCTTAAAACCGGGTTTCTCAAAACTTCAAAGGCTTGGGTAACTAAAGTAGCAATCAGAGCGACGATTGGACAGAGCCGACTCTGGCCAATCAAGTCGTCCACGGTAGACCTATGTCTGCGCATACGGAGACGACTGGCATCACCAATCGATCTGTCAAAAGGAAGCGCGCCAACTGTCAAAACAGCAACGTAGACACTCCGTCAGCCTTTGGTTATGCATATAAAAATGATTAAGCTTTCCGTACTCTTGAAAATTTGCTTTTCAAGATTTTCGGCAGAAAAGCGTGCTTACGGTCATCAAAAATACCGAAAAATGCGTGACTAAGAGAGGTTAGACTTTTACACCAACCCCACACTTCACGTTATGCTCTCTTTAACTTATTTTTCATGAGATGATTTCTAGCTACAAGTCCCACTTGTTATTCTAGGCGCCTTGGCTAAACCCTTTGATGAAACGTTAATTTTCTAAAACCAGCACCGCCCAAATTTGAAGATAAAAGAAAATTAAAAAAGACATTTCAGCAAGCGATAAATAAGTCAAACAATCTTATCTTTCCAAAACCCGCAGAAAATTTCAGGTATTTCCTCTGAAAACGCATTAGGCAAGGTCAAAAAATGAGGTATTACAAACTAATAAGCAGAATCAAATACTGGTGACATCATTAACTTTGCATAACCTATTAAATAATCAGCGCTAATGAGTCACAGTCATATTATTACTGCATCAACACCTCATAGTAAGTGCTAGATGAAACTACAAATTTGTGGCAACCACCAAACCATGTTTGTTTAATGATATCGTCATATCAAGACACATTAAACAAAACTTTCACAGGAAAATACCAATCAACTTTGTATTGCGTCACCTTTACCTAGCAATGCCAACAACAAAATAGGATCAAAGCACATCGTAACATAAAGATTTAGTCTTTTGCAAATTATTTGAGTCCAAAGTTTATCATATGCACCTAAACACGCAAATCCAATGTACATTAGCAAGAAAAAATGAAACAAAATATTCCAAACATTGCCTGCCATTGAAACAATTTCAACTAAACACACAAATCCAAACATTGCCTGCTATTGAGACAATTTTAACGAAACAAACCGCTTTCCAAGTAAAACTATTATCACATCAACGAAAGCTGATCCCGTTATTGCTTGTGAGTGAAAAATTATAATACAGCAGTCGACTTTTCTTCGCAGTACAGTCCAGTGTCTTAGCGCTAATGACTACTTATAAACGCAATTTGGAAAATCAAGCAATGTGCAATTTCTCTCGCATAAAAACTGAAGAAGAAACCTAGCACAGAGTAAAGGTTGGGTCAACTTTAAGGTGCGAACCATCAACAAACCCCCCAATCTTGCCCAAACAACGCTTGCCCTATCGAGATGCAAAGAACGGCCTGAAGCCCAGAACCTTTCATAAATACTTGAGAAAAACGCCAAACGCCATTTTGCGTGTAATATCAACCATAACTAGTAGTCAAGTCGCAATACTAGGGCATAAGCACTTCTATGAAAATTGAATGAAACTTCAATATCGATACTTATTGAGCCGGTCATTGGCTCAGTTGCTAAGCGCACACGCTATCGGTGTCGGAGATCTGGGGTTCAATGCCAGCCAAATCGGCACAGCGTCGTCAACGGCTCACCAACGCTGCGATGTTTTTTCGAAGCTGCGTAGCCCAGGCGCTAAGCTAAGGAGATGGGCCCCGCCACTCGTTACACGCTTGGGAGTAATATCGAGAGCATAATGAAGATGATTAATATTGATTTTTAAAATGAAGGGAACAACAGCGGAGCCAAAACAAAACAGCTTTTTGGTGCGAGCTAACCACGAAGTTGGGCCTTCAAATTTTAACAGGGGCAGTTGTAAACACTGGAATTTCATTCATTAAAGCTGTCTGCTACGAGTGGTGCCGAGCTGTTGACAGACACTCCGGATATAGGAAAAAACATCGAAAATTTACAACAAACGTTAAATTGTGTAATTGCACTAAATGCTTCTTGTGGCTGTACAACGAAAGATACGTGATAGTTAAATCGAAGGGAATAACATTTGATGAATGATACATTCAACGCTGAATTCCTGACTCTTTCAAGATTCACATTATTATTTTATGTTTATAAGCACCATTTTATCTACAATAATGGTTTGTATTCGCATTATATATAACATACACCCCTTTAAAAATAGATATAGTAAACTACAAAGAAAATTTTTCATATAAAAGTTAAAATTTTCTAATAGCAAAGCTTTTAATTTTACATTTGCAAATTCATGAGATGCAGGAAGCTTTTAAGTTTATCATTATGCGCAGTAGTAGCTTAAATGTTATTTTTTACTGGGGGAGTGCGGAGTCAAATCAACACTCATGTTGTTAAAAAATCTGTTAGTGCATGTTGCCATCTTGTGTTCGATGTCAACAATCCAATTCTTGTTCAAAATCTCAAACAATAAAGCCTTTAATAATTTCAGAAGGATATTTTTGGTAAAGTTTTCTGTACCTTGTTCGCAAGTTTTTAAAATCTGCGTTCGCAAAAATGTTTGAAAAACATAAATAGCAAACGATGCAAACAAACGATTTTCAGTGTAATCGTTAATATGCAGCATTGGATTAACTTAAATCACCATGTCACCACAAAAAAGCTATTACTGTAAAAGTTCACAGATCAAACGACTGTAAGTAAACTTCAAATGTGTCGTTTGTATTGGGATGGGCAGTTGGGCACGTCAGCAGGTTGATAAAATATCAGCTTAATTAACGTTGTCCTGAATAATATGACAAGCTCAAACAAATTCGGAAACAAACTCTGATAAAGTAGATAGGACACAGAAGTGCCGAAAAGGAGACGTTTTGGTTTAGCCTTAAAACCTTTCGCAGGTGGAAAAGTGCGTGAACAGTGTAATATGGGAGTCTTGTGATATTAAACCATGCGAGATCATAGGAAAACAAACATAAAACCAAGATGGAAAATTTGTTTTTCTACTTCAAACGATCAACCACATGTCAAGTAGTTTCAAGAGATAAAAACTTAGATTAATGTAATCCATAAACTACCTAAAGTGCACAGCAAAAAGGACCAGTTGGCTCCTGAACTAACACAAATGTTAACTATGCTTAAGCATTTCATGGAACAATAACCCAAAGCAGTAATTGTTGAAAGTTATGATACCATAAGTTTGTACAGAAATTGTGAAGACTGATTTAGAATTTAGGAAAACGGTATATAGAACTGACAGTTAATCAGCAATTTAATCATAAATACTACAGTCAAAAATCAGCTAAAGGTACTTGGGCGGACTTTTCAGCTCACTTCTGATGTAAAGTATTTCGAGCTGTTTTTTGGCTGCAGTACTTGTACTTGATTTAGATTGCCTTCAGAATTCAAAATTACAAAAATTTCAATCTTCCTTCTTACAATTTTATGTGTTTTTTTCGTAAAATTTCATCGAGGATTTATAGTTTGATGTGGTAATTTAAAAATATTAGCCATGATAGGTGTAATATGTTTGCAAAGATTTCCAAATTATCGGACTATAACGCAAAAAAATTGGTTTGAAATGTAATGGGACTTTCCCACCTTTTATAATTCAACTTCAGAAACACAATAATCAAAAAATGACAAAATTACATGTGGGGTGACGTTTCAAACAGCTGGTTCTTAATATTAGATGATTCAATAACTGCTTTGTGAAGTACATATTACCCAATTTCAACGACTTTTAAAAATCAAAAAATTGGTTCCAACTAACAACAACTTGGTCATTAGGGCCACTTTATTAAAAAAGTCTGCCCCAAAAGGGAAGCTCCACCTCCAAATGCTTTTTCCCGTTTTAACAGTTGCTTAAAGATAGGAAATGCCATTCAAGATGGTTCACTTTCCTGTACAATTTAAATTTTTTCACCTTTTATCACCAGTTCATGATACGCTATCATTTGTCAAAGTTACACCTGGAATTAGAGACAAAAGGCTACAGATATTTCGAAAATCCAAAACGTTGCAATTCTTATTGAAGCCGTGTTTTATTAAAGCCGATTACAAAACTCTAAAGAAAGGTCTTAGTTTTAACTTCCCTACAATTTATTTTCGTAGTCACATTTCTTTCATCTATGAAAACAAGCAGTAATTCAGCCAAAATTTTAGAGAGGCGACAAAAACAATCTTGACCAATTTAATGGGGTTTGGTAGTTGTAAAATACGTTGTTCATTCTTTTTTCGTATATTTTCATCTTTTTTTCGACATAACACCTGTGTTTGATGACAGGAGACACGTTGATATTCCAACAGCGGTATTATAATAACTGGGCAAAATTGCTCCTTTTATCACGAAAGAAAAATGACTATGACAAAATAATGCTCGAAACTGTGACGATATAAAAGCAATCTCAGTTGTACAGCTGCTGCGTAAGAATATTAAAAAAGTAGAAGTAAAAATAAACGAAATTAAATAACTGAAATTCAATAAATTTTATTAAATCAAATTTGATGTTTATGTTACTACAAAACAACAAAGATTGGACTTCAACAAAAATGAAGGTTGTTTTATAACCGATTGTTATTTTGCACTAGTTTTTATACGGATTAATGAAATGAAAATATCAAGTGCCACATGAGCTAAAAAGCTTACAAAAGTTCATACAGCTGAAAATATAAAAATTCGCAATTTTTCTTAATTATTTATTTACACTCTCAAGATTAATGCTTAAAAATTGATGGGATTTTCTATTTATTGCTTGAACTTTAAGCGAAGATTTGTATTAGGTCAAATACACTGCCTTTGATCAATTTTTTCACAAATTACTAAATCTAGCTATCTGAAGGCATAACTGACCAGTGACCATCCAATAACAGCTCAAACATTAACGCTAAATTTTACCGGTACCTAAGGTTACGCTTGGTAGCCGGGAGACTGGGGTTTTATTGCTGGTCGGGTCACACTAAAGACTTTAAAAACAGCATTCGCAGCTTTCGCGCCAGACGCTGGGCACAAGCGGCAGTGCGAAGGGTTTTGTGTATGTGTTGTTCGTCATGTATGTTCCTAACATCGTCCAACCATTCGTGATTGATAATTGTACTGGGCCGCCAATTGAGAATGGCCAAAACAATGTTGCTTGCATCCGCTGTCCCGTACCTTTAATTTTTACCTTTAAGTTTACGAAACGAAAAAAAAAGAAACTTGAGCATATTATACTGTCATTCCTAATTGGTAGTAACGCTTATTTCCTTTTCAAATGCTCAAGCTAAAAAAATTTCACAAGAGCAGATTACAACCAAAAATGTTATTTCGCAAAATGAAACAAAAATTATAGGACAACTTCTTCCGCATTTAAAAATCAATGCGAGTTCTCTCCGACACTTCAAGCAAACGTTTAAAATCCAGGACAAACTACTGCTACGACGGATAAATTGCGCAGTGTCTACCGCAACAACCAACAAGAAACAGCCAACTTTTGATGAACTGCATAGTGCATATAGGCTAGTTTACCGTACGTTCTCGTATATTTTGTGCAAGTTAGCTTTTGAGCTATTTCGACATGGAAATTGTTTTCATGGGAATTATCAGGCTATTTCTGATTATGTAACATTTTTAAAATTTTCAGTAAAAAATTCCAGCTTTGATGATCGAAGTTACGCCATGGCCAGTATATTCGATAAATAAAAACAATTCGTAATTAGGGATAGTAGCTAGATCATCACCCCTGACTAGTCTACTTCATTACTGTAAACATGGTGTTAATGTCACAACAAATGACAAAGCAGAGCCAGCTCAGCTTTACTCGTTTCCTCATCGATAGTTATGCAGGTCTAACAGCTACGCAAAACAACAAACAAGCCAATCTCGTGTACGCAAATACTTACAAAACTTTATTAATTAATGACATAAATACTAAAACGGCAACCTGAATGTTTGGTATGAAATATGAAGCGAAACAAACTAGATTTAAGCTTGAAGAAGCACAATGCACTATACTGAAAGTACACTGGTAAAGGCCACTAATGCCTTGATGATAATTAACTAGTGTAGTCTGTTCAGCATTACAATGCCGTTAGTTTTTTGTACAGGAAGGAGCCAAGTACACTATCGAATGTCATAATCCTTCCAAATTTCCTCAATTTGAAAAGTGCCACTATATTAGTTATTGGCATATATATTTATCCTCCTATCACGAAAAAGCGACGACGCGCTGTACGAGCTCGCTTACGAGTTGCCGGCCATCTGTCTACCACACTGAGATGGGGGAATTCCGTTAAGTGCCTTTCCCAACGGCACAACACGTAACCTTGCTCGATTTCTCCACACTGTCCCTTAAATGCTGAACGTCAAGCAGGGAAGCTGTGAATACTAATTTCTAAGTCATTGGTGTGACCCCACTTGGAATCATACCCCAAGTCTACCGATCCAAAAGCAGACGCTCCATACCACTCGGCTATCAATTTACGTTCAATTAACTTCTAATTTCACTCTTAATCTAGTTAAAATTGCTGCCATCCAATGTCTGCAGTATGCTATATTACACAGCACAGTGACTAATCTCGTGAGTAATGAATAGTCCAACCTATAGCTTAAATCAGTACCGGTACTTACAAGTTTTTCAAGATGATGTCTTGTTTTTAGCAGTTTGCTAGCTCGTACATTCGTTACTAAGCTGGTGGATTTTACATCCAACTTTGATTCGCAAACTTGAAATTGATGATATTGGTAGAGCACAAAAAATAACAGAATTATCTTAGAAACGAACATTTCGCCTCTCGATCTTTCCTAGGAGTTACATTGACTGACACGCAGACGCAAACTTGCCGCTGCTTTTTATTTACCACGCGCTTTTTTTCTCTTTTTCTCACTTCAAAGCGTTTTCTTTTTTTTCATACATCTTGTCATAATATGATTGTCGCTTCAATCCCCCAAAGACGATTTTCCAATTTGCGGTTTTCAAACAAAAAGCTTTGAAATTAACTGAGTATTTGACAGCAGATTTCGATGCGTATTTTCATCTGTTAGTTGCTGCATTGGCTTTGCACCATGTAAACCTGTAATTATACTAGTGATCAAACACTTGAAATCTTTGAAGTTTATTTTATATAAACTAAAAGTTAAAAGCTCTTATGTGTTGTGTTGAAAAATCATTTTCACGATAGATGTATTTGACCAAGGTGGGTAAACTATTGTTACAGTTGACAAAATTTAAACCTCTTCAATAACATCGAAAGTCCATGTGCTAATAAATCTTTTTAAAACCTTTATTCTCTTGTTTGAGTTGGAAATATCAAAAACCTTTATCACAGCACTTGATGTGTGAAATACTAATCGATAAACAATTAAGACGGCGCACTTTGAAACTTCATTATTGCAGCACGCCACCTTTCTGTGCGCCTGGCCAAACATCAAAGAAAGCAGGCGTGTGGCTTAATTTTTGATTCGCTTCATTGCCTAGCTTCTAAGGCGCGTTTTCTTTTATCATTCTTACTACTATGCATAAGCTTTCAAACAAACTTAAAGAAAGTGTTTTGTTTAGGACTGCTTTATTTAGCGTTTTTTTCTATTCAGCAAGTAATATTTGTGCCATCACAATAATTAACTTTACCACTTGACAGTACATTTTCATTGCGCATTGCATAAATAAACCGAAAAAAATGGAAGTTTTGCCTAATCTATGAGCCTTTGCCACTGCTAATGCTACTCACACAAAACAGATAGAATATTAGACAAGTACTTGGGTTAGATCAGTATCATACAACGTTTTTTCGCTGAAGCGGCTGTAGAACCACTTGTCGTACCGGTAAATAGACCTTTCTTGCGAACTGTTTAATTAGTTGGTTAACTTTTTTTAGTAGCATTCCAACTCAGACAGAGACACTGTTCTTATAACATAACGTTAAGTACCGTAGGTTTAATACTTTTTGAAAGCGAACATATTAAACATTCTTGCAAGACGTTGCACAAAATTACGAAAAACATAATAACTGGGTAAATTAAACTCTCATCGAGTTGCAATGAAACTATATTGCTTAAACTGTTCTTTACCCCGCCTATAATCAATAGGTTAAAATTTTCAAAATATTACATTTACTCCCTATTGAAGTTATTAATTTAATTGGTATTTTATCAAAAATTCATGGCAATTAGAAAGCTGTTGAAAATCATTGCTAGGTTAATAGGACAAAAATTAATACGTTCTTTGTCTTGTGAAATAGTCTCTGCTTGAAACGCGTAATTATTCGGACAAAATTTGATTTATTCAGCGCCTTCTTGCAACGTATAATTGCGCGCATTATAATAATGTAGGCCAACAAATGACCCTTCCAAGACTTGTCTCAGTTTGGTTCGCGAAGGTCATCGCTGTTGTTTCCTCTTCTGTTTTGTTCGTTATGTTTTTTTGCTAAGGACCCAAATCAGAAAAATTGCGAACTAAGCTCTAAAAACGCTAACAGGCCTACTGTAAATAAATAAAATAAATAAATAAATGGCTGAGGTTATTTTCAAATTATATTGAACTGAGAATTCAACAGTAATTGAGGGAGACTGTGAAGAGAGCATGCGCTCTTCGAGTCAGCAGCCACCCGGTAAATATATTAAATGCAATCGGATCCAGCCGTGAACCAAACCCGTCACGTAGGATCTGTAACGCTAGGCCATCTCGCAGCATTTAATTGAAGGTTTCTGAAAAGTCTCTTATCCATTAACGTTAAATGACTCAACTTGACTTGAAGCATTCACTTCGTGATTGTCTACCTCAAGCCATAAGTTTTCGGGAATATATAATCTTAAATTTATAGTGTGTGCCCACAATATATAGCAAAGTTATTGTCATAAATGATTGATGCACGCTTACATCTTATACGTTAATAATGGCTAACAACATCCGTATATCCCATAGCAACCGTAAACATGAAACAGTTAAGATTGAATTTAACGAGCACCAACATAGGCCAAGAAACACTACAAAATAAAGTTTAGGATATAATAAACCATTGAGAAAGCATAGCACTTTTTCTCTTGTGTATGCCACGACTTTTACGATGGTAATTATTGCACACATCAAAAGTGTTCTCGTCTATTTTGTTAATTTAGTCCATGTGTTGTTTGTGTTCAATTTAAGTGTTTGTGTGTGTTGTTTGTGTACCAAATGGTGATTAAAAATTCCAGCGTAATTTTAAAAAGATAAATCTTAAGCATCAATTTTAGATTTTTGGAAAGTTATGAATGAGTTCGTAATGACCAAAATTGTTCAGCGTTAAGATTGATTGATTAATTGATTTCTTCATTTTTATCTTCCTGTCACGACAAAGCGACGGAAGCGCTATGCATGGGACGAATCCAGACTCGCTTAGAAGTTGCCTTTGTTTCCGAGTTTTCCGCTTGAATTTTGCTTGTCACTTCTTCAATTTGCTGCTTGTTAAATTCCACCAAGCAGAGATAATCATCGTGAAGCATCTTATCCAAGGACGCAACAATGAGGCCTGGGTGAGAGTTAAACCATCAACTTTACGATCATGGCCGTGGTACAAACAACCCTCCGAACTACCCAGCCACGTTGCCGACAAAATTTTGAATAATTAATAAAACAATTAAATTTTGAATAATAATTTGATTTACTGTTTTGTCCAGAGAAGATGACGCGGGCACAAGAACACGTGAAGATTGAATGAAACAAACCACCAAGAAATTGCTGAGTTTCAAAATCATCAGTCAGTAGTAGCAGTCATTGTAACAGAAATTTTGATTTTGGCCACAAAATAATGTATATGTGCAACATAATTACGAAAATAGCAGGGCTGACAAAATGCGTATGAAAACAGAAACAGAACATGTTCACATGAAAAATCAACAGTTCCAATTCACAGCAACCACGATTACCACGGCCGCTGAAACAAAATGAAGTGGGTCCGTATTGCGCGGAAGAAATAAAGCTTTGAAAAGATAGCATTTGAAATATACGCCAAAGACAATCAAGCCCCTAAGCAAGAGGAAAATCTTTGACATTCATTAAAGGCAAGAATTGCTTATTGAGAATGGCTTTAAAATTTCGAATCCCCTAAAATATTTTTCACTTCCAAATCACGTAATGTATACTATCGCCAAGAAAGTTACGAGGTCTTAAAGACATAGTTAGTGGTATGACTGCCGTTTTATGGGTAATGATTTATCGATTACCCCTCCCACTCACAAAACAGGGTTTTGCATCACTATTTAGCTGTCTACGTCTTTAAAGTAAAAAGAAAACAAAGAATTGATGAAATCAGGAAAACTTTTGAACCTTGGCTACTTACTTGTCAAGTAGGTAAAGGCATCCTATAGGTAGTAAAATTTGCTCTTCAAATTTTTAACCTGTGAGTCAGATCAAACGCTAAATATAGCGTTAGATAAACTAAAGCCGCTAAAGTGATCGCATTAACGTCAAAACTTGATGATTAATTACGACCATCAAACGCAATTTGAAGAGTACAACATAGTTGCCAAACTATATCACTGTCAAGATGAAAAACAGTATTACGTAATAACGACGCAAACGAAGTTCTCTCCATCCCATATTTTCACACCAGTCACGAAAGTTAAACAGCATATTCACCCTGTATAAAAAGTATTTCATACAGTAGTTTATCTCAAGTGTCTACATTTCATTTACAGAGCAAACATAGAAAACGAGGACTTATTTTGCGAGAAATTCTCAGCGGACCCAAGAGAATTCTTTTTCGTAATTTGCAAATCAAATTAGCAAAAAAAATTTAAATCTTCACTAACTCACAGCATTATGCTAAAGCGCGTAACGAGTGGCGGGGCCCATCTCCTCGGTTTGGCGCCTGGACAATACACCGTACCCGATTTGACCGGTCCGGAAATCGAACTCCAGACCTCCAGAATAGTGATGTGCTTTAAATTTGCTACTCGTGTAATTTATAAAGCAAAAACATATAAAAATGTTATGGTAGATCTTAAAGACTTATTCAACAAAGTGATGGGCATGTAGTAGCACAGTGGTCGGCAACTACCGGGCCGCGGCCCGGTACCGGTCCGTGTGAAGCTTGTTACCGGTCCGTATGCGTTTTCAGATTAAATGCTTTAAATTTGAAAATTTTTTGTAGCGTTAGACGCAACTTTTGAACGTTTTTAAAAATACCTCATAGTACGATTCTGGTGACGCAGATCATAAAATTAACCAAGTTGCGAAAGCAAATCTTTGATTTTAACAGTGAACATTTGATTGTGCCCAAGGGTGTTGGAAGGTGGGGGCTGAGGGGGGCTACATTTTTTTCTGCCCCCCCATAGAAATTTTGAGCCCTCCTTCAGCCCCCCCTTTCAAGAATTTATCATCACAGTACAGCCTAAGGCACTTCAACAATGACTTATGGCGTCACTTCTTATTTGTTTCTTTTCTTCATTGATACTATCACAACCAACGTACTAACTTTTGCAACTTTGTGTCAAAGGCGAACAAAATCGCAAAAACTGATGGGTTTTTGGTAACTTCGAGTACAAGCTCTTAAAGCTTTAATATGATGTCACAAGGAAATTTTCTTCAATTTTAAAAGAAACTTTGGGGCAAATAACAGCGAAACAACAAAATATCAAATTAAAATTAGCTAACTTACCCTAGGAGCAGTGGCGTAGCGAGAAATTTTGAGAAGAGGGGGGGGCATGATTTTCACATTTTTTTCAAGCGTCTTTTTTTTGGTAGAACGAATTTGAAGCTGATTGAGAAACAAAAAAAGCTCGAGGGGGTCCGGGGGCATGCTTCCCCGGAAAATTTTGAAAATTTACATGCTGTAATGGCTATTTTGGTGCTTTTTGAATAATTTTTAGGCAAATTTTGTTTAAATTTTTTGACCCTAATTCTGAGTGCTTCACCTAATATGATGCATTTTGTTCGCACATTTTCGATTATGCGTGCTTAAAACGTTAGGCGTATTGCTATCAGAGAGGTTCGAAATTATGGAAAAATAGTAGGTTTATACATCAGAAATATTTTTGAAAATGGCTGGTGGGTGGATGCATACCCCTCAATCTACCTACCCAGCTCCGCTCCTGGAATAAGCTACGAAAACTATCAAAAGAGTCTGGCATATTTGTCACCATTAATCTTGCTCTTTTTTACTAAAAGGCAGAAACAAAAGGGGGAATGGCATGGCACAATGTCTCCCTAAATGCGCTCCTGCCTAGGAGTTTCAGACTAGGAGCTTGTGAACGGATAATAAGTTATTTTAAAGGAGATAAACACCTTTATAAACGTCGATCTAGCTACTGTGTTTATGCTAGAGAATAGCTTGAGTTCATCAAGCAATCTTCAAATGACTTTTACTGAAGTAAAGTGCATGATATGTATTGTATGATGTATGTTGCGATAACAAGGGGGAGGGGGTCTGGGGGGCTTCGCCCCCCAGACGTTGGTATGATATCACAAATTTCAGCCCCCCTACTTGAAAGCACTTCCAACGCCCTTGATTATGCCGTCATTTTTTCGTAAATCTTGTGTAAATCAAATAGCGCTAGACTGAATAAGGTAGTTAAGATAGAAAATAACGTTATAAGGATCAAGTTTGAGAAGTTATTATAACAAATAAAGGCGAAGCTGCTACTGCAGCTAGATTTAAGAAGTTTGATTCTTTAGTTCGAGTAGGCTAAAACAAGATCGAGGTTTTCAGTTCTGAATAAATACGAGATGTTTTATTGCTGATATTTATGATTTTTCGAAGGCCGGTCCGCAAAAAAAAATTGGTTTCAAACCGGTCCGCTGCGCGATAAAGGTGTAGCATATGACTGCACTCGTTAAAAAATTCTAAAAATTGAGAGGTCTACTACCTTTTCCTAAACTTTAAATTCAAATTAAATTGATATCGGTGCGGGAGATCTGGGGTTCAAATCTCGGGTCCGTCAAATCGGGCACGGTGTTGTCAACGACTTGCCACCGTTGCGACGTTTCTTCGCAGCTGTGTTGCTCAGGCGCTAAGTTGCGGAGATGGGTCCTCACAACTCGTTACACGCTTGGGCCTAATAACGCGAATATAATGAAGATTTGATTTTTTGAAGTTTGCTATAGTCTGACAACGTATAAAAAGTAAATTTTAAACGAAGAAGATAAGATTACACAACGAAAACGTAACTTGCTATGTTCTCTACATTACCACGCAGAAGGAACAAGCAATGGAAGAGGTAAAGGCAGGTCAACAACAGCCAATATTGTAAAAACAATAAGAATGCAATTTATGACAACTGCTGCGTAATGCACGTATGTACAAACGACAAAAGTCTGGGTGGGATCTAGAAATTCTTTAGAGGGGGAGGGAGGCATGTAATTGAGAAATTTGAGAAAATGCAATCTTACAATTTTGTGGGTCAACGAAGTATTGCAGTAGCCTACTACAAATTTTAGGGGGTATCCCCTAAGCCTCCCTGATTTAGTCAATGACGGTCGCTCTAAATCTGCATGAATGATTAAGCTGTAGTCGTCTTTGTTCTACGGAAACGTCGGTTATTATCCAATCATACTTCCTTCGTCGAAACAAAATAGCGTCCGATTTTACTTGCGTAACCACAATGACAATCATACCATTGTAAATTGTCTGGAACAGATTGATACTTACATAACAATTTATCTCTAAATTATAAATTGACTATTAATCAGTTATTAACTTTATCATGATCACTAATTATATTACGTTTAACATTTAATTGTTAACCGATTTAATTCACCAAAAAACATATTGCCAAATGTTGTAAATGTATAGATTGCTCTGAGATTAAAGCTTATTTTTGGAAGAAATGTATAAATAAATCAAAATAAAACATAAATTAGCCCTATAGGAATATAATTTACAGCACACCGCACATAGTATTGCCTACAGCCAAATTCAATAACACAGAAAATTCCCAAGAAAAGGTTAAGTCGGAGCAACATCTTTTTCCATAAAATTTTTTGCCAGATGACGGTAAGTTACAACTATTTAAAGCACCACATTGGCGTTAATTTTACCGGAAAAACGCTACAATGAAAAAAAATACAACGACCAGTGTCGTGTTTTCAGCGCTCAGTGTCGAATTCGAACCAGCGACCTTGGGTTCCAAAATCAAGTTCTTCTCTCTGTCGTTTCATCATCGGGTTTGCCACATACAAGATTACAAGTTATTGGCGTGAATGTACTTACAGTATATCGTCATTTTAGAAGGTGTTGAAGTTAAAACTTCAAAAATGCCTGGACCAATTGTGATATCACTAATAAGCACACTGTCTGATACAACGTAGTAAGTACGTAACATTAACGTAGGCCTATTAGCACACCCATTTTTTAATTACATTCATCTTGACTCTTAGAAAACCACTGAAATAAGATCTCTCCAATCGCATTTAAGCAGCTTGCTACTCGAAATTTATGAGAGCTCGCCCACGATCTTGCAAGTGATGCAAATAATGTCTCGAGTAATGAATTGCTTTTCTCTGACCTCGAGATGTTTCATTTCGTTTTGAAGTCTATTTTCCAGGCCAACAAAGGTGTTTTTGGCGTTGAAAACGATGCACGACGTAAGAAATATTGAAGTTCTTGCGATAATTGTCTCTCGCCGCGACGGCTGCCAGTCCTTTCTTGTAGTTGTCACGACCAAAACTCATCTTGGGAGTGATATTGTATTTCTTTCTGCGTCAAAAGTGGAGATTAAGATGGATTAACATATGCAAAGTTAAGTAGAAGGTGAAATTCTTCATAATTTTTTCAAGCTTTTATGCACAGTAATGTTAGTGGAAACGTACTCCAGGTCAAGACGTTTATGACCTATATAAAGGTGAAAATTTTTTCACTAATTGATGGGTTTTCACGGTAGACTGCGATAGGTAATATGAAATATCATTAATGACATTTAACTAGTGGTAACCAGAGCTGGGCACTCGGTACTTTAAAAGTAACGACGATATCGGTACCGATACTTTGCTAAAAAAGTACCGCCGGTACCGATAACGGCACATTTTTGAAAAAGTAACCACGATATCGTTACTCGGTACCGATTTTTGGTACTTTTGAAACGTAAATTTTTTTCTTAAAAATTAATTTTTGTTTTGGTTTACGTCTTGCAAAGCAGCGAAATTAAAACCTTATCAAGCTTTTTGTCGCATTTGGTGCTAGTGTAAGATCTGAATTGCAGTCACGCGCGAATCTTGATACTGCAAGCGAATACTTCGGTTATATCCACAAGGCGACAGCGGCACTCTCACTAAAACAAGCATTTTCATGTATGGCAACATCTATAATCTGTTGATCTCCTGCATTAGTTATGAGGCTAGGTATAACTAAGGAGTATTATCATCAGAAACTCGCCCTGGAGAGCAGAAAAGTTTATCACACCCTTGTTTATCTGGTTCCGTTGCTACATTCGAACAATACTAAGGACGTAAAAGAGGTTATGGCCTACTGTATATACGAAAAGATGTTGCAAAGGTTCTTGCTGAGCGAACTTCATCATTGCATTGAAGGAGAATGTTTTCATTTTTAATGCCGCTTTCAGTAGAGGTTGGTGTATCAGTAGCAACATACTCAGAACTTCTAGATGAGTCAAAATCTACATTTTTCTCAGAATTTGCAGGTCTATTGTTTTACTTTGATTCAATGACGCAGAAATAAATTTTTCCATATAGTCTAAACTAGCGGTCTTCAACCTTTTTTACACAATCGCCCCTTTTTGAAAAGTGTGGGTCCAAATTGCCCCCACAAAGCATTGATGAGCAGAAATAAAAAAGGTTTACACGTCCGCAGATCTACTATTTTTCCACTGAAAATTGGTGAAGAGCAAAAAAAACTGTGCATGCGGCCCGCAGTTTGCCCAGTTCTGGCGTTGGGGAATTTTTTTATAATTTTTTTTAATTTCGTTATTTGCAACTCGGGATGTGCCGGATAGCAAATTTGCCGGATACCGGATATCCGGCCAATCTACCTTACCGGATATCCAGTAGGGGGCCGCCAACTCTGGTGGTAACCATGTGTACATTAAACATTTAAAGCTCATAAAAACAAGTTATAACCACGGCATATATATATCTAGTGATTTGAAACAATAATATTGTGCAATATTCTTTGTAGGTTGGAGACAGTACTATTTTCATCAATATGATTTAACTCACCATGCAGCATAAATAATATTGAAGTGTTTTTATTTTGTTTTAATCTAGCAGTCAAGCAAAACAATTAGTGAGCAACAACCTCGTCTTACTCTGATATAAGGCACAACTCGGCAGCTGATAGCCTTGCTATAGTGACAATGCTCAGTATTTCAATGACATTTATGTATTATGGTAGTGCAAGACCGGTTAATTTCTGGAACCTGCAAAATACAACTTACCTAATTTCGAATGCTTCTCTATCACTAGGAGGCACTGCTGAGTCACAGTGTCCGCTATTAGCTTGTACGGATTCCAAAAATTCTTCCCAATCTCTGCAATGTATAATTTTAGGTATAAAAGCATCTACGCAGCCAATACCTTGAGTTTTACGAGTATAAATTTTTATTTTGAAAAATAAATGATACCGGTATCTGCTTATATTTAATTTGCGTGACAATCGAGCTGCCTATCATACATACCGGTATGCAATATTTTTGCGCACCGGTGTTTCATGTGCAACGATAAAATACACAATTTCTTAATGTTGCTTTGCTTTCTATATCATTTTCTTCACTTTGCCGCAAATTTATAAGGTTGTTGTCAAAACTATATATCTCTCGTATACATACACAGCTTAAAATATGACAAATATGACTATACTGAGTGGGCTACTGAAAAATGCCTGTCAAGCCGTGAGCTTAATATGGGTTCAAAAGTATAAAAAAATGAGATTTGAGTGTAATTCAGGAAATGGAGTAAAATGTTTGCAGCATTTTGGGCTCATGTTTCATTCTGGAGCAGTTACATCTCATTATGGTATGAACTTAAAGTCTGTCGTGACTTTTCAATAATTTTTTCTTTTGTTGAGGCGAAAATGAACTTTTGTGGTAGAAAAACAAGAAAAATTCAAAGAAAAATGAAAGTTTTTCAACTGAAAACAATTTGTCACATTTAATCTTCTTTAATTAATCCATTATCTTATGATGACGTCATCTACATGATTTTTCTTTTGAAAAAATAAATGTTTTGACAAAACTTTCGTATTATTTCTGAAACATTGTTATTGTTTTTCGTTTTTAAAAACACACACTTTCCACTTTTTTTTGCGTAGAATTTTCATATTATGCGAAAATATGAAGATGCGAAAATTAGTTAAAGTTTTCTTTTCTGTTAAAACGTGTTTCTTTTTCTTTGAAGTTTCTACATTTGTTTTAAGTTAACAGATTTGCATTTTGATTACTGGATTAAACCTAATTCAAAACAAAAATCTGTTTAAAAACAAAAATCAAATCTTCGTTACGCTCGCGTTATTGCGCCGAAGCCTGTGACATCGAGTGGCGGGTCCATCTCCGCGACTTTGCGCCTGGGCAACACCACTCCGAAAAAACGTCGCAGCGAGGGCGAATCGTGGGCGACACTGGGTCCGACTTCACTGACCCGACATTTGAACTCCAGACCTCCCGCACCGATATCAATGTCTCAACGACTGAGCGAACAGCACAAGGAAAGGCTAAATCAGGCTGACGCTTGCGGTCACGATATTTTGGTTTGGCATACCGGTGCATCAGGATCAGGGGCGAATTCGGTAATATTTAAATGATGCGGGGAGGCTTGAGATCGAAAAAATGCTAGTCTTCCAGTGTTTTTGATTTAGAAATATCTAGGTGTTAACTTAGCAACACGTAAAACTAAATATCCGCTTGGGATATTTTCTGGATCCACTAATGCGATAGCAAACTTTATTTTTTGATATCCATTTTTGATTTAATTTTTGAGTCAAATTGTATCATGCAAGTTTTGTTAAGACATCACTATATGTGCGGAAGGTCAAGGCTTCGATTCCCAGACCGGTCAAATCGAACGCAGTGTCGCCAACGGCTCGCCACCACTGCCACGTTTCTTCGGAGCTGTGGTGCCCAGGAACTAAGCCGCGGAGATGGATACCGCCACTCGCTATCAAGGGGTTACTACAGTACGAACGGAATTATTTTCCGTACTATATTCCTCTAAAAACATACCGTACCGTAATTTCGTACCTAGCAAAAATACCGTACGTAACAGTACGTAACGTACCTAGCAAAAATACCGTACGTACGTAACAGTACGTAACTAGTAATATCGTACTTTTTCGTACCATATTTTTTCAACCAATTTACGTCAAGAAAAATTCAGCAGGAAACTTTTGCCAATACCTCGTCAAAGTTCGAATTTATCGTTCTTCTATTTCAGCTATTAAACAAAACTTTGCTGTTATAGGCTACAAAAGTGAGGGGTGACTGGTGGAGAGTGGTGAGCGCAACTGACGAGGTAAAGTTACCTAGGCAAAAAGGAAAAGTGCAGTACTTGGAAGCAAAAGTGCAAAGCGTGCATTACTGGAGTACGGAAAGTGTACCGTACGGTACGGAAAATATAATACCGCATTTCCGTATACCGTACCGTACGTTTTCTAAAAATTTCGTACGTAATTCCGTATCGCACTTTTTGCCAAAATCTAACTGTACCGTACTGTAATTCCGTACCGAACCGTACCGTAGTAACCCCTCGCTCGTTACGTGCTTCGGCGTAATACCACGAGTATACTGAAAGATTGATTTTTTGAACTTGCATATTTTGGAAAATTGCGCGCATATTTTCTCAAATTTGGTAATCTCTCTTTACAGCAAATGAAATCCATTCTGACTTGACCAGCTGATACTGTGCCGACTTATCCAAAGATTGATTTTACGTTTAGTGATTACCTAATTTCATTTTCAATTCGATGCAAGCTATGACGTCGTTTTAATTCTAAATTTACTAACTGTTGATCCAGATGAAGCGTATGTCTATCTAAAAGAGCCTTAAATCCACTGTTAGAAGCCATGTCAATTAATTCGATAAAATTTTTGTGATTAATTTAGCAACAAGATTTCTCACCGAATGGTTAGTTTGTAGTGACACCTACCTTTATAATGGATCGGCACCGATGGGCCATTGGGCATGTTGGAGAAACAATTCCAACCCAGAGATTGTAGTGTCAATTCGTCAATGTCGCCTAAACATGAATTAGCGCCTTAAAATACCAACAATCGTATTCATACCTGCTTCTGTCGAGATGTATGAGAAACTTTGTAACTATGTAACGTTTGTATCAAATTCTAGATCTAGATTGAGAAATTCGATACCAAATTTGAGCCGCTCAATGTACAAGTTTCGATTGTACTTGTGTAACAAAGAAAATGGGCTCGGCAATTATAACGTAAAACAAGAGCGTTTGTGACGCAACAAAATCCTGCGTATTTGCTGATTACAATTTCAACCAGTTGTTTTTGTACATTGACTGCTAGCCAAGTATGATACTATACCTGTACTGGAAACTAATTGAACCAACTAAAAGAAAAGTTCCTGAAGATAACACAGCGCAAATTATGTTTCAAAATAATGTTATTTTAAACAGATGACAATAGCATTATTGCTCAGCACTTTGTTAAGGTAATTAGTAAAAGCGTTTGTAAACAGTCAGGTAAAGCTGCTAAACAGAAACAAGACACCGCTTGCTCAAGAACGCCTGTATTGGATATAAGCAAAGCAACCAGTAATAAAAGGGTAAGCTCGGCTAAATATAAATGCTGTGTACGATAGTTTAAACTAGATTTTATGAAAAAGATTAAACGAGGCTTTCAGAAAAACATTGCTAAATTAACATTTTAAAGTCCAGCCAGTGGAAATTGCGCCAATAGACACTTCGTGCGCTTGTCATCATGCAGCCTCACCATACATGTTTTTATCTGTCCAGCAACATTGCAGCTCTAGAGATGTTAAGCCATCCTTGAGTAAAGAAAATATCCCATGTGATCTGGTCAATCTCTTTACGAACAAATCGGCAACGGTGCATTTGCTGCAATGTTTATCGGACACAAAATTACGACCATAGAATTTCTACCTTGTCTTGATTAATCAGTTTGAAGATCAAATTGTCAAATTTTTAAAAGAATATCGATTAAATTTAAAGAATTTTTTTTACTTTAGATAGGCTATGCATGCAATACATTAATGCAAGTTAATACCAGACATATTAATTTGTTGTTTACTTTTGTACGTTAGCTAGTCAATACAAAATGTCCTTAATCCAAAATGTTTTTGCAAATTTTGCGGTTCTCTGTCGGATGCCAAGGCGCCTGGTTTCTACAGGGAGCAGCATTATTTTTTCAGTTCATTTGATCACTTGCCTTTTGTCGGACGTTTTGTATAAGTCATTGTACTGATTATGCAATTGAAAATTTTTCTTTACGATGTCCTGGTGCTAAAAAACCTTGTAGTTGCAAAGGACCACTTAACCATTACTCTTCTCTAGTGTGTGTTTGTGCTTTTGGGCGACATTGGGTTTGGTGTGGATTCGGTTGTTATTGTTTGTGCATGCTACATTAACTCTTTATGGGCGGCACGTCGTCAGATTCAGACCACCACAGAGTCGCATAGACGTTCGGTGGTGCTCCTTGCCAAAGGCTTAGCGAGAAATTTTAAAAGGGGGAGGGGGGCATAAACTGCAAAAGTCATCAAAAGAATCCGGCATATTTCAGTCACTTAGCAACATTTCTTTTTTACTGAAAGACAAGGGGTCGGGATATGGCACAATGTCCCCCCTAAATACTCTCCTGCTCCGTGCATTGCTGTCAAAAAAAAATTTTAAACAGTTTTTCTTCAGTGATGCATGGATTAAATTTTAGAGATTGCTAGGAATGGTGTGTTAATTATTTATTTTTGTAACATGTTTATCCTCCTATCACGAGAAAGCGATCAAAGCGCTATACGGGTTCGCTTAGGAGTTGCCAGCCATCTGTCTACCACACCAAGATGGGGGAATCCCGTAAAGTGCCTTTCCCAATGGCACAATAAGTAAACCTGCCGGCTTGTTCTCCACACTGTCCTTTTAATGCTGAGCGTCACGCAAGGAAGCTGTGATAACCAATTTTAAAGTCATTGATTTGACCCGACTCGGAATCAAACCCAAGTCTGCAGCTCCAGAGGCGAACGCTTTACCACTCAGCCATCAGAGCTGTGATTCGCTGATGGCTAATTATACTCCCAGTATAGTCAAGTTTTGTGGCCCAGAGGCCTGTTGAACTTCGTGCAGCCGCATAGACGCTAGCAAAGACGTGAAATCGTGATTGTTTTATACGTGCCCTGTCCACATGTCAATTTATGTGGGCTTTAAGCCCACATTGTTGTGGGCTTGTTGCTGCGGTCTTTCTGCATCACAATTAAATTTTTGATGTCAAAAAATCAAATCAAATCTTCATTATACTCGCGGTATTACGCCGAAGCGTGTAACGAGTTGCGGGGCCCATCTCCGCGGCTTGGCGCCTGGGCAACACAGTTCCGAAGAAACGTCGCAACAGTGGCGAGTCGTTGGCGACGCTGTGCCGATTTGACCGGCCCGGGAATCGAAGCCCAGACCTCCCGCACCGATAGCGTGCGCTGAGCAACTGAGCTAACGGCCAACTTGAAAAAGTGATTACGACATCAAGCCCACATCAATGTGGGCTTAAGGCCCACATAAATTGGACATGTGGACAGGGTAAAGGATACCCGGTACTTGTTATCAACTGCCCGGCAAAAGAAATGCCTACTAGCGAACCTACAGAGCGGTAAAAGTGAATTGCTATATATTGAGTAATGGACTTTGCTCGACGGTTTTGCGACGAAAAGCGAAAACTTTGAAAAATATACCTTATCTTGTATCATTGGTAGGCTTGCCGGTACCCACAACAGATCAATTACAGCGGTTTTGATGTTAAGTTACAAAGGAAGAGCACTTTAAATTATCTCTGTTGACATTTCAATATCAAAGGTTGCTTTTGGTGAACTTCCCGGTTAAGTAATTGTAAAATAAACAAAATAATTAATCGAACACGGTGAGTTCAAAAAATAAAGCAAGTCATAATTGTTACACACTTCAAAAATTTGTAATGCCAACACGCCAGAAACCCCAGTCTAGCCTTAAAACGTGTAGAAATATGGCACACGAACAGATCAAACGAATATTGACGTCTGCTAGGCCTATTCAATTCATGTATTCTTGTTTTTGCTTTTAAAGAGGTTTGATAAGAAAGTCAAACCGTTCGCCACATTAGTGTTGATATTGTACATGAATTGTTGGTCTTTATTCTATGTGAATGCGGAAAATATTTGAAGTTGTTTAAAGTTTACCTGCGGCGTAGGTTTTAAGTATGGACAGTGTACACAAGTGGCTATTGTGTTGCCTTTGATGCCTGCTAACATCGGTTAATTACCGTATTGTTTGGTGTCTTCATCGGGTTATTTGATTGTTCAAGGGTTTTTAACGACCACTTTCGTTACCCGTAAGTATTGGAAATATTTTCAATTCAAATATGTTCAGAAAATCAGAGCCAAGTGTGAACGAAATGAAGTCGAACAATGAAGCTCTGTTACTTCGAAAAGTTGCCTCCTTATCGGCGCCAGCCACAGCGACGCATCAGACAAGAAACAAAACGGCAAAATTGCGCAAAACTTTGGAACGTCAAGTTAGGTAAACCATATTTTATGTTTACATAATTCAATTGTAGCAGCTGAGTAGACTATACTCAAAAATACTCGGCTTAAGTGGACCACTATTTTTTTACGTGGCAAAGTGCATGTTTGTACCCAAAGGTAAGATCAAATTAACAACTAACACCTCCGAACGAACTAACTTCCACATGGATGAATCAGACCTAAGAGACTACCTTGCTTGGCACATGAACAAAAGTTTTCGCACTTTTACAATCGTTTTGATTTGGGATGGAGGTCAATCCTATTTATTTTAGAAGTGCGCGTGTAGACGATACAGAAAGCCATCAGAAAAGCTAAATAAAGCTACTCTGCATACCAGACGGTTCGCAAAAAAAACGAGCTGACTAGTTCTGCTTATGATTGACATTAGCAGTAGCACCATTGGAAGGGTGTCTTAAAAATTAAAAAAATTTCATTCGCAATTTTAATGCAGGAACAGCAGTGACGAACAATCCCTTCAAGTTTTCATTCGTTTAATGAAAGCCAGTCATTTCCTTGATGGCGACGATTCCACAGATGAAAAGTGAGAGCTATTTAACGTAGTTTTAAATTGTAATCCAAATTTTGAGTCATTGTGTGTTGCAGACGTCCAGTGGCCCCACCAGCCAGTCCGATGCCGAACATTGATGATGATGTCATCAAAACAACGAAAATACGTCATCGATCGGTAAGAGCCTGCAATACGTCAGTCGTTATTCAAATAATACAAACTGCTTTTAGCCTCGAACCAGTCACAGCCCGAGAAATGAAACGTCAGCTGCACTGCCATCTACTGTTATTGTGGTATGTTTTCGTTACCAGAGTATTTTTCTGATGCATTTTAGTGTTATGGAAAAAAATTGCTTTTTTACTTTTGGTTTATAATAGTTGATTTCTGGTCTCTGCGGCTTATGTTGGGTAGCTACAGTATATAACGTTTTCTTTAAAAAGAAACCATCTACTGTTAAACTCTTAATGACCAGGCAGTGGGTAGAAGTATCGTTACAACGACGACTGTGGATGCAATTTTGGCTTTTCAACTCTCCCAAGTATAATTGTTACGTCTTTTGATGCGATGAATCTCGAGAGGTGACACTACATAGTAGATTTAACAACCTGTAAAGTACGCAGGGAGACCATAAACTGGAACGCAAAATTATTTGAAAATATCTAATCAACTTCTGATTGAGTATAGATTTTTTCTAGGTGAAGCACCTTCGTCGCTTTTTCTTAACAAATATGTTAAATATTTAATCGCATTATTTCTAGATGAGCATTTGCGTTATTTTTAGAATGCTTGGGCTGATGGGAGCTCTTCTAATGCATGGCTTGTAATGAGAGGAAAAAACATTCGTCTTCAGCATCAAGATCATGTTAAACAAGCTTTAATTACTCCTCGGCAAGTCCAGAGTGCGGCGTGCCCAGTCATTAACCGACCCATGAGCCTGTTACATTCAACAAACGAGCACTCTAGCAAAACATTAAATCCCAATGTGTCTCTGCCATTACGAAGTGGTCGCACTTCTCGAAATTTGTTGAGAAATTTGACTCCAACTCCGAAAACAAGATCGCATTTTGCCTTTACAACCTCAGCTAAAAAGAGGGAGTGGTTAGGTGACAAGCACGCTGAACCTTACGGTGAAATTCATCAGAAACCAGATTTAAACCAGTCTATTGTTGTCAAAATTCCACATCTTACCAAGTATCATCGCTAAAAAGATGCGGCACTATCTGATCCGTGAAGAGGAGTCAGAGGCTTGCCCTCCGCAGGTCCAGTCGCATGCAGTGTGATGTTGTAATTGTAAGAGTCACGGTTGTCTACCTAGAATAAGAAGTGATGCAATCTTGAAGCGTTGAAAATATACTGTAAAAATGAATAGTATTGTTCATGTTCGGCCAGTTTTTCTAAAAACAAATTCAAGATAAAGGAATCATTCCGAAAAGCAAAGAAACGTTAAAAACTGTATACATACTTATCTTAAAAATGAAATAAAAGAACTATTAAAACTGTGTTTGATCGACCAAAATTAATTTTGACTTAAGTGCAGTGCAGTCATCGGCGCATGTCAACTATAGTGGTGGGTTTCACATTCATATAATTCCCAGAAAAGTGTTTTAATTGGAGAATAAACTATACAGTTATCCCATTTCGGGGTATGTAAGTATATCCTGATTGTTTCGTTTGGCGTGAAACATGGTTATTACCAAATCATAGTGAACTGAAAATTCAATAGTAACTGAGGGAGACTGCGAAGTGAGCTTGCGCTCTTCGAGTCGGCAGCCACCCATGATATACGTCAAATGCGTTCGGCTCCAGCCGCGAATCGAACCCGTCACGTAGGATCTGTCACCTGCGCGCGGTACCGCTAGGCTATGTCGCCGACGTGATGCATGGCTTCGATCAATAGATGAAACGTGAGGTTGACGACTGTTTATCCAAGGACATTAGCTCAAGAGTTATTTCTAACACTTCGAGTTGACGCAGTGTAGGCTTAAACCTTGCGTGCCATAGCTTGAAATTGACGCATCGATTTATAGATTTCCAAATACCACTGACTGTACTAGTAACTGCTGATTACCCTAGTATAGTAAAGTTAACTACTAAAATAGTTAAAAATCAGTGAGCAATTGGCTTTCTTTCGCTCAAAACTTTAACTGAAGTCAAAAACCTGAAAAAATGAATGTCTTTTTTTTTTTTTTTTGTTATTTCAAGCCACTTAATTGCAGCTTAGGATTTTTTTGGCAGTGAAGTACATGCATCATGGAGATGACCTAGTTGAGCATCGAACCCGCGAAGCCAGCTTCGGAGCCCAATGCACCAACCACTCGGCCAACTCTCTAGTTCCATACCATTGTTTCTTGATCACCCTCTGCCGGATTTGCAGTCGCTCCTCGTCTGGGAGCGGTTGGCGTCCACAAGAGTGAGCTAGCTGCCGCAGGGCTGCAATCCTAAAAAGAAAATATGAATACGCATATGAGTAATAGTATTATTTTGCATGTTAGATTTTTTTGTACCTGAACGTAGACTCCTTTTTTATGTTGCGTTGTTGCAGCTTGGCATGTTTCTTGCTTTTTCCTAAAAAATAACCTCATTTGCAACTCAGTCATGTTCAGCTGGCAGGAACTTGCTTAGGTTAATGTCATTGTAATGATGCCTTGCAAGCTAGCCCAGGTTAGGCTAGCTGTACAGTGTACACTATAGCCTTTGGGCTTGCCTAAAACGATGTTATTTCTGATGATGTCGACTATAGAATACCGGTAATGCTCTTTTTTGCCTAGCCCAAATTGCCGGTATACCAGGGTGAATTTTCTTTGAAATTTTACGGTTATTGTGCTTGTTTGTTGTTGTCAGTAACTTACCCAGCCTCCTACTTTATTTGGGGCAGAACAGAAGGCACATGGATGGCAACTAGAAATGGCGATGGTCTGGCATAAAGATTGAATACGAGTATCGTATTGCAGATGCTGTAGAGTAGACCAGATCGCGTATATACGAGTACAATTACATATTGTAGGTTCTGGTTTTGCTTTCTGCAAATTCACTGCGCTCCGCGGGTAGCAGCATTCAAAACATTTCTGTTTTAAGGAGGAAGAATAAAGCCATAGTAAATCTGAAAACTGGACGTTTCGACAACATAGAATTTACAATTCTAAGACCTAGAATTTACAATTCTAATCACAAGTTATAGCATAACCCAGGCAACAGGTCAAACATTTCTTTGCTATCTGATCCGCAGCTGCGTTTTAATGATTCAATTAAATATTTTGCGACTTCCTTTTCCACTGGTAAGTTAGGCACGCTTACAGCGCATTCCGGACAAATATAGGGATAGGAGTTGAAAAATTCTTTTTACTGGGCTAAACGCTTCTTAAAAGCATTTAATTACTGTATTTAAGCGTAGCAATTACAGTAATTTGTATTGATATTCAATAATAAGCGTTATTTTGGAGCAATTAGTCTTTGCGGTTGGAAGGGGCACAAGCGGTAGAAGGCTGCTTCCTCGAAAATACTTTGATTTGTGCCTGTTTGTCGCACCTCTAGCGCTTGTTTATTGGGGATAAAAATTATAGACACCAGACCACTGGTCTGTCGCGACGACTTACCGTTCAGCTTACTGAAACTAAAAATAGGACTGTATAATTTCGTAATTATATGGCTTAAGATAATTGTAACCAAAAATAAAGCAAGAAATTAAAATAATTGGGAAAGGAACGTGTATTTTTAGGGGAATAATTGCAGCAATAATATTAATTATTCGCACACGACAAGAACAATCTTCTATTTTCGATTGACATTATGTTATCGATTGTCTTTCTGTACAGAAGGGACTTTGAGTAGCTAACGAGTCGTTGAAACGTGGGAATACTTTTCAACAGTCATTTAGAGTGAGAATTTTTGATAAGCCCAGAACTTTTTCGAGTAGCGCCCTAACAACAAAAAATTTATATTTTCATTATACTCGCGGTATTCCGCGGTAGCGCGTATCGAGTGAGCAAAAAACATCGCGGCGCTGTCGAGCCGTTGGCGACACTGTGTTCGATTTGACTGGCCCAGGGATCGAACTCCTAATTCCCGCATCGATATGGTGTGCTGACCGACTGAGCTGAGCAGCCAGTCGTGCCCGAAAATGTATTTTTAATTCGCCTGCATAATATTTTCAAATTTTTATTTTATTTTCCACCGTAGCCCTCGCTTTGAGTGCTAAGCTGGGAAGTTATTTAGGTTTTCGGTGTGGCTTAAGCGAGTATTTTACCCAGTCTCCTAACAGCCAAGCGAACGCTTGCACCATAAAGTGAAGCAGCTGGTTGAAGACCTTTTGAAATTTTCAGTCGTTTTATAAGCTTAAACCTGCGTGTGTACCTGCGCTGAGTCAAGTTATTAAGGTACTTTGTCTCAACTAATTGCTTTAAATGGAGATTAAGATTAAGTAGAGATGAAGCAAACGTTAATCCTGAAAAACAGCCTTCATCTAAACCTTAAAAAGGTCACTGATGACATCATTTATTATACGATTTAGGCAGTAACTATACTGCAAGTCAATAAGTTGAAACTTATCAAACTGTTTAACCTTTCGAATCGATCGCAAAGTTCAGCCTGCGGACTTTTTAGTCTTTTTAGTTTTCCAACCTGCGGACAACCCTATTAACTTCTAAACAAAGCACGGAAAGTAGTTTAATATGGAGCATTGGTTGACTGTTCTATTTTAGGCACTTTTTAATGTTGTAAAAACAACGCTGATAAAAATGAGATAGGATTTCATTTGCAAAAAATTTATTTTAAAAAGTTTAGAATTATCGCCAAATTTTGTTCATGAATTAATTTGTCTAAAATTAAAGTGAGGTGGGACGGAAAAATCGCATGATAGGTGTAAAGTGACTCTATGCAAATACCCTACTTACGCAACGTAGTTTACTTCAATTTTTCAAAGGCTAAGCACTTCCATTTTTTTATCGGTCGTGACTTTAAACAGTATTTTACGTTCATACATTGTTGTTAATGAGTAAAGATAAAGATTATTACTGTATAAAATTTTGCCAAAGTTCTATCACAAAAGAAAACTCACATCCTGTTCTGTTGATCCCAGACATCCGATTTTGACGTGATAGTGACGTCTTCAGGTAATTCCGCGGGCTGCAATTTGGTTAGTGCATTTCTGTGCCTGCAATATGAGTTAATCAAGCAATAGAGACACATGCAGGCCTACGAAATCTTTTAATCGTTTAATGATAAAGTAGAAATTTGACAATGCTTTACTTTGGAATTGTTTTCGGAGTGTTATGATGTTAATTTGAAGAATTCAGCTATTTAATTTCGGAGCCAATAAATGCACGAAATTACTACTTTTGAAAAGCTTTGCTCCCCATGATTAATTACCCCCCTCCCCAAACATACACACACTTTTCTATCGAGCACAGTAACAAATTCAGCTTGAAAAGACTAAAAATTCATTTCATACCTTTCTGAACATTAATTTTCGTATTCAAATAATTTTTAGTTATCGATAGGCTAAATATGGTATAAATTATGATACAGCCAGGGCCGCGCGTCTATTAGGCGAACTAGGCAGCCGTTTGGGGCATCAATCTTCAGGACATGCTTCAGGGGCATCAAAATGTCTTTGCCAAAACATCGTCGCTTTTATTGCTCACTTAATAAAGGAAAATATGTATGCAAGGGGGCATTAAAATTAAACCTTGCCTAGGGCATCAAATAGCTTTGCACCGGCCCTGTATACAGTATTTAAGATTCGACAAATACAAACTCACCGGCGCCGCATATAGATGATGATAATCGTGAATATTAATATTAAAAGTATAAGTGTTAGCGATAAAATAACGACCGCCACCCTGAGTGCAGTTTCCCCACTGTTTCGTCTTAATCGATCATCATCAGGCAGATTCTAAAGAGAAATTAGATTATATACCTTTATCCCACGGATAAGGGCCAGTTACCCAGAACCCGAGGCGACCTTCTGCCAGTCAAGCCAATCTGGCGGTCTTTTTGATGTTTTGGGGATTACCCAAAATGAAATCTACTTACGCGAAAAAATGAACTACTAAACATTCCATTTAGCTTTGATCCGCCGCTCGCTAGTTTTTGCAACATCTCGTCTTTTCCCAAAGCGCTGTCAAACGCGCGAATTATTACGTCACTGCGAGTGACGTCAATTTCTTTGGCCGACGTGGAGTGGGCGCTGACGTCATCAATTACCACAAATGAATTGGTAAGGTTTTCTGGCAACAAAAATTACATTACAGTATCAAAAATATCATGTCAGTGCTTATGCTCACTCAGCACGAATTTAACTGTAATTCATTGCCGCCGCAACACGTCGGCAATTAAATTCGTGCAAAATTTACCTCTTCAATTTTTCAGCTCAACTTCACATAATCAAATCAAATGCAATGAAATCTTTGAGGCATCATGCCCTAGCTAAATGCTATATTCGTCGAAAAACATATTATGAAAAACATATATTATTTTGGAATGCAACAAATATGGACGCAAATAGCTTAAGGAGGAAAAATAAAGCCGCTGTAAATCTCAAAACTGGACGTTTCGACAACATAAATTCAGCTGTCATCATCAGCAGTGTATGCAAGTTTATACGTGCATTTTTGTACTTAGAGTGTATGCAAGTGTATACTTACAGTTTTGTACTGCCTCGCATACACTGCTGATGATGACAGCTGAATTAATGCTGTCGAAACGTCCAGTTTTGAGATTTACAGCGGCTTTATTTTTCCTCCTTAATATTTTATTTTGCAGTGGGCCCAGAGATGGAAACCGGTCGGGTCGAAATTCTTCGACCGGTCGGCCATCCGGTCAATAAAACGGTCAAATTCTCCTTTTTTGCAACCAAAATACACCTAAACACCAACCGAAATATACATACCGATAGATATTTTTTAAATAAGACAGTTTTATGAAAAACGGTATTAACAAATCACACCTTCTGAAAACAAAGGTTTGTTGTCTGTTTCAACAGTGAGACTTGCATACTTATCAGCGTAGTTGACATTCTCTTTTTTTAGCAGGAACGTGATGTCATTACATTACCATACCGCTCCATCGAAGCCTATAGCTAAAGCCGATAGTATAGGCTTTAGGTTCTTTCCATGTGCGCGGGCCGGTCGGGTTGTGACGTAACAGCCCGGGCTGGTTCTGGCGTTTGTTAAAGTGGTTTAAAAAAAGAAATCATGGGCCTCTTCATGATATACTGGCTTTACTACCTATCGATTTATGTTAACCATTCTTGCGGAATTTGTCTTACAACGAGTAACATGTAAAGCAAATGTCAAAGGCAAATCAGATAAAGTCAAATAATGCTAGCTTCGTATTTATCCAAGTGAAACAAATCACAGGTGAAGTTTACTTTCGTTCAAATGCAGTTTTTATTAGATGAAGTTTTACGTGTTCAATGCATCTACAGTAGTGACAAGGTTAGTGCAAACTACAGTTTGTGGTTAGGTTTGTTGAACATTGAAGAAAAACCGTCAGTAAATAAAAAAACGGTCGACCGGACCGGTCAGTGACCAGTCAACCGGGGTAGATTTTGAATTTTACCGATCGGGTCGAGAAAATCCTGACCGGTTCCATCTTTGAGTGGACCATAAATCAAAAAAATTTCCAGAATGCAAAGTTTAAGTTACAGCTTACAGGCCTAAGGTACATGACTTTTTGCTAGTCTATTTGAGAATTCGTGGATTATTTTGCAGAAAACGAATTAATTTACTTTGTTTTGTGAAAACAAATATTGATTTATTTACTAATCTCTTGCGCAATCTGGAACTTGAGTAGGCTAATTCAACAGTAAAACCTGATCGACCGGATAGCTTAGTTTTGTTGGGGTTCGATTCTCGGGTCAGTCAAATCGTTTCTTCTGATGGTCAACGTATTATCTAAACATTCCCGGGTCAGTCAAATCGAACACAGAGTCACCGTTGCGACGTTTCTTCGGAGCTGTGTTGGCCAGGCGCTGAACCGCGGAAATGGACCCCGCCACTCCTTACTATGTCAGGCTTTCACAGTGACGCCGCGAGTATATTGAAGATTTTAGTCTGTTTATCACTTTGACATCGCTGTTTATCTGAAGATAAACGTGATTATTTCTTGATTCAGATTTTTATCGATGGGCTTTAAAACTTAAAATACATTTTGCGGGTAGGCTATAGATTTTCTGATTTATGTGAAAAAAGTCGTGCCTACACTTCGATAAACAAACAAACAAACAATATAAAAATTTTGACCAGGATTAATAAGGCATATTACCTTTATAAATTTCCTCATTGCATTAACATAAACATCACGTTACTTAGCCTTCCGATATGTTACAATTTCAAAAATTTTTCGATAAATGGATAAAATAAATTTCTTACTCAAAAACATTGTAAGATTCTCTTGTTGCTCTCTTACGACGTCTGGTGGACAATCAACTACAAATTTAAATTTTTGGCTTCCTCGCATTACCATGACAGTGACGTTTGCTTTGTCAAATAAATTGTTTCTGTCTTTTGCTTCAACAGTTAAAATGTAATAGCTGCAAAAAATATAGTCATTTCTCAGAACACCAAATCTATTTACACGAAGTAGAGTGATTTTGGCGAAATACGTCGTTAAGTTTTGATGTTTTCATTGTTTTTATCCTCCTGTCACATGAAAGCAAAAGAGATGTTTGCGCATCATGCTAAAAAAAATACAATCGTTTGTTTGCGATTGTTTTGAAATTTTAGTGCTGACTTTTGCATTTTTAATTAGTTATTTCTCAAGCACAGTCAAAGTTAGACGAAACATTTTCTGGCAATAACTAAAAAAGCAATGTCCTTCCTGGCCTACTGTCTCGCTCTACGGATTCTCTGGCAAGGTACTGAATAAGAATAAACGGAACTTATATGCGCAAAACCATAATAGAACTTATATGCGCAAAACCATAATGATTACTCCATAAAAACTGTCAGAGTTTACCGTTACCGGCTCATCAAGAACTATTAAAGTCAAGTGAACAAAAAAATCGTAGGTCTAGTATTGGTAATAGCATAATAATTTTAGCTTATAATATAAGCACCAGCTAAATGTTAAATAATCTTCTTTGCCATGCAGTTTATAGTTTCAAAGTTTGAATAGTTTCAAACCCAAGAACGAAAAAATTAATTGAAACTCGACCCTTTTTGATACACACCTGCCGGGGCCTCGTATGGTAGTAGCAGAGGACAGCACACCACTCATTGAGTGAATGACAAAGTCCGTTTCTTCTGATGACGTATTATCACTTCTGACGTAAGTCGATTGCAATATTGTATATGTGATGATGTCATCAATATCTTTGTCACTAGCTTTAATCTAGAAATTTTTATTTTTGACCTAAATTTTAGCCTAAGAAGTGGGAAGTTTAAAGCAAAAATATTACATTTTCAGTAAAAAACTAATCTATTTATTTTTAGTTTCAGCAAAAATACATTATAAAGTCTGAGAAATACACCATATTCCAGATCTGTGCATGGAATTAATTTTATTCCATTTACCCCTCACCTTCGTAAAGCGTGTGGTACAGTAGTTCTGCACATTTTCATAACTCAACCGGTTTTTAGATGAAACCTTTTTGGGAAGAGCAGTTTAAGACAAATAATTATCATGCTAATATCATTATCTACAAGTTGTTTTCGAGAAATGTTTTTCTATTCAACGTAATAGCGCGGTTTAATCAGTTGTTTGATGCAATATTTATTGTCAATGAATTTATGTTTCAAGAAAGCACAAAAAAATTGCCTGAGCAAGCTGCATGAATGACGTGGTACCATCTTCAACCGGAATGACGTGTTGATGACGTAAGAATTGAGGAGGTTCATCTATAACGTCAAGAACCTTAATCGTCAATTGCAAAAGAGAAGGATTAGTGGCAGGATTTGGAGTAAAAAATAATTTGGGAGTTGAAGCGGATGAATAACCTTTCCATTCCTGTAACGGATTTTTCCATCTGCTATGCCGGTTTCTAGTCGTAATTTGAGGAAATTTTTTGCTGTTAGTCGCTTGAATGATAAGTTTGTATCTAAAAATAAAATCATTTCAGAAAATCTTTTGATTTGTTTCAGTTCTTTTCAAGATAATTCAGCCAGTTTTTCTGGGTCAAATCGTCCTTTGAGTTGTTTCATTTGAAAATTCGAAGAAGCATTGCAAAGGGCGATCACTGATCATTGATCAAGACAAGCTCAAAAGTCTACTTTTTTAAATTACTGCAATATTTGCAGCAGAATAATGTAAAACGACACACATATTGAAATTATACCTATGCAGTTTTTCTCTATCAATTTCTTTTCTCAAAATGATTTTGCTTCTTTCCATGTCAAAAGTTCTCTGATTACGATCGCCATTTTCTGAAATCACGTGATAGAAGATTTTTGGGTGTTCGTCGCGATCCATCGCGTTGATGACTTCACCCACTACCGTACCCGGAACGTGATTTTCATACACATCAATTGACTGAAATGTTCCTCCTATACAATAAAACAATAACTTATATTTTGACCTGAAACGTTTTTATTGGAATACACCCAGCAAGGAACAGAACATTACCATAAGCTGAAATATTTGCAGTATGTGCATTCAAAAACCAAAGTACACCCAATCTTATTATATTTTAGAAGCCTCTTAAGGCATCACACCCACCGTCACACACCTCTGTCAAAACCACAGCCTTTAGGTGACACCTGTAAGAAACCAAAATTGTAGAGAGCAGTCTGACGGAAGTCGTGATGCCTCAAGAGGCTATTCGAAAAAACGATTGAGCATATTTAGGTCTTTGGATACCCATAGATATTTCAGTTTGTGGTAATGTATCTTGCTTGGTGTATTCCAATGAAAATGTTTCTGGTCAATTGCATAGAAATATTAAACTAAATGACGTAAAACAAATTTAATTAGCCAAACATAGAGTCTTCAAATTACGGGTTCACGTTCCAAGTAAATTGCAATTGTTCGAAAAATATTTTTGGCAGCACGAATACTTTCTAGACAAAGCTAAGGTTCTGGCCTCAAATATGAGAGTAAGATAAGTCGTTACTCGATGCATATCCCAGATGGCCAGGCTTATCGGTTAAACCATTGACTTCTTACTATAAACAAAAGCGTATTGCTGCCGAGAGAACTGATGGCTCCCGCTTAGCCGCTTATTTTGAAAAAATGAAAACATAGTAAGTGCCATACTTGTACTCTGTACGCTTTCAGAAAAAAATATGCGTTTGACATTGGTGCTTATTTATTCATTTGCTTAGCCTATCGTCATTACGCACAAATAAACAAAAATCTAGCAAACGTTTTCGGTCAACTTTAAAGCCTCTTCAAGCAATAATAATTACGAATGCAAACAAACAAACAAACCACCTTTTGCGTCAGTTGGTGGAAAAATTGGTTTGTTATCATTGATGTCATCGAGATGCACAGTCATTATGAATTTGCTGCTGATTAGTGATGGAGATCCGAGATCAAATGCTTCCAGCGCCAACCGGTAAGAAGGATTTGCTTCTCTGTCTAATCTAGATAGAAGTTGCGAAAAATGAATGAAGTTGCTTTCAACTCAGTTTATAGCATACCCAGGAGAAGAGGCGTCAAGACACTGCTCCCTCCTTTCCACAACCCTTAATCTAATGTATGCTTAAAACATTTGGCCTAATAGCGTTATATTCGGCCTGTTGTTACTTACCCCCCCCCCCCCACACCTGAATTTTCAGCTGGATGCGTTCTTGAACTCAATTGTCTAGAAGTTGAGTTGGAGTCCAATTTAGGATAAAAACGTTGAATAACTTGAATTCAAACTTGCTGGGTTTGCTCAGCAAAAGTACTTCTTAAAAGAATAAAAGTCGGTTTAATCAACTTACTTTCGTGACGTCAGCAATCTGCCATTGACATCATCAACGCAAAATGCGTCGTTTGTTTCAGCAAGTCTGTATCTGATTACCCCATTCAGGCCCAGGTCGTCGTCAGTAGCGTTCAATTGCGTCACCAAAAGTCCGGCCGGTTCCTCCTGAAACCAGACATACCCGTTTGCACAAAAATGTACTGGAACCAAATTTATAAAATAAGCCTGTATACATGGAGGAGCTCACAAAATTGATTCGGTTTATTGAAATACGTATGAGTTTGACTACATCTTTAACATTTCACAGCTTTCAAACCGCACTATCTTTGTTTTTGCTTTTTTATCCTTTAATATTTCTAATTTGGTAATTCTGCGTCAAAATAAATCTGATGTCGTTTATATTGTGAAAGACGGAGTGATGTCCAACAGATATGCAGGTAATGGAAGTCCAGTTTCTTGATACTTATTTCTCACAAGTTAGCAGGCACTTGTACTGTAAAAAAACAGCTGTCGCTAAGGTAAGATAAATGACTAAGCATTTCCTACTTGACCGCTCTGCTGCTATCCGAAACACAGGTTTCCAAAATGTAATCTACCCATGTGCAGCTGCAGACGCGTTTCGACTTGATTAGATCTCATCGGCGCAGCATAGCAACTTCACACCTCAACCTAGAATGACGAGCAAACTTTGCAGTGGTGTGTTTTGTGCAAGCGTTTTTTGTGCATGTCTTTGAGAGTTTCTACCAACTAAAGACTCGTCACGTTAGGGCCAACTTAACAAGGGAGATTATGGGGGCTACAACCTAGGGGTCTCCAGGTAAATTATGTCCTCTAAAATAAAAAATGCTGCTGACGTTAAAAACAGGTACGCAAAGAGTATGGGGCCCCATAAAAATTAGCGCCAAAGACTTACTCTGGCCCTGCGTCACTTACTTCCGGAATCCGGAATATATTTATTGTCGGATGAAATATAGCTGGAAAGTGGTCGTTTACATCTTCCACTTCAAATTGCAACTGCAATGTTGTTTTTAGGCCACCACCATCTGTCGCTGTAATATTTAGCACGGCCGCTGGGTGGCGTCGGGAAGCAGTAACAGGTCTCAAAACACTGACGTCACCGGAATATCGATCAATAGTAAGATAATCTGCCAAAAGAAAGCAAAGGTAGTGAGAGAGCAGTAAACATTGGCTGTTTGTTTTTTTAAAATAGAAATAGTGAGAGAAATACTATTGATTAGAAAAAAAGTTAGCTAAAATCGTTTCTTGAATAGAAATAGTTGTACAACCTTTTCATTGCGAACGTTATTCGTGTTCGTTACGAAATTGTAACTAACTGGCTTTGTAATATTCAAAAGGCTAAAATTGATAGCCATAATAAACGAGGTGACGGCTAAAAAGTTGGTTAAAATTCACAATAAGCTTATTTTATTGTGATTCCTTTTCACCTTTTGTATGACTTGTACTTTTTCTTCAACCTGTGTTTCAGAAATTTTTATAACCCCGTGGAACAAAAGCTTTCTGTGTATGATAGATATAAAACTCCATTTTAGGAAAGTTGTGGAAATATAGAATTTTTTGACGGTTTCCGTTTCGGTTAGGAACTCAGGAATACCTCAATTAAAATATGAGCAACAGGAACTGTTTTAGTGCAAAAATTGCCTGCCAGTGAGCAGGGGCGTGCCCAGAAATTTGAAAAGGGGGGGGGGGGGGGCGCAATTTCCTGTTTGAAAATATCGGTGAAGACCAAAAAAAATGTCTTCACGTCTTTCGACATCCAATCTACCCCCCAAAATCATGTGAAGACCAGAAAAAAAAAAGTTCATCGCGTCCTCAGATGTCCTGTTTCCACTGTTCCGCTGACTGGAGATATATATCAGCTTATATTTCAGCGGGGGGGGGGGCCGCGGATTCAGCGCTCCCACTCCTGGGTACGCCCCTGGTGAGCATAGCTTCTGCTCAGAGCGAAAGATTCTTTTACGTGCAGATGACACAGTGCTTTAGGGGCATCAGTCAGGAGACAAAGCTGTGGCAAGAGAAGACGATAACTTATAGCTAATAAAATCGTGCTTTATAATTACCTCAACTAAATCCACACTCTCCGATCCTAAGTTTAATTAAAAGCCTCAATCATGGCATTGGTGCCATAGCGCAACAAGGTCGGATACATAATTATTTGTAATTAATCAAGGCATTTCAACTGAATAGCGCAGCTATTATGTGAGAGTGATTGAGTTTAACTTGAGTCTTACATTAAAAAAAAAAACAGTTAGAATTAACTTTAAGAACAGAATTTTAGAGCAGCTGATTTTGTATGGTTTTTACTTTTATGTAAACTTTTTTTGAACCTAAATAAATAACTGAGACTATTTTCAAATTATATTGTACTGAAAATCCAACAGTAATTGAGGGAGACTGTGAAGTGAGCTTGAGCTTTTCAAGTCAGCAGCCACCCGGCAAATATGTTCGATGCGATCGGCTCCAGCCGCGAATCGAACCCGTCACGTAGGATCTGTCACGTAGGCACGATACCGTTAGGCCATGTCGATGAACTAATTAAAAAAAAATTTACAGGACATTTTCTTATACTCAACTAGCCTTATTTCACAAAAGTTGCATGCCCTTCAACGTACTTGAAGATGAACAAACCGATCAATGAGATAAGCTGCAGTTTGCTTGCTAATTCACAAGCTTAACGAATGGATTAAATTTATCAACGCTTAAGTACAACACAAGAGCATGCACCTTGCTTAAAATTTGCCCAAACATTCAAGAACTAACCAATACCAGTTAGGCACCTACTGCAACATGGAGAAAGATAAAAAAAAACCTTCCTAATTTTATCAAAAATTATAATCAATCAGGGCCGGATACTGGATTTTTGTTTATGGGGAGAGGAGAGGCGATGTTTGTGAAAATGCATGGACATTGTACTTCCAATTCTTAATGTTTCGTGAACATTTCTTAAAACTGTCTGATGCTATACAGAAATTTAGGTGGGAGAATCGCCCCCGCTCTTTGAACCCCCCCCCCCCCCCCTGTTATCAACGCAGTTACTGTAATTTTTGTTAGCTCTGACTGCCTTGTCAATACGATCACAAAACAAATACTGCTAGACGGCATTCATCTTTGTGTTGTTCTGCAACAGTGCAATTTATGGCATTGCAAGGAGTTTTACCGCACATGCACTGATATGTGCGATAACCGTGAAACGACAACTGTGTTACCGGTACTGACGTAATGTACAGACTTTTATCCAACTTTCCCAAATCAAAAAAATCAAATCTTCATGATACTCGCGTTATTACACCGAAGCGTGTAACTAGTGGTGGAGCCCATCTCCGCTTTTTAGCGCCTGGACAACGTCGCTCCGAACAAAAGTCGCATCAGTGGCGAGCAGTTGGCGACACTGTGTTCGATTTGACCGGCCCGGCAATCGAATCCTAGACCCCCCCGCACCAATAATAATGTGCTGAACAACTGGGTTAACTGTCCAATTCCGCGACATGAAATGTTAAGTTTAATTTTCGTATATTTTGCAGATGTAGTCTAGTAAATTAAAAATAAGCATAAAATGGGTAAAACGTTTTCAAAAAACCAGCAGTCTCTGTACAAAGAAGAGCAAGCAAAAGACGACAGTAAGATTGGACTTTTCGAAAACTGTTCTTAAATCATTGCAGCATTAATTATGCTTTGATTTTTTGCAGATCATCAGTCTTTCGCTAAAGGTGGATTCGCTAATAGGCAAGGAAATGCTGAAGTGCTTTTCGTTATAATAACAAAACCAGCTATGGAATTTCATTTTCAAATTCTTTCACATATGATGAGAGCCGCATTAATTCGTGCTCAAGTTTAGACTGGTTTGGATTGCAATTGCTCATTTACTGCCAAAATACATTTTCTTGTTGGTTTTCTATACTGGCCTTTTGCTCTAAAAATCTTTAATCAGTTTTTTGTTTTATTTATTTATTTTTTTAAGCCGCATAATTTCAGCTTAAGTTTTTATGTTAGTGAAGTATATGCATCGTGGAAGATGACCTAGTGGGGCAACGAACTCGCGAAACCAGTTTCGCAGTCCAATGCACTTACCACTCTGCCAACTTCATGTGCGTCGGAGGGTCATAGCGTTACCAGAAGGACAGTACGCCCCACATGACACCATTTAAGGGCAACACTAACACCGTTTTTGTAACCCCAAAAGTAGAAGCTAAAAAGCAGGCGCAATAATTGTTCATTACGAAGTACAATTTCATTTGCTTTTAAAAATTTCAAAACTTCATTCATACAGTCAAAATTAGTTTTTTTTTAGCGCAAAGGGAATGCTTTGCTTTTCTTTGTGGCCCTTCACGAAATTAAACAATAAGCTGATTGGGCCCGAATTCAAACAGTTTTTCGTGAAACTACGAATTCTAGTGTTTTTATTGAAAGAAAAAATAACCCCAAAATAGGTTGATTAAAAAAAAAATTCCAAAATAGTTTAACAACTTCAAAAATTGTTAGCAGTTGGAAATGCGTGGTTTAGTGGGTCTCAAACTGGGTTCGATCGAACCAAGGGGTTCAGTGAGGTAGTACCTGTAGCACAGGTTAGGCAGATATCAGAATGAATTTACGCAAATATATAGTTATCATGATAAAACAAAGCAAAAAAAAACGAAGAGTTTGGTGCTTGCCTGCTCGACACGTTCCAGGTGCAGTACCTCCGACAACTTTAAAAACCACTCGCTTGGTTTCTTCTGGTCAGCTGCTGTGCAAAGTAGGTTCAACTTTTTTGCACGTAAAAGTGCATTTTAATATTCATAAAAATACTTTCTTTAATATTTTTAGGAATTCAAGGAAAAAGCTATTTCTGAAACAACTCAAGCGCGACCAAAAATTTCAACGAGTATCAAAAGATCAATTGCACAAGTAAGTCACAGTTGAGTGCACATAAAAAGTTGACCAGTCTAGAGCTTAGTCGCGCTTGTAATACAAGTAAATCGTGTTGATGTCGATAAAAGAATTAGGTCACCTTTAAAAACAGATTTAAAGCTACTGTTTATTACATGATAATTAATATCTACTATTTCTTTTGTTGACAAAATAAGGTATGTAGCAGTTGTTTTTATTTTCATAGGCCGGAACCTCGCACTTTAAAAACAAAGGTTTAATTGTTTATTACTATGAATGTTGTTTATCAACTTTATTTAACTGAGTAGAGAGCTGCAAAGTCGCAAAAATTGAAGCTAAGGTTGGTAAAGTAACTGCAAACTTGGTGTAGCTCTTCAAACAAAAATAAAATCTCCATTGTACCCACAGTAGGCCTCTTACGGCGAAGCGTGTAACGAGTGGTGGGACTATCTCCACGGCTTAGCGCCTGAGCAGCACAGCTCCGAAGGAACGTCGCACCGGCGGCAAGCCGCTGGCGACACAATGTCCGCTCTGACCGACCCGGGATTCGAACTCCTGACTTCGCGCACCGATGGCAATGTCTTTAAAACTAAGCTAACCCGCCGGAGCACATGAAGTTGCCGAGTGGTTGGTGCATTGGGCTCCGAAGCTAGCTTCGCGGGTTCGATGCCCAACTAGGTCATCACCATGATACATGTACGTCACTACCACAAAAATCCTAAGCTGCAATTAAGTGGCTTGAAATAAAAAAAAAAGAAGCTAACCCGCCGGTTAGCTGCAAACTTGGAGTTACTTTTCGACAAATATAATCTTTTTGTGTTTTTTTAAACGAAAAAAGGTTAAAAGTTTACGATTCTTCCATTTATTGATTTATTCCAGTTCTAATGAGCAGTTGTTCCACCATTATTGTCATTTTGATATTGTAGGTCATTATAGGTTGCTCAGTGGTAAATTACGCGCAGTTATGCGAAATCAATACAAATTGCGGTATCGTGTAGCAAAATAAAAATAAACCATTGCTACTAACCGAGTGGTTGCGCCATTAATACGTCATTGAAAAGAGCAGGCTGATGATGTAATGATTCTGATACCGGTACTTTGTTTTTTCGATAAACCGCACAGATATCTTAAAGTGCCAACTGTCTGCCAATCACTGCTTTTAAACTATTACTGATGATTAAAAGCATCGAAGCGAAACGTTGGCTATAATGATATCTTAAATTTGAATCTGTTTTTCGTCATAGGCTGTCGCTTGATTTGTCACGAACTGCTTGGTATCTGGGTAGACGTCTTGAATTTAACGAAAGAGAAGTACAGAAGACCCTTTGGAAGACACCAAATGAACAAACAGCAAAACGTCATTTTTTGATGACGTGGCGCAAGCGGAATGGCTGGAAAGCAACCAATCAAAACCTCGTCATTCGTTTGGAATTAGCCGGATATTCACCAGAAGAGTACAATAGTATTCTACCGTTGCAAGAAAATGGACGAAAAAATATTTACAGCAAAATTGATAAAACTGTTTCCAAATTCCAACAGACATACGGTTATTTCCGATATGATAATCATGCCGACACACTCGAAGCAAAAAAAGTAATAAATAGAAGCTTTTTTGTTGTATTCAAAATCAAATCAAATCTTCATTATACTAGTGGTATTATGCCACAGCGTGTAGCGAGTGGCGGGGTCAATCTTCGCGGTTAAGCGCCCGGGCAAAAATTTTAAGATTGGTCAAAATTAATCTTGGCTCGTTACGAAATTGACTCCATTTTTTTGTTTAATTCAAGAACTTAGATCTATTATAAGTTAATGCAAAACGATCAGTTGTATTTTTGGCAATAGCTTTAGTTTTCTGCTCATGAACATGAACAGATGGATTCAGATCCATTAGACTAATAATTCTATTATTATTTTTACAGAGCCAGTCAAGCGTTGGCGCAAATGCTGACGAAATTATTGAATTTGCTCGACGTAGCTGGAAAAAGCCATCTAAGAAACGAGCAAGTAAAAAAAAGGCTATTGAAAATCATTTATTTTAACTACATTATCAGATGAAATTGCAAAAATGCTTTTTGATAGTAATCAGCCAAAACATCGCGGAAAAACTTGTGAAAAGAGTACTTTTACATAAAAGATTCGTTAGAACTACTGTATATTTATGATTTTATTCAAATTGTTACGTTAATGCTACTGAAAACAAATTAATGTTGGGCTGTTTCGTGCAATTGTACTCTTCAAGCGTACTCATTCATCAAGCACTCATTCAAATAAAATCTAATTCGAATATTCAAATAACGTGACTTAAACCGCCTAAATGAAAAGTCGCCATGGAAACAAAGTAGGCCTACGGTTTCAAACTACTATAGATACAAAACCGTTTAGAGACTTACAATTTTTAAACGCAGATCAACAAAAGTCACCAGAAAAAGTTCCTCAAAGTGCCAGATTGCCATCAACCAAGCCTCCTCAAAAGACTTTAATTAGGCGATACAGTGAATCTTTGATTAACGACAATATGACAAAATACGGTACCGAGTCGGAACTCGACGCTATTTTTCGAGAAACGAAAGAAAATCAAACTTCCGCTAAAAGACACGATGGAGTCAGTGGAAGTGATGACGCAAATTCTCCAATCGAAATGATGACGCCACACCACCAACATTCAAATTCAGTTGATTCAAGAGATTCAAATTTGGAAGCATACAAAGAACAAATTATTCGAATGAGCAAAAAGCAGTTTTCAAACAAAAATGAAGGTAAGCTTATGTCAACCTTGAAATAGCGTACAAAAGAATGTACAGGACCCCAGGGGCGGACCCAGAGGAAGGGGCGATTGCTCCCCTAATGCGCTGGAGCAGCAAACAGCTGTAAGCACCATTTATGTAACATTATGAGTTGAGCTAACCAACGTCCATGATGTATTCATACTTAGAATAAAATAATAAAACTACTGTACAACTTTCTGAAACCACCTCCACTGGACCCATTTTGATAAAAAAAGCTTTTCATGGCGAAGTGACTAGTCATTGGGTGCTACCACGGAAAACTTGACGAGTCTTGGTTTCATCTATCAGATTTATGCATAAAATAGATGGTGCTTGGCTAGCGACTTTAATTGGTCGTCAATTATTCGAGGTGGGGCATCGATTCGATAATAGTGAGGTCACTCCTGAAATTACGCAACATTGAAAAACGTATTCACACTGCGCCTTAATTTTTTTTTTGAGATAAAAATACCATTAAAGTACAAAAACAACCAAGTGTCAAAAAAATATGATATTACTGCCGACGTCCTTGACGAATTAACGAACAAATCACTTTGTACCGAAGAAAATTCGTTAGCTTTGTTATGCGCAGCCAATCGGACTGAGTCTAGCCTGAATTGGCTGTGCATAGTAAGGCTGACGAGAGTTTTCTTAAAGCCAAAACATTAAGTTGTCTCTTGCAGTCTTTTTACTTTGTACCTTTAGTGACAACTAACGAAACGTTGAAAATCGAATCTGTATGTACCGCCCCGTACTTCGTTTTAGTTTTATGCATAATGAACTATTTTAATTACACGGTTAACTCCAAAGTCATTAATTTTTCAGAGTCATTCTCAATAGCACAAGAAGAAGAACGACTGATACAGCACAATGGGGGTGAGAATCTCATCACAATTTGCATGTAGAGATTAGTTTGGAAATAACAGACGAATTTCTTATTTTAGATTCAAGTTCACCGGCATTTAGTTTTTACAACTTTTCCTTAGAGCCGAGCCTAGAAAAAAATGCCAAAGGTAAAGTGAAACTTTATAAATATTAACTCAAAAAACTTAGATCAATCTGTGAAATCGACAAAAAATGATGTTCTATTTGGTTTTTGCCACAGGTCTTTTGCTGTTGATCTCACTTATCATAATATGACTAATTATGCTCCAATTGTGCAGATCAGCATATCTCCGGGTTGGCATTAACTGAAGAAGATAACTTGATATTATCAGAGAGCAATAATCGAGAAGTTCATATTTTTGATAAATTTGGTCAATTTATCAAAACTTTTTCCACCCAAAGTGAACTTTATCCAAAAGGAGTGACTGTGAATCAACGAAGTGAGATTGTTGCCTGTTGTGGAAAGGATGTCAGGCTATTTTCAAGCGGTAAGCCAGAGATGCTTTAGTTTATCTTAAAAGGGTACATTGACCAATCCAGTGGGAAATACAGAGATCAAGCCCTCTCCCAAAATACTAGCCATTCATAGTAATACATACCCGGTACCTCGATACTTCTAGAGTAGACACACAAAAGTGTAACAGCAAAATAAGCGTTTTTTTCAATTCATAGCCCTTCCTCAGAAAAAAATTGTTTTGCCCCTGGCATACCGATAAGAAAGAAAAGATTTTTAACATGTTGTCTTTAAATTTCTTAAAAAAATTATACTTCTTTTTTAGGCTAGTTGATGAACATCGATATTTCCAAATTTTGTAGCTCTTCTGTAATAGCTTCAAAGCGTTTTTATCAACACTTCTGGCTTAGTCTGCCAGACAACCAACAAAATTAACCATATCAAGAGATTCAACCTTTTCATTGTTCGATTTTTTATCATATAAATTTAAATACCCCGCCAACTTTTCCTTAGTTGAGTTGGATGTTATTCAAGTTCATTCATGAAGAATCAAGCAGTGGATTAATTGATTGATTACAAGATTAATAGCTTTCTGTTCCAAAATAAAATTTGATGGACGTACGACCTCCATTCTGAATATGCTCTTTTTGAAGTTTTTGATCAAATTGAGTTTTCGCTAAAATCCTGCTTATCTTAAGGCGCTTTTTCACGAAAGCAATTACAAGGATACCCGAGAATGGAACCAACAGCTCTGGATCATGGCTGTAGCAACAACAACGCTATGTACCATTGCGTAATGCGGTAGACGCAGCACCCTCTCCGTTCAGCAGTACTGCAGGACCCAGTGGAGTTGGTGGTTATCATAAACACCTCAAGAAGTGACAGTTTAGAGAATTTACCCTGAAACATTGTTTCTTTTTAAGTGAATTTTTGGTCAGGTGGTGAATTGCTTCGTGTTTTTGGGCGTGGTTCGTTTCGGAACAACAGCTACAGCGTCACTTGTGACGACATAGGAACTTACTACGTCAGCGATATCGTGGGACACTCGATATCGGTTTTTGACAACGATGGAAACATCAGAAAAAGATTTGGAAACCTTGGAGACAACCTGGTCAACTTTAACCAGCCGGTGGCGCTAGCAATTAATGAACGAAAAAAACTGTTCATAAGCGACAGCCAAAATCACTGCGTGAAGGTAGGCTACACATTTGCATGATTGGCGCAAAAATTAATTAAAAAATAACAGTATGCATTTGCTCAACAAAAAATACAAGAAGTGCTTAACCAAACTCAGCTATATTTTTTAAATTCCCCTAAAACCACCCACGTAATTTAGTTTTTAAAGCATGAGTTGCAAGTACTGCATTAATCAAATTAAAAAAGCATTTCTTTGAGTTTGAGAGGTTGTAAGTCATCTAATGTATTGCCCAAGAAAGAAAACAGTGTGTTATTAGAAGAAAAATATCATTTATTTGATGGACTTGAATTTTAGGTTTATTCCTTAGCCGGACGTCCTTTGGAGCAAATAGGAGGAAAGGGAAGCGATGATGGAAATTTTTGGAACCCGTTTGGACTTTGTTTCGATAAAAGAGGGCAACTGCTGGTGGCAGATTGTGGAAACAACAGGTGAGAAATACTATAATTTCGGTAAAGGGGTGGATATCTTGTATACCAGAAAGTTGCGAGGTACAGCAACCAAAAAAACTGATGCATTTGCACAAATTTATTTACGCTATTTACAACATTACAAAGATACCACGAACGTTTTCGGCTCTACATTGGCCCTTATCGGGTATTTTCTAAAATAGTCGTAAGATTAACTTTAAATACTTTGAAACAGATACTATAATCAAGTTGAAAAAATTCCTCAATCAAATTAGCGAATTTTGTCTACGCTACAGTATACGTGACCAATACTGTAGAACGGTGGTTCCCAATTCGTTTTAAAGCCAGCACCCCTTCGGCAAGGAAAAATCATTCTCGCACCCCTTGCACAGTACTTCACTCACGCGCTGTTCGTGTACAGACAGTGGCGTAGCGAGAAATTTTAAAAGGGGGGGGGAGCCATAATTTCCACATTTTTTTAGGCGTATTTTTTTCGGCAGAACAAATTTGAAGCTGATTGAGAAACAAAAAAAGCTCAAGGGGGGTCCGGGGGCATGCTCCCCCGGAAAATTTTTGAAAATTTACATGCTGTAATGGCTGTTTTAGTGCCATTTAAATAATTTTCAGGCAAATTTTGTTTAAATTGTTTGACCCTAATTCTGAGTGCTTCGCCAAATATGATGCACTTTGTTCGCACATTTTCGATAATGCTTGCTAAAGGCATTAGGCTTATTGCTATCAAAAAGGTTTGAAATTATGGAAAAATTGTATACATTAAAAGCATTTTTGGAAATGGCTGGTGGGAGGATGCATGCTCCTCATCCTACCCCCCTGTATCCGCCCCTGGCCATAAGCTACAGAAACCATCAAAAGAGTGTGGCATATTTCAGTCACTTGGTACCATTAATTTTGTTCTTTTTACTAAAAAGCATAGTCAAAAAGGGGGAGCATGGTCCAATCACACAGGCACATTTCAGACGTCACAAACACACAGCCAGGGAGAATCAACGATACCGTTCATCAGTGGTAAAATTGGCAAGTTCTTCTCGCACCCCCAGGGGGTGCGAGTACCCCCAATTGGGAACCGCTGCTGTAAAAAGTCATGATTAGGCTTCTTTAGTTTACCTCTCTCCGTACTGTATAGGCCAATGAAATTTGATTATGTTAGTACAACACTCTAATGAAACAACTACCTTGTCCACATATCCAATTATCGTGGGATTTAGGCCAGCGGTTGTCGTTTTTAGTTTCTGCATCGTAATCAGTTTTTATTGTGCATAATTATGACGTCAAAAAATTGATTACGATGCAGAAACTAGAACTAAGATCCGCAAGCCTAAAGCCCACCAAAATTGGACATGTGGGCAGGGTAAAGGTGTTCGGACTCCGATGTAAATTGCTAGAAACAGTCTAAATCTAAGCAAGCAAAATCCAGGCTCAACTCAAAAATGTAACTACCGGTGATACAAAAACTTGAATCCAAATCCGACTCATGAAATAAGAGCACAGATACTCTATTCCAAAAACTAAGCCTGAATTCCAGTTAAAAGTGATTTAAATTCGACTCCAAACCGAATAATCCTGTTTTTGAAACAAGCTGAAGTTTTTATGTACTGTACAGCTCACCATAATTTTGTCGTGCAACTTTCGCATTTGGTCGCATATTCATCCTCCTATCACGAGAAAGCGATAAATGCGCTATAGCGAGCTCGCTTATCTCGCTAAATGCCCTTCCCAACGGCTCAACAAGTAAACTTTCCGGCTTGTTCTCCACACGGTCCCTTTAATGCTGAGCGTCGAGCCAGGAAGCTGTGAATAGCAATTTCACAGTCAGTGGTTTGACCCGACGCGGAATCAGACGCGAGTCTACAGATCCAGAGGCGGACGCTTTTACCTCTCGGCCATCTGAACTTTGAATTTTTCACAAGTCATAAAAATTAATTTTTTCTGGAAATGTTTTGTTTACGATATTAATATTGTTTATTTTAGAATCTCGATGTTCGATACCAGCTACAAGTTCATACGACATGTTCTGACCGAGGCTGATGGACTGCAAATGCCTAGTTTGATTCAAATCAACTCTAGTGGCCAACTGGTTGTTTGTGAATGGAAAAGCAATGAAGTTAGAGTGTATAACTTTGAAACTGCTGTTTGATGACGTCATTGAACACATCGTGACGTCATATCAAAAGTGAAAAAGTTCAGACAGTTTGATGAGAGGAAAAATCGTATCTACAGTAGTGCGTCATCAATAATGATGTCATCATGACGATTATAATGAACTATACCTGCGTTAGACTGGCAAGAGTAAGTGACCTGTCCGTATTCTCCTAAATCCAGGTCTGTGGCTTTCACTGTTGTAATAGTGGTTCCTGGAGCAATATTTTCCATGATAGAGAAAGTGGTTTGCAACGGGGACACAAATTCAGGTGAATTGTCGTTCACATCAAGGACATTAATTGTTACCTGCGTAATTACCTCATTTACTATTTTTTACAATTGTGTGACGATTTTTTATCATGTTACGATTATTAAAATATTAAATTTAGAAAGCAACGTTGTATTTCCATGAAAATGCTCAATCTGTACAAGTAGCGCAAAAACAACCGTGTGCAATCTGAAACGACCCAACAAAAAGTAAAGGAAAAAATGACGATGATCATTTAAAAGCGAAAAATTATAAGTACGTTGATGATGGAGACTGCGAAGTGAGCTCTTCCAATTAGCAGTCGATTTTGCAGCCTACCTGCACCTGGGTGTCTTTATAATCGCTTCGAGTTTGTATGCTATCTTCGGCTGTTACGACGAGTTTGTGTTGTGTGTTTGATTCTCGGTCAAGCGACTTGGCAATTTTTATTTCTCCCTGTAACAATGAAAATATGAAGGACGTTTAGCAAGGTGCACTGAATCAGCAAAATCAGACTATTTTTAGAAAAGAACACTAAAAATATGGATTAAAAACTTTTTCCTGGTTGACTAATTAATTTATTTTCATCAGCTTTCTAGAATTCAAAGAGCGAAGTAGGTGCATAGTTTTCAGCAAATAAAACCAACAAAACGATTCTTGCTTGTAGAAATGCCAATGTTTCAAAGTTTGGCGATTAAACTCTGCATCGCAAATCTTCTGCTGACAACATGATTTAATTTTATAATGGACTCCAAGCTTTCTTTGTACCAATCAATAACCAAGTTAGTTTGAGAATGGAAGCAATATCGTGCGATTAAATCTATTTCTCGATCAAATTTAATCACCTTTGCAGCAAAAACAGCACTGCAAAAGCTTCTTCATTCTTCTCTTAATTATTCCTGAGCAAATTAGATCACAAGGTTTTTGCTTTGAAATAAAGTAGTATCTTTGCAATGTTACATGTTAAAACAAGGCTCACCTTCTTCTGCCAGAGTGCTTGATAACTGTCAATATAGCAACAGCTTGTATCATAAAATAAATAGTTTCTATTGGAATAAGATAACCACCTGAAGAGACGACAACGGCTAAACAAGCTATAGCGTTTTTTATGATTTAGTGATTTTCTTCATGATGTTAGATCATTCACAAACCAAAAAGTTATCATTTTGAACAAAGTAAATTTACCATTATCGACATTTCGGTCGACGGCATCCCACTCGATACTTACTGTATATCTATCAATAGTAAAAATCCTTTGAGGATCGTCAAGGCGGTATGTTATATTCCCAAAATCTCCAATGTCTTTATCTGTGGCTGTCACCCTGATTGCCACTGCCCCTACTTCGACATTTTCAAGTAGAGATTGCTAAAAAATTTATTAGGTTTAAATCTCGATAAGATAAATCACAGTGCTTTAGCAAAAAAGAGGCACAAAAATTACGTCTCGCATTATTACTTTCTTAATTGACATTACCGGCATAAAAAAGGAAATAAAAAAAGAAAGTTACAGTTCACAAAGCAGTTATCTACACCCATGCCCTCAAATCTTGGACTACGTTCGTGTAAAGCTGCTAGTGACCATTTACATCTACACCCAAACATTTTCGTCAAATGTAAATCTGCGGAGGTCAAGTACCGCAGATTAATACATGTCAACATTAAAGGCTGTTAGTACTGTTTTCATTTGTAGCATGAAGTTTTCAAATGTTTTTACTCATAATAATATAAGTAATTAGGTTTACCTAAAGCACTGATAAAAGTGCAAGTTGGAATAAAATTTTGTACAAACTTTCCAAAAAATACCAAGTAATTACTTTATCGACAAGAACTTGCAAAAGCGAAATGAAAGAAATCATCTGCAGGAGTCATAAATAGTTATAGGTTACCAATTACCTTATACGACTGTTGCAGAAACATTGGGCTGTTATCGTTAACATCTTTTACGCGCATGCGCAGTTTAAGTTTTGATAAGCGTTGTGTGGAGGATCCGAGATCACGTGCAAGTAGAGTGACATTGATCCATCCACATCCGCCAATGGGCGCTAGAGATTCTCTGTCAATCCGCCTTGCTGCCACGATCGTTCCTGGAAAGGTTTTCAATTTTTTGTTAAACCAATTTTTGCAGCGCACTGATGTCGCTCAGTAGTAAGATGAAGACATCTTAGAACCTGAAGACAAAAAAGACGAGATACACTGCTGACCTTCAGCATGTGGTAAAGTAGACTTCAGCTGGACTGGTCCGCCATGTACAGTATAACAGACAAATGGATTTCATTTTAATGTGCTTAAGTAATGGCTAGCTCAGTTCGCAAACACATCGCTACTAGCGCGGGAGGTCTGGGGTTCAATTACAAGGCCACTCAAATTGGACACAGTGTGACCAACGGCTCGCCACCGCTGCGATGTTTCTTCGAAACTGTGTTGCCAGGCGCTATGCTGCAGAGATTGGGCCGCTACTGGTTATACGCTTCGGCGTATTACCCCGAGTACAATGAAGATTTAATTCGACGTAATATACACTACACCTTGGACCCCCATTAGGGAATCAAAAAGTTAAATCACAACACAAGTTGTTAAGAAAAACAAGCCGCGGTTTGAACAAGTTGAATGTTTTGTTTAAACAAAATTGCAGCAACTACCGGTACCTGGGTTTTGAGTTTCTAGTCTCAAAAGACCATTCATGTTTTCCACAAGTTCAAAAACAACTTGGCCATTGTTTCCTTGGTCTTTGTCTCGCCCAAGAACCGTAAGCAGTATCGTACCAATGGCGCATTCTTCCATTACGTCAACCATGACGCCATTATTACCCAAAGTGACATGCTTTGTCAGAATTTCAAACCTTGGTGAGTTATCATTTTGATCAACAATATTAACCTGATAAGATTTTAAGTTTATCTTCAGTTTCAAAAAAAGAAATAATCACACAAACCGAGACACGTTAACAAGCTTTTTAAAACTTACAAAACTCTAACCAACTGACCTACACTAAAAATTAATACATGCTTTATCAGAGTTCTATTATTCTTATCGACATTTTTCAGAGACGCAATCTAGCAGTGCTGCGCATGCTTGTCGCAGATCCTCTGTGATGGGTTCGATTCACAGCTCGAGCCGATTGCATAGTGACATATACTTCGAATAACTACAGACTAGAAGAGCGCAGTCTCCCTTATTGTAGTAAATTTCAACTTCAATGCATTAAAAGTAATCCCAGTTATTTATATATATATACTCTTGTAGTAATGCATTAGAAAATTAATATGATTGACCAGCATTCAAAAACAGCTGACTAACTTGCAGTGTCATCGAATGCAGGGACGTAGAGATTTCATCACTGTCAGAAGCGTCATCGCGAACGATAAACGTAAAACGGATGGATGACGCAACTTCTCGATCAAGTGTTGTCCGAGCCTGAAATTAAAATTGCATTAATTGTATTAGTTGCATATTTATCTTCCTATCACGAGAAAGCGATCATAGCGCTATAACGAGCTCGCTTAGGAGTTGCCCGCCATCTGTCTACTAAACCAAAATAGGGGAATCCCGCTGAATGCCCTTCTCAACGGCGCAACAAGTAAACTTGCCGGCTTGCTCTTCACACTGTCTTTCAATGCTGAACGTTAAAAAAAGTAAAGGTATGGGACAGCGGGTGCAAGCGCACATTGTTTAGGCCATTTTAAATTGTCGGCCCATTACATATTTTCAACCACGAACGATTGAACGCTGTTAAGGTACATACATGACGAACAACACATACACAAAACCCTTCGCACTTCCGCTTGTGCCGAGCGTCTGGCGCGAAAGCTGTGAATACTATTTTTAAAGTCTTTAGTATGACCCGACTGGGAATAAAACCCCACTCTACCGGCTACCAAGTACACGCTCTTAACCGATACACCAAGCGCCGGTTAAGTAGGGAAGCTGCGAATAACAATGTTAAAGTCATTGGTTTGACGTGACTCGGAATCAAACCCACCGAGTCTGCAGCTCCAGAGGCGGACGTTTTTACCACTCGGCCATTTGAGCTGTTAAATCAAATCAACATCGGAAAAAATTGAATTTGATGTGAAGTTGCCAGAAAAAAGAGATGAATTTTGGCTCAATTTCCCTGAATTTTTTAAAGAAAACGTAACAAAATGTTTCCTTGTTTCTCCATTCCACGATTTACCAATTGGTTTTTAAACGACTAGCTAAGTCTTCATGATTTTCAGCCTGAGTTTTGTTATAATATCGCGTTTAGAGTTTTGCTTACTTGTGCAGATGAAGATGATAGTGATATTTTTCCTGTGATAGCATCCAAGTGAAACCATTTCAAAATAAATCGCTGATCTGTTTCTAGTACGCTTTCAGGAGATTCGTCCACGACTAGAGGGTGTTTTTCGGGCCCATAAATGGTAACTGAGGTCATGTGATAACTAAGCACAGATCTAAGATCATCATCCGTAGCGGACAATGTGGCTACAGTTGATCCCACGGCCGAATTTTCGTGAATCTGCAGTTGTAGTGTAATAGTAATTCAGTTAAAATTTTAAAACATACTACAGTCTGTTTCGTCGTCGACAGTGCTCTACAAGAGTTATATACTCTTATTCAAATAGGGAATCTGAACATAAAGAAGTAGTTGTATAGTTCAGCGAATGTTGACCACGCGATGACAAAATGCAAACAGTTCACCAGTATAATAACTTCATATTTAAGGCTTAAGAAAAAGCTGCTGGCCACGGATGTCTTGTAGACTAATCAAGGTTATCACTGCCAAAAGAGACATTACACTATTTTTTTGGGCCGGAGCGGATTCAGAAACTCGGTCGTGTGCACTTTGAATGTCCTCGATTAAACAAAAGCTTATCACCATTAGTTCCTAACCAGGCCCGTCGAGAGGGGACCAGGGAGGCCATTTGGCTCCGGGCCCCGTGCTTTTGAGTAGATATCATTACCTAATTTTTTTACTTTGATCGTGAGCTTAGCGGAAAACTGCGTAAGTAACATTCGTTTTGCAACCAATTTTTGCTATAAATATACAAAATATAAAATAGGGGCCCCTTTTCGCTTTGTGGCCCCGGGCCTCTAATAGCTCTCGACAGCCCTGTTCTTAACAAAAATTGCTTGAAAATTTTACAATCTAGCAGCTAATTAAATACCGAGACATTTTGATAATTAGTGGTAAATTTGGGTCGACTGTCGTTGACGTCACCGATCATCACAATGAGTTGAGCTGTGCTTGATTTTATTTTTGGAATCCCCTGGTCTGACGCAACTACGGACAAGTGGTACATGGATTGTGATTCTCGGTCCAGGTACTTTCCAGGTGCAAGGGTGATTAATCCTATGAAAAAAATTAATAAAACATTTAACGAAATTTTCAGCTATTTTAGGCAACATGCCTGTTCGAGCGTTGATTCTGAACTTGTCGAAAGACCCATTTTGAATGTGAAACAGCACTTGTCCATTCACGCCAAGATCCAAGTCAGAAGCATTCATGCGTGTAATCACATGACCAGGTGATATATTTTCAAGAACATGAACTGGAGACTCTTGGAGTGAATCAAATCTAGGGTTGTTATCATTGATGTCATTCACCGTAACTTTCACAATTGTTTCAGAAAACTGACCATCGACGTCAGAGGCACGTAACACCACATCAATGATCTCAGAAGAGAGGTCTTCGCGATCTAAAAAAGTTGTAGCCTACATCAGCACAGACATGACAGAGTCACTTTCAAAAGTGTGCTGCAAAGAGCAGTAGTAGCAGTTGCCAGGCACATAAAATTGAGAACAACTTCTACACATGAAATGCCGCTATTAAATCGGTAGCTGCGTCACAATTCCACTTTTTATCGTCTATAAACGTTCATCTAAATTCTAAAGTCAAAACAATTCAAATGCTTTTAAAAAATTGAGCAACCAACCCTGTAGCTTCAACGGCGAAATGATATTACTAACAGAAAACGGAATAACATTTTTGTGGTACTTCATAACTTTGAGGTATTTTAGAATCATGACTTCGCAAAAGAAAATTATACACGAGCACTGTTAACGCAAAAAGCATGAACGCTGCGCGTAATCCAAAATAATGCATTAATATGCAGTCATTAACCTGTTTCCTTTAGTGTTTTATGAAAGATTAAACAATGAAAACAGCAACTGCTTGTACCAAGGATATAAGAACCTTGCTGTGGGGTTGGAAACCTGGGTTGGCCACTCGTTGTATCTTACGAAAAACTTCAACAATACTAGTCATGGTGCTGCCATCTCTACAGCAGCTTTCTAGGTTCGTAGTGAGGCAATCTACGGAGGCAGCCAACAACGCAAGTCATGACAATACACTGTAGTATTGCATTACAACAATATTCGATTTTGTAATCACCTATCTTGGTCCTTGAATAAATAGTTCCTGTTTGAGCATCAACGGAAAAATAAGAGGAACCGGATCCTATTACGAAGTATGTTACTCTAGAGTTTTCTCCCAAATCACGGTCGATTGCAACTGGAGGAACCGACTAAATAAAACGCTTGTTTCAATTTACCCAGTTAACTTCAACTAGAGAAAGAAACTATATCAATTTTTTTACCAAATCTACCCTAAAATATTATCTTAATAAATCTATTAAGTATCTTCTTTATTCTAGCATTATTAAGCAAAATTTGTTATAATCAAACGTTAATTTGCATTTATAGCACACCCACAGCGTAAAAATTGAAACATACACTCTGCTCACAATCTAGATTGAATCACTTGAGTGTTGTTTATGTGTAATGCATATTGCGTAAGTTTACCGCATAGGTAACGAAAGTCCCTGGAGGCAATTCTTCATCAATGATGGCTCGGTAGGGGATGGAACTCATGAATTCTGGCTTTTCGTCATTTACATCGTTCACAATTATCTGCAATGAATAGCTGGTACTTTACCACAAGCGTAAACGGTTTGATAGTCTTGTTGGGCTTGTACTCTCCGAGTTATCAACTTTCTATCACAATTAAATCTACCTGAATCGTTGCTGTTGAGAATTTCGAGTCTTTTTGATTTTCAGGGTTGTCTTGTGCGACTACACTGAGATTGTATTTGTCCTGTTCTTCTCGATCTAGTGGAATAACCAGGTCGATAACTCCTGTCTGAAAACAAATATCAGTTAACTCTCTCAAGCTCTTGCGTATCAGAGGCGTGAGCAGAAAAACATCCAGAGAGGAAAAGAAGGGTTGATCATGTACACAACTAGCCAAAGTTTCAGGCTCTCTCATTAACTTCGTACAGGCTAAAGTACGTTAAATTTCAAGTGAGTAAGCCCCCTTTCCTTGCATCCCTTTCCGTCCATATTGCGTAATGAAGTTTATCATGGACATGAGCAGGGGTGCAAATCTATGTTGAGCATTGGGGGGATGATTCTGCAAAATTGATCATTTTTCGAGATTGGAGGGGATGATTTAGCAAATTTGACACCCCCGCGCGGTTGCCCAAATTTTTGCTCACCACAGTGAAGTGTAATGAAGTGAAGACCAAAAAAAAGGTCATCACTTACAAGATGACCAATTTCCTGCCCAAAATGTAGTGACGACCAAAAAAAAAAAGATCATCTAGTTCGCTGATGTGGGGCATGAAAATATTGGGGGGAATGCAGCCGCATTAATGCGGGGGATATATCTCCCCCATCCCCCCTAGATTTGCACCCATGGACATGTGACACAAATGTCTCAGGAAAGATCAGCCAAAAAACTGCTGTGCTCGTCACCGATTGGTCGAAGGCCTAGAAGTCGCTCTAGAAATCGATGGCGAGATTATGTAAAAGATTTTAGTTAGTTTCGCCCTGGCATTTCACCAGAGCATCTACCTTTCGTCGCAGAGGATCGAGTTGCTAGGAATCTCCAACTCGAGCGGATACCCCAGCTACCCCCAAAAGACAAGCGGTCTAGAAAAGTTAGTTGGTTAATTTACTTTTATGATCGTGCGAATAAAGATACAGAGCTCAAAAACATAGATTAATACCGAATTACCGCAGGATTTAAAAAGAAAGCTTCTTGTGGATTTTCATCATCAGCAAAAGAAAAAGTTATTAGACCGTTTGATCCAATATCCGGATCAAATGCCTTCAACTGGAAGATCGAAACGTTCACACTGTTTTCAGTAACATGTAAATATGGAGGAACGTCCAAAATTCGGGGAGCATTGTCATTTGCATCCAATACTTCAATCCAAACAGTCATCTGAAAATAAAGTTAACACAGCTATTAAAATGTGAAGTTAAATAATCGAATTTGTATTTTACTAGTTTGACTGCTCGTTAGCTCACTTGTTCAGCACATCGCTATCGGTGCAAGAGGTCTAGGGTTTGATTCCCGAGCCGATTAAATTGAACACAGAGTTGCAAACGGCTCGCCACAGTTGCGACTTTTCTTTGTTGCGGTGTAGCCCAGGCGTTAGGCCGCGGAGATTGGCCCTGCCACTCGTTATCTTCGGCGTAATACCACGAGTTTTAACCAAGATTTGATTTTTTGATAGGTTGACAGTGATAATCTCAAAATTAATCACTAAGAACAATCTAAATATAACGCAAACAACAAAAAATGGTTGATTTACCGTTGAACTTCTAGGAATTTCTCCAGCATCACTCACACCAAGTATTAATGTGTACGAGTCTACATTTTCCCTGTCTAATGTCACACCATGAGCTATTCTTAATTCACCATCTTGAGGAGAAAAGTCAAAATGACCTAAAAATTTCATGTCAAAGTACATGGGTATTGGTGGATCCAAAAAAAGGTGTGGGGGGAGTGGGTGGGCTAAGGAAGTTTAAGTCGCTCTCCTAAATGTTTGGTTGTATATATCTAATGTTTCTTATAATGTTTCTTCTAAACGCTTGTAATATAATGTTTCTTCTAAATGCAAAAATGGCAAGAAAAACATTTTTTATTTGTAACCCCCTACCTTCAACAATTTTGCTGGACCCAATAGCGATGTAAATTCAAATATTATTGTAACGCTAAGCAATAAATTTATCATATCAAACTAGACCAGTGGTTTTGTCGCATTTTCTGGATTCAATTTCCACCAAAAACGAAGCAATGATCAAGTTTTTCTATCTCTAAGATACGCCGTTACTGATTTACCCAAGTCGTTTCCTTTGATGATGGAATATGTTAGTTTTGAATTCATTCCGGAGTCTGAATCGTCTGCTTGGAAAACACCAAGGAATGGAGATAATTCATTTTCTTTCACTTGCAAAGTCGGAAAAATCACTTGCCGAAACACCGGTGTGTTGTCATTGACATCGTTTATCGACACAAGAACCTGAACAGCGACAGCGATCTCAAGTTTAAAAACGCAGTAACGTGGCTAAGCGGTACCGCGCGCAGGTTGCAGATTCTAAGTGACGGGTTCAATTCACCGCAGGAGCCGATCGCTATTGACATATATTTCGGGTGGCTGCAAATCGAAGAGCACTAGCTCACTTCGCTGTCCACCTCAATTTGTCTCAAAATTTTTAGTTGAAAAATTTGAAAATAATCTCAGTTATTATTAATATTAAATAGTGGCAGTCCTATACTAGACTCTTTACGTAACGATTTAGCCTCAAAAAGAGAAAAAAATTGCGTTTAAGATACTGATTTGGAAAAAAAATGTTCATGTTTACATTTAAGGAAGTGCTTTATATTATGCTAGAGCTATAGTAAAACATCAAAATTATCAAACTAATACAGTTGCTAGTGCATGTAGTTGCACGTCGGATCCCATGTCTTCAGCCATGACTTGAAACGTTATTTCTTCTCCCAGCTCTTCAAAATCAAGTTGTTTTATCGCGCTGATTAATCCAGAAGTCTCGTCAATGTGAAATACACCTGAAACACGAAATCTTTTTTAAAAATCCCAGACAGATTTTCAAGTAAGCTTTTTAAAATCACGTACAGTTTACTTTTCGGTTTGAAGTAGTTTTGTTGATATTTAGCATACCAGCTGCTGTGTATCGCTCATACAATCAGTTCATTGCTCTTGTTTACACATTTTTCAAAATTACGTCATCACCTGTAGCATCACTATCGAATATCGAATAGTGCAAAGCTGAATTTCGGCCCGCATCTGCATCAGTAGCATGAACTGTAAGCAAATCTCGCATGAAGTTTTCATCTACGTTGACTGCATAAACAGATTTTTCAAATATTGGAGGGTTGTCGTTCATGTCTTGAACTGAAATTCGTAAAGATTGCGAATCCTGAAAACAAGAAAGTATTTAGTTCCAAACTGCACCAGTTAAACGAATTCTGGATGAAAAAAAGCTTGCTTTTATTAAATGTTGAGTGAAACGGAGGCAATGCAAAGCGAAACGGTTGACTGGGTGTTCGAAAAGATGCTGCTTTTCTGACACATTTATCATAATTAAAAAACAAGGACAACGCTCATCTCAATACTAATTCTCCAAGCGCTACAGTAAAGCCTTCAGCACAGTCAACATAAAAAGTACAACGAGGTTTTATTCAGTTCATATTTCTCACCTTTAGAGGTGGGATTCCCCCATCTTGTGCGGTAACAATGATGTCAAAAAATGGAATTACTTCGTAATCTGGGGATGTCCCAGGATTGGTTGTAATATCACCGGTCACTTCATTCAAATGAAACACAGAATCTAAAAACATTTAAGTTTTCGCAAGCAGAAAAGATGAATTATTTGCTGATTGTGTAATGTGTATCATATTCCATGAGGTATAATTTATACAGTTAAAATCTTCCATTTAAAATTTAATCACTTTTATTTTAACATGCAATTAACTTTCTTTATTCAGCTATAAATTCTAGTTTGAAGTAAACAACCTATCTACATCTAAAGTAGCCCAAACAATTTTAGATTGATCCCAGACTTTGATGAAAAAAGGTAAAAAAATTTTACTTACGAAATAAATCTTCACCTCCAGTTACGTAGTAAAAAACTCTTCCGTTTTTGTTCGAATCCCCATCTTTTGCTCCAATCCTTCCAACTAGAATTCCGCCTCCAATATTCTACAAACATGAATCAAAAGTGTGGTCTATGCGCAAAATTGTCCAAATTTAAATATAAATTTTAAATAATATCTTAGATGGTGACTTAGAACATACAACTGCATTTAATGATATTGAATTATATTAGTACCCTGTCCACATGTACAGATTATGTGGGCCAATAGCCTTCGAGCTTTCTGCATTATAATCAAATTTTTTATGTCATAGCTAAATTTGATTATGTAGAAAGCCCGTTGGCTGTTGTCCCATTTAGATTGGACATGTGGACAGGGTTAATGTGATCTTAAAAGTTTTTCGAAAATGTAACACCCAAGTGCATCCATAATGTGATTAAGCCTAAACATGCCACAGTAGTCATAAGCCCATGCAAACATAATACAGTAACAAAGGTCAAAAACTTGTTACTTCTTTGATAGTTATGTTGGAAATGTTTTCAAAAACTGGAGCGATATCGTTTGCATCAACAATATCCACCACTAGAAACGCCACTGAGAACAGATGACCTTGATCCTCGACTTTGATTGACAGTTCAACAACAGCAGAAGTCATGGAGTCGTAATCGAATGGTTCTAGCAGAAAAAAATGAACACTACTTCTAATCGTTATTGCAACTTTTGCTACATGATGTGGTATACAGTGGTAAAAATTCCATCATTCAGTGATGTTGCGCGCAACGTCTACCTATAGTTTATCCCGTGTTGTTTCTCCATTCCAGTAATGGATTAAAGGGTGTGCTGCATAGCGTACCGGTGTTAAGTAAAGTTCTTGGGGTAAAGATAGAAGCAGTATTTAATGCCAGGACACTATATAAATCTTGCCGTAGATTGTCAAAGCATAATGAAAATTTTATGTTCAAAACACCTCAAAATCACTGCCACCAAATTGTACTTGGCTATGTATAAAATACATCTATAGCCATTACCGAGTAAACAATACAAACAAGTCGCCTTTGTCACCTTTATTTACATACTGGTAAATCAAAAGCATAGGCTTTATGTCTTAAAATTATAGGCACTATGAAGAAGTTCGAAAACGATAGTACCTATCACGTTTATCACACCAGCCTTTCCATCTTGACTGGTGAGAATAGAGAAGTGGTCACTGTACAATCCTTCCATGATGAAAAAGGTGAGGATGTTGTTGGGAAAGGAATCGGCATCTGTAGCCTGTAAAGATGTTTTCAACTGCTAGTAACGCAATTTTACCTCTAACAAAACCTTTTCTTTTTGAACAGAGTTGTGAGAATTTTTTACTTAGTTTGAGGTAATTATATATGTCGTGCAAAAGCATTATGTTCAGCGTAACTATTAATTAAGTGTTTGCAGGGGCAATAAATTTTGCTGGTAAAAAGTTTAAATGACTATCTCTTTATTAACAACGCACTTTTAGATGATTTAGTTTCGAACTTCTTAACGTCATTCCGTTCAACTTACCTTGACTATTGTCAGTCTCTCCACTCTACTATTTTCAAAAACAGACAGATTTGAAAATCCATAAGAAAACACTGGAGGATTGTCATTTTCATCTAAAACCAATATCGACAGCAGAGCTGTTACTTCGAGTGGCAAAGGGGATGAATCTCGTGCTTTAATGACGTATCTAAAAGTGAAAAAACATTAGACAAACTGCTTAAGAGCATTCTCTCGCATAATCTTACTGTTTTCCTCGGCTTTCTTCGTAATTTAAGGCTTTCAACAAAAATACAGCTCCAGTATCTTGGTTTACATGAATTTCATCGTTACCATCTACCACAGAATATGTTATCATTCCATATACTCCATCGTCAGAATCTTCGGCTCGAACTTGAAATATTGATTGATTCAAAGGAGCTTTAAAATAAAATAGAATTTCTCTAAAGTTAAAAATATCACATATTATTCATCCAAGTTCTAGATCAAAAATACGAAAATGCAAAACGTTTTGTTTAATATTAATCACATTTTAGCGAAGATGTAGACTATTTGACTTCCACTGCCGAAAACTGGACTCTGATTTTAAGCTTTAATTTTGAAAACGATTTCCCAGAAGCCGAAATCGATTAATGATAAGCGTACTTACCATTTTCCGAAACATTAACGTAGTAATGTGCACGAGTGAAAACTGGTTCATTATCATTTTCATTCCCCACATTTATTTGGATATTACATGCCGTGAACAAAGATGGGTTACTGGTTTCGTTTGCGAAGAGCTGTGAAAAAACTGTTTGTGACCAAAAACGGTCAATTTTTTTCCTTTCAAGTTTATTTCGGGTGGCTGCTGAATCAAAGAGCGCAAGCTCACTTCGCAGTCTCCCTGAATTATTATTGAATTTTTTGTTCAACAATTAGGAAACCTCAGTTATTTATTTATGTATTTATTTCATATGAACGCTCAAAATCGCCGTTTGGCAATTTAAATCAATCCTTAAATTTCTCCAGTGACTTGGAGAACTTCGAAGCGAGCTTGGCACTCATTGGGTTAGCAGTCATTCGAAATATGCGTCAAATGTGATCGGCTCCAGCCGTGAACCGAACCATTCATGTTGGATCAGTCGCTCTCTTGCATTATCGCTCGGCCATGTTGCTGAGATATTTGTTAGAGGCTTCAATTAAATGTTGTTTCCAACGCAATTAACAATCGATTCTATGTATTTACTGAAATTTTAATAGTGAATGTACGTCTTATTACATTCATTTAACGATAACCGGTGTAAGTTTCCAAACTAAATTATTGCACTGTTGTATTTTTGTATACTGTTCAAATAACAAAAAATCAAATCTTCATCATACGCGCGGTATTACAACGAAGCGTGCAGCAAGTGTCGGGGGCCATCTCCGCGGCTTAGTGCCCGACCAACACAGCTCTGAAGAAACGTCGCAGCGGTGGCGAGCCGTTGGCAACACTGCGTCCGATTTGACCGAGCTGGGATTCTAACCCAGACCTCTCGCACCGATGGCAAAAAACAGCTCAGATGGCCGAGTGGTATAGAGCGTCTGTCTCTTGAGCTGTAGACTCGGGTTTCATTCCGAGTAGGATCAAACCAATGACTTAAAAATTGGTATTCACAGCTTCCCTGCTTGACGCTCAGCATTAAAGGGACAGTGTGGAAAACAAGCCGGCAAGTTTACTTGTTGTGCCGTTGGGAAAGGCACTTAGCGGGTTTTCCCCATGTTGGTGTGGTAGACAGATGGCTGGCAACTCCTAAGCGAGCTCGTATAGCGCTTTGATCGCTTTCTCGTGATAGGAGGATAAATATGCAACTAACTAACTAACTAACTAACGTTTTAGCAACTGAGCTAGCCGGTCGATTCGTCTACCGTCTCCCACCTGAAATTGATGAGCCTGCTCTGTTTCAAAGTCCAGATTTTTTATCAAAATAAGCGACACATTTGCTGATCTGCGAAACGTTACAGGAGTGATGCTTATCAGTTGGCTGTGATTCCATCCCACTGTCATTGTCACATCACTGTTGAAATCCTGGTCTGCGTCTTTAAAATGAAGCTTCAGTAATAAACACATGAAAAAGTGATTCTATTGGATGATAGAAAACAAAATCGAGCGTTAAATCCTCCAGTACAGGTCGGATTGCATTCGAGATATAAGTCGATTTAGTCCAAAAAGCTCAAGACAACTGCAATTATACCTTACACGGTTCGCTCGAGTTTGGTGTAATATCTTTCGCACAGATTGAGTTACAATCAATAAGCCAATGTAACGCTTGCAAAATTCAATTTTTCATATGCTTTTTCAATTTTTGCTTTGGCTATTATAAACGTTCTACAGACCCACTCTACAAATCCAAGTATTTTCGCAGAGGGATAAGAATAAAATCATTCATAGAATTCAGTTTTGTACAATTACCTTTGTTTACCTCGCCAAAAACGCGATTTTTATCAGCTTACCAGAGATATAAATTGAGATCGGCAGTCGCGTACCGACCGGGGTGTTTTCCGACACAGAAAATTGGTAAAAGTTTTGAGCAAACTGGGGCCGGTTGTCGTTCATATCGTTCACTTCGATTTGAAAACTTGTCTCGCTGTAAGCTCCCCCAATATTTCTATCATTCTGGCGCTCAGTCGCTCTCACAGTTAGAAAATAAATTCCATTAAATCCTGTATAAAATATAAGGTAAAATGCACCAAAATAATTAACACCAGTTTTTGTATATTCTATACATTTCTGAATAAGGTTGCCTTCACTGTCTATTGTTCTTACTAGCGGTTGGGAACAGGGGCGTAGCGAGAACTTTTAAAAAGGGGAAGGGAGCATAAAGTACAAAAGCGATCAAAAGAGTTTGGCATATTTCAGTCACTTTGCATTATTTGCCCTTTTTTTACTAAAAGGCGAAGTCAAAAGGGGAAGGCATGGTACAATGTCCCCCCTCCACTCCTAAAATCAGAATGGGTAGGCGTATATATAGCTATAATAAAATACCGACAATAACCACCCCTGTCCAGTAATTCTAGAGAAAAGACCACAGCCTTTGCTCTTTTCCAGAAGTGCGCGCCCAGCGTTCTGGCCGGTTTTCACGACAAGCATTCCCCTTGCCCTAAAGGCGAACCCTCCTTTTTTTCAATTGTATTGAAAAATCCCCAAATAAATTCCTTATAAGCGTATCTAAAACAACGATATTAAAAGGTTGCAAATCGTTGGTACCAATATACCGTGGGCTTTAAAACTAACTATCCGTGAAGTTACCTGGTCGTTCTCGGTCTAAGGTTCCGAAAAAGGATATTTTGCCGTTAGATGTATCCAAGGAAAATATTCCGTATTCTTTACCTTTGACGAGAGTGTACGCTATTTCGTTGGGCTGACCTTTATCACCGTCTTGTGCACTAACAGTCGCAACCACAGTCCGCTAAAGAAGAGAGTTCTGAGTAAACTTTGTAAAGGCTTAAGAAGAGAGTGTTCGTTCAGAGTAAAATATTCACAGATGGGCAAAAAATGCATTTTCTTGATGATATGGCTTCAATTGCAACCTAGTAACTAGATAAATTTGATAAAATTTACGTATGTTTAACCGTCAGAACAGGGTCGGCGCCAAGGGGGGGACATGACCTCCTCAATCGACATGCTTGGCTCCCCCCTCAACCCTAATTAACAAGCTTACTCTTTTGAATACAGCGGTTTTTGTGCTTAATTTCAAACTTTGGCCCCCCTAAGTCGACTGCTCTGGCGCCGGCTCTGCGTCAGAAGCACTTTTTAATCAATTGTGCTTGTTGGTAACTTCGTCGGTAACTAAACTAATGACAAACTCACAGCTGGGGTATTTTCATCAATCTTTGTGTCGAAGGACTCTCTATCAAAAACTGGTGGCGTGTCTTGCACATCTGCTATGTTTACTGTCACAATTGCAGTTGAGGACAAAGGTCTAAGCAAAACAACAGAATCCATCAAAACCTAATTAATAGCAGCGCTCAGCTCATATGGACCTGGTAGCACTGTAAATGGATACTAGATGTAGGCCTGTAGGCTTCCATACACAGATCTTGTTTTTACAAAAGCGCAATAACGGCTGCAGTATTTTCAAATGATCATAGTGGTAATGCTAGCAGTAGTATTTGGCACTCCCAAGTTTCGAACCGCATCCTACCGCACGCGACTAGCATCACCATGCGCCACAAGACCACTCAGCCACCCGGAAGGCCGGAAATTTTCGCAGTTGTTTAAGACGCCGGTAAATTTGCAACGAAAAAGCATCGTCCTACAGGTTCGAAACTTAAACAAAACTTTAGAGTTTTGCATCATCGAGAAATTTCCTTAAAATCAAATGTCAAACAAGGTCCAAGCAGTGACACGTTAAAGAAATAGTTTGTCTTTTGAAATAAACTATGTAAAACGTTAGGCCTACAGTTGAAATCAAAAAATCGACGTAGTATTCAGCGAAATCAAAACGCAAGCAAACATCACAATACCGGTACCCAATCACATTCCAAACCTAATCGAATCTTCATTATACTCGCGCTATTACGCCGAAGAGAGTAACGAGTGACGGCCAATCTACAACAGGCTTGATTTCACACGAAGGGCGTGGTCTATAAATGCTTGTGTAAGTGTGAACGTTAGAAATTGGCAACTTCTTAAAAAAATAATGGCAACTGCTTCCATACTGACCACGCTGACCGGTATAAACAGATCCAAAAGTGTTAAATTATTCAAAAGTTGAGCATGCGTGATGTTTTTCTGCCTAACCTCTCAATAATTGTACTAAAATTGTCAAGTTTTGACAAGGTTGGAACACAACTTTAGTAATTACTGTTTTGCCAAAGATTAATCTTTGCATTGTTCAAGTGAGATGATAAAAATCCACCAAATAAATATGAGTGCGGATGATGAGAGCTAATAGCCCGAAACAGCGTTGTTCCTCTCTACAAAACCCTCTAATTCAAGACCTCGGTTAGAAATTAGAATATATCAAGGCCGCTGTTTCACACTGTTGGGCGTTTTACATTTGTTCATCCTCATTAACACTCATTAGTACGTGTATGACCGTGTTACGACTCTCTAATTGTGAGGTAATGTGATGAAAGGTGTAATTTTGCTGTTTCCGAGTTATTACTACTCTTAATTTGGCCAAATTAAAATCAACAAACATAAACAACGTAAAAACATGTAACTTAGCGTTTATTTTTCCGTTTATCACGAAAACATTGCGGTGTACTGTAAATGCGTAAGCACTGAATTATCTCTTATTGCAGTGGAAAACACATAGACGTTTTCAGAGAAAAAAAATCAGAAAAATAATTATCTTGATCTTGAGATCCCTTGGCTTCCCTCCCCTGTATCCTTCAATGTTTCGCACTATCTCATTAATACTAAAATGCAAGAAAAAAACTAAGAGAGCCGTTTTTGTAGATACACCGTAACTGTTATTTATCACAATAAAGAAAACACTTCGCAACGAAATACTACAACCAATCACGAATTAGCAAAATCGTTTCAAAAAGTTTAAAATTAAAAATCAAATCTTCATTATACTCGCCGTATTACGCCAACGCGTGTAACGAGGGGCGGGGGCCCATCTCCGCGGCTTAGCGTCAGCGCAACCAGCTTCGAAGAAGCATCGCATCGGTGGCAAGCCGTTGGCGACACTGTGCCCGATTTGACCGAGCTGGGATTCAAACCCCAGACCTCCCGCACCGATAGCAGTGTCTAAACAACTAAGTTAAACGGTCGGTAAAGTTTAAAATTAGAAGGAGTAAATTATTAAACGTGAAAATATGTGATGCTTGTCCTAGGTACGTTTTTATTTGCTGGATAGGGCATACATACATAGCGTTGGAAAGCAGTTCTACCTCGTGCGACTGCACTTATTTCACAAAAGTTTGCGTTTTTTAAGTTGCGCATTGGATTTAAAAGGCTTACAGCGTTCGATTGAATCAATTTTAATCTAAAAAGTGGCGTATAATCGATGAGATTAATTTTTAAAATTTCCCTGAATAAGCTGTCAGTTTGGTATAACTGGAACAGATGTTCAATTAACCGGCCACTATGCATGAAATCAATGCTGTTTCAAATTACTCTCCAAACCGGTCAATAATAACTCATGACAATTACAAAATTATTCAAGCATGACGTGTTTGACACAGCGCCTTAATCACGTGATTGCAAAGGTCACTTAATTACTACACAACAACATTTATTAAAAGACAAAACAGCCTGCTCGTGTGTCACTTACAAATATGAAATTTGATCTGTCTCGGATCGAACTCACCTGTATTTAGTCGTTCCGACCACACTCTGTACACTCAAGAAATGAGAGACAACAACAAACAGGTTTAGAACTGGCTACATTAGTGTAGGTAGTTTCATAGCCACAAGGGTGAGATTTACCAATAAGCTAGGCAGGCTGAAGCATAGGGCCGCGGAGAAATGAGGGGCCTCGTGACAGACAACGAAGACCTTTGCTTTTGGAAGGTAGACCATCAAGACCTTTATATTACGTAGATATGAGTTTAATCATTGAACACTATAGAGCTTCATTGTTCAAGTAGCCTAGGGCCTCTCAGGGGCGTGCCCACGAATTTGAAAGGGGAGGGGACGCAAATTTAAGCCGTTCGTTTTCCGTCCCATGTCAAGTGAAGAGCAAAAAAAAAGGTCATCACGTCCGCAGATGTCCAATTTTTCCGCCCAAAGTCAAGTGAAGAGAAAAAAAGGTCCCCCCTGGATACGCCCCTGTTTCTCATTGTCTACTTTTGTCCCTGATAATCACCTGCTATTTTTAGGTAGAAAAAGCTTTTCGGTTTTAGACTAGATAGGTTTGAACTTACAGCAAAAAATGTCTGAAAAAAAGTGGTATTCAGTGTTTTGTTGTGGAAATAAGGTTGAAGATTCTGAAGTTGGTAGTAGAGCTGCTGGAGCGGCTGGAAGAGCAAAATCTTCCAAACGCAAAAGATTTACTAGCTCTGGTCATGATGATGCACCAATCAACGCCAAGCTAATTCAAATTGTTTGTCCAACCAATCAAAAACTAAAATGGAGACCAAAGCATATTCAAGATGGCAGCCCTTTACAGATTGCCCCGCTAAATGAACTGTGGTGGACCACATGGAATTCAGTTTTAAACTCTGACCCCATGACGTATATATACGGCAGAAGAAACCGCAAATCAAATGGATATTTGTTTATCCACGGGGTGAAACAGGGAGTAAATCCTAGGCTTAAATTAAGAGTGGGTAAAACCCCAACCCATGATAACATTTCCCCAAAAGACAACAGAGTTTTTCGGTACAAGCGCCTCAAACACACGAAATTTCATATGCTCCAACATGTAGTAACCGGATTATTTGTTGCCAAAAAAGGCAAAAAATTAGTTTTGGTTGATGAAAACGAAGCAGATGATTGGCTATTGGAACAGAAGATTGATTAGGATTAACAACAAACAGTAGTGTTATAGCCTAGGTGATATTTTACAGTATGCTACAGATTCAAATCGTTAATGATAAATGGTAATACCTGCAATAAGCATTAAGCGAATTGGATTAAGTAATTAATTGTTTTAAACTCTGTTCGTTTGATTAAACCAATTAGTTTCCGAATTCCAACGTTTACAATTGTAATAGAAACTTGTGGTTGCTGATGTGAAAAGAAAATGTCGAAAAATATCGGTTAAGTTATATCACCTAAGCAGCCTATGGTACTGTTTCTACAGGTCTTTTTTTAAAATAAGAGTGCAGCAATGTTTTATATTTTAATACAGTATGTCTGACCCGAATTATATTTTTGTTCAAATGCTATACGTTTTTATTAATATCGATGCAATTCTACGTGGTGCACCAATTGCAAGTAGTAACACTGCGTTTAACATCGGCTATAAGCCTTTGCAAACACAAGAATAATTTTGAAAGTCTTCATCGGTATTATTTCTGCATCTCTTGGTGCATTGGGGCTACAACTAGCATTTCTTTAACACGCGATTAATAATTACATTGTACCACAATCTTATAGCATAATGTGCTTTGAAAAATTAGACAAAACTTTTGTGCTTTTTATCGTGTATCGATTAAAGACCGTTTTTACGGTAAAAGAATGTATAATCACTATATTTTAAAATGCACAACTTCGTATATTTAACGAAAGTAAAATCGCTATCAAAGTGCAACTGGCTGTTTTAAAAGGTTTTCAGAGCATTGGCATAATGCATTAATAGAAACTGCTTTTGATTGAAAACAAAATCATTCAGATTTATCTCGTTTAAGTCAATAATAAGAGCATATGGCTGGGAGGAGCTAGAGTTGATTAAAACTAAAAATAATTGTGAAATAAATCAAAAAAGAATTAATTCGATCGTTCACCTGTCTATGTTGCGGTCGCGCGCCTCCACGACAAATCGATATTTTGAAATTGATTCATAATCAACGTCCGCACTCAAACGTACGACTCCGGTGTCCGATTGAATCCGAAACGGAAGATCGAAATCCTAAAGTGGATGGCTAAAGTGATCTCAATTGTAAAATCCTGTGATGTTGACACTGTCAACAGCATGCTTGGTATCAAAAAATCATACTTTTTCTATTATACGGAAGACTATTTCACCATTTTCATCAGAATCGGGATCACTCGCACTCAATCGGAGCACTTCGGAATTGATCGGACTATTTTCCCGTATTGTCACTTCGTAACGAATTCGATCAAACAATGGAGGATTGTCATTCACATCTATGATGGTAACATTGGCTTCTCCAAAGCTCTGAACGAATAAACCCTCATTACAGTCCAGGTCCTTGTGTCACTTTTGACAAACACCAGTGGACATTCACCCTATCCACATGCGCCACTATCGTGGGCTTTAGGCCCGCGGGTCTTGGTTACAGTTTTTGCATTATGATCAATTTTTTGATGACGTAATTACTTTTTTAATGAGTCTATGACATCAAAATATTGATTTTGATGTAGACACGAAAACTAAAATTGGATATGTGGACAGGGTAATTATAAACTGAAATTCAACAGAGCATTGGGTGAATTTTCGAGTCTGCATGCATCAGAAATATGAGTTAAATCCAATTCGGCTTCAGGCGCAATCAAACTCGTCACGACAAAGTTATCTGAGCAGCATCAATTTGTTTTTAAATGAAATGGTATAACCCTATTTTTTAGTGGAGATCTTTGGGCTGTTTATCTTCCATTTCAATACTAACTTACCGAATCTAATCCATTGCTGACAATAAATCGAGAAGTGTAGCTGCTGATCAACTGGAAAGAAAATGAACTTCAAAAGTATCATTAAAGTATTGATTTGACAAAAAGTATTTAACAGCTTACGAAATTATCAGAGTTAATATGATATGTCCAAAATTCCGAGTGTATTCGCAACGTTTGCTGGTCTAGCACCAAGGGGGGTATACTGCTCAACTTTCGTGCACTTAACGCAATGCGTTAACTTAATGAACAAAGTTAACGCATTGCGTTAAGTGCAACAAAAGTTGAGCAGTATACCGCCCTAGGACTATAAAAAGTTCTTGTTCAATGCTGCTTTAGACTTTGATTTTATTTTTAAAGCTTAGGCTATCTGGCTTCTTACGTGAAGTTAAAGTTGATAATTAGGGAGGAAATTGAAATAAAGTAAAATAAACAAAAATCTATTTTGTAAAACCATTCCGAAATATTCCCCCAGGTTTTCAGCGAGATTACCACTGACATATCTTTTGAAATACTGACATTTCTGTCGTGACCACTAACACTGACCTTTTTGGGGATTTCTTGGAATAACTTTTCCGATAGCCGAGTGGTAAGAGTCTCTGCCTCTGAAGCTATATACGCGGGTTTGATTCCGAGTCAGACCAAAGCAATGGTTGTACAAAATTATTGGTGTTTACAACTTCCCTGCTTGACGCTCAACATTGAAGGAACAGTGCGGAAAACAAGCCCGCAAGTTTACTTGTTATGCCATTGGGAAAGGCACTTAAGCGGGTTTTCCCCATCTTGGTGTGGTATACAGGTGGCCGGCACTCAAAGCGAGCTCGTTATAGCGCATTGATCGCTTTCTCATGATAGTAGGATAAATGTGCAACTAAATAACAAATACCTGCACCACCGAAACATGACCACCGTAATTAATGGGAAATTTTGTGGTTATTGCAATATATTTGTTTTTAAAGTCTTCAAAAGTTGTGGTTTTGGTGAACGCCATGAACGACTGATAGACAGTCTCTGCCGTGAAACCTACAGCAAATTATCATTTCTTACCTCTCTATCGAATGACTTTCGCAATTTGACAATCCCTTTATAAGGGTCAACTGTGAAATAATTGCGATCTTTGTCACCAATCACATCAAACGTAAACGCTCGGCCTCGCCGGTCATAGGCATCAAGGACAACAGGATCGTTGGTCAAAGTTTTAAAACGAGGACGAGAACCTTAAAAAATATCAAGTTAGGTCACGCTGCAGAGATATGGGTAAATACAGTAGCTCGGACGTTTATTTAAAAAGTCCGAAATTTTGTTTGATGTTCAAGCTGTTGACGTGAATATAAAACAGAACTTGTCTGAATGACTTCATTATTTGTCAATCACTTGATAAAAATTTGGTAGTGTGGCAAATGGCGATTATTTGTAGCTAGACACAACGCACCACAATACAGCTCATATTCCAAATCGATTAGCCTGAAGTTTGTAGTTAGAACAAAAGAGCATAAGGATGGACAGACAAAATAGAAATTATTTAGCACAACTGGAATGTTTTTTTTTTTTTTTTTTTTTTCAACTTGATAAGAACAGAATTAAGTTTTGCTTTCCACCATACATTTTGTTTGGCAATATGCAATTCAATAATTTTGCTTTCAAAGTGCCAAATTTTTTGAATTTACGTTGAGTCGTAAACACATTCTCACTTGCATCCTGCATCGGCCCAATGGTTGCCTTCAACACCGGTATTTAAAACATTTCAATGAACTGCGAAATATCAGTCGGCTGCGAAATGTGTAACTTCTGAAAATAGAAACAATTTCCTTTCTTACCAATCGGAGCGTTCTCTTCAATTTCCCAAAACCAGTCATTTTCAAATTTGGGAGCTCTGTTTCTATTTTGACCACACACAGGTAACTGAGGTGTAAAAAATGTCACAACCAAATACACCAAAGCACCGGTCATCATCTTTGAATGGGCTATTTTCTGACTTCAATTTCTGATTGCTTTTGCTCTACTTTGCTCTTTAGAGACATGTGTCTACTTTTTTCGTCAACAAAATCTTTTCTGAAGTTCCAGTGGAGAACTACTGATTTGCGCACATACGATGCAAGTTTACCTTTTGCTGACTGAAGTGTAGCAGAGCAACCTTTCCCAAACGCTTGAAAAAATTCTTCTGGCTTTTACAGTTTCAACTGTTGAGATAAGATTATTTCTGAGCTACGGCACTAGTAGAAGTAAAAAACTGTCAAAATGACACCACGGTCAATAAATTTCTTCGATATAACGCTATGTCAAGTCTTGTTACAATAACCCTGTCCACTTGTCCAATTTCCAAGTGCTTTAGACCCGTAGCTCTTAGCTCCAGGTTTGCATTATAATCAATTATTTAATGTCATAGACACTTTTTGATCACGACATCGAAAGATTGATCATGATACAGAAACTACAGACCAAGAACCGAGGGCCTAAAGCCCATGAAAGTAGAACATGTGCTGGACAGGGTAAATACGTTCTCATTATTTACAGACTTTCCGACTTGTTGAGACTTTCCTAAACTGTTTTCGCGGTGCTGCTACTTTTACTCCAGACGCTCAGCTTTAAATTCTTATAAATTATTCAACCCTCAAAAAAGCTTTTTTCTTCCCGCTTATATTGATCCTACTTGTTTAGCCGTTTTCAGAGACAAAATTTCAATTTTTAGCGAGAATAAAAGCAATTAATATTCTCGCTATCAATTAATATCCTTACAATCAAGCCCGCACACTCGCTTCAGAAGCTGAGCAAACGGATTGCCCTCAATCAACTTCCGAACCGCAGTTTTTGTATAAAATAGGGGCAATTAAATATTTTTATTCGGTACATCTTTAATTCGTTTGATTTGCCGGCTCTCCAAAAAATATGTGCCTGTTTCTTTCGTATCGTATAGTACTGTATTTGGTTGCATATATATCCTGCTATCACGAGGAAGCGATCAAAGCGTTATAACGAGCTCGCTTAGAAGTTGCCATCTACCTGTCAAGATGGGGGAATACCGCTAATTGTGTTCCCAGCGGCACATCAAGTAAACTTGCCGGCTGTTCTCGAACTGTCCCTTTAATGTTGAACGTCAAGCAGGGATGCTCCAGCGGCACACGTTCCAACCACTCGGCCACTTAGACTTTCTCCAAAAGCTGAACATCCCCCAGCATATTCATCAAAGCAGTAATCTCGTGGATTATGATGCGTTTATCGTAAAATGGATGCGGATAACTCTTGTGTGTTACCGGTAACCCCAACAGTCACTCAGTATATCGGGGTTCTTTTGTTTCATCAGAAATTTTTACTTTCAAACAGATTTTTCGTTTTATTATTCAGTTTAATGAGTAGGCCTACTTCCACAGAAAAACTAACTCACTTTTCTTGTAAGCCACCTCCCATTGCATCTTACGTTTTATATTAATAAACTATATCCATAGGCATCATGGCAAATAACCTAGTTGAGAATCGAACTCGTAAAGCCAGCTCTGTAGCCAATGCGCCAGCCACTCCGCTACCTTTGCGTGCGAAAAACAAACATGTTTATTGTAAACCAAAATTATTTACCTCTAGCGCCACTTCGTGGCAAGGATGAAATAACCCCAAGATTTGAGACAGCGTTGATCTTGAGCCAGCTGCTCAAATAAAGCGCTATACCATTATAACAAATGTCGACGCAACGTGAAGATTTAAAAACTTCCGCATTTCATATTCTCAAACACGATTTTTGAAAAAAGTGTTCAAGATTTAATACTTCATCAATACTGGATTTTTGTTCAAACGTTGGTATTTACCAGCGGTTTGTTGTCATAGTATTTTAGGGAAACGGTTACTCCAATCGTTTCCCTACATGGATTTACCGCTGCGTTCGTTTGCAGACAGTTCGTGGTTATTTAAGTATTGTTATTGATGTAATGGGTTTTCAGACGTTGCAAAAATTGCCCATGCAGAGTTGAGAAACGTCGTAAAAGTGTAGGTTTTTTGAAAGTATTGTTTGCAAAAACTTTAAGATCGTTTTGGCAATGCTGAAGGCGAGACATCGTTTTGTTACAATGTCACAAAGACTCGCTAAGCCGAAGAAGGGGCATATTTAGGGGGAGGCATTGTGCCACGCCTTCCCTTTTTTGACTTTGAATTTCAGTAAAAAAGAACAAATGTAGCTAAGCGACTGAAATAAGCCAGGCAATTTTGATGGCTTTTGTAGGTTATGTCCTTCCCTTTTAAGATTTCTCGCTACGCCAGGACTGGGCGAACTTCGGCCCGCTGGCCTCATGCGGCCCGCGACATTATTTCATGCGGCCCGCGGGCATTTACAGAAAGATGAACCTTGTACCCTATAGTGAAATTGCGTGGAATATAGGACGTTTGCGGAAATGATGACTTCTTTTTTATGTTTGGTCTTCACTTGATTTCGGGAGAAAAATAAGACGTTTGCGGACGGGATGACCTTTTCGACTTTGCTTTTCCAAGCAGTGCGGCCCTCAGCTTTAAAATTTTTTCCAATGTGGCCCTTCTTGCAAAAAGTTTACCCACCCCTGCGCTACGCCATTGTGCCGAAGAAGTATTATTCTCACTAATGTCCGACCGAACTTCGGCTTCGGCGCCGAATTTTTAAAAATTCGCACCTTCGGCAAGCTTCGGCTTCGGCCGAATTTTTTACATAAAATTCGGTAAGTACCGAAGGTTTTTAATAGCATCAGTTTCCGATTTTAAGTCACATGAACCACGTATTGTTTGTATTACTGAGTTTGAAAAATGATGAATACATGAACATGAAGTTATATCACTTTAAGGGCATTGTAAGGTCAGTGTCAGCGTAAGGCCAGGGCCGGCGCTTCCACTAGGCGAAATAGGCAGCCACCTAGGGCATCACTCTTCAGGGCTTGTTTCAGGGGCATCAAAAATTCAAAATGCCTTTTTTGGACATAAAAATATATTTGGACATAAAACATCGTCATTCGTCACTTTTTTAAATTATTTTTTGCATGAGAAAACATTTTGCTGGAATAAATTTTAAAAGTTAAGGGGTTTTCGTTTTCGTGCGTCGCATTTGCAACAATACTAAGTGATTTAAGATATTTCAACGTGAGCACTACGTATAGCGTATTGTTTAAAAGAACGGCTATGTTGCTATTGCTTTTTCCTGTCTCATGATGCAGTCTATTTAAGACGTCACAATTGCATTTATGAGTTTTAAAGTTCTATTCTATTTCTAAAAGCCATATCACAGAAGGTTTGAGTAATGTGTAAAGTTGACAGGTAGTTCCCTTATCCTTTGCTGTTTCTGACTTGATTTAATAACGTTTTCCTTTTTCAATTTTTAGTTATTTGACATTTAATATCGTTCAGAACAGTCAGTAGTGAGCAACATGGAGAATTTTTTTGATTTAACAAGAAAGAGGCAGGAACGACAACCTGTACTAATACTAGTAATTCAGAATCTGCAGGATCACGAACAGCTAATCCAATTTTGGGAGTTTTTTGTTAAGCAATCTAACGGAAAAGCTCGTTGCAATGAATGTGAAAATTTTCTGTCTTCAGGTAGCAAGGAACCACATCGCCAAACTACGCAAAACTTAAAAAATCACCTTTCATCAAAACATCCGATTGCTAACGAGAGTTTTAAGCAAAAGATCTCAAAATGTGAGGAGGAAAAGTCTGGTAAAAAAAGAAAAGCGTCTGACGAAGCCGCCACCAGCAAGGTTAAATTGGTACAGTTAAAAATTTCTGATGTAGAAAAGGCAAAAAAATCCAATTGTGGACTAAAGACCACCCAGCAGTTGAAAGGATTGACAAAAACCTTATGGACTTAATCATTGTGGATATGTTGCCGTACTCAATAGTTGAGGGAGAGGCTTTTAAACGTCTAAATCTAAATGATCCTTTGTTGCCTCGTCGCTATAAAGCGAAGTCTGAAAAATATTTCCGAACCACGTTAATGCCAAACACTTACGAGAGGGTTAAGGCGAAGGTCAAAAACGTTTTAAAAGAAGCGGAGTACATATCTTTCACGACCGATATATGGAGCAACCCTAGCAAGTCTTGCTCTTTACTGAGTTTTACAGCTCACTTTGTTAAAGAAGCAGTACGGCACAAAATTGTGCTAGCTGCTTCTGTACTAGACCTTGATCATACAGGAGAATATATGGCACAAAAACTGACTGACACTCTTCTTACCTGGGACATCGAATCTAAGATTCATATTGGCGTGAGAGACAATGCTGCTAATATGGTAAGTGCCATGCGCAAAGCCAATATTGATGATTTTGGCTGTATGGCACACACTTTGCAGTTGGTAATTCCGGGATTCTATATTTACCCAAGAAGTCGTGGAGACAATTGTAAAAAAACACGGAAGATTGTTGGCCATTTCAAACACAGTGAACAGGCTTGTCGGCACTTGACCCATTATCAGAATTGCTTGAAAGTTCCAAACCATTGCATGATCCAAGACGTTGGAACAAGGTGGAATAGTACCTTTCTTATGCTACAACGAGCCGCGGAGCAGCGCATGGCGATCAATCTCTACAGCCTAGAACGAAAAGGCATAGACACATTGAGCAACACCGAATGGGAGCATCTTGAGCGAGTTGTGCTTGTGCTTAAGCCATTTTACGATGCTACGTTCGATATCTGCCTTGAAGATGCCTCTATTTCCATTGCTATACCGATTGTAGCAATGATAATGGGAAAGCTTCAGTCAGATGATCCAGATGTTGGAGAAGGATTAGTACAGATGAGAGCAGCACTTCGTGATGCCATGCTGAGACGGTTTTCTCATTTAAAAAAGATGCCATATCTTTGTGCTGCTACCCTTCTTGATCCCCGTTTCAAAAAATTTTATTTTACGTCTGAAGAGACAGACTTTGCCAAAACCGAGGTGCTACGATTTTTGCGAAGCAGAGTTAACGCAGACGATGAAGTAAATTCTACAGAAGTTTCTTCTTCATTACCCGGAAGCTCCCACTCACCACCCAGCAGAAGCAAGCAAGGATCGGGCTTGTGGGACGCACATGATGCTTCCTTTAGGACTTCGCTCGAAGAACCTTCTGATTGCGACCCAAGACCGGCTGACGAAGTTCAACTGGACTTGTATCTAAAAGAGGCACGTGTTTCCAGATCTTCTAACATCTTTCAATACTGGCACTGCAGCAGTTACCCGCTGCTCGAACCTGCTGCACATAAACACCTCTCAGCTCCACCAACAAGTGTTGCTAGCGAGCGGTTGTTCAGCACAGCTGGACAATTGTATGCTGACAGAAGAAGCAAACTGTTGGGCGAAAATGCTGAAAAGCTACTGTTTCTTTCTTACAACATCCGACTTTTTGACTTTGACTATTAGATTAAAATTTGCCGCCATGCCAAACATTTCTTTGTTTATATATCTCGTAACTCGTATTCATTGTTTTCATGCGAGCATGATCTTAATTCAGCGACTTGACTAACTATTATACTGTTGTTGAGTTGATTTTAACTAATTCATTGAGTTGGTGTCATTGCTGATTATGATTAACGTCATTCTTGAATAGCCGCAAATTGCGGCCCGCAATATTGATAATTGATATTAAAAGCGAAACTTAATTTAATATTTTAAATCTGTTTTGCACTGTCTCTCAAAACTTCGGCTTCGGCCGAATATTTTTTTAAAGCTTCGGCCGAATGCTAAAAAGTGCCCTTCGGTCGCACTCTAATTCTCACAAGGACCGTGCGCAACTCATCGCCAAGTAGAATTGGATTATTAGCTTGTGACACGTGAATGATCCGGTAAAAATCGAGAATCAGTGAATTAATAACGTTTGAACGATACAAGTATCGAGGTAGTTTTAAGCCAGCTTACAGTGCTACAATTTCAATTAATCTATTCTCTTTATGTATGAGGTGCCGTTTGTAAAATACGTTTTGCATGCACTCTACGGATAATTTTACGCTTTTTCAATTCTAAGCCAAAATGGTAACGAAAAAAGTTGGACTGCTTTCGGCGGACTGTAAAGAAACATTGCAACAAGAAAGGATTTACTTGAACGCTTTTCAACGCAGTGCCATTTGTAAAATTAACATTACATACAGACTAAAGACGAATCAACACTTTTCTCTATTTCAAGACAAAATGGCAACGTAAAAAGTCGCACATTTTGCGCCGCGGACTGTAAACTAAGTACGCTTTCATCCAGTCTAAGACAAAACCCGAAACGAGTAACAATGCGACGAGAAAGGATTTCGTTTCTAATCCTTTGGCGTAGAGAAAATGAAGCGATTTATCTACGCGACGAATAAGGCCTAAACTCAAGACCAGTTTCGGAGGCCAGTAAAATAGTGCCGTATGTAAAATCGTAAAATCCATTCGGAAGCGATCGGAAAACTTACGTCATTCAGTAGCCGCCAATTACGCTCGCGAATAACGTTCGCGCCACTGAATGACGTAAGTTTTCCGATCGCTTCCGAATGGATTTTACATACGGCACTATTTTACTGGCCGCCGAAACTGGTCTTGAGTCTAGGCCTTACTCGTCGCGTAGATAAATCGCTTCATTTTCAATCGCCAAAGGATTAGAAACGAAATCCTTTCTCGTCGCATTGTTACTCGTTTCGGGTTTAGTCAGACTGGATGAAAGCGTACTTAGTTTACGGTCCGCGGCGCAAAATGTGCGACTTTTTACGTTGCCATTTTGTCTTGAAACAGAGAAAAGTGTTGATTCGTCTTTAGTCTGTATGTAATGTTAATTTTACGAATGGCACTGCATTAAAAAGCGTTCAAGTAAATCCTTTCTTGTTGCAAAGTTTCTTTACAGTCCGCAGAATGCAGTCCAACTTTTTTCGTTACCATTTTGGCTTAGAATTGGAAAAGCCCAAAATTATCCGTAGAGTGCATGCAAAACGTATTTTACAAACGGCACCTCATATTTATGTATATGGCGAATAGGCCTACTGATTACTGAGTCATATCTGCAGCCTTTGATATTTCCAAATCTTCTGTTTTCGAATCGAAGCTTTTTGATAGTGGTTTGTAGCAACACGATTACTTAAGCCTTTTAAGTTATGTAAAAACAAAGCATTGCGACTGATTCAACCACAATACCAGTCGGCTAAGCTTCGCTGTTTTTCGAAAAGCGAACCTCGAAATAGTTTCTAATTCTGACGTTGTCCAGAGGTCAGCGCAAGCTTTTAGACTTGATAGCTGATAGAGCACTTAAAACTGCTGGAAACACAAAGAACAATATTTACACGAGCTCTGCTATAATGTGTGCGCTATGCAACCAGTTCATACGGAAACATTAGAGAAAGCAAAAATGTACGGCTCGGCATCATATAACTTACCGGTATATCATTATATTTTGCAAAATTATTCCTTATTTGTTACGCGCTAGCTTATGTTGTCAATTTATGGCAAGAAATACGAGCTGGCTTTTGTGCAGTTTTACTGGCAGCTTTTTTACTGGCAGCATTTATGGCACCAATCATGTTCATATTTTTTACAAATTCAGTTCAAAAAATATGTTAGAAAAGTATTTTACTGCGTTTACTGTGTAATTGAGTACAACTGGAGGGCAATTTTTTTATCAAACCTAGTTCTTATACCAGGCAGAGGCGTAAGCTTTTTTCTGCATTTAGTAATAGTTGTAGCTGAAGTACTATCTTGTATTTTCGCACCGTCAACGCGATGAGGTATAAGAGGTAGGCTACAAGCAAGGGAAGAGGGAACAAAACGATTAAGGTTAAGGCATTCTGGTAGGAGAAGAGGAGTTAAAAAAAAACAAGAGCAGGCCAATGTGGGTAAGCGTGTTTTTCAATTGCAGTTTTGACTGGTCACAAAACATGAAGGTCAGAGGTTCTAAGTTCAAACACCTGAGAGTCCTGATACTGACGAATACCAACAAAATAAGCTCGATGGGTAAAATAAGCACTTTTTAAGTTTTCAGCACCCTTTGCTATGCAGCGTTTTAAGTTACAGATTCACAGTCGATACAGAATGAGTTGCGTCATAAGCACCAAGCAACGAAAAAAGCCGTTGCGCGATACAGGAAGGTAAACTTGACGGTTCGCAAACAACTCACACAACCGCATGTTGCTCAGAGCTAACAAAACGGCGAAGACCATCGAGCAAATTTCATCTGTGCTGGGTGAAATCGTCTCCTGATACACTTTCTATTTAGGAGCGTATTTAGGGGGGGGCATTGTGCCATGCCCCCCCCCCCCCTTTAACTCTGCCTTTTAGTAAAAAAGAACCAAATTAATGGTGATAAGTGACTAAACTATGCCAGATTCTTTTGATGGTTTTTGTAGCTTATAGCCAAGGGGGTAGGATGAGGGGTATGCATCCTCCCACCAGCCATTTTCAAAAACGATTTTGATGTATATAATTTTTCCATAATTTCGAACCTCTTCGATAGCGATAAGCCTTACGCAATAAGCGAGCATAATCGAAAATGTGCGAACAAAATGCATCATATTTGGCGACGCACTCAAAAATAGGATCAAAAAATTTAAACAAAATTTGCCTGAAAATTATTCAAACACACTAAACTAGCCATTACAGCAAAAAAATTTTCAAAACTTTTCCGAGGGAACATGTCCCCGGACCCCCTAGAGCTTTTTATATTTCTCAATCAGCTTCGAATTTGTTCGGCCGCAAAAAAAAGCTGGAAAAAATGTAAAAAATATGCCCTCTCCTTTTTAAAATTTCTCGCTACGCCACTGTTTCTATTGTAACGTATATGGGGACAAGGCTTTTAGGCAAGGAGGGTTCTTGCTCATTTCAATGAATATGCAACTCACGCGAGGCATGGTTAAGCCTTAGCTCATCACTTAGTTTGCTGAGTTTTTTTATATTTTACTAACAGGAAAATTTGCTGAACTTCATAAATTGCAAACAAATTAAACAGACATAACAGCTGGATATTTATATACGTTGTATACGTGCAGTTTTTGATATGTGACGTAACGAGGAACGACACAACTTTCTGACGATACCCACCTCCTTGCATCGTAAATATCGCAATGACCAAAATAAATCGTTGTTGCGATTTTAAAATTTTGCCTTGCGAAGCAGAGACTTTGAATTATAGATGGATTGTACTGTTTTGCTCCTTCTTGGTTCGAATGCTTGTGTTTGGAACTGTAATGTCAGTGGGAGTACTGTACGTAGAATGGTTGGACGAGTTTCAAATGGGACTGGGCAATACGGCTCTGATTGGGTCCATAGCTACTGGTTCGGTTCTGCTAATGGGTAAGTAATTGTAATGGAAGTTTTTAAGATCCTTATTGATTGAATCGAGATTTCATTTAACGCTGTATCACTGTTAGCGGCTTAAGCGAACGTTACAATATTTGCCGTTCATCTGTCTACCAGATTCATTTGTCCACCACTATTAGGCTCTTTTGCATAGGCTTACCATGCGTCCTCCTTTTGGAGGACATGTCCTTCTTTTTAACAAAAAAGAATTTGTCCTCCGAGGACGTTAAAAAATGCTCAAATGTCCTCCTTTTCGGCGCTATGAACAGAGAAAACATGTCAAATCATTCTTACACAAAAAATTTTGGGAAGTTTTAGTTCAAACTACGGCCTGCGGACACGATGATTTTTTTTTGTTCTTTACTTGATTTTGGGTGGAAAATTGGGCATCTGCGGACGAGATGACCTTTTTTTTGCTCTTCACTTGACTTTGGGCGGAGTATTGGACATCTGGGGACGTGATGACCTTCAAAGAACTTGTCCTCCTTTTGTGCAGTGAAAGTATGGTAGCCCTAATTTTGCAACAACATAAAAAGTGAACTAGTCGGCTTGTTGTTCTTCACTCTGTCTCTTTTATACCGAACATCAAGCAGGGAAGCTGTCAATACCAAGGTTAAAGTCATTAGTTTGGCCAGGCTTGGAATCAAATCCCGAGCCTGCTTCTACAGAGACGGACGCTTTATATATTTGGTCATCTTTAAGCTCAAACATATCAAGGAGATGGGACTTATTCTTTTATTGTAAAAATGGCTTATGCCAATACATTATAATACAAAACTTCATTCAAAATTTGATGATCGTAAGGGATAACTCGCTATCAAGTGGAGTAAAGACTAACCAACGAGTTGGTCTTGTAGTGGGCCTTTCCAAGGTTTACTGGACGTCTTTATAGACAGCATAATCAGTGCAACTTTAATTGGGAAGGAGAATTAGACGCTAGAACCGGCCAGTTAGCTCAGTTGTTACGACAATTCTATCAGTGGTGGACGTGTGGAGTCGATTGAATTTCGGTCAAATCTGATACAGTGACGTCACCGGCTCGCCGCCCCTGCGATGTTTCCTCGGAGCTGCGTTGTTCAGGTGCTAAGCCACGGAGATGGGCCCCGCCACTCGTATACGCTTCGGTGTAATTGCGCGAATATGATAAAGATTTGATAATAAACAGACGCTTGTTTTTAGGACCAATATCAGGAGCTCTGCTTGACCGCTTCAGCTGCAGGCAAATCATTATTGCAAGTGGTCTGCTCATGAGTGTAGGGCTCATTAGCAGTACTTTCTCCAATGGTATTCCTTATCTTTGCATTAGCTTCGGCATTGTAACAGGTAAAGCAACGTTTACGTTGTATGATTTATTGGATCGTAGAAACCTATAAAATCACAGACTGTGTTATTGTGCTGCTGTTGCAATAATAACCTATCAGTTTTCCATCTTTGTTTGTCGACCAGTCAGATTTGTTTTGTTGTTTACACCAACCAATTTGATTCGCGTTTCACCGTCCAAGAATAATGAGATCAGCGTAATGTGGCATCTACCAATCAACAAGGATGGCTATTTCGAGATCTTCCAGTGATCCTGAATAGGGCTTCAAGTGGTCGGCGATTTCTTGGAAGTAGGCTACTAATGAGTTTGACGTTCTATGCTGTAAAATGCTATTGTTCTGGGACGTATTTGGGGGTTGGGGCATTGTACCATGCCCCCTTTTCACTTTACCTTTCAGTAAAAAAGAACAAACTTGCTAAGTGAGTAAATTACGCCTGACTCTTTTGACGACTTTTGTAATTTATGCTCTCTCCCTTTTTAAAATTTCTCATTACGCCATTGTTTTTGTTGTTGGTCTATTTATCCCTTTTGTTACATCATTTTACCAGGGAGTGCTATGAAAGTTTATGTAAAGAATGCTATGATGTAGCAGGTAGTGAGACAGTCCTATGTAACAAGTTATAGATGTATTCCAACATTATTAAACTACTTTTGTATAAAGATGTCGAAAACTTCGCACAGTAAAACTGTAGAGCCGAAAAGGTTCGCTTGAAAAGTTAAAATAGCATCAAGTTAAAGACAAACGCGAATTTAACGCGTGATCTAATTGGTTATACCTCGCAACTTTAAGCTGTATTTTGACGCGTAACCGTTTTCATAAAATTTTTATCACCTTTTACTCGTTCAATTTTTCATTATTTATTAGGCTGTTCAAGCTTAAATGGGACACCACGACGGCTATCATTTCAGAGAAAATGCCTGTTTCGGTTTCAAAGTAAAAACATGATTGCTCTCTGCATTGCGCTATGGTTAATCTTGTTTGTATTAGATATAATTAATTTTCGGAAACTAAAAAAATCGCTGACACAATAAATCGTTATTCTTTGCTTCAGGCAGCGCTGGAGGCATAGCTAACTTGGCAGCTATAGTCTCTCTTAATCAGTATTTTTATAAACAGCGCCCCCTAGCAATGGGTATCGGATCCGGGGGCGTTGGAGTGGGAATATTTGCATTCGGACTTCTCCAAAAATATTTTGTTCAGCTTTATGCGTGGAAGGTACGATGTACTGTATACATGTTATTGTCAATTACTAGATTTTTTGTTTGTCTTCGCATCCTCGGATTAACCCCTCCTCCCCCCAGGCCCCACCTTCTCAAAGAAGCAACATTTCATTTATGCACAATTTTCCCCTCCTTTTTTATTGTTATTGCTTTATCCGGTTCTACTATGCAGTTGAATTTTAGTCACTTAAAAAGCGAATTGAGTTTACTGGGCGTAATCACTTCTCCGTAATAATTTGAAAATACTGATTTGCCCAGCTGGTTTGGACTTTGTTCAGCAATCGTTTACATGTCATATATCATGTTTACTACACCTGAGCGCTTGAAAATAGAAAGATTTAGCGAGTTACCTGCCTAACAGTGAATTTTCTTCAGAACAAAAATGCATGATATGCGTAATTTCAGTTGGTTTTACTACATCTATACTTCCATTTAAAATTATTGACATATTCCATACATGAATTACACTCGCTTAAAAACGTGTCATGTAAAAAAAGTGACTTCACATGGCATGTTTTAACCCTTACCATTAGGTTACCGAGTTTTTTTGCAGGGATCGTTACTTCTACTGGGAGCAATCCAACTTCATGTTATTGTTTGTGGATTGCTGATGGTTCGACCTGAACAACTTGCTGATCATGACGTGTTTTGGAATCGGAGAAGCCAAAGCGCGAATACGGTAGGAAAGAAGTTTGTTAACAAAGTAAAAATTATTGTCTCGTATCAGGAGCGAACGTAAAAACTTCTAGACCAATGGCAAATCCACGGGGGTGGAGGGCTCTAGCATTCCCTTCTAAATTTTAATTACTCATAGTAATGCAGTAGTATTTCAATAGCTTCCTTGTAGACGCTCACATTTGCAAGATAAGCAATTTTTCGTTGCTAAGGTCCTCTCTCAAAAAAAAAAAAAAATCCGGTTACACCCCGGTGGACCTTGACTCCGGACCTTTTTTTACTTCACCCGGAGTGATTGCCGAGTCAAACGACAGCTAGGACTAGTCTACGTGAAAAGAACTCAATAAATTGTTTGAGCAAATTTGTTTCCAGATTGAGCGGAAGTCCGGCGAAAATTCTACTAAAAATATGCAATTTCAAGACGATGCAATTGACAATCAAGACATCAACAATGAAAACATGAAACTCAGACAGACCACACAAATAAAAACATTAGCGTTAAACACATACGTCGAAAAGAACGATCGCATGAAAAAGAGAAGAAGCACAATTCAAGTTATCAAAGCTAAAATGAAGTAAGGAAGAAAATTGTAAAAGGATTCAGTTCAACTAACTATCTCTATGTCAGTTTTTCAAGGGGTCTACCTGCTTGACATTTAAATTGCATTACGTTTAAAACTTTGAACTGGCCGGTTAGCTCTGTTATTAAGACATCCATATTGATGTGGGAGGTCTGGAATTTGATTCCCGCACCGGTCAAATCGGTCACTGTGTCGTCATTGGCTCGCAAACGCGATAACATACAAATAATCAAGGCATGAGTTCTGTAACATTTTTGAAACCATCAACCGGAATTCCTGTTCCGGTAAGCCACAAAAAAGTTCCATTCCTGTTCTTAAAAAATCTATGTATTCCTGCCGGAACAAATTCCTATTCCGGTCCATGGACAACACTGCCTCTTATCGGTGATAGCAAATTGTGCTTGTCGGTCCAATTTACTGATTTTCTTAAACTTTCATCTGCAACAATTTCCTTATAAAAAGTAAGCGGTCTAGGATACTAACAACAATAACAAAAGCATGTTTACAGAATGCCATATTTTTACAGATTAACTCGTAAAACGATAGAGCTGTGGAAAGATTCGACCTTTCTTATCTTATTTGCAAGTGATTTCTTATCTTGGCTTGTGCAGTTCGTACCTTACGTCCATCTTCCGGAAAGAGCTTCTGTACTAGGTAAGCTTCAACAAATCCCAGCCCTTAGCTTAGCTTTTGTACTAGGCTTTTACTAGTAACAACTGGTGTTCCAGTAGGTTTAATATCGCAAGTCCAACTTGTCCACAAACGCGTAACCCCGAAATGAAAGTCAAAAACAAGGGGAAACCAAACGAATGTCCCAAAAGCTACGTAGTGCGTAAGAATAAATTATTTCGCAGGTCCACACAAGTTTTATATACTTTTTTTCAGAAATAGAAAATGGTTCCATTTTCATCTCACTTATGGGAATTTCAAGTGCTATTGGAAAAGTTGCCTTCGGAGCTATTTGTACATTTTTTCATTTACCTCCTTTTAGAGTATTTGTAGTTGCTCAGGTAAGGTGTAAGAGATTTGCATGTGTTACTAATTGAACGAAAATCTTAATTTTGCAGTTAGGAGATGCATAATTTGGGAAATTTTGGTATATTATTGAATGTAGCATAGCTTAAATTTCTTAACATTTGTTTCTGCTTTTCAGACGTTGTTTGGTTTAAGCACAGTGCTGAGCCCGTTTTGCCTTGCTTTTTGGAGCTTGAGCGTATTTTCCGTATCTTTTGGTTTTCTTAGTGGAAGTTACAGTTTAATGATGGTAATTCCTGCTCGACTTTTGGGGGAAGAAAAATTTTCATTAGCTTATGGGTTTATGCTTGCCGCGGAAGGAATCGGGGTATATCTTGGTCCTCCTCTAGTGGGTAAGTTTAGAGAATAGTAAAACTTGTATTGGTAACTACATAGAGACTACAGGTTTAATGTAACAGCAACTTAATGGCGTTGGAGGGTTTTAGTAATAATTTGAACTTAATCACAGCAACCTTAAAACTCTCATGTGAATTGTTAGTCGGAATTGAAATCTAGCCAAGTTAACTTGACATTTGGTTGAGCAAACCTCTTAGCCGATGCATGCTCTGGATTTGTGCTTACGGGAAGTTACTTTTGTGGTTTTATGGTATTAAATTTTTTTGTAGATGCGTAGAGGAGCAATCGCCCCTTTGTGAATTCAAGCTAACATTTCTAGACCCACTTATCCTAGGCGATTCCCGGAGCCTTTGCAAATTCGCCTTGAAATTTAGGTAGCACAGCACTAATCGTAGAGAATTACAGTTTTATTCATGTTTTTCAGGTTGGATATCAGATGCAACTAAGTCTTACAACTCGGCTTTCTTCCTTGCTGGTTGTACTTTGATAGCAAGTGCGCTAGTATTGATGCTGCGACCTTTACTGACCGGACTGAAACGTAGAAGAGATTGCGAAAAGTCAGATAAAACTCCATCGTTGCAAATGAACACTTGCGAATGAAAAAATGTTATTGTTTTCGGTTTGCCAGCTTTTCAATTTTTAGCGCAATAAAATGTACTAGTAATGTTTGAAACGTTTTTTTGCAGTCAATATTTAGTTGTCCCATGTCTGTTATGTTTTTCGTCCTGTAAGTTTTTTCTCATTTTAAAAACATGATGTCAAGCAACCGTCATCGCTTTTTCAGTAAATCATCACATTGGACTATCAGCAACATTTTTGCCTAGACATTTCATTTTGTTTTATAAAATCTCCTCTCTACCGAAGTTATCTTTTTGTGTACGTGCTAGATGAACTCGCCCCTTCAAAACCTGCGTCATTCTCTGTTGTTATGGCTAATGTTAGAGGTCTATTGTCTGGTTTAGCAATTGTCGAAACCAGTGGTTCTCAACCTTATGCTTTACGGCCCCTTCTTGAGACTTGCACCTGCAATCCCTGCTGCTCATCAAATTTTTTTGTGGATATTTCCAGGGCTGCCGTCTTAAAACAACAAGTGGGTAGGCTCTATTCAGCAGTACCAATAATGTCAAAGTGATGTCTGGGGCCCCCCAGACCTCCCATCCTTCAAGAAATCTTATTGCCTGCGTCAGTTACAGTAATAGGTCTTATGTGAACTCAGTTAGAAGACATACCGCGGCGAAGGCGCAACAGGTAGACTGCTATTTAAGCTTGTACTGTACCAAGATAGCAAGATTTTTGCTTCAACTCCTTCCAGTATCTTTGTTGGTTCCTTGGATTAGTAAATGCTCAGCTTTACTACGTTTGTCTATTTTGCACTTTACGAGTGGTAAATAGCAGAAATAATTCTAAATTTAACCAGAATATTCACATATTTTATGTTATTCCCAACAACCTACTCTATAAGATAGGCCTACCATATGCCGCTTTCTCGCGATAGGAGAACTGAAACGGTACAAATCAAACCAAGCAAACCAAAACCTTAAATTTTGTTCATTTAAGTAGGCTACATAGAACCAATTAAAAGAATGAAATACACTGCATGTGCATATACAAATATAAAAGGATATACTTAGAAGAACAGTTGAACGCACAGCCGCTACGGCGTTGAAATTTACAATAAGGTAGTTTTGGCAAACGATCATTGTGATTCCATAGCAAAGTAGTCGTAGTTTTTAAGGGTTACCTTGCGTAAGCCTACCATAATTATTTTCATTGCCCAAAAAGAGGACAGGTTAGCCAGCAAGTAAAATAGATAAGACCATTCTACTCAGTGGCCTAGCCACGGGGGGGTTGAGGGTTACAACCTCCCCATTGAGTCCTCAAGTGATTATAAATCAGCAATTCAATCTCTCCAAATCCTACAAAACAAAATTCTATGATTCATGCTCAAGATTGAACCTCAAAGCCACGTTTATAACAACTATCTCTTCTATTCATCGAAGCTACTGAAAATGGAAGACCTGTATAAACTCGAAATAGCAAAATTTATGTATTTATACGAACATAATATACTTCCTCCTTTGTTTAGCGATTACTTTTTACCTCTAAAAAAGATCCATAGTCACAATACAAGCTCTTCTTCAAATACATATTTTTTACCATTTTTTTCTACTAACAAAGCTCAAACGAATATAAATTACACAGGAGTAAAAATTTGGAACAAAATACCAGATTCACTTAAAAAACTCTCTTATGAAAAGTTTATTCTGGAGTATACTCAGAGTTGGGCAGTACCGCGGTACAAAACTACCGCGGTACTTGTAACGCGATACTTTTTTAGTACCGTTATCGGTACTTTCGATACTTTTTAAAAATGTACCGTTTTTGGTACCGTCGTTACTTTTTAGACCGTTTTACTCGATATTTCGGTAACTTTTTTGAATAAACTTCAGAGAACAAAAGCAAAAAATTTTTCGGGATTTTCCGCAAAAAGCATCTTCAAAAAGTATTGCATATCCATGTTGTTGTAGATCAGTGGTCGGCAACCACCGGGGTGCGGCCCCCTGCCGGATATCCGGTAAGGTAGGTTGGCCGGATACATGGGCGTCCGCAGGGGGTCAAGAGGGGGCACTTGCCCCCCCCTGAAAAACCAAAAAAGTTGAAAAAATACGCAGGAAAAAATGCAAGTTAAGAAACTACACAAAAAGTTGAAAAATACAGATGAGTTTACTACAAAACGAATAAAATAACAAAACATTTCGCAATAATCTGTTTAATTTAAGCAGGGTGGGCAACTTTCTGGTGATACTGGGCCACTAATTATACATATAGGCTTCCAGCGGGCCGCAGGTTTTAGAAAAAAAAGCACTTCTTGGCAGGAGTAATACTAAAAAAGGGTCTGTCGCGTGAAAAAGAGGTCTCTGAAATAAAAGATGACTAGAAAAACAAGATCTTTAGCCTGGAAAATAGCATTCAAAGCAGTTCGTGTGTTGATTGGGTTTGAACTTGATCGCAAAAAAACAGGTTTCGGAACCAATTGGCTATTAGCACATGCTTTGGCGGGCCGCAAGTTGCCCACCTCTGAATTACAGCATAAAAGAGTTTGTCTAGTGGTCTAAATGCTGCTGTCTAAACTAGTCCGGCCGTTCAATGAGTGGAAACTCCACCCTTCACACATCATTGAAACTGGTTTTACGTTTAGGCATGCTGTTACCAAGGCCAGTGCTAAGCACGTTAAAAAATATTGGTAAAGGTCCCGAGCATCATTTCACGTTGATCAGTACGAGTTATTGCTTGATACTTAATTCATTGTTTGTTCTCTGCGTGATTCCATTCGTTTAGGTTACTTTCTTGTCTTTCAAGGCCGTATGCAATGGTACATACTATCGCATTCTATTCAGGTCAACAGACATGGCGATTTATCTTTTGTCTTGACGCAAAGACTAGAAAAGTGTCTTTGTGTCAAATGCTACTCTTCAGTCAAACCACAATCGGATAGACTGGTGGAAGATAAGCAGGCGCACACTTCGCATAAGATAAAGAATTCGGTTAAAAGTTTTTGTGTGTCTTTTTTATTGATCTTCAATCTCAAATCTTGGTTATATTCGTGGTATTACCCAGAAGCTGCGTGCAACGAGTGGCGAAGACCATCTCCGTAACTTAGCGCGTGAGCAACTTAGCTTCGAACTCCGAAGAAACGTGGCGAGCCATTGGCGGTGGCCGTGAACAGCACTGTATTCGATTTGACAGGTCGGATATCGAACCCCAGATCTCTGACTTTGAAAGCAATATCGTTTCTGCTACACCAATCAGCCGATTACCAATCCGTCATGTGGACGTACGTATACTAGCAAATTCACGCGGCAACAGCAGCATGTCCAATTTTACTTTTTGCATCTTGTACAGAAAAATTCTGGTTTTTGCCTATATACTGAGTATCGTATCTTGATCTCGTATCTTGTAAAACAAATTTGGACTTGTTGCTGATGTGCTACTGGTACGCCTTGATGGCAGAAACTGCGCTGCCGGTACATTGCAATAAAAAAATTGAGCAGCACTCATTTATAGGCCGTAGCTATAAGTTTGATTTTCAGAGCTCAAACTACTTTTTATTTTGACATTTTGGATCAGAACGTCGCTGTCGGTGCAGGAAGTGTGGGGTTTGATTCCCGGATTGGTCAAATCGGACACAGTATCGCTAACGGCTCACCACCGTTGCGACGTTTCCTCGAAGGTTAAGCAGCGGAGACGGGCCCCGCCACTTGTTACACACTTTGGCGTAATAGCGCAAGTATAGTGAGGATTTGATTATTTTGAAATGTAAGCATCAAACCAACGACGTATAACAAGACCTAAGAAAACCATGCAAAAAGAAAGTTGTTTTAACAGACTGTCAAGCCTAGTGGCACATAAATTGATTTATGTCCGCATAATGCACAATAACATGAAAGAAGAGTTCTGCACGTACGGCATCGGCCCATGCCGGACGTATGGTCAGTTGGTCACCCTATCACTGACACTTACCTGACTATAGCTTTCACTAAGATGGCCGTCTCGAGAATGTTTTTGCCCCCCCTGCATTTTTTTCTGCGGACACCCATGGCCGGATATCCGGTATCCGGCAAATTTGCTATCCGACTCATCCCGAGTGGCAAATAACGAAATTAAAAAAAAAATTATAAAAAAACTTCCCCAACGCCAGAGCTGGGCAAACTGCGGGCCGCATGCATATTTTTTTTTGCTCTTCACCAATTTTCAGTGGAAAAATAGTAGATCTGCGGAGTGTAAACCTTTTATATTTTTGCTCATCAATGCTTTGTGGGGGCAATTTGGACCCACACTTTTCAAAAAGGGGCGATTGCGTAAAAAAGGCTGAAGACCGCTGGTTTAGACTATATGGAAAAATTTATTTCTGCGTCATTGAATCATAGTAAAACTATAGACCTGCAAATTCTGAAAAAAATGTAGATTTTGATTCATCTAAAAGTTCTGAATATGCTGCTACTGATACACCAACCTTTACTGAAAGTCGCATTAAAAGTGAAAACATTCTCCTTCAATGCAACTATGAAGTTCGCGCAGCAAGAACCTTGGTAACATCTTTTCGTATATAGGCAGTGGTGGGATTCAGTCGGTTCGCACCGGTTCTATAGAACCGTCTCAGGGAATTTTATTAGAACAGCGAACCGGTTAGCATTGCTGCTTACACTTGTACCATTAGTTGAAACAGAACTGGCTGATAATATATAACTTCTGTAATATAATCGGCTGACGAAAAGTTTGAATCCCACTGCATATAGTTCATAACCTCTTTTACGTCCTTAGTATTGCTCGAATGTAGCAACGTAGCCAGATAAACAACGTTGTGACAAACTTTTCTGCTCTCCAGGCGAGTTTCTGATGATGATACTTCTTAGTTATAACTAGCCTCACAACTAATGCAGGAGATCAACAGATTACAGATGTTGCCATAAACAGTGCCGGATTAGGCTATTGCGGAGCCTGTAGCAAAATTTTTGCGGGGCCCTAGTTTTTGGAGACCCGACCGAAAGGCAATCAAACCTGATTGCATTTTTAGTCTCATTGTTTATACCAAGTACTCTTACCGGAATTCACTGAAGATGCGTAGATGGCTTAAATTCGCTGTAAAACTCTTGTTTTTTTTTAGCGAAAACAGTTTTTTAAAGACACGAGAGTCAAATTTTGTGAAAATTTGAGAACAAAGGAGGAGCAACGTAAGCATTGGCACAGCAACACAAAATTAAGATCAAACTTTTTGTAGTAGGCACTCAGGGCTGCGAACTCGAACTTGAAAGAACTCGATCACTATGCCGAACTCGAACTTGAACTCGAAAATTTTTTTTTTTGTACTCGAACTTGAACTCGCAGAAAACTGTTCGAGTTCATTTGAAAGATATTTAAATTGTTGAAAAGAAATAAAAGATCATTACGAAAAATAGTTTGTTGTTCAAATAGTCACAATCCGTGTAAATTGTAGTTATGATTTTACCAAAAAAAAAGCTGCATATCGTTTATTTGTTCATGCCATCGCGACCTATAAAGTCCAGGGCTGCGAACTCGAACTTGAACTCGTTCATTTTTTCCGAACTCGAAAAATAAAATTCTTAGAACTCGAACTTGAACTCGGACTTGCAAATATCTCTTGAACTCGAACTTGAACTCGCGGTTAAAAATCAATCGAGTTCGCAGCCCTGTAGGCCCTAGTAGTAGCCTAAAAGTCTTTACCGTTCTTATCAAAATTCCAGACGCAACAAAACACTAATAGGAAATAGCTTCTTCATGTTTGTTCACTGTTCCGTTGGTTGCTTAGCCACTTGTATTTTTACCGTGCCGTACTTCTATCGTATTGACTCACTGTGACCTACAGTCTGTATCCACAAAAATACCATGAACATTCGCAATTACTGTATATGCGCGACTGGAAGTTGACTTTTTATTTTCTTGCAACGAACGCGATGTGCGGTCAGAAATCAGTTTGCGGCCAGATTCAGAAATATTGTAAGTTTTATTTTGAGGAAGCTTATGATTTACAAATATTAAAGAAAAAGTGAGGCAAACAATCCGCAATAATTTTATAAGCCGGTCCTAGCCGAAACTTTTTTTACAAAAGTGTAGCCTAATTTTTTCTGTAATTTAAATCATGATTTTGAAAAGCGCGGAGCCCTAAAAAGCGCGGGGCCCTAAAAAGCGCGGGGCCCGTAGCAAATGCTACTTCTGCAACGTGGTTAATCCGGCACTGGCCATACATGAGAATGCTTGTTTTAGCGAGAGTGCCGCTGTCGTCTTGTTGATATAACCGCAGTATTCGCTTGCAGTACCAAGATTCGCGCGTGACTACAATTCAGATCTTACATTAGCACCACATGCGACAAAAAGCTTGATAAGATTTTAATTTCGTTGCTTTGCAAGACGTAAACCAAAATAAACACTGATTATGAAGAAAAAACTTTTCGTTTCAAAAGTACCGAAAATCGGTACCGAGTAACGATATCGTCGTTACTTTTTCAAAAATGTACCGTTATCGGTACCGACGGTACTTTTTTAGCCAAGTATCGGTACCGATATCGTCGTTACTTTTAACGTACCGAGTGCCCAGCTCTGAGTATACTCAACAACTCGTAGCAAACTATGGGTAACTAATTTAAGCCTTTTTATTTTTCAATGCAACAATTTCGAGGTTAAATAGTTTGTTCATCTTTTGATTGCCAACGTATATCTTGTATTCAATTTGCTTGAGTTTGATTAACTTACATTTTTTTTTTAGTTGTATATAATCTGTACTTATGTGTTGTGCCGTACTAATATGCACTGATGACTATCATTCTTAAGACTCTGCCCTTGCTCGCTGACTGGTGTAACTTCTTAGCTTTAGTGTGGTGCAGTAACTCGATGAGCAATTTGCTCCTTTACTGCTTCCGTACGTGCATCTTTTGACGTAAAAATAAATTCTGTTCAGTTCTCTCTTAAAATTTGAGGGCATCGTTTGTTATTATACAACCAGGGGCGGATCCAGGGGGGGATCTGGGGTATGCTGCGTAAGCATCCCCCCACCAGCCATTTTCAACAATGTTTTGGATAAAATTTTTTCATAATTTCGAACATCTTCATAACAATATGCCTTAGTCGCCTTAAGCACGCATAATCGAAACCGTGCGAACAAAATGCATCATGGGTGAAGCACTCAAAGTTAGGGGCTAAAAATATGACAAACTCTCCTTAAAAATTGTTCAAAAAGCTCTAAAATGGCCATTGCAGTAAGCAAATTTTCAAAATTTTTGCGGGGGAGCATGCCCCCGGACCCCCCTAGAGTCGTTTTTGGTACTTACGTTGCTTAAAATTATATCTGTCGAAAAAAGCTACGCTTGAAAAAGTGACTAAAATTGGTGCCCCCTCTCTGAAAAAAATTTGAATACGTCCCTGACATGAAACATTTTCAAAAGGATGAGAAATTTGCAAGGGACAAATTAATGTTTCGACTATAACAAAAGTCTCGTCAGCCTTGCTACGCACAACCATTACAGGCTAAACTCATTCCAGACTGCAAAGACTCTTTTTTGCATTGCTTTACCTGGACAAAAAAAAATTCGCCTGCAGAAAATAGGGCACAACCGAGAAAAGAGACGAAGTCGAAATGTCCAGGTAAAGCAATGCAAAAAAGAGTCTTTACAGTCTGGAATGAGTTTAGCCTGTATTGGTTGTGCGTAGCAAGGCTGACGAGATTTTTGTTATAGTCGAAATTTTCAAAAGGCTTTTTCACGCCCGTTTCCGGGTCTAAACGTCTTTGCATTTAGTGAAAGAAAAAATAATAACTGAGATTATTCTCAAAGTAAATTGAACTGAAAATTCAACAGTAACTGAGGGAGACTGCGAAGTGAGCTTGCGCTCTTCCGAGTCAGCAGCCACCCGTTACATATGTCAAATGCGATCGACTCCAGCCGCGGATCAAACCCGTCACGTAGGATCTGTCACCTGCGCGGTACCGTTAGGTTATGTCGCTGACATAGTAAACATTCAACCTTATTCAAAATTACATCCCCCCCTCTAAAACTTTCTGGATTCGCTCCTGTATACAACGTATGGTCAAATAAGATGTCATTCTCAACCCCCCATCGCAAGATCCTAGCTACGCTAGTGATTCTGCCAGACCAAGATTTTAACAGAAAACATAGGCTACGGACAATTAAGTCGGCTTCTTTGCCGTTTGCCGAGGTAGTGTCCAAAAAATAAACATAAAAAATCTTCGGCTTCGACTTGTTTTTGTGCCCCAACGTGCATTCATTTTCCCTTGGCTAGAGTGTTAAGATTTCGAAAGGTTTCCACCTAATTGCAAAAAGGAAAACTTTTGGCTACTTTTAAGCAGGGCCCAAACTAGGCAATGTGGTTTCCCCCCCCGAAATCATCTTTCGGGGCCCCCTGAAAATTTTTTCTTGGATGGTGATGCAAAAGAGCGAGCCCCGAAGGGGTGATGCCAAGCTAGGGGAGTCTGGGGGCATGCCCCCCAGAAATTTTGCGGAATTTGACCTTATTTTGGAGGCTTTTTGTGCGTTTTTAGCCTTTAAAATTCCTCAGTTTTAACAAGGTTTAGTAGTCTGTTTAACTATAGGTCCCTTCCTAACCCACTAAAATAATGCTGCAAGCAAACCCTACTCTAACATTTCGCTACCTATGCGAAGAAAAAACGTTTTTAAGGCTTATTTTTGCGCCTTCCACTTGAGGATGAGGGGCCCTTGGCAGGAGCGGATCCAGAACGTTTTGGTGGGGGGATGTGATTTTAAATTAGGTTGAATGTTAACGAAATACAAAGACGTTTAGACCCGGAAACGGGCGTAAATAAGCCCTTTCAAAATGTTTCATGTCAGGGGCGCATTCAGAATTTTTTTCAGGGAGAGGGCACCAAATTTCATCACTTTTTCAAGCGCAATTTTTTCCCGGCAGAGTTATTTTAAACAACTTAAGTAACAAAAACGACTTTAGGGGGTACGGGGCATGCTCCCCCGAAAAATTTTTGAAAATTTGCATACTGTAATGCAGGGGCGTATTCAGGGGGTCGCTGGGGTCGCGCCCTCCCTCCCCCCCGCTGAAATATAAGCTGATATATATCTGCAGTCAGCGAAACAGAGGAAACAGGACATCTGAGGACTTGTTGACCTATTTTTTTTTTAGTTTGGTTTGGTCTTCACTTGATTTTGGGGGGTAAATTGGACGTCGAAAGACGAGAAGACCTTTTTTGGTCTTCACCGATATTTTCAGTGGAAACGTGTGGACACGAAATTGCGGCCCTACCTTTTCAAACTTCTGGGCATGTCCCTGTAATGGTCATTTTAGCGTTTTTCGAACAATTTTCAGGTAAAGTTTGTTCATATTTTTGGCCCCTAACTTTGAGTGCTTCATCAAATATGATGCATTTTGTAAGCACAGTTTCGATTATGCGTGCTTAAGGTGACTAAGGCTTATTGTTATAAACAGGGGTGCAAATCTATGTTGAGCATTGGGGGAGATGATTCAGCAAAATCGACCATTTTTCCATGTTGGGGGGATGATTTAGCAAAATTGACACGTCCGAAGATGTCCAATTTTTGCCCACAATGAAGTGAAGACCAAAAAAAGGTCATAACGTTCCCAGATGCCCAATTTTTTGCCCAAAATGAAGTGAAGACCGAAAAAAGATCATCACCTTCGCTGATGCCCAGTTTTGGGACATGAAAATATTGGGGGGATGCTGCCGGATTATTGGGGGTGATACATCCCTCCATGGATTTGCACCCATAATTATGAAAAGGTTAGAAATATAGAAAAACTTTGTTTATCCAAAGCATTGTTGAAAATGGCTGGTGGGAGGAGGTGCATCCCCCCTGGATCCGCCCCTGGCCCGGCGGTATGCTACTAAACGTTTGTTTGCTAGTTTTGCGACTGCTATTTTTCGAAAAATTTGCAGGGGCCCCCCATGGCCACAAGCATAAATATGGTATGGGGCTCCACATCGCGCGAGTCAAGACAAAAAATATATTGAATCTTAGAATAGGCTTATTTATTATTTAAGGCACCTTTATCATACGTTGATTAAATAGTAGGCTACTACGTACTGACTATTTACGGGGCCCCCTTTTTGTGCGCCCCCCCCCCCCCCGGTTGGGGAGTTCGGGGGGCGCTAGTTTCGGCACTGCTTTTGAGTGCCCTCTAGGATAATCATGCATTGTTTTGAAAAAGGAAAAATCTTTTTAAAAAAAAAAGACGCATGGTAACCTAACCTTGCAAAACCAACAATATTGTCTGTAGTCAGTCTATGGCATCGCTAAATTTAGTGAGCGCACTCATGACCACTAATGGCTTGGTGGTCCGTTCACTGAAATAAACAATAATATTAATACTTAAATGATACATTATCAATTGCTAGCGAGTTGCGTTTGGAAGTTATGCTTGCGTTCATTTTCGAAAAGCCACGTTCAATTTCGGTAAGATTGATGACAATTAATTGCAATGGTGGAGCATCTACACCTACCATCCACTGATGTGATTTTGACAAAACAGGCGCACAGTCTTTTCAAGATTTTTGGACGTAAGTCGGCACCCACCTCCATTCGGGATATAAGCCTTCGTTTTTGCGTTATAGTAAGGTCTAAATATATTTTTTATTTATTTAGTTGCATATTTATTCTCCTATCACGAGAAAGCGATCAAAGCGCTATGCGAGCTCGCTTAGGAGTTGCCAGCCATCTGTCTACCACACCAAGATTGGAGAATTTCGTAAGCGCCTTTAATACAATTTCATAATAAGTAAACTTGCCGGTTTGTTCTCCACACTGCCCCTTTATTGCTGAACGTCAAGCAGGGAAGCTGTGAATACCAATTTTAAAGTCATTGGTTTGACCCGACTTGGAATCAAACCCACGTCTACAGCTCAAGAGACAGACGCTCTATACCACTCGGCCATCTGAGCTGTTGAATATGGAGCCTACCTGAGCCTACCCTAGCGAAAAAAGTAGATAGGCTGAGCCTACGAGTGCCTACCCTCGCCGGGAGCACTGGATACTTCATTCACAGCAGCTGCAGCCGTCTGCTGGCTTTAAGTGCTTAATTACCTTTAATCTTACGATGGTTTACGAACCGTTTACGAACCGTGGCTCTCTATAGGAGCCAATGGCTCGCGGTTTACAACCCTTAGTCTAAACTCAGTCAAGCCAGTTCAGCAGCGATATGGTGTTCGCACAACAATGTGCGTAAACTTTCGAAGACCGTTCTAGTTTTAGCCGTTCCGTTCTATCCAGTTTTCCATCAGAATTCTCGACCTTGAAAACAATCGCATGCTCGGTAGATAGTAGTCGTGAGCAGTTGTTAACAATGTGGCAAAGGAAAACAACTAAAACATTCTGCAATGCAAAGTAAAGGACTACATGCATTAATTTTATCTGGTAAAAGTGTTTAATTTGTGCAGTTGATTAGTTTTCAGTCGCTGTCTGTACCTATGAAGAAACTTCAGCACAAATACCATAGAGCGAGACAGCGCTGTTTCAGGCTATTAGCCTTCATCAGCCGCCCTCAGGTGAGAAACATTCATCTTTCAGGACGAACGATCTTGCCAGGATCACTCATCCCTTCCCATAATATTTCTTAAAGAATTTAACCTTTGTGGTACGCATATCCGCTCGTGTGGCTACGTCACCATTTCAGTCAAATTCTTTACGTGGCCAGGGTGAAGATCAACAACTAAAAAGCAATGTCCTTCCTGGCCTACCGGACGGGAAATCATAACGACTTCCTTTTGTCGGGTCAGAGGCTATATCAGCACTCCATCACCAACAGTGCAATTGGTGATGGCACCAATACTGCAATTGGTGATGGAGTGCTGATATAGCCTCTGACCCGACAAGAGGAAGTCGTTATGATTTCCCGTCCGGTAGATCAGGAAGGACATTGCTTTTTAGTTGTTCGTTATTATTTCCCGTCCGGTAGGTCAGGAAGGACATTGCTTTTTAGTTGTTCAGCAAAAATAGTTGTTCTTAAAAAGAGGAAATTACATGAAAGGCCATACGGTTGCTGCAAACATCCCAAGTTCGGACTTGAAGGAATAACACTGGTCCACAAAAAATTTAGGCATGTAAGGCAAAAGTGGATTAGGGGTAATTTGGGGGCACTGAACCCATAAACGGCATCAGTTTTGCCAAATTGGCTCTACATTTTGAGATATTTTATAATTTTAGGCTCTTTTTTTCTAAAAAAGTGTGTTTTTACCATTAGAGGGCACTGTATAGCCGCCATGCTTCAATGAACGCTTTTAAAAAGTGCTTTTCTTCATTCTACGTCAGTTTAAAAAAAATTGAGGAATTATAGTGATTGGTGGCTGAGTAATTAGTATTTTTATATTTTGTCGGCGAACAGCTGTCACCAAGCGGAGAAAATATAATCTGCAATATCTCAAGAAATACTTGACGAACTTAAACACTTTTTTGTCCATTTTCACGTATTCAAGGGTGGGGAATTCTTTTATGCAATCAATTTGTTGAATATTTGAAACCAGTCAGCATTAAAGCAGTTATTGGGTAAATTGGAACTCTGTTTGTTGACAAATGACACGAAAAAGCATAACGCATCTAGTCCCAGGTTTATTGTAATTGAAGAAAGGTTTGCTTATATGATTTTCGTCTATAGCTTTGTTCAGCACAATCACGAATCCATGTCCACCAATAGTCTGACATCATGTGAGTGTCCCATCTGCTTTGGTATCTTTCTTTCATTATCTTAATATCTTGGTGGAACTTCTCCCCCTTGTTCCTCGCTAACATCACCAAGATTTGCTGGGAAGTAGTCTAGATAACTGAACAAGCAGTGAAGTTTGATGTTCATTCTTGCACCAAGAGCTTGAAAGTTTCTGAGCATCAGATCCACAAAATGTTGGCAGCTGCTTGCTTTAGTGTTATCTAAAAACTCTCGTACCACTGAGATATATGAGCACCAGGCAAGTGAAAAGTGCTGTCAAGTGAGAAGTGAAGGCTTCGTCTTGGATCAATTTGCGAATTTGTGGTTCATGAAAAATTCCTGCTTGGAGTTTTTCCATGCTGAGGCTAGGAAACTTTTTGACAATATAATTAAAGCAAATGCCATGCTTATCCAGAGCCTTTAGAAATTGTTTCATCAGGCTCAACTTTGTATAAAGTGGAGGAAACAATGCGGTACCGATTAACCAGCGGTTCAGTTATGAAATTTTTATCACCCACTGCAAGATTTTCACGTGCCGGACAATCTTTTTTTACCCAGTGCTACGTAGTTGTTCGACTGTCCCTGTAACAGAGGAAACAAGGATACTTGGTGTACCCCCCCTTGCTGTCCCAACAAAAAAATTACCATTTTGAAGTCTACACATACGGCCCAGTAATGCTCATTGTAGCCCAATTCGTTCAAAACCATCTTCACATTCAGGTAGTGTTCTTTAACAACCACTGAGTGTCCGATCGGAACGCTTGCAAACTCGTTACCTTCATGTAGCAACACACATTTTAAGCTTTGTTTGGAGCTGTCAATGAACACCCTCCATTCACCTGAATTGTAATATGAAAGACCCATTTCTTTAGGAAGACCTGGGATGTTGTTACAATACACAAATTCATCTTCCATAGTAAAAAATCGAATCAGCAAGTCATTCCTGTTGCGATAGAATGTAATTTTAGTTCCTGGATCCAGTACACCATGTTCACCAAGACGAGATACCAAAATTTCGGACGATTCTCTGGAAAGATTGAGATCACGCGCGAAATCATTTAGCTGGCCTTGATTGAAAGGTTTTGGTTTTGTGCTGAGTGAAGATGCTTCAGGAGCAACGATGGTAGAGCTATAGCTACTACAGCTGCTATCAGTATCTTCCATTGCTTCCAGCAGTGTTGCATCTGCAGCAAGATGGGGTAGGGAAATGAAAACAGGAAGTGGAACTTCAGGGCAGTGTGGTATTGGTCGTCGTGCAGACTCTATATCAGGATAGTATCAATCTTCTTTCGCTGATTCCATCCGGTAATATCCACCTTGCAAAAATAACAATCTTCATGATGGCTATTGGCTTCCCGCCATACCATAGGAACAAAGAACTGCATGGGTCTAGCTTTTCCTTGGGTTCAAAAGCGTAACGTTTCTGTGCATTGCTTGCAGACCTTGTGAGGTGCCAAGGACTTGTCTTGGTCTCCTAACTCTAAGCCAAAGTACGCTTCATAAGCTCTTTTGGTAAAATCTCTCACGTTGAAGTAACTCGCATTGCGCTACACATCCATGCGCTTTACGGGGCGTTCATTTCTTGCAATTGTCACAACTTGGAATATCAGTCCATCACTCACTCGACTGCGGGGCCAAGGCCCCTTTGACTCCCCTGGCTATGCCTATGCTCTCATAGCGCTGATGGTAGGTATATATCATTAACAAAAGTGAAATTAACGCCCATTTCAAAAATGTATCAAACTGATGGCAGAAATGACTTCCTTATTCCCGAAAACATGAAAATGGACAAAAATTTTTATTAAAATTGGACCAGTATTTTTTGAGATACTGCAAATTATGTTTCACCACTTGGTGGTAGAAGTGTGCTCTAAAACATAAAAATGCTAATTACTCGGGCTCAAATCACTCTATTCCGTCAATTTTTTTTAAGTGGTGCACAATAAAGAGTGGCATCGTTTAAAAGCGCTAACTAAAGCATAGTGATTATACTACAGTAGGTTCTCTAGCGGCAAAACTACAATTTTCGTTGAAAAAAAGAGCTTGAATAATGAAATATCTCAAAAACTAGAGCCAATTTGGTAAAACTAATGTCATTTTAGGGTTTAGCGCCCCCTAATTATCCTAAAATGACTTAAACATGTTAAGCCTTTTGAAAAAGAAATTTTTTTGTTGCCCTGTGTAATCACTATTCTCGAACAAAGTGCAAATTAAAAAATGCAAGATACTGTAATTGTACACTATGAAGAGATAAATGCCCGGGCATTCGATTAAGGAAAATCGACACTTACCTCTAGCCTGAGGGCTAAAAAGTTACATTATGTTTTAAACTCATACAAGAATGAAGTAATGTAATGGATGACAGAGGTCTTTATATCAAGTGTATAATTTCAGCTTTAAAAAGAGCAAAGTAATAGCTTTTAAATTAAGCCTAGTAGAGAAAGCAAATTTCAGCAAAAAGCTCAGAGTTTTTAGATTTCATTCGAAATGTATGACGTAGCGAAAAAATAGATTTTATTTTTGGATAAAGGAAAGATTTTGCTTGTTCCATTTGTGAATAGCTAGTTAGAGGGTTAAAAAAAATTGCATATGTTGCCGAACTGCACAAACTGCGAGAGATTTTTCCATGATTTTGAAAGTTTCAATTTATGACTACCTTTAGGTTCGAGATTACGGTCTAAACTCTAAACGGTTGCTGTTTGTTCCCTGATGGAAGTGATCATGAACCGTAATTGTCAATATATCAGCTTATAGATATTGGCTTTTTAGTTAAATAGCGTTTGATTTTTTCGTTGGTGTGCCCTACGCTGTAGGCAGAATTTTATTCATTTATATATGAAATTCGACACTATGGTGTTGGGTTCAAACCCAGACACACTCACAAGTGAAACAAGAAAAAAGACACAACATAACAAATGAACAGGTAAATTAAAAGCAATACTGAGACTAATAGGCCTACAGGGGGAATAGAAGTCATTAAAGTTATATATCTTTTTGGAAGCGCAAAAACTTATGAAACCGATAATCGCGAAAAAACTACGTTGATACGAGGTATATTTAAGGAGTTTTGAAGTCATAAAAAGCCATGTTTTTTTTAGGTCATAAAATATGACCATTGATTTTTGTTATGAAATACAAATTACCCAGTACCACCGTAGATACAGTTCCTGTAGACTTTAACCTTGATAATTTTTTGTTAATTATCAAGTTTGACGTCAATTTTGTCAATTTTATCAAGTTTTATGTCAATTTTCGATTCTATGTCAATCTGTCAATGTCAATTTTATGTCAAGTTTAATTATCAAGTTTTATGTCAATTTTGATAATAGCCTACGGTACTGCCGACAGACAACGTATGTTTTCGAAATTGGTAGAGCTGTATTAATAGTTAGCAGTCTATTTTAACAACACAACTTGGAGTACCGGTACTTCGTCCCTATAGATAGAAATTCACGCCGATTTTAGTCCTTCGCTAATCTATTGTAGTTTTGTTTATCATTGACGAGACGCCGAGCTGTTGATAATATTTTTCAAACGTGCGTTTGGGCGGGAAAACCGTTTAAATGTACATTGCGCCGTTTGGTGAAGTAGCTATTGACTATTAAAGACAACGCTTGAGGCAAAAAAGGAAAAAGTTGCCCAGCATAAATCGCTGAAGCATGGCTTCTCGTGTTTTTCCACGTCAAAAAATGAGCAAGAATTTTCTCACCAATTATTGTTACGTCATACTGTTGACAGGTCAAATTGAGGAAAAGCCGCGTCAACAGCTTTAAAGTTAAAAAAAAATACGGAGATTGTTAGAATTAAGCCGCATCTTACAACAGGCGGATATGTCACGAGCACAGAGAACGCTAGAGGCGCTAGTGTTTTATTAGTATGGCCCTAACCCGAACCACGGCTTAATTCAAACTAGCCCCAAAAGTACCGGTACTTGGTATTTTGTTCAATATTTGCATTGCGTCTTCGTATTTCGAGAGATCAGAGAAATTTTGAGGTGAAATTAGTTTGGGAAGAATTTTTTACGGTTTGCTTTTGAAAATAATGTTGTTAAAAGGTATAAACTGCAGTTACTAGATGGTGGGGTATAGGATAACGTTGCAGCAATGTTGGCCTAACTGGTTATACCAGTACCGTACTTAACTTCTAAGGCAGCGGCTAAGCAGAAACACGCTTTATAATTAGCCTAATGCAGTCAAGAGCAAGTTTCATCGGTATAGACTGAAAGTAAGTGGTAGATCCAAAGGCTAGCCTTTTTCATTATTTTTAGCCTACGGCCTTACAAGTTTTGATGCTGTTCATCCAAACCTGTTTGGATTGTGGCTAGCCTAGTCAGCAAATCTGAGATGAGAGGCCGAAAACCCCGATTTCCGTGCAGAAATTGTTAAATCACGAAGTAATTTAGGAAAAGCTTTTAGGGAACCATTTTCTTCGATTGCTTACAGTAGGTTAAAATTAGTTGATTGCGAAATTAATTATGAGGTTCGGTTTATCAGTAGCCCTGGGGCATACTGTTGCTGGTAACCAAATCAGTTAAGTAGCCCACAGATATTCTTTCATATTTGGTCCTGTATGTATGTGTAAGCAGATTTAATGAAAACGTATAGTAAGTTAACAGTGAAAAAAGTGATAGAGCTGATGAGCGTAACGTAACGACTTGTTAAACCAAAAGTGTTGATGATTTTTTCATCTTTATCCTCCTATCACGAGAAAGCGGCGGAGGCGCTATGCGTAGGACGAATCCAGACTCGCTTAGGAGTTGCCTTTGTTTCCAAGTTTTCCGGTTGAGTTTTCTTCTGACATCTTTGATCTGTCTTTTATTAGTGTTAGTCCTCGCGTTATGCGAATTACCAGTTTTTCAAGTTATCATGTGTCGCGTGGTTAATAATATATACGCATAACGCATGGCTTGCAATGCATAATGTGCTGGCACAGGGCCTGCAAACTCGGTCGTTTTTTTTATCTCGAGTTCAGCATTTTCATTTTTGCGAGTTCGAGTTCAAGTCCAGTAAAAATTTGTCAAGCTCTTTCAAGTCCAAGTGTTTTACCATTAGGCCTAGTGTTTAAGTAATTGCTAACTATCAAGGTGCGGCTGACTTGATGACCCTGTGATCTTTCGCGGTTTCCTTCTGGTGTGTTTTTCGTAAACTTTCTGGTAAAATAAACTTGACTTTGACTTTCGCGTTTAGAAAAAAAAGTTCTAATCTTGAGCATGGCGCAAGTCGTTTTTGAGTAAAAACAAGTAATTATTGAGTAGCCTATGACCTAGGAGACAACCGTCTTCGACATAATACCGATTACCAAGAGGGAAAGAACATTTACAGCCTTCTGAGAAGAGTTTAATTGGTGAAAGCATATTTCATTGTACAAATGAAAATAAAACTAGAGCTTTCTGAAAATATTTTCGAGTTCGAATGCAAGTTCTTAGCCCAGAATATTTACTAGTTTTTTTGTTGCTGCTTATTTATCCTCCTATCGCGAGAAAGCAATCAATGCGCTATACGAGCTCGCTTAGGAGTTGCCAGCCATCTGTCTACCACGCCAAGATGGGGGAATCCCGCTAAGTGCTTTTCCCAACGGCCCAACAAGTAAACTTGCCGGCTTGTTCTCCACACTGTCCCTTTAATGCTGAGCCTCAAGCAGGGAAGCTGTGAATGCCAATTTTAAAGTCATTGGTTTGACCCGAATCGCTGTCAAACCCGAATCTACAGCTCACGAGGCGGACGTTCTTACCACTTGGCCATCTGAGAAGTTAAGCTTGATGATCTGTGGTCGAGTTCGAGTTACCAGTTCAGATTTTTTTCAAGTTAAAGTTCGAGTTCGGCAAAAAGGTCGAGTTCCTTCGAGTTGGAGTTCGCAGCCCTGGCTGGCACTAACAAGTTACTGCATTTTAGGCATACCGGCAAACTTACAAAGTTTGAAATGGTCAAAAACCTGTTGAAGAAACATCAGTCGAGTTTCCTCTTTGGGTTTGTTCGTTGGTCATATGAGATAAAATAAGAGGTTGATCAAAAATTTTTCAAAAGGTTTCGCCGTTCAGAATCAGAATCAATTTATTGATTTGCGCTAACATGATCACCGTAATTGCAATCAATGAAAAGGGTGCTTGTGTTTTACATAACGCATAACGCATTAGATTCATGCAGGTATGCAGCAACAAACTGGACAGCGAAAGACCATTTTATGGTCATCAATTCAGAAGTCGAGCTGCCCAATGTTCAACAAGTTTTTTGTGAGACTTGGCCTACATAACACCATTGTAGAAAGGGAGGTTAGCGTGTAAAAAATTACTGTTTTCTCCCTACAGTGAGGGGGTTTGTGCGTGCCTCTACTAGCGCTTACACCCCTGACAAAAAGGCCGATAAGTAGCCTGTCTCTTATCAAAAATAAGCTTGCGAAGTAAAGTAAAGCTACACCGGTAACTAGGGAAGTCAAGCGAGTTCACAGTTATCTAAATCTGCATAATACGATTTTAGGCTTGGTTATTCAGCCTTTAATGCAGCTCGATATTGGTTTCAAGCATAGTACTGAGCAGTTGTCGAGCCCACAGCAGCTGAAATTGTTGATAAGAGCTGGTTTTATAAGTATATTCTGCGATCAGTCAATGCGCTAAAGCTAGGAATGCTGGAAAGAATTAAATTATTTATGAAAAGCAAACAATCTTCAGTAAATGTTTGGATCAGTATGCTAAATATGCACTAGGCTTTAGCACTCTTAAGGGAAAGCAAGAAAATTCTTTCTAAAGGTAACTGAAGTCCAAATTCGGCTATGAGGACCTACGATCAGCACGAGGAAAAAAACTGTGAAGCTTGTAAGTTACTGTAGATTGTTCAGCATGTGCCATATTTTACCAAACGGTTTCATTGGACAAGCAGGCTTGATTGCTTAGTACTGGGGTGGGGAACCGGCAAAGCACAGGGGGGCACATCGATTGCATAATATTTTCAACAGGCCACATTTGCTTTTAATCTTTAAATTTCGCTTTGCAAATACACAATATTACGTTGCAAATTTATTCAACATTCATGGTGAGCTATTTTTTTACCGTAAAATCAGAAATCTTTGCGTGGTTTTTGGGTCACAATAATAGCATGTAGTTGGATGTGCAGCAGTTTTTAAGTGAGGTTAATGTTTTCTCTTCTACCGGCGTGTTGTACACTTAACAAAGTTCTGACCCGGGCCACATGCAAAACTTAAGCAGGCCGCAGATTCCCTACCCTGACTTAGTAGTTGCCGGCCTCTTGTTACGATTCGGAAGTAGGGAATCCCGGTACGTGCCTTTTTTTAACTGTGCGACGAGGAAGTTTGCCGGCTTGCTTTTCATACTTCTTTACTACTGAGCTCCTTGCAAAGAACTGGAATACCATTTTTTTGCTTTGCTGATCTTTAACATGACGCAAAAAAAACCTTACGTCCACTTTTTCATTGGCCGACACTCTGTCCACTTTTCACATGTGACTCGTTGGGTTAAAGTGAATTTGGATAAAATCCCTCTGTGTCACCAAGATCCTTTTCATTTCTTGTTGGGTCAACCCGCTGTTGTAATGTCGCCATGACACCATTATTGACGTTTCATACAGGTTATCATGCTCTCTCGTCGCGCTTGGTTGATGAGTGGACACTGGACTGTTTCGTTTCTCTTTCATATCATTTTCATTTCTTTAGCTCTACTTTTGGCGCGCTTTCGCAGTAGTTAAACTTGTATTAACATAACCGGCAGAATTGTTTGTTGTGCAGCGTGGACCAAGTATACGCAATAAAAGAAGCGGAATTATGAGTGAAAAAAGCTGCTTCACCCAATGTATAGTTTTGCTGAGGACAAGGGCGTACGCAGAAGTTTTCTGTGGCGATGCGCTCGATGGAGATTTGCGACCAAGGACGCTTTTTCAGAATTTGTGCGATAACGACTTTTAACGTACTATCGAAGGTCTTAGGGGCCCATAGGAGGCGTGCGTGTTAAACTCCCCTAGTTAGGGATTAGAGGAAAAAATCATTGTGGTGAAAAGCAGCATCGAATTCTACAGAGCAAGTTTTTTCGCTGCGATACAACAAAACGTTACTACGTAGGTTAAACTTTTTTTGCTTGCTCTGCAACAACTTTTCTCATGATAAACAAATGAGTATACGTGTAAGTTAGTGATTACAACCAGGGCTTTTACACGCTGGGTCACATTTCGCGTAATACAACCAAGTGTTTGGCGCCGTTTTAACCCCATAGAAAAGCATCTATGGGCAGTGAAGCGAAACGTCAAACGAAAGAAGTGACAAAAGACTTTAATTGTGTTGTTTTTTCGCTTGACGTAACTGTCAAAGTTTGTGTAGTAGAGTACTGTGCCTAACGTTGAGAATGCGTGCGACGTGAAAAACGTCGGCTTTGCTATAACGCGTAGATTAGCCTTAACTTTTGTGACGAAAATTTAGCTTGGAGAATAAGACTTGTGCTTGCTGCTTACAAGAAAAGCAAAGTTTACTGGTGTAATAATTACTGATATAGCGGTGTCTATGACTAAGAAAAATGTGTGGTCATCAGTTAAACTATGCCTTGAGGCTTCAACTTATGAAGTTGTCGCGATAGAGACTGTATGAATGCGATTCTAAATACCTCTTACAGGTCGGTTCGAACTCTCAATAGCTCTTAATAAAGAAAACAGTTGACCGAGACAGCTAGGGCTCTTGTTGTTAATGTAGAGTGGAATGGCTGAAAAACAAAACTGGCTGTTGCTATGCTGAGAATATTGAAACTAATATCAGGCTCTTTGTATGTTGACGCTCGACATAATTTACTTTCAAGAACAGCTATGAGTTTTATTTTTGATTAATTGCTACATTTTCGTTGTACTTCCTCATTTCTTGTTGAAAGTACGCTGTAACACATCATGTCAAAACAATGTGGCAGTAGAAACTATTAGAAAGAGCAAGTTGTCTATTAGCCTTAACGTTGTGTCTACTGACAACACGGTCTCGCAGCATCCACTGTTGAACAAGCGAAAATCGTAAATTCCTATGCGTTGAGCTGACGAAAGAGCTAAACTGCTCGTGCATTAAGCTTTATGGCTGTGTAAATATTAGTTTAAACATAGAGAGATAGCCGAAAATGTATGTACTAGTATATTCAGAGTTAACATATGCTATTTTCTATCATATCGATTTTCACTCAGTTTTCTTGCTACTTATTTTGAAATAATATCAAGGACTCGCAATAGTAGAAATTGCTTATTCAAATTTCAAACCATTAAATTTAATAAATGCTTTGTCTAAATTAATGTCGTGATTTAGTGGTAGGAGAGCTTGGTTGGTGTCGCATTTGATAAATTAATTATCAATTTTAGTGCATTACGTCAGCTTTTTTGTGCCTTTTGTTTCAGCGAAGTTTTTTTGCCGATATCACCCTTTCTGCCAGCTTTACAAGGGAATAGTTTTGGTTGAATTTAGCAGGAAAATATGAATTTGAAGCCCCACTAGTGGCGTATTTATGGGAGCATTCTGCCTTTCGTCTTCTTGCTATTGCGTGTTATTTTAAAATTTTGGTAATTAGCTCCATTTCTTTGACATCCAACTCTATTCTCCTGATTCTACAAATCTATTGTATTTTTTTCGAATCCCCTTTTTTTTCAAATTCCAGCACGCCCCATCATCATTCAGGAACAGTGACGCTACTACCGGTGGCTTTTCATCGAGTAGTACAAAATTGGCCAAGTGGTGAGCGCATTGGGTTTCGTAGCAGACTTTTTGGTTGACGACCATGTTGGCCAATGCATCTCCTGTTGATGTGGGCTACTGTGCTGTACCTTGTCGATCGATGCTTTTGTGTCACAGCTGTGATTGCGTAAATATTGTAAATGGACAAGGATAACTTTCTTTGCTCAAGCTTTTTGTTTCGTTTGTATTATTGTAAATATTCTCTTTTCTCATCAACGTGAGGGTGCAACAGACCAGGTGAGCGTTTTTGCTCTTTCGTTGCATCCTACAACGCAGTTATTTAATCTTGTCAATCTTGTACAACTAATATTCTTCTGCATAAGAGCGCTGAAATAAAATTGAATTTGATTGGTTTGATTCTGGGTTTAAGACTAAACCAGGTCTTCTTTCTGAGGCCTACTTCTATGTAATCTAAATTGCGAAATGGATTTTGCGTTGGTTTAACTAAATTACTGTACGTTTAAAACTCATCATTAAAATAGGCTGTTTCTGTGCTGTGTAGCGCAAACTATATTTGTCACATTGCCTGTAACAATTTTATATAAAATTTATTCTAATATAAAAATCAAACTAATAAAGATAATGGGTTGGTGATGAACTTGGCCTAGTAGCCAAATATGTGACAAATCAAAAATTTTGAATATCTGCTAAAAATCACGTTTCAAGTGACTCATTTCTGTGCTCACTGATTTGCGTTCACTTAAGGCAAATTTGTGCGATTAGCGCGATTTTTTATGCGATAAGAGCGATTTTTTGCAGAGATCGTACGGTCACAGGAAGCGAATTTAATAAATATTAAAGCATTTTTACTTTTAAACGCATGTTCAAATTCAAACCGTCAATGTACTCTCGTTATCAGGCCAAAGCGAGTGGCTGGTGCCATCTCCTCAACTTACTGCCTTGGCAACACAGCTCCGAAAAACGTTGGCAACACGGTGTCCGGTTTGACCAACCCAGGATTGGAACTCCGGACCTCCCAAGTCCCACACCAATAGCTATGTCTTAAAAACTGAGCTGGCCTGCTGGTTATTAGAGCATAATACTGTTTTTTAATTATCTATGTAATATCGCGTCAAATCACTGAATTTATTTGTAGAACGAGTCCATCGATTATCTAGTTCGGTGAATTTAAGAAGCCCAACTTTGTTTATCATAAAAGCAATTATTGATCTTTGCATTGAGACCTAATTAAAAACCATTTGACCTTGACTTCATGTTTTTGTTGGTGTCTGTTAGTAGAGTATAAATGTTTTCGAGATATTATGCTAAAGTGCATGTTTGGAAGCTAAGCAGCATAACATCACCATAAAACCTGTTTGCAAGTGTCATGTAATCTCAGTTCGTTTGCTTTTCAAAACACTCCAAACAATGGCGTAATATTTGTGCGATCTGCCGTGATTGCAAAGAGTCACTAATTTTGGAGGTGCTCGCTTTTGTTTTTGGCTTCTCCAAATATTGCCCCTCACCTCCCTGTAATGGAGTGATCTCAATTGGTTAGAGATGAAATAGATATAACCACGAAGCAAAGGCATTTGGACACAAAATAATAAAGCTGTTCAAAAATGGAAATTAGTTTTGTTAACGATCCTTCGCTATTTAGCTCGGACCACGTGTTTTAACCACAGTCTCGCTATGATTACCGAAAAAGGATATTGCAGTAACGGAAGTTTGACTGGATGTGCTGGTTCAACTTTTTTTTGTCAACTTTGCAAATTTATGACGTCATTCAGTTTTCTTAAAATGTAAAGCCTGAGCTAATACGAGCTTGTGCAACCGACAGCCTAATTCCTGTCGTGTGACTAATCAAGTATAATACAGTGAAATTGCCACCGTCTCTTTTTAGGTTTTTTTTTTCTACGAAGCTCTATTCGTGGGCTTAATTATTCTGTATGCTTGCGTTCGTTGATTAAAGGATTAAGTAACAAGCGAAGAAAAGTAAAACTTTTGGAGTTGAGACTATTTTTGTATCAATTTACCTCAAGCGCAAACCTAATTGGACAATGGAATTACGGATATCTATCGTGGCTTTCTTATTATGTGGTAAGTATAGTAAATAACCAACAAAAGCGCGTGGACGCTATGCTTTGTTTATTAAGAAATTACGAAGCTACTTATTGTATCTACTATGTAACCATTTGATCAACTTCTGTGATTTGATATTGCTTCTATGGCCTTTTTAAATGACATAATATTGATATTCGCATGATTCATTTAACAAGGCTATTTGCACATATAGTCTATCTAGAGTGCGTCATGTTTTTGACGTTTCACTTCAAGTTTATTTTTCCACTTGATCTTAATGTGTTTTAATTGACTTTGTGCTGGAATATCGGTAACGTAAAACTTGATCTTACACTTCGAATGAGATAAGCCTTATTTGTTGCTGCGCTCAATGTAATATTCAAAGGAGGTTGTAGTTTTGCCAAATTATGATTGGTTTGGCCAATTACCGGCCGGTTTGCTTAATTGTGAAGCGCGTCACTGTCAATGCGAAAATCGTACGTTCGATTCCCGAGCTGGTCAAATCGGACACAATGTCGCCTATGGCTCGCCACCGCTGCGACGTTTCTTTGGAACCGTTTTGTCAAAGTGCTAAATCGCGGAGACGGGCCCCGCCACTTGTTACACTCTTCGGCGTGGTACCGCGAGTACAACCAAGATTTGATATTTATGATTAGCTTATGGGGAATACCTTTGTTTTATGAATATCGTTACTGATAACAGTGACAAGCTTCGTCTTCTTTCGCTTTTTTAATGGCATCACGTATTGCGAGAATGGAAAATATAACGTAGTGAACTAAAATTATTTTCAAGTCACTGAGCAGGAAATTCAGTGCAGTGAGAGAGACTGCGAATTGAGCTTGCGCTCTTTCGGTCCTCAGCTATTAGGTTTATTAGTTGATTTGTCGGAAGGTCGAACCGGTTTTTCTTTGGAAAGTAAGCTTTTCATACACAATTTCACCATTTAATTTAATCAAATGAAAAGGTTTTGTGAGTTCATCTAATGTTTGGCAGTTTTTGCATAGCTGGCATGCAATAACTGTCAAAAATTAGTTGCCAAAAATTACCGAGTGTACAAGAGACAATTAAATTTTTTGCGATGTTTCGAAGTCAAAAGGTTAAAAAGAGCTCATCATGGCACGTTTCTTTCCATTATTTTTCTTAAGACATAAGCAGATAAATGCGGGCACGTTATTTTGATGACTATTTGACGTTGTTTTAGTTAAGGCCTTCCTCTTTTGTAGTAATAGCAATTATATTAGCAAGGCGTTAATTTTTGAAATTACGTTAATTTTTGAAATTACGTGTTGCACTTCGATTTGCAGAAACTTAAATTTGCCTCACTAGTACTGTTAGTATTTGAACCCAGGTTGTGGAATTCTTTTAGCTTAAATTGGAAGAAGTTAATTTAATATTTTGTTCCTGATATGTCTGATTTAGAACTTAACGAAAAGGAACAAAAATTGTCTAACGTAAATTTTCACAATTTTTCTGATATGATTCAAGTAAGGCAGTCGCGACATTGTGACTGACAGACGTCTTTCACTTGTAAACTTTGCATCTTCCCTGGAAGTAAGTTATGCATTCTTAGTAACGTTGTTCTTGGACCTGTACGATATTCTAACAAGTGAATGTGATATTTCGACTCCGAGTAAAATTTAGTACCGTTATCTATGGAAAACTACCAATGCCCATAAGCTACGTGTTTTCCTGCCCTTAGTTCAATACATGGACTTTCAGGGTTTGGCATTGCTTTTCGAGTTTGGGTACCGGTATGTTTTTTTGTTTTTTTTTTAGAGAGTGTTGGCATTAAAATTTTTGTTAAGGTGAGATTTAGCAATAAATTACTCTTTTAACTTTGAAAACTTTTTATGCGATTGTAAACAACAGTTTTGCAAAATTTGATTCATTATATATTCGTTTTATGTACTTTTTAGTTTCGTCTGTAGCAGCTCAGCTCAATGTCAATTTCGCTGGTGATGGCATGTACCCTGTAGGGGCCAACGCAACTTTCTCGTGCCAATTTTCACCCATACGTAAGTACCCCGGTTTCGCTGCAGTGCTGCTTTTTTAAGTTTTTTGACTAGGGTAAAATTAAGAACCTTATTTTTTAGTTCATTGACTTAGATCACTCTTTACACGCTGCCAAATTGAAACTTTTCCAAAAAAGCATCCAAGTTTAGTCGATAGAACTTGATTTTTAGCCTGTGTGTAAGCGAAATGCGTTTGAGTATCGTTTTTGGCATTGTTAAAATTTTGTACTGACTTGATACTGGTACGTCAATAAATGAATGAATGAATAAATAAAATGTCTGGTTCCTTGCTCATTTTTTAAATAAAATAATATAAAATGCAGAATAAATATGCAACTGGTCCTAAAATCAGCCAAGAATTATTCTGACATTATTAGATTTGAATGAAAGCTAAAATTGATCGTAAAAAAGTTGTTAGCAGCGATAATCTTAGTTTTACTTCAAGCTACTACTGTTTATCGGCATCTTACGTTTGATTTTGTGACGCACAATTATCATTTTGTCTTGATTAACACTTACAATTCTCGTTGGTATTTCAATAATGAAATCATCCTGGTAAAGTTGTTCTTTGTTGCAGCTGACGATCTTGAAGAAGTGGAGGTATCGTGGTGGTTATCGGCGCCCGAACCGAACAAACTGGCAAAAAGCGTTATTGCGGTAAACGGATCTTTTACTTACGACACTGCCGACCCTAGTTTGAAATCAAGATTCTCTACATCATCAGATAGATTTTTCCGTAAGTTTTAGAGACATCTAAAATTCAGCGTTACGTTGTTCGCAGCTACTTCATAGGAGGAGAAAGATGTTAGTAATAACGGTAACCTCTCGTTTTGACGCAATTCATTTTGACGCGTGGAATGAGCCACTAACTTAAAGTTACTTTGAGAGACCTCGCCGAAATTCAGGCACACTGAAATATTGTCTGCTTGACACTTGTCAGGCTACCCAACATTTAGCAATGAATGCTTAATTAAAAAGCTTTATGGTTGTAAAGTTTTGGCTTTAGTTTGAGTTGTACAGAAATTACTGATCTTCTTGATTGGCATTTTTTCTTAGATGAGCAAGAAATTGGCGAAAGTGTGACTTGTGCGCCTTTTAGAAGTTTCATCTATTAAAGGGTTGCACGTTCGTAATACCATAGTCTTTTGGTGACTTCTTCATGTAAAAGTGGCTGTCATAGTTCAGATTAGCAATAGCATTTAAAGACTGTCGTTGCTGCAGGCATGAAGGAATAGAACCTCGTGAAGAGTAACCAAAATTGAACGAAATAAGCTAGATGTGCACTTACTAAAACTTGCAAATTGAGAATAAATTTTATGGTCAGTTAAATTGCTTTAGAAAATACCAACAATTCATTATGATGATGTAACATTTTCATTATTATCTAGCTGCTTTTATCTAGCTGTGTTTCGCCGAGCATTCATGAATTTAGACTAGCTGTATAACCATGTACCCGAGCTGTTAGTACAGAAGTTGTTTCCTTCCAAATAACCTTGTAATTGTGAATAGTTTGTATGGAATTAGAGTTCTCCATTCTTTTTCTCTAACCAAGCGTGCAGCTAGTTACATCTGATGAGTATTTGTACGAAGAGCTAATGACTGTGATTATGTGCCTGTATTGTCGTGGGTTCAAAACATTGTTTTGATCGAAGCAATTGTTTGGAGGCATAGACGTTTTGTTGTAAAATACTTGAGCCACAAGGAGCTATTTAAAAAGTTGGAAATGGAAAGCATATTGTTTAAATCTGAGCTTTTCCAATTTCGGGCCCTTACCGTATTTGAACTGATATTGACAACGTGTGCTCGGAATTCTATTTTGCTGAGACCCACTCATTCTTAGGAAAGCGCGGAGCAGTGGCTTTGCGAAAAGTTTTAAAGGAAGGTGGTCGTAAAGTACTAATGCCATCAAAAGAGTCTGGCATATTTCAGTCACTCGGCAACATTTTTTCTTTTGTACTAAAAAGCAAAGTCAAAAAGGAAAGGGGGCATGGCACAATGCCTCACCACTTAAATACGATCGAGGCGCGCAGGCAGCAGCTCAAGTTAGACAATCCAGGCATTTCGATATTCTGCGTCGAGCAGAATGTGCTTTGGCGAAATTCAAGATCAAAATCTAAACTGAAAAAACGCTACGCAAGTGCTTCCTATGTTTTCAGAACGCAAGAAAACGTACGTGTAAAAACTTAATCTAATGACGTACCGAGGTTTGTTGTGTTTACTGAAGCGTGAAGCTCTGTTTCGCAAGTCTCAGGCTTAGATCAACAAAATGTTTCTTGCTACATCATCATTCCATTGAAAAGTGCCTGTTTTTTGGATGAGTTCTGCTTTATTGCATTTTTAATCAGTTTTTTTACGAACGATATTTTGATTGGCTTAATCTTTCGGCGCCTTTCAATTAGCTACGATAAACTTATGCGCTGTTGAGCCATTCATAACAATTCGTTTCGTAAAATTTGTTTGAACTAATTACGTGGTGGAATGTCATACTTTTTCCGGAGTACAAAAATGAAATCGTGCTTGTGAAACGACGATATTTTATTGAAATTTAACTTTGGAGTGACAGTGACAAGTCAAAACAGGTGACGTTTGTCGGTTTGGTCTTTCAACTGGTTGGGAGAAAGTGCTTTGGTGTCACCTCGCTCGATAAAGTTTAACGTTTAGTTTTACTCATAGCTGCGAAGCAATGGTATGCCCTTCTTATGCCTTTATTTGGCGACAAACTAAGTTGTTTGTATTTATTTATGGTTTAGCTAAGCCTGCACAATAGATCTTCCTTCGACCGTTAGCTATGGCTAAAAGCAATATGCCACCTTGCATAGTTTTCTCAGATGAAAAGTGATAACTGATAACAAAATACAGTGGTCGCTTTCGATTTACATCGTTTTGTATGTTTTGTATTAGTTTGGTGGGTAACCAATCTAAATTGTCGAAATTTTGATGAAGTAACGGTTCGCGTCGAAATGGCTACGGGTGTTTAAATTAAATATTCGTCCTTCTTGATTGTGGATTTTTATTTTAAAAATGAGGCAGTTCTACAGCTTTTATTGATGGTCATTCATTTATTGAACCCTGAATTTATCAGTTCCTGCGCAAGATTTGAGTGCCGTGATAAAAATGTCTTTGTTTGTCTTCTTATTTACCAACCTATCTCGTTTCGGTTCGTGTAAAGACTATGAATCTTTTTAGTTAATCACAAGAAAACTAATAGTTCCTCAATTTTCTTCAATCGCGACATATTTCTGCATAATAGTGTTTTCTCTCATAAATATTATGTTAGACCGCAGACTTGCGGAACGCAAACCCTTTTAAGTTTGCCTGACTGGCCTTTTATGCTGAACGGAGATGAGATTAGCGTTGCAACTGGTTGAAATAATAAACTGACCCTTCAGCGATTTCAGTCCAACAAAAATTGCCCTGGCAAGATCTACTCAAGTTTGCAAAAAGTGCAAATCGTCGATTGTCATTATGAAATAAAAGAGATTTGGAATATATTTTTGCATTAATTGTAAAAAAAAGCATTTTTTCGTTTTACTACGCCAAAGCCAAAACGTGGTGTGATGAGTGGTGGGACCCATCGCGGTTTGAACGCCTGGACCACACAGCTCCGAAAAAGCGTCACTACGGTAGCGAGCCATTGGCGACTCTGTGACCGATTTGAATGTTCCGGGAATCGAACCCCAGACCTTCTGCGCCAGTAGCGATGGACTTCACAGCTCAGCCAACCGATTTGCATTAATTGTAAACGCATCCTATGTCTTCATATTGACTGGTTTGCGTCAATCTGCTGTTGTATGTCTCCCTTTTAGGATAGGCTGTAAGAGCGAAATAAAATAACTAGTTTTCACATTGCTTTACAATTATAGACCGTAGACTTTCTTTAAAAAAATATAAATCTACATGAAATGAGGCATATTAAGTTGATTGGTGTCTGGGTGATACACTTTTTAAAGATATTGGCTATAAATAAATTTGTATTTCCCCAACCCACAAGTTTTTTTTTTACTGTACCGTATTCTGAATAATAATTAATTAAAAGTTAGTAATTTGAAAATTTCTCATCTTTTGCTCTAGTATAAGCTCAGTGCTTAGTGAATCCATGACCACGTTTGGTCATTGTGGATCAAGAATTTACTTGATCACGTACACGCTAAGATCAAACGGTTTCTTTTCAATGTGCGGAATATTCATATTCTTTTGATGGTGTATTGTTATGCTATCTAGTTACTTATCATTTGGGTCTGTTACAAAAAACTGGCTTATCTGCTCGCTCAAATGGAAAGCAACCATCGGTAAACAGCAATTTACCTGCTAAGAGATTTGGTTTCAGTCTCAAACTTACTATTTTATGTTCGCAGCGTAAAAGAAGACAATTTTTCGATTGGAAGACACATTAAATTCAATGTGTTTGAGAGTTTATGGCAATGTTTTTCTATTGTTTTTTAGATTTTAATGGTTAAATGCTTGTTACCTTTTTTGAAATAGTGCACTTTTCCAATTTTTACTTAAAAGCTTGTACACCTCGGTGTTCACAGAATTCCCAAGGTTGTGTTTTGCCTTTCCGAACGACCTGGGAACACGTTAGTATAATGAGCAGCCAAGCGGGGATGCGGGCATCCTCTAAAAACAAAAAAATTTGTAAGGGACATTCGTTTTTTAAAAAAAGAAGCAAGATCTATCTTCACAACACAATACGCTAACGTTGTCCAAAAATACTGTTAGGTCAGAATCGTTGTTCTGTCTATTTACAAGCTAATGACACAGTGGCACCTGGTATGAAGGTAAATTCACCATCTTTTCATTGTGTGTTGTGCATCCCCAGTACGTCCTATTGTTGGGTACCCCCTCAAAAAATTTTGGTGCACCCTTGGGTGTACAAAACAGCCGGTTAAAAAGCGTTGTTTTGGAATCAAAATCAAATTTTAATTATACTCGTGGTGTTACACCTAAGCGTGTATACTCGCGGTATTACGCCCAAGCATGTAGCGAGTGACGGAACCCATCTCCGCGGCTTTTTTTTTTTTTTTTTTTCATAGGCCTAGTCTGTATGCGTAATAATCGTTTACATTATCGCTGTTTGACCGAGTAAACTTCTTCTTCACGTTGGTGAGAAACATCACAACGGTGGCGAGCTGTTGGCACCACTGTGCCCAACGTGACCGGCCCGGGAATCAAGCCAAGACCTCCCGCGCCGTTAGCGACGTTTTTTACCACTGGGCCAATAAGCACTGTTTTATAGGTTGGTGTCATTTCGCTGTCTTGAGCAGTACAAATGTACAATCGCAAAGCCCACATCACGGTTTTTTTATTTCCTGCATCTTGACTTAGAGAAAACAGTCCAGCGTGTTGAAATGTTGTTTCTGTATGTAAAATTGTATTTATGCACCTAATAGTGTTAGGCAATCAGCCCAACGTAAAGCAATAATTGAAAGACAGTTTATACTGGGAAGTGTCCTTTGATTAGCCCGTCATTTGCAAATGCGTTCCTGCAATTTGCATGCGTAAAGCTAAACTTAGTTCCTTTCTTTTAATATCTACTCAGTTTGTTTTTAATTTTTTAAGTTCATGCTTGGAGCTATTTCTTGAATAAAATCGTTAATTTTTCATGCTTGGTCAGTTGTTTGAAGACAAAAGTCTCTATGGCTAATACGATAAACGAAACGCCTGCGCAACCACGTGATTAGATAATCCCAAGCTGTTGCAAATTGCAGTCGAACTATTTGCTGCCATTGCACAAATAACGTGTTTATAAATGAACCAGCTACCTTGTGTAGAATACGTTTGAGGTACTATTGTTAATTTAAGTACAGAAGAGTCAAGACCTTTGATTTTTGCACTCAGCTTTGTCAAAAAAGGCTACCTTTGATTTTTGCACTCAGCTTTGTCAAAAAAGGCTTGCGCAATAGACTGTTGATGTTGCAATCACAAAAATAACTCGGTAAATCAACTGGCTATTGTCATTCAAGTTTTTGTGATATTGTTTGCGAAAGTGCGTGGGTTTTACGGCAAAATATTTTGTGCGTAGGCGGAACGGCCACAATTTTTGTCTCGGACTATACGCTGGTGTGACATAATTATGTTGTCGTTTTACCCGTTAGTACAATAGTGTAGTCTGTCGCCCATTCTGACTGTGTGTGTGTGTTAGGGGTTGCAGAACGTTTCTACGGGAATAACTTCAAGCGTAAGGAATTGGGAAGGTTGGAATAATTTTTGTTTAGCTCTTCCCAATTCCTTTCCTGATTTGTGGCTTGGAACTGTTCAAGAAACATAGAACTATACTTGAAATTACGTACTAAGAAAAAATGAAGCTTTCGAAGCAGAAAAGCATTATTTTTTATTGACAACTTTGTACTTGGCTTGTTGGTAGTTGGTGTACGAAGACTGACCTTTGTAATGCTAAAGTTAGTTTTTTGTTTAAGCTATGTGACATTATTAGACATAGCATAGCGATTGAATTGAGCAGCTTTTCTTGTCAGCATTCAGTTGACTTTAAAATGACATCTCATGATTCCAAACAATTGCAGTAGAAGTGCAAAATACAATACACTTCAAACTTATGGTAAAACGGTTTCGGAAAATATTAACATAAGTTATTTCAGTGATATATCTTGCTAATTAATCATTGTAATATTAATTAGTTTATTCGCGTGTTTAAATAAGACATCAGAGCTGACAGATTTTGTCACTTTTTCGTCAGTATATCACATATCAATATGACTTCTCGTGTTGATATAGCGTTTTTTAAATCGACATCGTTACCACAGGTCGATATACAACAATTCCATTTATTTTCAGAATTCATCTATTTCATATAATTCATATACTACATATTATACATTCATATTTCATATAAGTCATGTACTTAATATTAACATATATTGGTAACGCAGTGCTTTTGATGCAATAACGCAGTCCTTTAAATCGATATGTGATAACAACACATGTTGATATGTCGTTGAAGCGTTTCGAAGAGAAACTGCGTGGAGCAGGAGCATGGAATTGCACGTAAATAATGGAGCAAGAACGTAGACCGTTTTCTTGTTCTTCCCCAGCACGCTCCTGCCAAAAAGCGCGCAAAAATTGTTGCGTCAATTAGTAAAATATGCTGTTAAATGGCAGTTATAGAGTAACTTGTGACTCAGTAAATGGCTCAATATAACTTGTTGTCAGTGGCACTTCAACTTTGCGTGTATTTTGTGGGTAAAAGTGACTTGGTTTTGCGTTGCTTTGCATGTATCACCGAACTACTGCAGTAATGCAGCGCAGGGTTCGTAAATGAGAAAAAAATTGATGATATCTGTGTAAGAAGTGGCCTATTTTACCTAAAAATGCTGCAAGTTTATCACGATTGAAGATCAGTTAAACCAAACTAACATAATTCGCTTAAGTTTTGAGTGGATTAGCTTCTAACACGTGTTGGATAGGCTGCTCTGCTGGCATAGGTGAGATTAATGTGTGGATGACTTGAAATGCTTGCTATTGCCTGAAGAAAAATGTAAAATGCATTGAAGCATAACGCTTCAGGTTTGACAAAAATGCACCTTTTACCTATGTAGTTGAGACTGGGCGTTGTCGCCGTGCCGCTTCATTTTACAGATAATCAATTACATAGGTAGATACTAACTGCTCTGTAATATATACCACGTGAGTCTCCAACTGAATGCCATTAATCAATATTTATCGACCATTTATTTGAAGGGCTTGTGTATTTGTTACGCATCCTGGGTAGCAGAATGAAATTGACAGAAAAAAATGAATGTTATGAGCCTTTAAATAACTTACTAGCTGAACGCTGTGAAAAAATTCTATGACTATTTCTGCGGGTTCCACGCTCATCAGGTATACTGAGGTTTGAACCCAGAACCTTGTGAGATATTTTTAAATTCTTCTACGCATTAACTGCTTTTTTGGATTGCTCCCATCTTGGCTCTTCAAAACTTCGCTTTGAAAATGTAACATGTGTGTAAGTCTGTAAGTTATCGTCGCTTGCACTGCTGGATCCAGGGGTTAAGAAGTCTCAGTTCTCCTTAAATTTTAGGTTATGCTTACTAATATACTTTTAGACCGGGGGTGTGCAGCCCGCGGGCCTTAATCCGGCCCTCCAGGCCAGTCAATGTGGCCCTCGACGATGGCAGGACAAAAAAAATTTTTTTTTAAATCGATTTATTTAGCTATTTGTACCGTCTATAATACACGGGTTGTGTTTAGCATTTTATAATTTTATACATATTTGACGGTGACTGGCCCTCGACGTTGTTAAAATTTTCGAAAGTGGCCCCCCAGTGAAAAAGGTTGCACACCTCTGTTTTAGACGCTCAAAATTTCAAAAAATACTTTCTTACACCTGCAAATTTTTCTGGATCTGCTCCTGACTTCTTGTTTCATTGATATCAACCATATCCTCACTCACACCCTCTCCTTTACCGTTTTTTTCACAGAGGGTGTTGCCGACGCTACCATTCACTCCATCACAATATCTGATGAGTCTTCATATGCTTGTGATGTGGAAATAGCCCAATTGCAAACCCGAACACCATTTGAAATTCAAGTTTATCGTAAGTGATGCAAATAGTTTGATTCTTATATTGCCGCTTCGAGAAAGCAATGATAGCGCTCTACGCTTGACGAAACCTGTTCAGTTTTTTGTATAGGAAAATGTTGGGAGCTCAATTTATGATTTTGGGAATCCAACATGGGTCTGCCGTGACCCAAAGTAATAAAGGTTACTTACTCTGAAAATTTTTCTAAATTCCGGGAACCCGGTTTTCATTTTTGAGATTCCAAATCTGGATCCAAAAACGCTGTTTAAAAAATTGACTAGGTTTTCAAGCTGTTAAGAGCTTAGTGCTATTGATAATCATGAAGACATTAACGGTATAATTCGCGTATAATAATGACACGCCATGCATTTATTCTAAATGTTTCATCTTAAATAAATGCCATATTTTATAGAATTCCCAACTTATCGAATCGAAAATATCAATATTGATCTCGATATCAGACCTGTTGAAGAACAACCCACTGAAGCTCAACCAGGTAAACCAAATAAATCGCACAATAAGTTGATTTAAAATGACTGATTACTTTGCCACTCGACTGATTTTATCTTTGCCCGTATTTATGTCGTCGTGTGACCTAAATTGGTAGGTTGAATTTAAAACCTGGTGTTATGACCCACGAGGGCTGCGAACTCGCAACATTTTAATCGACTTCGAGGTTACTAGAGGTTTGCATGATGAAGTTCAGTAATTTTTACGAGTTCTAGCCAAGTTCAGGTAATTATCAAGTGTAAGCCAAGTTCTGGCAGTTTTTACTGAGCTTGCACTAATTTTAAAGCTGGAATAACTTTTTTCACGATCGAGTTCAAGTTTGAGCTCAATGATTTTTATTTTTCGAATTGGCAACCCTGATGCGTACTTTTGCGTTTTCATAATTTCTCATTTTCTATCTGCATGTTACGACATTCATCATTTTGTTGCCTCTTCCATTTTCTTAAACCGTTTTGATATGCTTTTCGTCTTGTATTCTCATCGTGTTGACAGTGAGGATATAAAAGACTCTATGCTTGCTTATAATTATGGTTGCATACATATCGTCTTATCACGAAAAAGCTATCAGCGCCACTACGAACTTGCTTAGAAGTTGCCGGCCATTTGTTTACTGCTACTAGAAGGGGAAATCTCTACGGCGCGAAAAATATACTTGCCAGCTTGTTCTTCACTATGCTCCTTTAATGCTGAGCATCAAGCTGGAAAGATGTATGAATACCAATTTCTTCATTGGTTTGACCCTACTCGGAATCAAATCCGAGTCACCAGCGTCAGAGACAGACGTTTTATCCATTTGGTCATCTGAGTACAATGTTTTAGAATCACCAACGGATGTTGTCGATGAGATGGGGAATTCCACTGCATTGAACACAACTGTGGAGGAAGGTACTAACGGAGCTGGCGGAGTTGAAGTGGAACCTTTGGATCCAGACGAAGAACCCACTAGTCCGGAAGAACCAACTGTGTCTGCTTCTCCAGAAGATGGCAATGTTACTATCATCCACTGCATAATGAACACTGTTTATCCAGTTCCAAATAAAGTCACTTTCAGGACAACTGGAGCGAACTCAGGTATGAACATTGAAAAGTTTCAAATGATGCAGTTTTTGAACTTATTTATGTTAGTTTTTTTCTGATTTTGTTTGATTAATCCCGCTATTGCGTGGATATTTGCCAAAAAGAAAGAAAGAAAGAAGAAAATAAATTAAACAGTTGAGCAGTCTTGGAATTAACAAGTTTATTCACTAGGTTGCTTTGTTGTCCGTTAAACTAATAAACTAATTTTTCAGTTTAATAATAGAACTCTAAAAGCGTTCGATTTGGTTTGTTTGCAATCGATTGGTTTAACATAATTTTTTTGCTAGATTGAATGTACGAGTTTAAAGCAGCTGTTCATCACTATTTTGGTAACGCGCCTCCATTGCGCGATGATTTCTTGCTTTACGTCTCTTACTCTTTTGTAAACCATTACAAAAGAGTAACTTTTGTAATGGTTTACTTTTGTAAACCATTACAAAAGTAAACCATTACAAACCATTACAAAAGTAGATCTGCAGTGGGATTTTACTTAATAGTCACATAGTATTTTCCACGCAATGGTAAGCTACAGTTCCACTAAAATCGCGTACAGCTCTCAATCACCAGCGACCATAAAATAGGCGTGAAACCTTGATCTCCAAATCAATGGCGAATGTCTCGTCAGCTTTGCTATGCACATTGCACAATGCACAGCCAATCCAGGCCCCACTCATTCCAGTTTGCATATCTTTGACGTCTCAACTTCATTTTTTAGGTTATTTCTTCTCATTTTGTTGTTTGCGGTCAGCCATGTGCAACAAAGGCCCAGTGAAAAAGCCTGAGATATAACTTAGCCTAATTACATTTACTACAAGCCCCCAAGGCAAGCGTGGTGTAGTGGTTCGTCGGCAGCGTGGCGTAGTGGTTCGGAGCGTCGTTTTTACGACGACCATGATCGCAAGGTTGATGGTTCACCTCCCAACCTAGTCTCGTTGTTGCGTCCTTGGATAAGATGCTTCACGATGATTATCTCTGCTTGGTGGAATCTGGCAAGCAGCAAATTAAAGAAGTCAGAAGAAAATTCAAGCGGAAAACTTGGAAACAAAGGCAACTCCTAAGCGAGTCTGGATTCATCCTACGCATAGCGCCTCCGTCGCTTTCTCGTGATAGGAGGATAAAGATGAAGAAATCAATCAAGAAATCAAAGGCAACCCACTCGCTTACAACTGCATTTTTGGTTCTGCACTGTGCATAGCAAAGCTGACAAAGTTTTTCTTCTTGTCGAAACATGTGTTGTGAAACACCTTATGATTCATGCTCTCGTGGAAATTAGCATGTGCTTTCCTCCTAGTTAAGAACCATTGGTTTGGAAAATTAAGCTTTGGAATTTTTAGCGTCAAGATAGCTTTAAAATTGTTATTTTAATTCAAACTGATTGTTTATCTGCCAGCTGTTGCGCAGCAATAGGCTCATTGCACTACTGGCTTAGGCCCACGTACGTGATTTTAATAATTCAGAATTTAAATGTAGACGCTTGTTTATTATTTTGTAAGGCACGAGTCCTGTTGTAGTTTGGGCTGATTAACTCTACGAAATACTTAATAGAGGTAATTTTTTCCGCTTTACGTTATTGTGGAGTAAAGAGCTCACACTTGGCTGGCGACACTAATAGCATCAACGGTAGTCTTTTATGTTAGTTTTGTTCAAACCCAAGGAAGCAGCTATTGCCTTGTTATTACATAAATTATAGGATTTTTGCTTTGTACACTTTCGATCATGGGGTATATGCTGAGTATTTCAAATTTATCTGATTTGTATGGAGCCATAAGCATCGTAAAAACGTCATCAATGACGTGGACGTTCCAGATCGTTGTTCCTTTACCCTTTTGCAGGCTGCGGTCTGATGCAACATTCTAATAAGCTTGTCGACACCTTTGTAAAAAGTATGTGTCAAGGCCAATGGTAGACATCATGTATATTTATACCAAAATTAGGTAAAAACACCTTCGTGGACTTCGTAAGGGTCAATGGATACCAAATTAAGAGCCCCTGTACTAAATAAGGACAGTAAGTAGATTGTCATTTTCCACTTAATGAATAACATGGCATAGGGTCTTCGGGCCTGTGCAGCCCAGGCGCTAGGCCCCGGAGATGGTCCACACCGCTCGTCACATGCTTTGGCGTAATACCGCGAGTATAATGAAGATTTGATTTGATTTTTGATTGCTCTGAGCTTGCCTTAAAGTGTTGATTCATGACCGTGGATGGATTAGGAAACAAGAGATATTTATTCGTTGCGAAATTACATGGATTCCAGTATTAATGGCGTTCTGGGGACCCGGTTTGGGTCTCTAAAAATTAGGTTCATAGATTGTGGGATAGTTATGGAGAAATATAGTTCTTTTTTCTATTTCGGGTCCCTATGGGTCTATTTGAACACTTGGCATTTTTCCTACAAAAGGCTTTTGATTCGATAAAACTTCTTTAATAGAGGAGAATCATGTGTCGAAAAAATTAGGGCGATGAGAAAGCTGTCCAATCAGTAGCCGTCACCTACTTGACGCAACAGCACTGGTGCTTATAGCTTGGTGATATCAAGTGCACGCTGGGCCCGAGCCCCGGTATTTTTGTATGGCATTACTATGCAATTATATTGGGCTCTGATGTTGCTGTTTCGAGTAACAATAACAATGTGGTGGAAGATTCTTTCCCAAAGTTTTTTTGCAACACTGCTCTGAAGCCCTGCTAGCGGAGAGTTTACCAGGATTCCAATTAATGTATTTGTTTAGATTTGGAATGGGTGGTTACCCCTGAAAATTTCTATGAAGTGAGTAGAAATGGAGATGGGAGTTACAACGTTACTGCTCGTCTTAGAACGGAACCCACGGCAGAATTGGATGGACAAGCTATCGCATGTTATGCGACTCTCACTGATCGCAATCTTCAGACTATGTCTCCACCATCAGGAGTTATATCAGTTAAACGTAAGTTATCTGCGAGTATACGTCCGAACTTTATAGTTAACTGTGTTTCATGGTAAAATTGTTGAGGACGGTAAAGTAGGGGTCGGTTCTTAATCAGGTCAAGACAAAAGTTTTAAAAACTCGCCTTGACCATCCGGTAAGCATCGCGGTTAAAGATATCGCCCTCACCACGAGAGGTAGAAAATCATGACTCTCGACTTTAGATTCCACTACTCGAGCTCATTTGAAAATTTTCCCTGAGAATATCGTCAAAGAAAACACGTATGTGACCATTACCTGTGGAGCTGATGGCAATCCGGCACCAGAGGTCAGTTTTTGTTATGTTTGTCGCAGCTTCTTGAATTTAAAAGATCATTAAAAATGTCAAGCGTTATTATATGATTCTACTCGAAGATATAGAAACTGTAAGCTTGATGGAAAATGGAATTTATTGGATTGTTGAACGATTTTTTACGAGTGTGTGAACTTGGTATTTTTGTCGATCTTATTTTAGCAAAAACTTTACAAAAATCGAAAAAAAGAATTCGAAATTTAGTGACGACAGCACAGTAATGACTTTGATGCCTTATGGTTTAAACGCATTTTTGTATTTCAGATAAGATTGGAAAAAAATGGACAGCCCGTGCCCTTAACGAATGGAGAATACGCCTTTACAGCTACTCGGCAATCCTCTGCTATGTACTCTTGTATAGCTGTTAACAGCAAAGGCGAAGTTTTCCATGAAAATGAAGAACTTAAAGTACATTGTAAGTTTTGAACACATAGCATTTTTATCTTCTTATCGCGAGAAAGCGACAGAGGTGTCATTCCTGCTCGCTTTGGGGTTGCTACCAGTTTGTCTGCAAAACCAAGATGGAAAAATCCCGTTAAGTGCTTTTCCAACGACACAAGTATATTTGCCATTGTGACAGCTTGTTTTCTACACTGTCTTGGCTAGGCTGAACATCAAGCACGCAAACTAAGAATCCTAATATATAAGGCATTGGTTTGACCCGTCTCTGAATCAAATCTTGAGTCTACTGCTACATAGACAAGCACATCTACATTCTACATGGCCATTTGGTCTGAATTGAAATCACGTCAATATAGGTAGACACAAGACGATTACCAGTAATGGTCTGAGTGAAAATGTGCCAAGGCAAGAATCGGTGCAGCATATCAGCTTAACAAGCTAATGTCATTGAAACTGCAGGTTTTAGCGTTGAATATTTACGCAGCCTGACACAGTATATGATTGCATTGAAGGTTACAGTACTACTTACTTGCGGTTAGTATAAGGATGTATTAAATGATAGAGTTGCATTTAGGGATGGAACAGCCAGTTGTTACGAGCCCAACACCCGCTGAAAAAATGATCGAGGGAACTAATGTCGAACTCCAGTGCTCGGCCGCTAGTAGTGAAGTAGTATCTTATCAATGGTTCAAAGGAAGTAAGTTGCTTGATTTTACGTTTTTTGTTTTCCACTGCGAAAAAATGGTGGAAAAGTCAAGAAAATAGTTACTCAAGGGTAATTTTGCTATCTCTACTATGCTTACTATGGGTGAATATGAGTAGGTTTGGTGTTAATGTTTGCAAATATCAACCTATCTGTGCAATTAGCTCGTAACATGTATCAAAAATCACTTTGATGAATTCATATTTAATTAAAGTTTATTCGCTAAGAATCGCAAAAGGCCGCTTTTTCAAAGCCTCAAATTTTTCTCACATGTAAGCCTGGTTGCGACCCGAAAAACTCGGCCCGACTTACGACTTTGCTACTGCAGTATCTATAATTCTAGCATTTAACAAGATTTGTGTGTACCCAACCGGATGTAAAATATTTACTCAAGATGAAAAAATTTTCAATTTCCGAAGCTTTTCGTCTGACACGTTTCTTCTGTTCAATGCATCCTCTATATATTTAAGCGTTCTTAGCTCTTCTTTCTTCCTTCTGTTATCAAAGGCCAGATGAAGAGCTTTGAAACATCTCTCTTTTTCTTTTCGAAATATTAAGCAAAAATATCATTGGAATGTGAGGTAAAGTGAGTTTGCGCTCTTCGAGTCAGCAGCCACACGCCCACACAGCATACGCGTCAAATGCAATTGTCTTTGGCTGTGAATCGAACCCGTCACAATAGAAGAACAGCTCAGATGGCCGAGTGGTACAAAGCGTCTGTCTCTTGAGCTGTATGCTCGGGTTTGATTCCGAGTCGGATCAAACCAATGACTTAAAACTGGTATTCACAGCTTCCCTGCTTAACGCTCAGCATTAAAGGGACAGTGTGGAGAACAAGCCGGCAAGTATACTTGTTGTGCCGTTGGGAAAGGCACTTAGCGGGATTCCCCCATCTTGGTGTGGTAGACAGATGGCTGGCAACTCGTAAGCGAGCTCGTATAGCGCATTGATCGCTTTCTCGTGATAGAAGGATAAATATGCAACTAACTAACTAACTATGTGTAACTGCGGCGCAGTGCCACTAGACCATGTCGCTGATACTTTTTAGCTTCTTGAAATTTTGTACCACTAATCACCTGTTTTAGGTATTTACAGTGTGACCAAAAAAGACATTTTAGCCTCCTTACTGTAAAGGTACCACAAACAGTGGTTTGAAAAATGTTTTCTCTCTTTGATTTGTTACTTGGTCTAGGTGAGCGTCTTCAGGGAAAGAATACGGAAATTCTTCGTTTTACACCCCTTGAGGTCGGTGATAGTGGCACTTACATGTGCGCAGCTACAACAACATTTCATAGAAAAGCTCAAGCGTATAAAGTGGAAGTTCTTCTCAAGTGTATGCCCAAGTTGGATATTACTGTAAGTTGTTGTTTAGTTGCATATTTTTTTAACCACCTATCACAAGAAAGCGATCAAAAGCGCTATAACCAGCTCGCTTATGAGTTACCGGCCACCTGTCCACCACACCAAGATTGGAGAATTTCGTTTAGCGCCTTTAAAACAATTTCCTAATAAGTTAACTTACCGGCTTGTTTTCCATACTGCCCCTTTAATGCTGGGCGTCAAGCAGGGAAGCTGTGAATACCAGTTTTGAAGTTATTGGTTTGGCCCGACTCGGAATCAAGCTAGAGTCTTAATTGAATCATCTTCGTTACTTTATCAAATTATTATACCAAAATTATTTTTGTTTAGTTGAACTTGGCTGAAATTCAAAATTCTGTTCAAATAGTATTTTCACGTATTAGAGCTTGTACAGGCTAAAGCTCTATTTAATAAATCATTTAAATTGCTGCAAAAATGCTTGAAAACTACGTAACTTGATTCAATATTGCTCAATCACAACATTTACTCTGCGGCAATGCGGGTTTTAAATAACATTTAAAGTTTGGCCGAGCATCTATTCTACACCGAGTCAGGTGGAAGCAACTCTTAATTCCATAGCCGATGCTTTTACCACCCCACGTTTTCACACAATCCGGTGCAGAGCTAGCTGTGATGTTACCAGAGTCGCACCAGGGGGTAGCGATTGCAGCGATCGTTCCCTCTCTAAAACGCTTTGGCAAACAGCCGGAAGTGCCTACATCATCAGTTGAGATATCCTTGCACTATTATGTACCTTAAAGTTAGGAAGATAAATCCCTCCTCCCTACGCAAAAGTTGTAGATTCGCCTCTGGATGTTGCATCGCCAGTGCTTCTGGTATCGTCATCAGTTGCACCTAGTTGGTACTTGTAGTGAAATAAGTAGAGCCAATGCAGATGTCTATTATAAAGAAATAATATAGTTGGCCTTAGAAGACTTACTAAAGGAGCGCTGTGAAAGAACAGTTCTACTACAGGTCAAACTGCGAAACTAAGCGTAGAATTGGTTTTTACTACGAACATGTAGTAAGTTTTTTAAGGTCTACCATAATGTATCTTTACTCGTTCATACTGTTATTTCAAACGTATCGCTTGCTCATAATTTTTTTATGTTCTTGTTTGAATTTCTATAGTCAAGCATTTTTAAAAGTGAAACCGAGTTTTTTGCTATTGTTATTTCCATTTAGGGGATGCGATTATTTGCTTGCTGACAAAATAATGTTTAGGTGACGTCAAGTACAGTGGAAGGTGGAAATGCTTACGTATCTGTGACGTGTACCGCTGAAGGAAAGCCAGCATGCAAAAGTAAGTTAAACATTTTGGAATGAAACGGACATGTCTTGTTTGCATCATGATAAAACTAAATGCGACTAAATTTTGCTTACTTGGGATTTGCTACTTAAGATGGGGGAAACCCAGGGTGTGCCTCTTGTAAAAGTTCAACTAGCGACCTTGCTGGCGCGTGTATTACGCTGCCTCTTTTATGCTGAACGTCAAGCAAGGAAGCTGTGAGAACCGATTTTTGTGTCATTGGTTAACATGACTTGGAATCGAACCGAAGTCTTCCGCTTTAGACGCTTTATGCTCGCAGCTATATGATCGATATAGAGCTTAACACAGCCGTTGTTTTGTCAGAAATGGAAGAACTGATGGCATGCTTAATGCTATGCTCAGAAATTTTAAGTCTGGTTTTACGTCTTATCTTAGTAAGATTTAAGCTTGATTTTTTGCAGTGGAGCTGAGTTCATTTGGAGAAACCGATGCCACTACATTAGCAAATAAAGCTACTCTGGTGATTGAAAATATGCCTAAACAGGAAAAAGCTCCCGAGGTAAATAAATGGCTTTTTTTGCATCAAAATTGGTATTTTTCGACTGTATAGCCAAGTCCTACTATGATGTTACCAGTAATAACTCCATCTTTGCTTTATGATGAGAAATTACTCGGCGTCAAACAAGCTTAAAGCGATCGAAAATATAGTTGCCGTCTTGCATTAGGTTCTTAAGGAATCATGCGTGTTTTCAAGTAAATAATTCTGATCTGCCTGATTTATTTTGTTATTAAAAGTAACGAGTTATTTTTTCACAGTTTTTCTGCTCTGCGAAAAACGATTTCTCATCTGGGAAACAAAACAAGACGATAGATGCTGATCTCAGTGAGCTGGTTTGCTGCAAAGAAATGTCTTCTGGGGGATTAGGAACTGGCATCATTATCATCATTGTTGTGGTTGCTATTTTGGCCGTCATTGCTGCTCTCGTGGCATGCTACATGCTCAGTAAGTGTGGAACTTGCATCAATTCTGCCGTCATTTGGCAAAACCCATTAACTCCAAAATTTTGAAATTTCGTTTTTCTGCATTTTTTTAATTGTTGCTCCTATGCCCGTCTTGTGCGCAAATGTCGAGTTTGTACTCCTAACCAGAGGCCACTCCGGCACTCGGGCTACTCGGGCTGAGCCTAAGTTACGAAATGATGGAAGGCTTGTTATTATTTAAATTTTAAAAAGTAAGCTTAAAGCTTTTTTTAACTTAATTCGTATCAAGTTCGTGGAAAGAAACAGTCATCGTAGAAAACAACGAAGTGTGCGGTGGCAGTTGCGTTTTTCGCTCAACGATTTGTCTAGCCATAAGCTCTGGCTAGAGGAAAATAGCCCGAGCTGCATTGCGGAGAAAAGAAAGAAACAAACGAGACAAAAGTCTTTTTCCTTATTACATCTTACTCGGGGTCGATCGCATTTGCCTGAGTCAGACAATGCAAACGTTTTTTTTTTTTTTTTTTTTTTTTTTTTTATTTCAAGCCACTTAATTGCAGCTTAGGTTTTTACAGTAGTGAAGTACATGCATCATGGAGATGACCTAGTTGAGCATCGAACCCGCGAAGCCAGCTTCGGAGCCCAATGCACCAACCACTCGGCCAACTCCATGTCGTTGTTTCACACAATTCTTTCCTTAACTTGTTTGTGGAACTCGGGCCCTCGAGAAATAGCCCGAGCTACAATTGGAGAGAGGAATAGAAAAAAAATTTCGTAAGACGCCTGCCATCATGCTGCCATGTAGTAAATGCAGGCTTTTTGTTTGGTCATAAATGTCTGTTCCTCTGTGGCTCACAATGGATAGCTGATAACAAAGAGCTACACAACAAACTCAGCATGAGTTTGCCATCAAATTAAGAAGATTAAACTTTATGTATGAATGAAAGTATTTTGCAACATTTTAACTGTTGTGTAAGTTGCTATTTTATTGCTTTTTTTACCGTTTTTTTAACACTGTTTATGTCGAGCCCGAGTAGCCATAAAAAGCTAGAGTCGCCACTGCTCCTAACCGATTTCGAGTTATCTATGGTGGCAAAACCCATTAACTCCACTTCTGTACAAAAAGTTGTCAAAAATTTTAAAAATTATCTAGCAAAACCTGTTAACTCCACTTGCAATTGTTAATTTTATTATTGCGTCATAAACAAAGTTTAATGCGTTTCTCAAAAATTTTCATCTCACGAGTAAAAAAATTGTGCGTAACAATATGAAACAATGATAATGGTGACGTAATAGCTAATTGGGTTCAATGCAAATTTGGATAAAAATCGAACGCAAGATTCATACGCTGTTTATACATTCATTGATTAAAATTATTTACATTAAACTTTTATGATCAAGCACTTTCATTAAACCAAAAATTTAAAAAATCTACAATCAGGAACTTTCTTAAAAAAACCTGAAAACTAAAACTTGATTTTCTCGAAAAGTGCAAAAGTGGAGATAATGGGTTTTGCCAAATGACGGCAGAATTGCTCAAGTAACTTCACCCTTAGTTTTTTTAAAGATTCGTGACTTTTAATGCATAATTTTTATAGGTTTTTGTAATGTACTGCAGCTGCTAAATGATGGCTTAAGACACAATTAGATTACAGCGAAAAAATCCACATAACCCTGTCCACATGTCCATTTTATGTGGCCTTTAAGCCCACATTGATGTGGGCTTGTTGCTGTGGGCTTTCTGCATCACAATTAAATTTTTGATGTCGTAATTCAAAAAAGTGATTATGACATCAAGCCCACATCAATGTGGGCTTAAAGCTCACATAAATTAGATTGTGCCCTGTAAAGCTTTGCCCAGGCTGTGCCAATTGTTCCATCGTTATAAATGCGCGATTGCACACTATACGTACTCTTCAGCGATGGCCGAAGCATTTCGAAAGTGGGGGGGGCAAAACCAATGACCAGATTTTCTTTGCTTACAACCCATATTTACCCTGTCCACATGTGACATTTCCAATTTATGTGGGCTTCAGACCCACGGTTCTTGCTTCTAGTTTCTGTTTCCCCCACCCCTCAAACAAATTTTTAAAGAAAATATCTCTGGATTTGAGCTTTTTCTGGGTTTCAATTTCGATGGTAGGCTTATTAAGTTTCAAATACATTCATGCAGAGATATTATTGTAGAAACAAACGCGTAAATTAGGCCCCCCCGGCTCCCCCGCTTCTGCCACCTATGGTACTCTTGTATAATATTGTATACTCTAGTGCTTTTTTCAAAGTTTTTGATAATTTTTAATAAAGTAATTGCCATCACAGCATTGCATGCCCTTTTAGTTGTAACTATATCTACAGTAGATAGAGAGGTATTCTCTATGTTCATAGATATAGACTTACATCAGCTCCACGTATTTCTATACTTAGATACTTACTAATTTTTTGCAATTCTTGTTGATAATTTGGCGTCACTAGCAGTAATGTTTTGGATTGTAAGGACAGGTTGCTTGGAACACTTTTTGTTGGTGTTTATCAAGCTGGAAATGAACTAATTCCTGTTGCATCTTTCTACAGATAAACACAAGTCTTTTAGAACTAATGTATATCGACAACACATTTAATGATCTTTTGTGCAGAAGCACATCTGCCCGTGTTTGTTAGTCAAATATTGAAGCCAGTTGATTGCGACGTAAAAGATACAAGATTTTAGGGCAGCAATATAAAATAATTCATTCTTGAAGCTGTTCGTTTGGCGTTCGTAATTAAAGAAACCTTTCTCCAGTTTTTTTTTTTTCAAATCCGACGGTGCTTCCTGAATACTGAAATGAGTAGAACGGAAAGCTTCGAAAATGTATTTAGCTACTTCACGTAAATTCTAAAATTTATCGTTGGGCAGATCGCTTTGACGAACAATGCGGGCAAATGCTGACTCGAAGAGTTCAAGCTCCCTTCGCATTCTTCCTCTAAGCACTGTTAAATGTTCCATACTCTGAAAATGATCTTTGGGTATTTATATATGCCTCCGGGAAAGCTCACTTGGTCATCTGGAAGTATTTTTCTGTGCATATTAATGCGCTGTTATAATGCTTTTTATTTTAGGAAAACGCAAGAGCGAAAATGAACAGCTTACGAAAGAGTAAGTACGTTTTGTTTGAATTTAATCTGTTTGAAGTGAAATTAATTATCAAAGCTTACAAAGCAAAAATCTTGGGTTAATTTTGCTTTAATGGATAATTAATAAATCGATTTTAAGTTACCAATTTATATTTTTCTTGATAAAACTTAAAGGATATGTTTTGACTTTTTAACATTATTATTGTTAGTTACTTTATGTTTTTGTTTAAAAATTACGTAAAAATCTCGAAAAATTTAACAGTTTTTATGATATTTTGCGTACTTTTATAGTGAACAAATTGATGATGCAGAAGCAGGCAAATTAACGGCTCCAACAGAAGAGGTAAAAAATTGGGCATTTGCTGTTTGACTTGACGCTACAATGCATATTGGCTAAATGTGGGCGTGCTTTACTAAAATCAAATCAAACCCAAATTATTTAAAATACAATTTAAACAGTTAGATCTAAATCCAAATTAGACATTAAGGAAGCTAACATACTAAATTTCACATCTTTGGCGACATTTGCTACAGATGCATTCATTGTAATTTAGTCTTGGAGAATGTAATATTACGAGTACTTTACCGTCAATAAAGTACTGATCTGCAGCACCTTCAGCGTATATGTGTCTTATCGAGCATAATTATGAACTATGTTGTTAACATAAAGTAGTTCAACCACTTTCAGATTAGTCCATTTCATATTTTCTCGTATTCTTTTCGTAGACGTTGGCTTTTGGGATTTTCAAATGTAGTCCAATATTTCTCATCGTAAAATTGCAGCTCACCAACCGTTGTATGAATTTGAATTTGGCGACCTGCTGCTTATTATATTGAGAATTGTGAACGTTTTTACAGCTCACTATACAGTATGAACCTGAACATGATGATTTACGATTAAACAACGCAAAACCCATGCGAACATTTTCTCAGAAACAACGCGATTAAATACATGGTAAACCCTGGCACTGCACGTTAAATTACCTGCATTTACTAATTGGTTTGCCACATCACTTTAATTTGCTGCTTCATAGCCGCTACTTTCCTTTGCCTGGCCTTGCAATTTTTTGAATCAAAATCAGCAAAGATAAATAGTTATTTATCGAAAAACATGTACAAATAGGTAGTTTTACTACTTCCATCTTTTGACCTGAACTGCAATATTGTTGAAAAATTTCTAGGCATGTTTGATTTGCACACAATGCGATTGATTTTTCATGTTTATTTTTTTGCTGAGAAATGTAATTTTCATATTAGGCGAATGTTAGACGTAGCTTTGAGACTTTAATCATAGTCTATAGCAGTTTGGCTTTCTGGTTCAAAGAAAATTTGATTCAGAAGCAATGTTTGGTGGGAAGTTTAGATAGCTAGTTGAGGCTTTTTTTTTTGCGGAGTTAGGATACTTCCATAAGTTAAAATGACAATAGTTTCGTAAAACGAATTTTTTCACAATAGGTAGGACCTAGCCAACAGTTTTTTGCTTCAGCACAAACAAAATTTTAAAATTCTTCTGCTGGCGCGAAAATTGCATTGCTTAATTGCTTGGCAAGCACATCCTGAGTGTTGATAAAATAATCAAATCAATAAACTCAATGCTATCTATTGATTTGGTGCGAGTGTTTTTCCCATAAACTGCTAACAGCCTGCTTATAGTTAAATTTCGTTTTCTCCTTAACTACGGAACTACACAGAACATTGAAAACTCGATTATTCTTCTTGCCCAAAATTTGCCTATCTACAGTAGCAAGGAACAGAATAAGGCTATGCTTTTGGGTTTTTCTACGATCCATTTGAAAACTCCGTGTTCTTCAAAAAAAATTTACTGTTTGAACTTGGGTAGAGGTTACAGTCATCGATACGAGAGGTTTAGGGTTCGATTCCTGGGCTGGTCAAGTCGAACACAGTGTTGCCAACTCGTGTCGCCGTTGCGACGGAGCTAAGGCTGCCCTGGCGCCGAGTCACTTGTTGCACGCTTTGGCGTAATACCGTGAGTGTAATAAAGATTTGATTTGAATTTTTGATGCTTGCGGTATCTGCCCTACGTTTTAACTTTCGCCGAATAGAGAGGTTCCTCATCAATATTATTTAAAATTAGGGATTCCAAAGTTGAAAAATGAAATCCTAATGTTGCTGGCGTTAGTAAGCAACTTCATCGTGAGCCAAGGACTTTTGAATTGAAACGTTTATGTTGTTTCTAAACTTTCCGTTTATTTTGAGTTTGCAATGAGTTTATTGCCTGAGATTTTATTTTTGTGATGCTAATTAGTGTTCTGGCAATAACCACTGCTCCCTCTGAGATTTTAGCCAGTGCGAACTTTTTCAAAGATTTCAAGAGTTTGAAGAAAGTTTGATCTAGTTTTGCCTTAAATTTAAGTGTCCAGCGAATGAAATTTTCTTTTTACCCCAAAATATTAAACATTTTGATTCAAATTTGGCCTAATATCATTGTTCCAGTTGGCAATTCTCGAAAAAAGTTCAAAAAATTAGCACAAACTTTCATGTTTTTCAAATTGCGCGTCTTAGAGGGAACAGTGTGTGGCGTAATTAATTGGTTGGTGATTGGCATGTTTTACTAATGCAGAATGAACCTTGAGTGAGCATGCGCACGACACAGTCACACAGGTAGGCCTGCTGTTTTGCTTGCTTGAATTTTGCACATTCTATCAGTTTTTGTGTGATAATGATGACATCATAATAATGTAATGCTTGATCGAGCCATTTGTTGGGAAAATATTTCATTTTTAGCTGTTGTTCATCCAGTTTCCATTATTTTTTAGGATAGATATTAGAAGAAATTATGCAATTTTTGAGAAGACTGCTAATTGCGAATTTTGAAGGGGACAATTTCCTTTTTTATATTTCACAATTTGCCGACATTCCGGAGGATTTTAATGGTCCATATAACATTTTTGCGCTATGTGAACTTTTGTCTGGTTTTGTGTTAAGTTTTATATTTTTGTAAATATGTAGAATGAATATTGCAATTGTTTGAACTTACAACCTCCATTCATGCACAACAGGCCCTCATGTTCGGTAAAAGGTCTTTTGAAATCAATTTTTCCTTTTTCAGATGTTTGGCTTGTATGCTTGTGGTATTGTTGCCATTTCTGCTTTTATGCGGTAACAATTGAGTAACGCCCTTGTTATTGGAGTAGGCTACAACGCAAGCACTAAGCTGAGGCCAGGTTTTTGCGTATTTCTATTACTGCTCAGCTGGTGCTTGCTCTTGCTCCTAAGAAAAGAAATTTAATCATTGTAATCGTTTAAAATTGTAGGAGGTGAGTTAGATTTTGTTACGTTATTTTTTTAGTGTTTGTGCCTTATGTTGTATAAGATAACACAAATTTCACGGCAAACTCGTTTTTCAAAAATACTTGTTTTTGAGGTAAGGTCCTAGTAGCGTTATTACATCCAATTGCTTTAACCTGACTTTGATCCATTGTATACGTTAAACTGTGGAGTAAGTCGGTGTTTTTGCTGTACAGTCGTTTTTCTACACTGCAATGGATTTAAAAGTGTCCACTTCGTTCAAAGCCCACAGAATTGGAGCTGGGTAATAATTACCTTGCTTAGTGCCCACATTTTCATTTTTCGTGAGCTGTCTGCGTCTTCATTACGTTTTGATGCCCTAGTTGCGTTTTCGGTTATAGTATAGCGAATATGATACTGGTGCAGAAAGCATCGGGTTTTAGACCACAAAAAATAAACTTGTGGACGGCTATATGATGTTCAAGTAAGGTCCTTGCCGTTGGATTGATACAAAAAAAATGTTTCTTCCATCGAATTTTAATGAAACATTATCAAAAGTGTATAAAGAATCAGATATTGTTTTACCAATTATCCGTGTGTCTGCTGCACGATGTTACTGCGTCTGTTGCGTTTTTTAATTCGTAGAATCAATGTTCAGTTAGTTGAGGTGGGAATTGTGATTTTTATTCGGTAGAGGGAGCTCTGGCACTAGATTGATTGTGGTAAATGGATTTTAATTTGAATCGTGCTTATTTTTGGTTGACTTGACCATATTTTTATCGATTGAAAATCTTTAAGACATTGAGAGTAATGCAAGATAAGTACAACCCACTGGGTATGTGCTTGGACTTAGTGTTTTGGGTTTCGGTCCCAACTTTAGGGTTTTGGAGCATTTGCTTGGGCTTCAAAGACTAGCTTACCGTGTTCATCGATTGGAAAATGCTCATGTAAACCTGTACGTAGACTGTAGATTTTACTAACTTCTGTGCCTGCAAGTCTTTGCCTAAGTCTTTGTATGGACAAGGATTGTGGCATAGGTTGATAGATACCCTGTTTGCATGTCCAATTTTAGTAAGTTTTAGGCCCACGGTCACTTATTTAACTGTGACATCGAAAAATTGATTCTGATGCAGAAACTAGAACCAAGGGCTGTGGGCCTAGAGCTCACTAAAACTGTACATGTGGACAGGATAATGGAGTTATTGATACCACTTTGGACTTTCAAAAACTTGAAATGGTATTTCATAAAGCCGCTTATTAGTTAGTTAGTATGCCACTATTTCCTAACACCCCTCTGGATTACCGTTCCATGACTTTTTTTTTCAGCCTTTTTAATGCAAATGTAACATTGCTTTTGATGTGATTTTCAATTTTTCTGTAACCTTTTAATCATTGTGCATACCTATATTGCTAGAAATTGTGAAAAATTTTCGCGCGCTTTAACACATTTGAAAACTTTTGACTCGTTTTTGTGTTGACATCTGCTTTTAGCACAGATCAGTTTGAGTTATCTTGCAGTGTGTTTTCGCTGCTTATCTAGGTGTTTTTCCCGATTAAAGTGATGTTGCAGCTGGTAATTTGATGTGTGAATAATTAAGCAACTAAGTAAACGCCATTTTTAGCCTCATTCAGTCATTCTAACTCGTTGTAATTTTTTAACTGCTGTTATATCATTGCAGTGAACTTTACGCTGCTTAGCCTACAACTGTTAAAATTTTAGTTAAGTGAATCTTGATATTTTTCTTTGAAACTTTGTACAATTTAGACCCTTGAATGTTTTTAACCTGACCTAGCCACAGATTTTCAGTGTCTGTAATGAAACAACGCATATGGCGGATCCAGCGGCGCTAGGGGGGCAAAAAAACTGATATTTTGGTTATACTCGTTATTACCTTGGTACGTTGATGCTTCTGGTTGTACAAAACCGCAAAATGATCAGATTTTTATTCTTTGCCCCTTAAAGAAGTTTCTGCATCCGCTTATGTAAGCAAAGATTTCATAAAACCTTATATTTTTTCCGAGTTATTGTGGCAGAAGCCTTGCACACTTCTTTATGGTTCATGTTGTTTTTCTCTTCGTTAAAAGTGTTTCCGAATGTTCTTTTTGCTTCAATATTTGAAGAAACTGTTGTGATTTTGGAAGTCTCATTTTTAAACTGCGCATCTTAAGTGTACAAAATTTGGCTTAGGATGGTAAGAATTGGTGTTTTTTTGTGATGATCTATTGCATAGTTAATCAATGTTTGTTTTTTAGTTACAATCGTTGGCTTGGATGCTCTTAAAATCACTTTTTAATCAAATTGTAATGCTTGAACTTTTTTTTGAAGGTACGGTCTGGAGTTAATAGATTAGCTCTATTGTTGCGGCAACGTTTCGCAATTTCAAGTTTGTTACCAGGTAGTTTAAATTGCGGTATCGGTACCTAATCTTAAGCAGTCACTGCAGTAGTATGGTGAACTTGACCGGAACTCTGTACTGTGCTTATAGTACCTACAGCAATTGCAACGATGTTATCGTATTATTGGTTTCGAAAGAAAAACTCTGCTCTGCATTTTAATCTGCGTAGTTTATAAAAAACGTGAGTTTGATTGCAGAAATTGCAGTTTCTTTTGGTGCATTGCTTGAGAATGTTTAGAAGTAGTCTGTAATAGTGAAAATTATGTTACAATGATTTGCTCTGTTGCTATCAGAAAATAAACGAACGGTTTTTATATGATTTTTTGTAATTTAAGTTTAGTGGTGAGGCTGGAAGGAGTAGGCCTATATTTCTTGTGAAACTATTTTCCTGTGACCAAAACTTCTCGAGGGGTAAGGGAAGGTAATTTGATACAATTTTGACATTTTGTACAGCCAACGGGAAACTGATTGGAGTAGAAACTCCGTTTCAAGTCAACAAAAAACTTTGATGTATTCCTCACTTTTAAAAGTGGTTGGTATTTTCTAGCTTTTTTACTTTTCTTTAAATTAATAATTAAAAAAGTGTACCTAAGAGCAGCAATTTGCTTTCCACGGAAGGCAAATTGATACACCCTAAAGGTACTGCTGATTTTCCTTCAGAAATTAAAACTGATGGTATCATAGCTGATGACCCTACTGAAATTGCAAACTGTCTCAACAAATATTTTTGTACCATAGGTGAAAAGCTTGCACAGAATGTGCAAACAAACAATGATCTAAACTATAGAACGTACCTAAAGAATCCTGTGTCATCTACAATATTCTTGCAACCTACGCAAGTATCGGAAGTGTATAATGCAATAATGTCACTAAACACGAATAAATCACCTGGATTCGACAATATTCCAGCGTATTTCGTGCGAAGCGCAGCTAAAATTCTCGCCTATCCACTTTCGGTACTTGTTAATCAATCTTTTGAACTTGGCTATTTTCCAAGTTGCCTAAAAACAGCTAAGGTTATTCCCCTACACAAAACAGGAGAGAAATGTTTGCCTACAAATTATCGTCCTATTTCAATTTTAACATGCTTCTCAAAAATTTTTGAAAGATTAATATTTACAAGATTAACGAATTTTTTTGATAAGCACTCAGTGATATCGCCCACACAATATGGATTTCGTAAACATCACTCGACTTCACATGCTATACTTGATATAGTTACTAAAACGTACGATAACATCAATAATAATGAATACACCGGTCTAGTTTTTCTAGATTTAAAAAAAGCATTCGATACCGTGTCACACGAAATTCTAATAGGGAAGCTGAAGCACTACGGTATACGAGGACAAGCACATGAATTGTTAAACTCATACCTCGCAGGAAGAAAACAATATGTCACAGATAGCCATATCTCTTCAATAACTGCAAATATCTCATATGGGGTACCGCAAGGGTCTACACTCGGGCCGCTTTTATTTCTGATATATATTAATGACATATACAATAGTACGTCCTCACTACCTACATTATTCGCAGACGATACCTGCCTGGCCATAAACGCAAATTCACTTTCTAATCTAGAATTAAACATCAACTCAGAGCTAGAAAAGATATCAAAATGGGTAAATGTCAATCAACTAACCATAAACCCTGAAAAAACTAACATACTTGTAATCCCACCTAAGCTTAAATCCACTCACGATAAAATTGTTGTAAACATTAATTCAACTCCAATTAAAATTGTGAAAGAGGTGAAGTATCTAGGAATAATAGTCGATAACAAATTAACTTTCGGACCACATATTGCTCACTTGGAATCTAAACTATCCAGAGCCATTGGAATATTATCAAAACTCAAACATTTCTTGCCTTCGCCTTTGCTTTTAAAACTGTATTATGCGCTATTTCATTCAAATCTATTATATGGATTATTAGTTTGGCACAATACATTCAAAACGTATACCAATAAAATAACCGGACTCCAAAATAAAGCAATTAAACTAATTAGTAATTCAAAGCGCACTGACAAATGTGGTCCCGTCTACAAAAGTCTTGGAATTTTGCAACTTCCTGATCTACACATCTACGAAACTGCGATCTTCATGTATAAATTCCATAAAAATAAACTTCCCCTATCTTTTTCGAGATACTTTGCACGAATCGCTGAAATTCATTCAGCCAATACAAGAAGTAGCACTACTAGGCTTAAATATAACATACCGCAATATAAAACAAACCGACTCCAGCGCTCCATAAAATACGTGGGTGTAAAAATATGGAACAAAATACCTGATTCGATCAAAATAAACAAATTCAGTCAATTCATTAAACTACTCAAATTGGACCTAGAAAAAAATTAAAATTCCCTTCTCACTTTCTCTCATAACTGACTGCTAATCTACCCATTACAAATTCATTGCTGGCTAAATTCAAAAGGCATAATAACCTAATAAACGCACGAATAAGGGTGGTTGCTTGACTTGAAGACCCTAAGACGGTCACTTCGCAGCTTCCCTGTCGCAAAGATTTCAAACTATTTTATGTTAAGACGTATTGTTTACGTTTATATATTTTTGTTATTATTATTAAGTGATTGCATTTCTTTTGTCATTATTGTAAATGCGATGAAATAAATTGAATCTGAATCTGAATCTGTAATTTGATACAGTATAAATTAATGTGGGAACTAAATATTTTCAAGCAGTTTTGCGACAAAATTTTTTGTGTAATACACGAAAAATAGAAAATTCAGAATTTCGCGGTAATTTTACGACAAAAACATTCACGAGAAAAGTTTAATTTGTTTGTTTACGTACATTACCGATACATAAAGATAGAAGATGAGCAATTAATGCACAGCATATCTGTACGAAAGTCACATTCGTTCGTTTGATAAAAAAGTCTCTGAGCCAACAATCAATGTAAGCCTAATTTAAAATATTAAGTTTCAAGTAAGTTTTGTTATAACCGGCTTCCACTGTATCAATTTACCTTTTCGTGGTGTAGGCCCATCAAATTACCTTTTTTACAAATATCGTAAAAATTTGCTGACTCTCAGCTTGTCTAGATATTTGCAAAACTAAACCTACATGCAAAACAAAATCAAAACTACAAGTCTGCGTAAAACATGTAAAACAAAATTTAGGGTCACGCAGCCATGCCTATTCTTTTTGACGGGCATGTTTCAACGATTAGGCCTACCCGTTTTGCTGCGTGTGCCCTTTTCCGTGCTCTGCCAACACTTATTGAACTCATATGAACGTGTGTTTCTAACGTTATCGAGTGCGGAAATCAAACGAATGGATTGATTGATTGAAAACCTTATCTACAAGCTTGCTACTGACAACAGTTTTATTCAAATGGATCTTTTTTTCATTTCTTAGAGGACCGTAAAGTTTTGGCAAAAAAATTACCAAAATTAACAAAAAACGCATTTCTTGCAATTTCGTCCATTCAACTTAAGCACCAGAAGCTATATACGCAAGAAATCATTTCCAACAAAATCGCTACAGCGATTTCAGTATAGACGCTGAGAAAAACAACAAAACATAAAGCAGCGTCGAACCCAGACCCTATAAGTGGTCCTAAGAGTCCATGAGTCCTGCATGTTATCCCCTGCACCACGACACTCTTGCAATACTACTGTAAAATTTTTGTGCTTATAGGCCTTGTTGTTTAAACTTAAATGTTGGAAGGAACTTCTTGATTTGCTTGTTCACTGGTGTGCGTGACCTCAACCAAATTGAATGACCATAGAGTAGGTACACACACCGTTTTCTATTAAAGTTGTAAACACAAAATTAATAAACATATAAACAAATAAACAAACACGCAATAACTTAAGCCAAGTGCAGGAAAACATGTAATTAACAAACACGCAATAACTTAAGCCAAGTGCAGGAATGAAATTTCGAGGCGAGAACTGACATAAACGTACTATGCACAAGTGATCCCATCTTGGAATACAATTCATCAAAATAATCGCTATAGGTTATGATTAATTATCGGTTGATTAATTATATATACCACATATTAAAGTACAAACCGTGTGTCTTGTCGGTTGACACTGAAGTTGGCTAAGAAGGTAAATAATAGATTGCTTATTTAACAACGAGCTATTCAGTATGTACATATTAATTCGACTGCATAACAGGGATTTATAGTCACAAACTTATAGAAGAATATTACGATATTGGATTAACCTTTCATTTCATGTAGAGTGCAAAATTAATCACAAACCAATGGTTAAGAGAAAGAAAACGTATTTCGGTGAATTAACTCAAACTATATTTAAATTCACTCAATAAGATAACAGTATACTTTAAGATAACAAACAATCTTTAACTCGCCAATTGTGTTCAAACCAAGAATTGTTTCGTTCAAACCAAGGACTGTCTCATAATCGCCAGTATTTGCAATAAAATTCTCAAATTTAAAGCTAGAAGCTCGGTTGTTCATTAAGTTCCATTGATTACGCAATGATCAAACCACGTGCATTTGCCGTAATTTCACGAGACAAATATGTGTTGCCAAAATAAAACGTAATTCACAAATACACGAACTTATCAAGAAATTATATGGGATTTAGAAGTGAAGTGGCGTTTGTCTCGTAATAGATTGAAGAGGGTAATCATATTAGGGAAAGTAATTGGGATCTAACAAAATCGACAAGAAAGTTAACAGGCCTACTTATTTCCCGCATCACGTGACCCTCAAAAACGCTGTAGCCATTTTGTTGAAAATGATTTTTAGCGTATTTAGCTTCTCATAACTTAAGTTAGCTTTCTCGATCTTGAAACAAACCCGAATGAGACCACGCGAATTTCGCTTTCACTTGATAGCGGTATTTCATTTGTTTTGTTTTTGATATTTCTGGGGATCAGTGTATCAAATTACCTTCCGTATCAAATTACTTTCCTTTATCCTACAATGCAAATACAACTGCATACACTGCCTTTTTGATGCTTACAGAGAGCGAATATATTGCTTCTGTACAGAGCATTAGAGGTACTGCGCAGGAAGTGGCAGACAATCATTCCCTAAGCTGACGGGTAAATTTTCATGTAACCTACCGGTGGATTAAAATCAAATTGGAAAAGACTTACAGCCTGTTGCATTCATGCAGGCTGCAGGGCAGGAACCCTTGGTTGAAGATCACCGTATTTGTATCTGAACTAATTCTCACTGCAAAGGATTCGCTACAGCCGCGCGGGCACAAAATTAGGAAAAATTAACGAGTTTTGAAAAAGAGTAGGGCTTATAAGGGAGAATTATATCAATCAATCAATCAATCAATCAATTCAACTTTTATTCCCGTACGCCAAAAGCATTAAAATACACTGGAACAGTAAAATGAACGAATACTGGCACGGAAAACGGAACATGCAGCAAAACGGATTAGCGTCGAAGCATGCCAGTCGAAACTGACTGGACATGGCTGCATGATCGGTAGCATCACATTAACACGCACAAATTAAAAAAAAAAAACATCAACAAAAATGAACCAACATCGTAGGCCTAACATATTTAAGTAGCAAAAGCATGCTGTAACAAAAAACTAGATGCATTAATTTCCGACTTAAAATAGCAGCTTGTGACCCAACTGACCAACTAACCACGGAGGGCTTATTTTTGAAATTAGTGGCGGTACTTAAACCATAGACTTCTTAGTGGACTGGAAACTGCTTTACGGTTCTTTAAGCGTACAAATTTTGAATTCATATTACTCAATAATTACAAAAAATTATAGATTGATATTTTACATGTCTCAAGATGGATCTTTTATAATATTTTTACAATTTTTTGTTTAACTAATTTAACCTCACATACTGCGTAGTTATTGATCTTAAACATGAGACCATAATGAGACATTATTTTGCCGAAGATCCAGTCACGCTTGAATGAATTCGTGCAAAATCTGATCACGATCTGATTAATCCATAGGTTTCCTACTGTTGCCAATGTCAACAATGGTGCTGCAAGACGAAAAAGCGTATATAAGCTCTTGTTTAAGCATAACCTGAATTGAAAATGATGCAAAGAATGTAACTGTACAATCAGGGTAGCCATGGAGTAAGTCTGGAGGCAAGAGTTTGCAGAGAAGTATTCAGATTTGCTTTGGATTTTTATTTATTTTTAATTTTTTTGTGGTCAGCATTTTCAGAATTTCTGGCTTCTTGATTTTGCTGTTTGTTAGAGTTCGCCAAGCGGAGTCATTTTGAAATCTTATAGTATTTAGGTCTACCATGCATGAAGATGCAAGCCTGCTCTGTATATGCAAAAAAAACTGCAGTAGGCTTGGACTCTAGGAGTTGAACCACAATCCAGCAAAAGCAGCCGGTTTTAGATAAACTATTTGGAAATGTCCATCCACTAAGCCACTTTCTTGACCATTTTCACTGGAAACTGTTTGATTCCACTAGTTTGCCTATCATTTTTCCTATTGCATATCAGTTTACTACTGGTATCTGTACATTTTCTGTATGCACATATCATGAGATATGTAGCGATAAAAAGTCCTGAGTTCAAACATTTTACCTTATTGTTTCTTCTGTAGAATATCTATGACCTACTATACAGTGCTCTTCTAAATAATGGTAATTTTTTTGAATTATAGATTTTGTTGTTGCAAAACTACCATACCGGTATCATATCAAGCATGATTCAATTGTGGGACGAATTCTCTGTAGAGGAGATAGAAATGTGTTGCATTCTTATTGAGGTAGGTGTTGGTATGAGTGTATTTTTCATGTTAGACTACCGGTAGTTACTGAGAACTTGTTAAAAATTCTTTTTAATTAATGGATGAAATAACTTGGAATTACTTTGTAAACCTACTGTAATCGAATATTAATTACAATCGATTTTTTGCAGCGGTGACTGTGGGTAAGACTGATGATACTATTTACACTATGAAGTACCGCATTCAATGTTTTCAAGGTGGTGGTGGGTAGAAAACCTTAAATACTTCATAATGTAAATAGTACCAGTATCATCAGTAGATTGATGATTAATGTTTTGCTGACTATGCATTAACTTTGACAATGCTGGAGTAAAAATACTTAGTATACTCAGTTTGACGTTTGTAAACCCCTTAGAGTACCGTAAAATGTGGTTGCTCAAAAAAATTATTTTTTAAACTTTTGTTGTGATGAGGATTTTTTCTTCAAAATAGATATATATACACTGTTATATATACAATGTTTTGCAACCAAAAGTGTGTAGTCCAAAAATTTACTAAATGTTTTTCATTTAAAGTGAGCAAAGTTGTCACAACTAATTGCAATTTAGCCCATGATCCTTGATTTAGGTTTTTCAGCTACCTAATGCTTCTATTAGCAATGTTAGCACTGTGAAATGATTCATTGCCCACTTTTACAGTTTAAAAAAAAAACGAAATTGCTTACATTTTACTGCTTGACATGGTACGGTAGTTTGGCATACATGCTTGTACAAAATGCAATTCTTATGCTTTCCTGTTTTTGAAAAATTTTTGGTGGTACAGAATTTCAAAACAGATTTATGTAGTGCCGAAACTATCTTTTCAATATAAATTTAGGTAGTCTTGAAAAAGACTTGTTTTTGGACCAAACATTGGTCACATTGACAAAGCTATAAGCAAGATTTAAATATGGCAATTTTTTGCGAAAAAAATCTTGTGAATATTTTTTGAAATTTCTTTGCTTCGAAATTTTGTTTTTGCATATTGGTGACATTATCACAAGTTTTAACATCAGTTCAAAATTTGTCTGCCTTAAGTGATCTTTGACCTCCATGGCAAATGTTTAGGGATACATTTTTTTTTAGCATGTTTGGGTTAGAAATTGTTGTTTGATATCACATTTTTTGGATTAAAATCAAAGCTTATATAGTTGGTTTATAAGTAAAACCAAAAAAAGTTGAAAAACTTTTGTACAAAAATTGGACTATGCCCCCAGGCCCCTGCTGTGGCCCATCCCTTTAAAAAAAAATCTGGGTGCGCCACCAACTCTTGGCATAACTCTTTTCGCTTTCAATTGTTTTGTATGGTAGGCGTAAGGGGTAGCTCCTTACTTCTGCGTTTGTCTTTTTTTTTCTATTAAGATGTCCCGTTTTCTCTTAAAAATTCCAGTTTTTTTGTCATAATTTAATCTAGTCGGCCTAACTATTAAATTTTTTCATGTACGTTACTTTAAAAGAGCTACATGAGCTTTTTTTGCACTCAAAACCATTATATCGTATGTGTTTTCATGTAACTATTTCTTTTTATTAGACACCATCTCCGGAGAGCACAAAGAATGAAACCAGTGTGCCTCTTTCTAACGAAATTAGCATGGAGAAGACCAAAGAGACTTTAATCGAAGCAGTAAAGTTGGCAAAAAAAATTCAACCTGAATTAAATTACAACAATCCTTCTAAAGATGCTTTATCTTTCACAAGATTAATTATAATACTGTATAACACGCAACCAAATCTCTCATCCTTTTATTCAGTTTATTCAACGGAATGTATGTTTGCCGCAAAATATTTCGGTTTGGAGCAAAGCTATGCTGCCCTTTTAATGATTAAGGTGTTTGATGTGATTGCGAAAAGTGGAAAAGAGAAAGGTGTGTCGAGTCAAGTTCAGGATGAAGTCACGGAGAGAGAGAAAGGTATATTTTTTTGCTGTTTATGGCCAAGTTTATCAGTGATTACTAAGGATTGTAAATTTTTCCGCTTTAATTCTCAACTCAGATTGTTACCTGCATTAAACTTACACAATGACTTTAAAATTATATCAACGATGATTCGAGATACTGCCAAAATTTTCTTTTTTATCTTTAAGTTTATACCAGTAGGCCGATTAAACAATTGCGTGGTTGTCAAGCTTTTTTTGAAGAGAAATAAACATTTATTAGCATCAGCTTCGATTCTGGTGCTATTGTCAGTGACATGACCTAGCGGTACCGCGCGCAGGTGACAGATCCTACGAGACGGGTTGGATTCACGGCTGGAGCCGATCGCATTTGACATATTGATGTACTGGGTGGCTGTTGACTCGAAGAGTGCAAGCTTTCTTCGTAGTTTCCCTCAATTACTGTTAAATTTTCTGTTTACATTAATTTGAAAACAACCTTAGTTATTTATTATTGTTATTTTTGCGATGTGGTACATTCAAGTCCGACATTTATACCGTAATCAATTTAACTAAGTGCAACGGAACATTCAGTAATTTTGCATTGAAATTGACTAAATAAGCTCTAATAAATTCGAGGTTATTTCCACACCCCCCTACATTCGATTGACGTTTCCACAGCTCCAGTTTCGAAGCGCTAATATTATGTGCGATATGTGTATACGCCGCATAGCTTATATTATACCTAAGTTTTTGTGCACATTCACGATAATGCTATTCCTGTATCAATTTTTTAGGCATTGTGGAGTATATTGCGGGATACACTCTGAAGATGGCGAAAAGAAAGCTTTCCAGCTTGCATTCCGAAATTGCCAAGCTCTGTACCAACCGACCTGCGTACGATTTTGGGAGCAGTATAGAAAAACTAGAAGGCCACTTGCTGTTTCCTGTGCTTGAACTGCTGCACGTATTTCAGCAAGTATATGCGATGTATGTAGCAGAAATTACCAAACATCCTTAAGACATTGATTTTTTGACCTTCTTAAACGTAATAAAAACAAGCACTTTCTACGCAATGGGATTGGATCAGCTTTTGGACCAACACGGCATTGAAGAAAACGAAGCAGCTAGAATATTTGACTTTTTATTTTCATTATTTATAAAAGTACTCAGTCATCGCTACGCAAAATTTGTGTTAAACAAGAATCAAAAGCGGCCCACAAAAGGAACTAGCAGCTTTCGAAGCGAATTGCAATCATTGGCAAAATCATGATAAATAACAAAAGGTGATGTCAAACATTTTATTTGAGAAACTTTCGATCAAACTTTTTTTTTTTCTGAAGCGGTTCGTCGCACAGCTTTGTCCACGGATTTTTCTCTCCAAATGTTGTATTTCCACCTTTAATTTTTTTGATAATTTTGCGCTGTGTGATATTTCTGATAGAAAATCCAACTTCATTGATATCAGGATTTGTATTTCTTCGAAGAGTTGTTCTCTGAAGATAGAATTGCTTTACTAAAATCACTGCACCAAAAAAACAACGGTCTATAATATGAGCAGGACGGGAGTATTATACAGTATTAATAAGGCTAATCAAAAAATCAAATCTTTATTTAGGAATTTCGTAAATATGGAATGAAAACAGCTGCGGAGGAAAAATATAGCCAGAGTAATTTTCGTCACTGAACGTTGCTACAACAAAGTTTCAATTCCCATCATCAACCGTAATAGAGGCAGTTCAAAACTGAAGAACAGTGACGAGAAAATACTCTTGCTATAACTATTTATTTCTTTTATTGGCATATTTATCCTCCTATCACGAGAAAGCGTCGGAGGCGCTATAAAAGCTCGCTTAGGAGTTGCCGGCTATCTGTCTACCACACTTAGATGGGGGAAGCCCGTTAAGTGCCTTTCCCAACGGCACAACAAGCAAACTTGCCAGCTTAGGCCTACTACACACTGTTCCTTAATGCTGAACTTCAAGCAGGGAAGCTGTGAATACCAATTTTTAAGTCATTGGTTTGATCCGACTCAGAATTGAACCCCGAGTCTACCGATCCAGCAGACGCTCTATTCCACTGAGCTATCTGATCGGTTCCTCTTCAAATCTTTATTATACTCGCGGTACGACGTTGAAGCGCGTAACGAGCCCACAAGAAAATTCTATTAAGCCTAAGCAGTCGAAGTTTTAGCGTATTTAGAACGCGACTATTACGCCAGCGTCCAACACGTATAAATTTTACGTCTAGCTGTCCCGAAAGCCAGACGTGTATCGTGTAGTTGTCCCAAAGTATTCGATTACATGTAAACTTTTCCCGCCTTGCAAACCTATTTGGACCACAAAAATGTACAAAATCTAACCAAGTTTCCGAAAAGTGCTTCCAAGACATCTTGACTGAAATTGCGGAGACACTTTTTTCTCCCCACGTAGTAGTAGAAACCGAACAATCATACAGAGGTTTCTAGTAGTAAAAATCAAGCTGTCAAAAGTCGTTTTCGCAATAATGCGTTTTCGCTCAGTAGGGTAGAAAATATCCACTTCATTCTGGAAGTAAAAACAATAGAAAGAAGTCAGCACAAGATTAATCGCCTATACTAACATACAAATCTAACCTTCCAATCCAATAAATACTGAATGAAGTCTAGCTTAAGCCACAGTAATCTTTCGTCGGTCAGTTCCGTAATAGGATTGTGCATACCACAAGTCACGCACTCAAACCATCTAGAACGATATATTATGTAAGTGCTTCCCTATGGTATAAAAAAATTGTGACAGATTACTTATCAAGCAACTTGACATAATTCGCTGTCCCGATCGAACCTTCAATATCTTGCGTCAACGCTTGAGCAACATTCCAGCTGAGTGTGTCGCGTGCAAGTGACACTTTCATCTGTGTAGCAACAATAACATCGTTAAATAACGCTCTCTTACTATAAAAAAAATCTTTGTTCTTAATACAACCAATTAAAACCCCTAAACCAGTAGGCCTACCTTTGAGTACGAATTAAGTTGCATGTGGGTAGCTGTTAATCTAGTTTTGCCAACAGGTTTCGATGTTTCAAGTTCCCATAACTTTTGCACGTGCGTCCACAAAATGTCGTCACCAGATTTGCATAAATACTTAGTTCCGCCGGGTTTCGAAGAATATAGAGCATTGCGAGCAGTCTGTTAACAAAACAATCACAACTAAGGAGAGCTACGAAAACATTGCACTAAAAATTACACAAAATAAAACTTCCGACATACTTTGAGAAGATGGCTGGTATCACCACAGATGTATATTTCTCGCTCCAAACAACATGGATTAGGTGCAGTGTATCCCTCCTCAATGTTAAACTTGGATCCATGAATTATGTCGAAAAACTTGCGATTAGTTGCTGCACCGTCCGCAACTACTGCTAATACACTAACACCAGCAATCTCGCAAACGCAAACAGCCTCCCAAAATATTGAAGTCAGTTGAAATGCTGGAATGTTGCCCGTCGGCCACCACGACAAAGGTATAGATAGATTCCCGGAAAACGAGCGTAGATAGAATACTGAAAACAGCAATTCAAACGATTAAAACAGCAACTGTTTCAAATTTTTTAACAGAAGGAGATAAAAACAAGTAATTCTACATACAATAATAGCGTATTTGAATTTGCACAGCTGGGTACAGTGGGTAGTACAAAGTGTTTACTGCTTAGCCCCACTATAATATTAACAAAAAAAAATCATTAGTAATCAAAAACTCGAAAACTCACCGCATATATGTGAAGCCAAAATTCCATCATCACAACGCCTATCACCAAAGTCAACAAAGCCGACTAATTTTCCTTGTCGTAAAACCAAATTTTCTTTAACTGAAAGTAATCCACCGCAGTAATTGCAACTAGTATTCAATAACGTAATTCATAGAACTGCATGACTTGCATCAATATACGAATGCTTACTTTTCATTTCATCGACAGTAATGAAAGCACACTCCCCAACATGTCTTTTAAGTTCCGCCTGAGCAAGAAGATTTAAACCGCATTCAACATCGCCAACATTTCTGTGACAAAATCAATGTGAAACTTACAATCATATCAGTCAATGTGAAAATTACAATCATTGTATCATAGCCAAACCTGTAGTTCTGAAGAGTCTTTGATGACGGTAGAGTTAGTACTCCTGAAGTTCGCAACTGTTGGTAAGCAGATGGAGACCTAGAGTAAAGTTCAATAGCCCATCTAATAATATCGGGGTGATACCTTCTGGCAGTGGGGGATTTATTGGCATTGCTAAACTGAACCTCAAAAAATTTTTTCTGCCATTCGTTTATCTGATCGGATTCTTCATGAAACATTTTCTGCAAGTAGAAATATAGGCTATATTTTTTACACAGATATGAAGGAAACGTCGGATGTGTTTCATAATTAACGTTATCGGCGAATGTAAGCTAACGTCAACCAACTTTTACTGAAAGCTGCTAAGTCTGCCCTTGTCATTTGAGCGTTCAATATAAAATTAGAGTAATATTATATTTGCTTCAACACACTTTTACGTTACATATAATTAAAAGTTTTGTTCACATAGAGGTAGCCGAGAAACAAAGCTTACTGCAGGAGATACTTCACTTTTTACTGTGAAAGTGTGCTGAAACAAACACAAATTAGGTTTTATACTTGTTTAAACTTCTCAAACTGAAAGTTAGTCAGTATATCTACACAATAGGCTAAGCTTAAAACTTGCTATTAAGTCGGAATGCAAACTGTCATCCACGGTAACTAGATCTTCTTCCAAAACCTCGGGAATGCTGCTCTTATCATTGTATCTTCTTCTGTACGCAGTTCTTACGTCATATTTGCTGCAACTGTGACAACTACCTTGACCATTTGAAGCTGCAACTTCAAAAGACAGTAAACTTGATAAAATCCGCGGTGCAACGTCTCGTCGCAAAAACATTCTTACTAATAACATTGCAATTCGTAGAACGGTGTATATATTGCTGCCGCAGCTGAGCTCCATCCCACGTTTGAATAACCTGAATCGTAGTAGTAGCAGTTTTTTTCTTCACACCTTCACACAATTTCCATCCCTCTAACTCATCTAAACAAACAATCAAAAAATGTACATAAAGGTACTCACAGATATTACGGAATGCAGAATAATTCATACTAAGGAAAGCAGTCAATGTTGAAGTTCTGATATCAGGAAGAAAATGATCAGTGAGATTGATTCTCCATCCACCAAAAGAAATCCAGTCATACGTCAAATCATCATGGAAGCAAATGCTGTCAAAAAAATAATTCATCATCGAAACCAAATTTTCAGTACCATATACTTGCAGTATTACACCAAAGCATTTCACTGTTTGCGTGGCTTAGTGCCAGAGCAACATAGGTTTGTACCCCCTTAAGATATTGCAGCGGTGCCAAGCTATTAACAACATTGTGTCCAATATGACTGGTCCAAAAATCAAATCCAGAACTTTGCACCAGAAGCAATGTTTTTAAAACTTTCCTGTTTAAGTAATCTTTATAGCAGGAAAAATTATTACAGAATCTGTATCATATCAAGCACAGAGGAAACGTGGAAGTGCTTACCATATAGAAGAAGATATTATGTTTGCATTTTCATATTTTTCCAGTATCAGCCTTTCACGTCTATATGTGAGACTCCAAGAGCCTTAAAAACAGACATATTTGAACTTGCATTTATTTTTCAATAATAATCTAAGGCCATTCATTCAATCATAAAAAGCTACATTACATCTTAAAATTTTTCCAACAATAACGATCATCTGATCTATTTTTTTAAATATAAATGCAGCCTTACTTTTAATTCTGCTGCTAGCATTTTCAAAACTCCGTTCTATATGTAGATACTTTGAATGTTTTATGGGATCTGGCAACGTAAGGCGTTCCTTGGGTGCTTTTCTTTGCTAAAAAAATACAAATTAATCAATTTTAAGCTATCAGGGTTTTAATTTTTTTCTATAAAGTTTTTGCAAGCTTTTTGCAGAAAAAATGCAAACATTGAACGATGACGTAACTGCATCATCAGCAAATATACACATTCGTTCTATTAATTTGAATAGAACAATTGAGTTATTTATTTGAATAGAACGAATGAGTTATTTGCTGATGACGCAGTTACTAGGCTTACTTGAATCTCATTAGTAGGCTTACTTGAAATTGAGAACCTTTAAGCAATATAGTTTCCAGTAGTTTTGGCCTTTGGGAAAATTTGCTGCTAGTAGAAGCCAAATAGGGGTAATGTCAAGTATCTGCCCCCATGCGTTTTCCATACATATTTTACGTGCGCATCTTACAAACCCTATAGCCCAAATCATACGTAAATAGTGCATATGCGTCTGTAAAAAACGCGTGGGGGCAAGTGGTAGGCATTACCCCCAAATAGTTGTGTAATAATAAAGGCCAAAAATAAATATATTGTATACACCCGTTTTTCCTACAAACTGGAGCGAGAGGTTTCTGTATGCCCAACACTCTAAACAATATCAACTTACCTTAATCTCTTTCACTTTTTTTGGCAAACATTTAGTGGGAAGAACACCAAGTTTCAACTTTTTGCGGGAATTAGTCGGGACAATTGCATCATTTTCAAAATGCTGCTCACAAATACTAGCTACCGGTACTTCTTTGTGCAGCATTTCTTTTATTTTGTCACCTTTCAAGCAATCACGCAGACTTAAAATAAACTTTGTTAAATTTTCATAGTGGGCTTTTTCTTCTTCTGTTTTTCTTCCTAAATCCGGTCTCAATATCTTGAACATTGACCATTTGGCATCTTTGGCTTTGTATTGGTAGCTACAACCAGGAATGCAGCAATGCGACATAATGCTTTTATTTTACGAAATAAGTTAGACTTTAAAGCAACTGTAATGACAAAGTAAAATAAATGAGCACACATACTGGTAAGTTGAGCAGTTGGGCCAAGATATCGATAGCTTTAACTACCGGTGACACTTTACACACCATGGGCCATAAAGCATACGTTATCCTGATGAAGTAACTCAGGCAGTTTGGTAGACTAATATCGATACATGAAAACCCAGAAAAGAGTTAGACTAAACAGTTAAACAAAACTTACAGGCCTATCAATCAACACTGTACCGGTACTAGACTATATCATATACCGGTAGAAGATGAGTCAATTCGTAGCCTAGCCTACACAGCCTAATAGACATGCAGAGTCTAAAAAACCCTCTCCTCTACTTCTAATAATAACACTTTTACTTTCTGGGTAACCAAATTAACAAGATACTTTACATAAATTCTTTTTACAATCCTATTTCAACGCGACAACCAGCAAATCGCATGCAAACGGTGCATACAACATAGCCAGGATACCGAATTCATTCAAGCGTGACTGGATTTTGCACTTTTCTACACAGTTTCCAGTCCACTAAGAAGTCTATGCTTAAACGATAGTAAAAGGCATCATCACAATTATACGGATGCAAACATTTTCGCGGGACATTTATTAATAATACTGTTATTTCAGCAAGTCTTGTCTTTGAATGTTCGTTTCTTTATAAAGTCTCGTATTATCTTTAAGTGGATTAGCGCTGGTAATTCTTTGGTATTTTTTTTTCTTGACAGTGTGGGGAAGAATGAACTTTTTAGTCGTTCTTTTTAGATTTTTTTCCTTTTCATTCTTTTATCGTCATACTGAAGACATCTGAAAAAAAAAAACACAGCAAAAAAAAACAGCGAATGTCGATAGCTTTGTTAATAACTGAGGGACTGATTTTATTATCTGCAGTAAAACTTAGATATTCAAAAAATGTGCTTCAACTTTGATCGCAAAGGATTTCAAACTCTTGCACTCTTTAATCTAGCTATTAAATGAGCTATTAAATGAAATTAATATAAAAATGGGAGAGCTGACAATTCAAGAACAAAACAATGCAAAATATTTGGGAATCCACATTGACCGAGCTTTAAAATGGAACTTACAAATTGAAAATGTTATAAAAAAACTTGCAAATGCAGCCAGAATCTTATGTAAAATCCGACATTATGTAGATCGACAAACACTAATTAATCTCTATTATACATTTGCATACCCTCACCTAAAGTATGGAGTATTAGCGTGGGGCAACGCCGATAAAACTTTAATGCAAAAAATAACGGTTATGCAAAACAGGATCATTCGAATTATTAATTTCAAACTGTTAAAAGACCATGTCAAAATGAGTGTCCTGTACAAAGCAATGAACATTCTACAAGCACCTGACATATTTTGAACTAGAAGTTGGTAAATTCATGCATTCTTTTCACCATCACACACTGCCTGAGAGTTTTCAGAGCTATTTCACCCCAACTAACGCTTCTCACAAATATGTAACAAGATCTGTAACTAATAAAAACTATTTTATAAAACGAGTAAATACGCAAAGTGGGCAATCTGCGTGTACGATTACTGGAGCTAAAATTTGGAATGATATTTCACAAAATTTGAAATTAATGTCTAAGTATAGATTCGCCAAAGAATTTAAAAAACAAATAATTGCGAAATACTGATGTCACAGCCTCTACTCATCAAATGATGTCGTTTACTTGTTTGTTTGTTTGTTGTTTTTTTTTGTGTTGTTTTGTTCGTTTGCTCATTGTCAATTTTTTCGAATGTCTTATCTTGATATGTCATGGGCAGCTTGACTTTGATGACCGTGAAACGGTCTTTCGCTGTCCAGTTTTGCTGCTGCATGGTTGCCAACCTATTGACTTAAATGCTTGTTTTTCGCTAAATTGTATCAGCTATGTGGAACTGTGTCAGCGTAAACAAATAAACTTACCACTACTTATGTCTTAGGTCCAGAAAATTTGATGGATTGTTGGCATACAGTTAACCTATACGCTGGGGAGATATAGTGACTATTACTTCTGGTTGAAATACGACTTGATTTTGACTGAAACAGGTTCTGCAATACAGTTGGATGATTTTTTTACCAGTTCTAAACATAAAAATGGCTAGTTCAACCTGATACATTTGCTTAATAGTTAAAAGACCGTTTTCTTTCATGACAGTTCTTACACTTTCACGTCTCTTCAAATTAAAGACTAATCGTATAAACTTACTTTCTTTCTTATTTGAATTCATGTAAGCTCTTATTATGTTCTGTGAACAAGCATTGATTTTATGTAATACGATAATTTCCTTAGAAAATAGAAAAGCAAATTGTTTGTAACGTTTGCACTTTTAATACATTTCTATTTGCACTAGCCCACTAAAATAAATGTAGATATCAAGCTCTGTTCAGCATAATATATCAAGCTTTGCTGTTGTGCTTTGGCACTGGATCAGCGTAATAATAATAGTGTAATAATAATAATAATTATTATTATGCAGAATGTAACTTCTTTTTGAAGCAGGCTATATCATCCAACACATAATAAGCCTGACTCGAACTGACTCGAGCAAAGCCCGCGGGACAAAAGCCTACGATTTTTGTACGTGGAAACAGGTTAATAGAGGATTACCAAGGAGCAGCCCAGTTGGGTTCCATAAAACTGCCCAGTTGGGACCCATATCGTCTTGTTATCTGGGTACCGGTAGATTCTGAGTTTTTATTTATTTATTCATTTATTTATTTTTTTTATTTCCAAGACCACAAAAACACACAACAACAACATGTAGTAACGGCAATGGTCAAAAAATAGGCAGAAGCAGCAAAACGATATACGTTATAGCATGCACTGCAATATGATCATGAAGCCAAAGACAAAAAAAATTTGCATGGCTGCTACACCTGAACAAAGAAAGAATGAAATTAAAAATAAAATGAATAAATAAAATAATTGCACACTGGTAGCAAATGAAGTTTAAAGGTAATTTGTTATTTACTGCTCAGTTCTATCACTATTTCGAGCTCTTGTTTTGTGTTCACTTCTAGGCGTGAGAGAGTCGCGTTTCTGCACACTATAGGATTTGTACTTTTGATCAGGGGTGGATTTAGACAATGAGAGGCCCTAGAAGCTATTTCAATTTTTTACTAGAAATCGGTGAAGACCAAAAAAAGGTCTTCGTTGTTCGTGATGACGCCCCTCAGTTTCTCCGAGGCCCTCCATTTTCTCCGAAACCCAAGGCTTCAGCCTGCTCAGCCTATAGGCCCTATACGTAAATCTGGCCCTGCTTCTAATTAAATAACGAGGTTTTTCTTAAACACCGCTTTTTGTGCGACTCCGCCTACTCCGCAATTTCAACGACTCCACCTTCATCAACAATCAACATTCACAAAAGAACAAAGGCGGCTTGCGTGTGAGAATAATTATGCATGGACCCACACTAGGCTTATTACGAACCACTGAACCAGGGCTGCGAAGTTTGATCTCCAAAGCGGTTTAAAAGTCCTAGCTTGACGGTAATTCCAAGCTTCCAACGCTGAACAGGTGAGGTATGATACTGTAGCCTAGCACCACCACCAGGGCCGGCACCAAGGGGAGGCCTGGCCCCATCAATCAACAAGCTAACTCTTTTGAAGACAGCAGCTATTGTGCTTAACTTCAAACTTTGGCCCCCCTGATAAATGCTTGGCCCCCCTAAGTCGGCTGTTCTGGCACCAGCTCTGACTACCACAGTGACTGTGTACCGGTAGGATACCCTAGTTTTTTAGTACTGGCAGTACATAAACCCACAGATAGTTTTTATTGGGCTAAAGCAGATTTGTGCAGTTTTAATGACTTTAGATTAAGTAGAAGATTCTATCAATTTTTTAAGAGGGGTTTCATCTAGACTAGAGTAAACCGTCTGCGTCTTCCATCGCCTTACCTAGACAGGTTGTTCTAGATGCAGACGGCTTTCTGTAGTCTAGACGAGACCCTTTGAAGAGATTGGTTTAGACTGAGGTGTACCGGCACAGTCTTCAGGTCTAACTGTCTAAGATCAAACAATCCAAATTTTTTTTGTCTGGCAAAAAACACCAAGCTTAGTGTAAGTCTAGTGTATACCGGTATGCAAGTTTGAGTGCTGACCTGTGCATCCCTCTAGCCTGTCTAGCCCTAACTGCATTACGAATCTATACCAAGATTTTAAGAATTTTAACTTTTTATGGGTAAGTTTTACCAGTAGACCTGTAGACCACCTGTGCTGTACCAGTACAAAAGTAGGTCTATGAAAAAACTCTTGAATATAGACTAGACCAGTAGACTTCTCTAATCTTTCCTAATAATAGCCAAGCGTTGCATGATGATACGAGTATGTTTGTAATGAAAGTTTTCTGTGTTGACAAATGATTTAATGTGTGTTCTTCAGCAGATTTGCATAATTTTGGTGAGATTAATTACGGGTACTTTGTGTGTATCGTGGTCAATATCACAATGAAGTTTTATTTTATGCTGAGCTTACTCCTTGCACTATGGAGCTCAGCAACAGCTAACATGGTTGGAGGACAGTCTATGCTGTCTGAACAGCAATTTTCGGATGCTTCTGAAATCGGCTTTGACTTCAAGCTTTTAATAAACTCTGGATTTGAAAAAAGTAGTGCGGGCACTAACCAGCCTCCACTAAAATACTTTTCATACATATGTGGAACAAAGCAGGTCAGTATTTCGTTGATTAAGATTGAGCAATGCTTTGTTTTGTTGTTTACAAGCTTATTCTAATTTTTGTTCATGTCCCAGGTGGTTGCTGGTATGAAATACAAAGTTGAGTTTCTTGCTTGTTCCAGAAAAGACAATGGAGATTGTGATACAGAAGTGGCACCTGTATGTATTTAATGACATTGTAATGTAGTTTGTAGTATACTGTACGCCTAACGTAGAGTTTGTAACATGTAGAGAAGATTTTTGTTATCGTTTTGTTTAGACCGTGTGACGGAGGAGGTTTGGTATTATGCTTACTTGTACTTACATCAAGCTTTCATGCAGTTGATTGGCATGTAGTTGGCCTACTTATTTTTTCATTTTCCAACCAATCACTTGCATTATTTGTGGGGATTTATGCCATATTTTGCGTCATGTTCATTGAACTTACAGTTACTTCGTGGTTATTTACGAATCGTAACTGTGTATGCTACTATGTCACTACTATTTTACGATTATTTATTTGCAATGTCTTAATGCTTGAATGAAGGTTTATATTCAGTGTTTGGCAAGTATAAAGTAGACTTAATATATTGGTTTGTGACCGCTGTGACGTTTTTTTTTTTTTTTTTTTTCTTGAACTGTGTTGCCCAGGCACCAAGCACAGCTATAATGAAGATTTGATTTATATGTACAGTATGCATATTATTGTTACAGTTTTTTGTTTATATCAATCAGATAAGCTATCACTCTCCTAGTTAATTTTATGTTGTTTTTTTTTATAGTCAAAGTGCACTGTGACATATGTGTCTCAAATTTGGCTTGTACGTGGGGCTCCTACATTTGATGGTACTCAAGACTGTACCAAAGTCAAAGCCAATGATCTAGGTAAGTTAATGCTGTAAAAAAGCTTAAGCTAGATTTATTTTTTACTGTAAAGACATGCGAAGTTCAAAGAAATTAGTCTGAATATGAGTTGCTTACGGTGTTAGTGCTTAAGATTTATGTTGATTAAATGCATTTTACATAAATTCTTATCATCAGCTCTCTTGAAGTTCTTTTTTTCTTGTGGAATTGAGATTAAGAATAAAATAAGCTGCAACGTTATGAAAACAATGATGAAAATTTTTCTATGACAGTGCTTTTTGATGTTGACATAATTTCATGTTCATATTTTTTGTAAAACTATTTTCAATCACTACTTGTCTTAATTAGGCCAACAGGCATGATGTTTGCCTTATTATTTTTTTCTTGTTATGCAACACTTGAAGTTCACTTTTTGTTTCTCCTAGGCTCTATCGCTGAGTGCAGTTTGATGCCAAAGAGAGCAAAAAACCACAACTTATTTTCTCCAACCCTAACAATGGAAAAATCTGATAAATATGATGCTGATGCGAAGGCTCAATTTGACAAGTTTATTGAAAAATACAACAAACCATACAAGTATATTTGTTGACCACTAATAGGCATGGGCATTTTTGATAACATGCTTTAGTGTGAAGTTATGCTAGTGCTCCATATTTTTGCTTAAAATTTTCTTTTTTCCTTAAAGTGATGATCTTTTATCGAGAGTGCTGGTACCAGTATGTACATAGGACTACGGCATATAATTTTGCACAAGAAAATTTTGTATCAAAATGTTGCTTTCTGTTGTATAGTGCTGTCTTGTCAAGTGGTCTGGCATTTGTTTGCGAGGTTTGTAATATTATATAGATCGGTCGTGAGGCTGGTACTCTTTAAAATTGATTTTTACAGCAAATTTATTCGTTTAGTGACCCAACTTCGGACATGTACCATGTTCGATACAACATCTTTGCTAAGAACCTGAAGATTGTCAGGGATATGAACAAGCTTGAACTTGGAACTGCCACGTATGATGTGAATGAATTCACAGACTATTCCGGTCAGTTTGGGATTTCTGTATCGATCTTTTTTGTGTATTGTGTTTCAAAGCCATAAAAGTTTATGCATAGACCGTGTGACGGAGGAGGTTGGTTATTATACCTCTAGATTTTGAATTGCTCGATTGAACTGGCTTTAATGTGATGGCTGAAATGGTTTTTGCATGCTTGTATCTTCATAGGATTTAATACTTTGTATAGACTTTCGGTTTTGTACTGGCGTGCATACACTGCTGATGATGACGGCTGAATCTGTGTAGTCGAAATGTCCAGTTTTGAGATTTACTGAGCCTTTATTTTTCCTCCTGAACGCTATTTTCGTCCCTTATGTATTGTATTCCATGTTGTCAATGTGGCTTATTACAAGAGATCAACAATTATATGCTATATAAACATTAGAAATTCAAAAAGTGCATGCCCTTAGCGAGCTATGAGCTTGCCAAATATAATAGCCTATTGTAGATTCATTCGTAAAGCTTTTTGCCTAAATGAGGCTGTTTGTCAAAGGCGTTAAAGATTAGAACAATGTACTTTGATATCGTAAAGTATGGTTTGCAAGTCATTTTTTCCCTAAACTTTTTACTTTTGCAGAGGAGGAGTACAGACGGTACTTAGCCCCTGGATTAATGGAAAGAAAAGTGGAAATACGTTCAGTTGACGCCAACGATATTAGCGTTAAAAATCTACCAGCCTCTGTTGACTGGCGTAACCAGGGAGCAGTAACTGAAGTCAAAAATCAGGTATGATACAAATCTACCAAAGTCTTTGGTGTGAGTTTGTGACTATCTCTCAATGAATTAATTTCTATTGTTTTGTGCATCGTTTTTCTGTCGTTTTATGTAGACAAATAAAGTCGTCTCGACCACATCTTAATAAAAGCTCTGAAATGCAGTGCAGCGATGCTGCGTATGAGAATGACGGGCTCGATTTACAATTATGGCCAATCGCATTTGATGTAAACATTGGGGTGTTTGCTGATTTGACCAGCGCAAGCTCTCTTTTCTGTTTTCTTCAATCACTGTTGAATTTTGCGTTCAATGATTGCGAATACTCTTTGTGCAAAACGCATTTGGCAGAATGCAGCATTTTGGTAGCACTGTGCATGCTGATCGCGGAAGCGAATTGCACTTTTTGTTCGTTCATATTTGGACTAAATAATCGCGTCGCTCTTCAAATTAAAAGTGTATTTTCAAAAGTCACATGATATCTGGCGCTGACGTTATAATTAATGCCTTTAGCCTACGCTTCTTTTTAGTAAATAGAAGATAACTGCAGGTAGTGGCTGGCAATTATAAAGTTAACAGTGTGCACCCTAAATTTGGTGACTATATAGTATATATGGCCGAATGGTCTTTTCGGAATGATCCTGCCAATTTCGACGCTATGCTACCTTTTTGCTTGTTGGTAAAAATGAGTTAGTTATTATCGTACCTTGTTGTAAGTATCGCGTTACCACCTCTGATTGAAGCTAAATTATTTTAAACTAGAAATTTTTTCGGTGATTAATAAACCTATTGCGCCCAGCTTGTTTTGCCCTTATTCCTATGCAGTAGCTGCTGGTACGCCAATAAAAAATTTTAGCTAGTTTTTTGAAACTTCCAATTGGATTTTTTGCAAGAGATTAGTTTTCAAGTATATAATCGTTAGCGGTGGTGACGAGGCTCACGCTTTGCTTTTAGGAACTTTTGGTCAACGTTCTTTATATATTGCAATGTTATTGCTGTATTTTACACAGCTAATACTAGCGCCAATGTGTGTGCTGTTATTTCCTTATATGTTAGTAGCGACTCTTTTATGCAACCCTACAGATTTTTTCTTCTGTATTTACAATATCAGAGAATGCATCTTAGAGCTGTATTTCATTTTTAGTGAGAACACCAGTAATTACGGTTTCAAACATTACAAATGAATTTAAAAGACAATCTTGTGATATCGGGTTGCCAATGCTGTTACAATTTATTTCCAACTTTAACAATTTTACCCTGCGAAAGTAAGAGACACTGCTGGTCTAATGAATTAGTTGATTTGAGTTCGTCGACATTCAAGTTACAGCATCGGGCTTTGATTCGAATTACTTCGTGTTTAGGGCCAGTGTGGTTCTTGTTGGGCGTTTTCAACCACGGGTAACATTGAAGGTCAGTGGTTCATCGCCAAGAAGCAACTGGTATCGTTATCTGAGCAAGAACTGGTAGATTGTGATACAGTGGATCAAGGTTGTGATGGTGGACTGCCTTCAAACGCATACAAGCAGATTGAAAAACTAGGTTCGTCTTTTGCTATTTGTTCCTAAGCAGAACTTAATTGGAAGCTTCAGTGTGATAGTGAGTAGAAAATTGTATTAGTTGTGAAGTAGACTGCTAGCTAGCGCTTTCTAAGGCAGCATTTGTGATGTATTGTGGTTTTAAAATTGTAACCTAAACGTTAAGCACCATCATTGAAGCTCGGCTTCACCACATATGAAGATTTGCTTTTTCAGCGTTTCAGTTTTTTTAAAAACAAATCGATTTTTTTGAATATTTTAGGCGGTTTGGAAACTGAGAAGGAATATCCTTATGAAGGTGAAGATGACAAATGCGAGTTTAAGAAATCTGATATTCGAGTTTACATCAACGATTCCGTTTCCCTGCCAACTGATGAGGACAAGCTAGCTGAGTGGTTGGCACAACATGGACCAATTTCGATCGGTATCAACGCTAATGCTATGCAGGTACAAATTGCTGCATTTCTATGCACTTATGTGACCCTTAGAATACTATAGCCGGCTTGCTTATCACACCGCGTATATGCATTATTATGTAACCCTGTTACTAAAATACTAAGGGTATGGGTAAAAGGGAAGAGGAAATAGGACACTTATTGCGTATGTCATCGTAAAGTTTTCGCTCATTCATTTTAAGGACTGAGTGCAAAAATACATTGGAAGGGACTGAATGTTGTTACAGTAGAACGTACAAAAATAAAGCGTATTTAGATAACAAGCTTTCTTCGCATTACTTGTTTCTGCTGAGGGCCTGACGCAGCAGCTTCCGATGCTATTTTTAGTGTACGGATCCTCGCTTTATCGCTTGAACAAGTCACTGCTTGGGATTACGGGGTGGTTCAGTTTAGTTGTGATAGAAATAGCGTTAGTTTAAGGTAGTGGCCGAATGCCTCTGCTCTTAAAATAGGAAAAAGAGCAGTGATATTTTGAAGTAAGAATGGGAACTTAATTTTATCTGACATGAAGCTGTGATTTTCTCAGGAAGTGGTCTAGATTTTATCGTCAAGCTATGTAAAACTGTCATGGCGCAATGAAGTCTATATAGACTTTGTACTTGTTGTTGACAAAGCTCATGAAGCACCACGTATATGTCTGCTCCTTTCAATATTATTGGTTCTGGTTTTCCAAGTATTTACACTATGGCGAAATGACAAAGCGCAACAACTTTTTGGCTGTGTGCTAGCTGCTCACGTTTTCAAATGAAAGATCGAGAGTATTTAAACTGTGTAAAGTATACATGATTTAATGACTGGTGATTTACAGTAAAGTATACATTCTTTGCTTCTCTTTTTGTTGTTAAACTAGTCACTTCATCCGATTCTGGATAATTTGCTTGGCTCATCTCAACACAGGGTACCTAGTGCCTACAATGAAACCCTTGTACCTATCGCGGTGCCGCACACCTGTTTACCTTGTGTACACTCATTTGTTTACCTCATGCAGATGTAGGGTAACCGTTTTACTTCATTCCAATGCGTAGAAACTGTGTTTGATTTAGTTCATTTTTTGTCAACCTGGTCCTGGACTACCGCCGCTGGCCGACATCTTGAGTTCTTTTTAATAAAACTCTTTAGATTTTAATCCAAGACCATCACGCATAATTCATCAGCACAGTATCCACATTGAAAAACTTAATCGAGTAACCTTCATGTTACGAATTTACGCGCTTAGAGCAATTAAAATCACGTACAAGATGAGTTTGACAGTGTTATTGTATTTGAGCGAATTGTTATTAAATAGCAAATTTTAGCAATTTGTTAATGAATTTTAGCAAAACTATTATTATGAAGCAAATTCTTAGCGATTCTTTGGTAACAAACGACTGCAATATTCGCGTGATGAGGTTGCATTCGCTAAGTGTGGTTTTGAATAGGTGATTACGTGACGATGCTTGGTCACGTCACTTTAAATAAAGGTAGTTTGATGACGTCACTTCAGCTGACTTGTCAACAAGCTAGGGAAGCAACTTCCAGTAATGGATGGCAATAAGTGAAAAAGTGCGTTTGCACCTCACCGTTTGAAACAATCACTGCAGTTTTGATATCATACTAATGAATTTCCGAGGCGAATTCCTTGCTATGTGATATGTAAAATATATTTGTTAGTTGTATTTTTTCGAGAAAGAAATTTTTTGGAGGGCTTTGTTACAGAAATGTCCATACTTTTTTTCAGTTTTACTTTGGAGGAATTTCCCACCCTTGGTCGATTTTCTGCAATCCCAACAAACTTGACCACGGTGTACTTATAGTCGGTTATGGAACAGGTAAGTTAATCTGTTAATTTTAGTTACAGTTCGAACTAAACTTGCTGCCTCTCTGTCCGAGCTAGTGAGCCTTTGTAATAAGTATTTATAAGATATTGAATTGATGTTGCATTGTTCGTTATATCAAACAAAAGCCTTAGCAAGTCTGTATGCCTAGAAACCGATTCCGTTTTTTTATGTTTTGTTAGGTTTTCATCGGCTTGTATCGCAAGGATTAATACTTGGCAGGCATTTCTGGTTCAGTGGATATGCGTTAATTTTCATTCTGATACCTTGTTTCATACTGAATTCAGAACAGACGTGATTGCATAATCACGGCTGAAATAATTACACTAACTCACTAACTATGACCGGGTTCAATTATCTAATTTCTTGTGCAATGAGTGCCGAGGTAAAGCCCTGCGAAGGCGAGCGTCGGTTGTTAGTCTTGAAAGATGCTTATGTGCGAGTAATGATCACCAAGCTCAGAAAGTTTTTATTTTGATTGGGCCTGAAGAACATTCAATTTAAGGTGTGATTACACAGAATACGATGCAATTTTTCGTACGTAAAGTGACGTTGGCTACGAAACATTTCCAGGTTATGGCGTACAGTTACGTCACTCAGCGCGGCATTCTAGAAAACATTCATGAGGTGATTTTCAAAACAACCGATAGAAAGCAAAATTTTTTGGGTTTGAATTGTGTGGAAGATATTTCCGTCAACTGCTCACGTCAAAAACTGGATGAAATTTCGTACAATAAATCGTACTAAAATCGCATTTAGTGTAAACAGACCTTCGCACGTTTGGGAATGCATGATAAATTGATGCGCAATCGCCTATTTCGTTCGCAGATGACGGTACTCCATTCTGGATCATCAAGAATAGTTGGGGAGCTAGTTGGGGTGAAAAGGTAAGTTAGATTGGTTTTGTCAAGTTTTTTTGCTTGATCAGGAAAATATTGTGACGATGATAAATATACCACTTTATTTCGCACTTCACTGATGCTGTACGCCGAGCGGAATGATAAGTTAACCTTTTAGCAGGGCTGACGATGGAATCTCGGTTTTTCGTTTATCGAGTTGACGATTGATTAAGTTCCTGTTGAAGTTGATATTATTACCAACTGCACTAATTTGATGCTGAGTTTGTTTTGTACTTTAACAAAAACTCTGTCTTTAATGATCAGCCAAAGTATGGTGGTCGTCAGTTGAATAAAGTGCTGTACGAGGTAATCAGTGCGGAGCATATAATTTATTGACAGGTAAAAAGTCACTACAGTCTGTTTCCCGCTATCGAGTTCATCAGGTGAGTTTGTAAGATGTTCTAGTTGGAACCTCACCTGATGAACCCAGCAGGGAGAAACAGACTGTGGTGGATGATCATGTATGGACGTCGAGACAAGTTTATGCTGTCGCCAACAAGCATTAAATTCTTGAATATTTAAAGTTAAAAAGAGTAGGCTACATGTTTTTTGCATGAACAAATCTGGCAGTGTTTCACCTTTTCTCATTCAGTTCTAATATTTCTAATACTTGTAAACGACTATAGTCAGCTCTGCCTCTTCATCGACCTTTTGTTGTTACAGGGATACTACCGTATCTTCCGTGGGGGCGGATGTTGCGGACTTAACCGAGAAGCAACTTCAGCGCTGGTGAAATAGACATTGTCATGCTTGTTAAGTGTTTATTCTGTAAATAGATCTGTTCATGCAATAGGTGATTCTGTGTTTTTCCATTGACATTTTAATAAAAGTATTTTGTAATGCTTTTAATGGTAAGGATTAACATTTTACGAGATACACACACGTTTTTGTGTCTATGCTACATCTATATTTTTGTGTTTTGTCTGCTTATTCGATAGCACTTTGTTTCAAGTTTCATTTCAACAGTTCAGTCTTAGTGTTGATAAACTTCGTACGACTACGGTTTACTTGTTTCATCGCTTATTTTTTGTGCGACGAATGCAGTTTATTTCAACCAAAATTCTGATTTAACTTCTCTAACTCTGTTATATTGCTTTTGATGCTTGTGAAAGCATTTTCATCAAAGTAGTAACAGCATAAATGGAAAATTTTTTGTAGAAAACTGTTTTAAACATTGATTGTGAAGTAGATATAGGCCTATGTCGTTTTGTTAGCTCTCTCGTAATTCTGCTCCAACTCTCTTTGCTGTTTTTTTTTTTTTTTTTGTATGTGGTTTTTGTCTGTTTGATAAAGTTGATCTAGCATTTTACTTATGTTTGAAATTTTTTCAAAGCTCTTTGGGAGTTTCTGGTACAGAATTTAGATGATTCAGGGTATTGTTTGATTTTTTAATTGATCTCGTTTTTCTGTGGTGTTACAATTCTCTGTACGAGAGTAAATGTTTTCGATTTTTCATCTGCTGAAAAAAAAAAGTATGATCATGTTACAGTTGCGTCCTGACTACAAATTAATTGACCCTTTTTTTATTTTTATTTTTTTTAAGCCACATAATTGTAGCTTTGGTTTTTATATTAGTAAATTACATGCATCATAAAACATCGCCTTGCTGCGCATCGAATCCGTAAATCTAGTTCCGGAGCCCAATGGACCAACCACTTAGCCAACTCCATGTGCAAATTAATTGACTCTAGTTGTAGCAAGAGAAGTTAAATGTTAGTGCCCCACCAAGCGGGTAACGACGTAATTTTGCTTACTATTACGTAACTTTAAAATTCAATTAATTAACCCCATCTGGCAGCCGCTAATGATGATTTTGCTTGCCGCTGGGGAATCCCACAAGAAAACTTGTTACGTCCACCTGGCGGTCAGCAATAATCTTTTGGCATGTCGGTAGATGGCGATTATAATCTTGTAACATCAGCGATAGTGAGGACTTACTATGAATCACAAAAAGGTTTGTGAGATCGATTATTTTATTTTTGCACAAAGCTTTGTAAGCATTAACATCTGTTGGATGGATTGAATTGCGTACACGGCAACACTTGTATTCTAATGAATCGCTCAGTCAAATAGTCGACAATTTCATTTTTTACCATGACAGCGACAGTGCTAAGTTGGCCTTGTCCAGATTGCATTGTGAAAATCAATAAATAGTTTTCAAAAAGTTGTGTATTCGAATCAAAACCTCACTCAATCAGACCTCGGGCATTTTTTGGTGTTAAAGTGAAAAACGCTTTCCCGTCCCAGTAAACGTTAAACAATTTTTCTGAACCACATTAACTTACGGAGGCAAGATATCTATCGGCCTACAGTGTCCGTTATCTAAAGCTAAATGAAATACAAACTACAAAATTCCACAAGTTGCTAAAACTATGACGAGAATAGTTATGCAAATTGTGAAGAGAAGTAAACCCAGCCACGAGATGGTTCGAGATAATTTTGAGTAATATTCTCTGTCCACAGGATGCTTTGTTTTTCTTGCCTAAAAAGTAAAGGTTAACCCAGAAAAATATACCCCAATAATTGCAAACAAATTCCAAATTAACTAAAAAACATCTTTTATAGATTTAATTATATGCATGTTTGCTATTAGATGCTAGTCAGGACAAACCTACATTTTCTCATGCTTTCGTGTCCTAGAACCGATAAGAGTTTTTAGCCTTGCGAAATTTCTAACAATCGAAAATAACGAGGTTTTGTCTATTTCGCAAACACCGTCGTCCATCATAATTTCTTACCAAAACTTTGGATTTTATCTACTCTGCAGACACCTCAGACCTCTTCCAAAATATGACCAGTGGTCCCTTGAAAAAGTAAACTAGTTAATTTGCCCACGTGCGGCTTACAACTTGCAAGATTTTTGCATAAAAAAAAATTACATTTCTCGCACTTTTCTGAACAATTGCCTTAACGAATGATTGACAACCAGATGAAAGCACTTTTATGCAAAAAAAGGCTCTTCCAACTACGGTAGGCTACTGCCAATACAGAAGCAATGCCTTAGCTCAACAAAGGAAATTACCTTGTTAGCGTAGTACATAGCTGTAAATCCAACAAATATGGGGAGCAATCCCAGCCACATCCACGCTCCAAACGTAGAAACAACGGCTAGTTTGTAGTCATCTGCACAAACAGGGTCGCAAACGGTACAGCAATCTTCTGGGGACGGTGGGAGTTCCTGCAAGAGAAATTGTTATTGATGATGAGGCAGAGTCAAACCGTAGTATTTGCACCATCCATAGTAATTTGCAAAGAAAGAACACGTCCAGCAGCCTGGTGTTGTAAGTAGGCTAAATAAACCAAAACAAAGGTTTTGCTGGATATACTGCAGGTAAGCTTTTTGCTTACCAGCAGTATATCCAGCATTTAGATCCGCCAATGCAAAATCGTCAGACAATCAACTTCTGCTTTGTGGGCAAGATATTTCTTTTCCTAACCATGGTTTCGAACCGTGGTTTTGGCTGAGAAAAGTGAAGACTTAAATTAACTGAAGCGTTTTAATAACAACAAAACAATATAATCAGAGGCGTGTCCAAAAGGTAGCAATTGTGGCTCACTACCCTTTACTAAAATGTCTCAGCAAACGATGTGCTCATGTTTGAGTTTGTTTTTTAAAGCCCTTGCTTGAATTCTTACTATAAAATTATGGCAATAAGTCTCCTTCTCTCAACAAACGTCGCTCCAGAATCCAGTGTTGGGCACGATAAACCTTTCTGTGGTGAAGCGATAACGATAATCCGTAATTTTAAAAAAGCCATGGGCGATAAGGATAATCGATAAATCTCAATTTCTTAAAGCGATATCGATAAATTATCGCCGACAAATTTTTCCGATAAATGTTGCGGTAAATTGTAATGTGCTTGACGAAGTTTTTTTATAAGTCAAATCAGAGTTCTCTTTATCACTCTGGTCAAATTGCAAAAATATTTTTTAGATTTTTCAAGAAGAGAGCGGTTCACGGACTCAGCCGTAGAGATGGCACGGGCCGCTAAGAGACTCGTCAACGAGCCGTTAACCGGTCTTTTTAGTAATCCACCAATGGCCCAGTTCAATCGTTTGTTTCTAATTAGGCCGCTGACGAGCAGCTACCAATTTTTGAAATCTGTTTCAACTTTCATTTTTCTTTTTTGTGGCTGAAGGTTCATAAAAAAATGAGCTTGGGGCGGGCCGAGCTTTACTTTGGGGATGATTTTCTGGGTCGGAATTACCGCTATTGGGCAGGAGATTCCGGGCGATGGGTAGTGCGGGCTGCAAAAAAGTCAGCCCGTGCCATCTCTACCGTGGCATTAAACAAAACAAAGAGCGATTTTATTGCAAGAAGACTTATGGACTCCGTGTATTTTGCCACAACGCTAACTCACTAATTTTGAACACTGAGCGCGAACAGAATCGTTTATCGCGATAATTTTTTGGCGATAACGATAATCGGTAATAACTTATCGTCGATAGCCATCGCCGATAAATTATCTCGATAAATGCCCATCTCTGCCTGAATAACACTCAAGTGATTTCGCGTTGATTCAGCTGACCAACATCGTTTGTGGCTCATGTTGAAGTAGCAACGATGTGTATTTCATCATTACGCAAAAAGGCCGAAGATGGTAACAACAGAAGGAATCGAACATCAGTTTCTCAAAAATTAACGACCTGCTTTTTTCACGCACGCAGCGTAAAATGATAGCGAAGCATCGGCCTCTTTCCTGACTCCTTTTTCTGTAGGTACTTTGCACTTTCAAGTCTTTTTTAATGATCATAATTGAATCGCAAGCATAACTTCAATTGGCTAGAGAGTGACACTCGCTTTTTTAGCGTTTGAGATTAGAAAACGTTAACATCTCTGTTAACAAAGAAATAATTCTCGCTATACTAAGCCACGGTGACCGGTTGAATGATTCTGGACAATCCTTTTTCCAGGTTCGGATTAAGCGGGGGAGGGGGGTCTATGGGATGGGATCTATTCCACCACGACTCCCTGAGACAGGAGGCAGTGCCGGGGCACCCCAGCGTACCAAACGTAAAAAAGGTAGTTAAATAGCGTCCTACAAAAAGGGCTGCTGTTACCGTAAACATAGGTCAGGAAAAAAGCATGAGGTTTTCCCGAAAAATAACTCCCGGGTCCCTCAAAGTCTCAATACGACTTCGCTTTTCTCCACGTATGATAGTTCGTTTAATGGTCTTGCGCTGTCCAGTTTGTCACTGAAGAGTTGCTTGTATGAGTGAGTTCTATGAGGTGCCGTTTGAAAAAAAATAATTTAGGTTTTTCTACATGTTTTTTCGGCCAATTTAAGCTATAGCCTATTTTGTCCAGGATGATATATACGATATTTCCTATTTATATATAAGACAAGTATGTGGCTTAAAAAAGCCGAAAAACTGACACAAAATGTATAGGAAATTTATGAGTCGCCGTTTGAAAAAAAATAATTTAGCCGTTTGGAAAAAAATAATTAAGACAAATTATTGCATGAATTTGCCAAGAAAAAAGCAGCGCAAAGCATCCTAACGTTTTACGCTGCTTTTTTGGCAAATTTATGCAATAATTTGTCTTCTGTATTTTACAGGAAATTTCTTACATCTTTTGCGCTGCGTTTTTTGGCTAATTTGAGCAATAATTTGTCCTATATATTATATAGGAAATTTCTTATGTTTTGCGCTGCGTTTTTTGGCTAATTTGCGCAATAATTTGTCTTATGTATTATATAGGAAATTTTTTATATGTTTTGCGCTGCATTTTTTGGCGAATGTGAGCAATAATTTCAGCTCAGATGGCCGAGTGGTATAGAGCGTCTGTCTCTTGAGCTGTAGACTCGGGTTTGATTCCAAATCGGGTCAAACCAATGACTTGAAAATTGGTATTCACAGCTTCCCTGCTTGACGCTCAGCAGTAATGGGATAGTGTGGAGAACAAGCCGGCAAGTTTACTTGTTGTGCCGTTGGGAAAGGCACTTAGCGGGATTCCCCCATCTTGGTGTGGTAGACAGATGGCCGGCAACTCCTAAGCGAGCTCGTATAGCGCATTGATCGCTTTCTCGTGATAGGAGGATAAATATGCAACCAACTAACTAATTTGTTTTATATATTATATAAAATTTTTCCATATTTTGCGTCAGTGTTTTTGGCTGTTTTAAACCACTTATTTGTCCCATATACATATAGGAAATTTCCTATATAATATATATTGGACAAAATGTAGCTTAAATTAGGCGAAAAAACATGTGAAAAAACGAAATTTTTTTTTTTTTTTGCAAACGGCGCCTCATAGATTTCTTCATTTTTTGCTTTTGGTATTTTCCTGATTTAAATGTTATTTGGTGACTTATTTTTGGTGCTAACGAATAAATTTGACTTGACTAAATAAAATGCTTTTTTGTTTGTAAACGCTGACATTGCAAGGTCTTACGCCTATTTGCTTTTGAGCCTCGCCATTAATTAATTGCCCTTTAAAGCGACAGTTTTCTCGTGAGAAAAAATTCTTGGAGTAGCCTCACTGTTGAATTTAGACCTACTGACTACGAAATCTTCTTAAACTTACTAAATTAAAGAACAGTGACGGTGAGTTTTGAAAATATTTTTGCTTGAGATTCAGGTGAAATACATTTCATAAAAATGTCATAGAAATATGCACGTTGACGCTAAAAATGTGTACACATAGTTGCTTGTGGGTGCTTTCCATTATTCAATGAACAGAACGTTACTGGTTATCATCTTACATCTTCTATTTCTGAACAAGTTGTTTTGTTGTTATTCTATTTTCAATCAATTTAATTTCAATTAAAAACTTTTAACTTTTTACAAGTAAATATTCTACTTCAATTTAGTATGCCTATTCAAAAAACTGATAGCAACAGGTTACTCAATACTTGAGGAGTAGGAATCCGCCTACCTTTTTCTTTTATCAATAAACCGCAAGGATTGGTGAAAAATGCCGATTTCAGGTTTCCGTGAACAAATGCGTTTCTGGTTTTACTACAGCACTGCAGTTATAGTAAAGCGGTTTATTTGCTGTTCGTTCGACTGCTGATTGAAATCTTACGACGTTTATAGCATACTCGAGCGGAAAATGCTGTCGCGTGCAATGCATTGCTGAACTCGTTTCGCCATCAGCGCTTATAATATTGCTGCTATCATTTAGGTAAAAATAACTGACATTACTTCATAGCGTGACAGCTATCAGGGCTGAAAAAGAAGTTTTTCTTTTAGGATTGGACGTGAAAATTGTTGTTTCCTCTTGCCAGATTTTTGTACATATAAAATATGTTAAATTGACTCTCGATGTCCACGCTATTATACAGTAGGCTATAATCAGCATTACCACACGTAAATTAACCAAATGGCAGAGATTTTGGCGCCGGGAAACACAACCGTTGTTCTTAATATACAGCTTTATTAGGGGTCCGACGTGCGAGTTGAATTGTCAATAAAAGGGTTGAAATAACACTAAAAAGTGTCTTTGGGGGCCTAATTTTTATTGCCGGAATCTCCCCTCCCTACAGCAGCAACAATAATGAACTCACTTGTACAATCAGTCCTCCAGAACTTTTCTTGGTCGCTTCATGTTTTAGTGTTTTGGGATTAACGCAGGCGAAGACCAGAGGTTCCTGAGATTGGTTCAAATCTGTTTCATGCCTGTCTTTTCCGACCATTTCGAGTTAATCCGTTTGTTTTTCTTGATTAAAACTCACTGTTGAATATCAAAACTTATAGTTCCTGTAAAATCAGGCTAAAATGTGACTGTTACTGTAGCTAACAGCTTACTAATGCATGGACGATCACTCTAGTCTAGCGGTTTTCAACCTTTCTGGTGAAGCGGAATCCCAATGAAATATTTCGAAGACTCGAGGAACTCCTGTGCATTGATTTAACTTTACGTACTAATTTACTTGAACCCAGCTCTAAATTGTAAACCTGCTGGCGGAACCCCTGTAAAAACTACTGTCAAAAACGATATTAACTGAAAGCCTACACGGACTGTAAAACAAGATTTGTTCTGTTACCAAAAGTTTGTGTTGCTGTAAAACCAAAAATTTGTGCTGTTAACTAATTAGGCTCATGCTTCACAAATTAATTCATTCATACATGCTGGTACCTTATTGTGGTGCGCTACGTTTTTTTCTCTCAACTTGTTCATGCTTAGCCAATTCTTACCATTCCTCACCAGGCTATTCATAATAATGGAACTCGTTTCCGCGAACTTAGTTCAGGTCTTTCACGCTGAAATATAATTGTCTACTATCTCTGACGCAATTTTGCCGTGAAGAGGCGACTAGACCGTATAGTGGCAGATCGCGGCTAAAAGAAGGAAAATACCTAGACTCGCTCAACTGACGCGTTAAGTAAGCTTGGCCAGTGGCTAATACCGCTAACTGAGACGTCTACTGTTCACTACCGCGGTACAACTGCTGCATGGTTTAATGTTTATGTTACTGTAATGCTGGCAACGCACTCTACAGCCCGCCTACTATGAAAAAAATGTGTTTGTAAATCACTGATTTCCGTGCTGTAGTCAGCAGCTGCTGTTTGGCTAAAAAGATATGATCTGCGTGAAATTTTTAAAACCTGCTCTTGACAATCACTTTCCTGATGCTGCGTAGTTTGCGATATAAACTTCTACCGTGCGCAGATTACAGATTCTGCGCTGCGGGTTTGGTTTACGGATGGAGCTCATAGCGTTAGACGTACATTTCACGTGGCCGCTGGCTTGAAGAGCGCTAGCTCAATTCGCATTTTTCTTCAATGGCTTCAATGCTCTGTTGAATTTTAAGTTCATTACTATGAAAATGTTCTCGCTCAAGTTGGCATGGTGTTTTAGTTTGCACAAGCTTATATTAAATTTGCCACTTCGATTACTTGTTTTTACAACTTTAACCTACTGGTACTCTCTTTCCAAGCACATAGCGCAAAGTGGTTGAACTTTTTATTTTCGTGCTCTTTGTTCACCATTAATTGAACTACTTCGTTTATACTGAAAATACGCAAACGGCTTAATTTATACAGCTGTCGCAGACAGTCGTTCACAAGCTCGTTTGACGGCTTCAAAAAATTCGTATCGATCTGTTGTGTTAAATTTCATTTACAATATCACGTCACTCTTCATATACCTAACAAGTCCTAAATGACATCGTATATTAATATTACTTTCGAATCCTTCCAAAATACTACAATTTTAAGTTTTTGAGCTATTCATATAATGCATTGGTACTTTTGTTACTTCTCTAACCCAAAAAATTTCAAGATCATAATTTTTTTGAACTCAAGCCCCTCCCCCCCAGAAAAGTTCTAGATCCGCATGAATCTTTTTCCTGAAGACTGTAAATGTGTTGGGAACATTTTATCTGTGTTTCTTATAATTACTTAGCCTACTATACAAAAGGTAGTCAACTCCGTGCGCCCAAATACGAAAACATCCGCCAGCTGAAACCTACAACGATAGCCAACTGTTTCTGGGCTTGCTTTCTTCACAGAAAATTGTTTGGGGTTTTGCTTACCTCTATTTCGTGAAGAAAACAGACAACAATTTTTATATACAATTTAATGGCTTTAAATCAAAACAAACTGTAAAGCTTGAACAAGGATATAATCAATGTAAAAAACAATACTGTCACATTTTTTGAGTCAACAAGTTATATACAGTTCTAGCTCCTAATGATTTTCCGGATTAAAAAATCACAAGAAAATTAACTGAAATCAGAACAAACGTTACAATAAAGAGGAAGTAGCATTAAAAGCTGATGCAATGAAACTGGATGTGTATCCGAGCATTCCGCTAGATGTCGCTGCCACAAACAAACCAACAGCCGCCAAGGAGTTGACGATAAGGTTCTGCATTCTTAATCTACAAGTAATATAAAATCAAGCGGGTTTTTAAGTAGACTACTCAAAGGCTCTGATAACGCGTAATGCAAACCTAAATATCCTAGTATCTTTTCAATAGGATTCGAAAATACTAGTTAAGTCAGCGACCAAATCAAACCAAGATGTTTAACAGTTTATTTGTCCGAATACAAACATAAACAAAACAATACACTTAGCACAAATAACAGTCAGTTTGTTCAGGCCAGGAAGCATCGACGAACCCTTAGGTTTTGCAATCAAGATGCTTCCTGACTTGTTACTTCGCAGTGAAACCATCGGCTAAAGCAAAAGCAAAACAAAGAAGAAAAAAAAGTCAATTATTTGTCCCAAGAAGTGATTCGACTAGAGAAAATATATGCACGATATTCCAACAGTAAATGATTAATGATGCCCGGATACCGAAGCAACAAAAGATCAAAGTGATGAATAGTTTTGAATGGCAATTTGTTTTATCTTTTTTTTGAATGATAACCAAGGAGATTCTTTTACCTTATAATCAATTTTTCCCCACAGTTCAGAACCTCTATGTCAGAGATTTTTTACCAATTGACGTTTGAACTTGGGGTTTTAAATACACTAAGTTATGTTTTGTTTTGGTATTATGACTGTGAATTTTGATGATATCAACGAAGCAGTCATTGAGTGCTGTTTTAAATTTTTTGTGAGAAGTGTTCGAGAAGAGCAAACGTAATTGTGGATGATCTATCAAAGGCAACGCCAATCTTTTTACTGTAAATTACTGCACAACTAGCTAAAATGAAAAAAAAAAAAAATATCAGACATTAGCAAATCCATATTCCTCTAATTCAACTTGTTTTGACGCTTCGCTGCAAGAAAATTCGCACATCCCGAGTTTAGTATTCTTAAGTTTAGCTGCAGCCTATTTGAAATAAAACTAATTATAATTTGGCTTTGACTCACGCTAACTTTGTTAAGTCACTCGACTGATCACTATTCAGTTTCAGTAACACTATTTTAACGGCAAACCTTACCTCTCTACGCTTCTACGAGCAGCAGGGTAGGCGTCCATGTCTTGCTTAACCAAATATTTTCTCGTTCCGATCACTAGGTGACGCATTTGTTCCTTCCAAGTGAAACACCGAGGATCAAATTCGAATATCTACAATTAATTGCAGCAAAAACGTGAAAATGTTGTAAGAATTAAGGAAGACTCATAATCATTAAGTATAAAAACACATGTACTGTCGTTAATGCTATTTATTTACCATTTACAAAGCGACATCGTATGAGATTAAACGTATGGACTTCCTTAAATTTGATTTTTCAACAAAAATCAACGAATAAAATCCAGAAATGCGATTATGTAATTTTTTTACCGCTTGATCTTCAGAGCAGAGGACTTCTCGCAACGCATCTGATTTCTTCACCGACCAATGCCACTCATTAATGAAGAAAAACTCCATAACTTGTAACCCACTGACGATTTTATCATTGATTTTTTTCATGCTAAAAACCAACATATTTTTTTTTAATTTGCATGTGAGAACTCCACTCAGCTTGCGGGAATATTTAACAGTAATCTGCCTTGTAACCCACTGATTTAATTTTAAAATGGTCAAAAATAACATGAAAAATTAGCAGAGATGAACCAAGTTCTCATTTAACATAGAAACAAGATGAAAATGTACCCGAAATATCACACTATGGGGGGAGGGGGTTTTATCCGCTTTTTGCTTAAAGCAGTGATAACTTGACCTATGTTCTCACCTTCGTTCTTTGTTAAGAACTGTCAAGCACAAGTCATCAAAATAAGCTGGTATTGTTTGATGGAGAAACGTATTCATTTTATGGACGCATCTGCAAAAATTTTTTAAAGACAATGAATTTCAATTAATGTTTATTGGAATCAGGATTTAAGGTCCGTTTACCGATACACGACAGGCGGAAACGCGACAATATTTTATCGCACCTTGTTTGTTTTATTTTTACTGTTTAGCGATTACGCAAAAACCTGCGAAAGCCTTTTACATTTACTTACGTCATAATGTTTGTCGCGTTGTCGCGTATCAGTAAACGCACCTTTCACCGGAAAATAAAAGCTTGACGTGAAATTACATGGTTAAAAATTGCGGGCTGATACCACACTGAATACTTAACTTCCCACCTGTTGCAAGTGAGTGAACAACTTGGAAGACGGATTGGATCAAGAGGATATTCGTTGAACCATTCTTTTCCAAGTTTCACTGCAAATATTCATTTTCAGCATAATCACAAGCTACATTTTTCTTCAGCATTTTACAAAAACAATTCAAAAAAACAAACTTTTGCTGTGAGCAAAAATCTACATTTTTCTTCAGCATTTTACAAAAAACAATTCAAAAAAACAGATTTTTGCTGTGAGCAAAAATCATATCCCTTTACAGACCAATGTAATGAAGATTTCACTTCTTCAGGATAAGAAAACGCTATCTAAACCTAACTTTGGCAAGTTCAATCTCATTAGATAAAAACAAAGCCAGCGGAATCAAGGCTTAGCTTCAAACCTCTTTCCTCGCAATAATTAATTAATTCCCCTTCCCTGCTTTTGCATCCTATAAGTAAGTTCAAAAACAATTTATGTTTATGAAAACGAAGAACACTAGTCAACTTCGAAATAGTTCTCACCGAGGTTAAATATATACAGAGGGTTACGAGAACCGGTGGTGAATTGGTAGATTGGAATATTCTTACGGATATTAACCAGAGTACCTGAAGCTTCATCTCCTTCGGACAGACCTGAATACAACACATTACAAAAATCTAGGAAACTCAAGCTAATTATGCGCTGATACTCGTGAAGTTGGATATTCTAACCTAAGCCGACATACCAGGTATAAGAAAAGTTTCTTCACTATCGGCTAAATCAGGGGTGGGGAACCGGTAAAGCAGAGCGGGCCACATTGATTGCATAATATTTTTTTTTTTTTTATTTTAGTTGCATATTTATCCTCCTATCACGAGAAAGCGATCAATGCGCTGTACGAGCTCGCTTAGGAGTTGCCGGCCATCTGTCTACCACACCAAGATGGCGGAATCCCGCTAAGTGCCTTTCCCAACGGCACAACAAGTAAACTTGCCGGCTTGTTCTCCACACTGTCCCTTTAATGCTGAGCGTCAAGCAGGGAAGCTGTGAATACCAATTTTATAGTCATTGGTTTGACCCGACTCGGAATCAAACCCGAGTCTACAGCTCAAGAGACAGACGCTCCATACCACTCGGCCATCTGAGCTGTTTCAAGCATTTTCAGCGGGCCATATTTACTTTTATATGTTAAATTTCGCTTTAAAAAGGCACAGTATTTCGTCGCAAATTTAACATCGATGCCGAGTTGTTTTTTACCGTAAAATCAGAGACTTCTGCGCGTTTTGTATGCTATAAATATAGCATGTAGTTGAATGTAACGCAGTCTTTAAGAAATCTTAATGTTTTACATTCCACCATTTTGTTCGATTGAATTAACAATTGAAGTTCTGACGCGGGCCACATTCAAAACTTAGGCGGGCCGCAGGTTCCTCACCCCTGGGCTAAATCAATAAACCAGCTTTGAAACACAATGTAGCGTTAGCAAAAACTTGCACAAAATGAACTACGACAAATGAAAATCGGCTGCTTCGCCAACAATGAGAAGCAAGGGTGACTTGTTTGTATAGGTTACCTTCTTCGGTAAAAGATATATCAGGTCCCGTCTCCAAATCGTCCTCAGCATCTCGAGGATTGTCAGTGAAATCACAAGCAGTTTTCATGGCAGCGACTATGGTACCGTTTACAACCAAATCAACAGGAATCAAGTCACCAATGATGTTTTCATCGGCAATTACAGATTTCAAGACACCCCTTGCATAAGCAATGAAAAATGAAGTAGGTCCGTAGAAGTTGGTTGCCCAACCCTGTATTAAAATTTAAATTATCATTTAACTTCTTTCTAAAAAATCAAAGAACACTGCCAGTGCGTAAAAAGATTTTAACATCAGCAGCTCATCTATAGATGACAAGCACTAACTCTATGCATGGTATTTTTCAATCTAAAAAATTGTGATGGGGTGTTTCATCTTTTCTGGTTGCAGCCTTAACTACACCCACTTGAAAGCACAATGAATTAGCCCATAATCAAAATAATTGACTCAAAAATAATAAAGAAGCAATTATGTGAGTTGTGTATACACCAGTAAGAAATGAAATATAGCACTTCACGGTTTACAATAACTGCTGAAACCATGGAAAACTAGGAATAATGGAATGATACTCCAATTCCATAATCACTTTTCGATTTCATCCACAGCTCCAGTATTGAGCTAGGCGGCAGGATGCATTACTTTTCTGTCATCACTATGACTCAAAACAGCATCGAACCAATTATAACAACTGAGACTGAGCAACTGCAAAGTGAACGATTTACTTCTACGTTAAAAACCTAATTCAAATTGAACAATCGTAACTTACAGGTACAGGCTCCTTCCATGCAGCAATTATCATGCTCGGTCGGATCACACAAACTGGCAATGCACCACTTTCCCGAGCAATCACGTCCTCACCCATAGCTTTAGTAAGAGTGTATATATTTGGTCTTCAAACATAAAACAAGAATTAGTGCCTTTAAAATTGATTTACTCATTCTTGTTTTTAACATAGGTTTAAATTTCTGGCGCAATTTTCATGTTCTTTATTAAATGCCATTAAAACGTCTTCAGCAAATGTAGCCTTATTCTTTCGACAATGCAGAATTCGTGCCCACGAGAATAAATCAGAACACTTTTGCCACAACTCTCTAATTAGATCTTGTCTTACTACAGTAGTAGTTGGTTCACCTAATCAAACCACTGATTTTCCGTAGGTTGTCCTACCCAACCAAAATATGCAATTATGGCGCACATTACCATAAAAAGTTCATTTCTTCAAAAACTCATTTTATTAGTTATTACGCTATTAAAAGTAGATGTACAAAAATTCAAATTAATCGTCATTACCTTTTCCCCAGAAGATTGGGGGTAATTTTTTCAACGGCGTCATCATCCAAACAATTGAGGGTGCTCTCGATCTCCAAATAATCCACACCAGAATCGTAAAACTTTTCCTCAATATTAACGCGGTCGCAGTGTGAATACGCTTTAAAATTCAATAACTTATAATTTAGAGTAAGGTTATTACTTCACCGATATAACCCTGTCGTTGCATACATGGAAAAATGCAGTAGATATTTGTGAGAGCAAATAGAGGCTAAAGTGACCATCTTGAAAAGACATTAAACCGACTTTTAAAATTTTAACAATTACATTTTATTATTTACCTGTTGATAGATGTACAAGTGCTTTCAACTTCGACATACCCAGGCAAAGCTTTAACAATCGGCGCACACATAAAACGTTAACAATAAACGACTTTCTAAAAACAAATCGTATAAACATAAATATCAACGGCATACACGTGATGTTTGTAAAGAATTTATTCTACCATTTTGCCAAGGAGTTTAGACGCAAAAATTCGTTTTTTTGTAAAACTACGCATAATTTATTGGTCAGAAATTGAATCGACGCATTTATTTTTAGCTAAATAAGCCTCGCTTGCAGCAATTAGCTCTACGCAATTAGTTTCTTGCCATTATCATCAGGGTAGAGAATAAACCACAAATATTAAGAACGATCAGATACGCCAGGGGTGGGCAAACTTTTCACACCAAGAGCCGCATTGAAAAAGATTTTGAAGCCAAGGGCTGCACGGATCGGAAAAGCAAAAAAAAGGTCATCACGTCCGCCCATGTCCTATATTCCATTCAATATCGGTAAGGAGCAAAAATTAAGGTCTTCGGCTTGTTTTACGGCTGTTTTTTTTTTTATCATGGACCGAATTTTTTAGGCAATGACCAAATTTTTTAGGCCAGTTCGATCGTAGTGACCGCAAAAATTGCTAATATTTTTAGCATTTTTTGTTTTATATTGCGTTTAAAACTTCTGAATATATATGACGCAAATTAGGACAACAAAAGTTTAACTGTGATGCAGAAAGTCCTTGGGCATTCGAAGCCACTTAAATTGGACAAATGGACAGGATAGTTAATCGTTTCCTTGCAATTATTTCAGGTGATACTCAGTGGCGTAACCAGGTTCATTCTACAGGGAGGGCAACAAGAGGGCAAGCTTTGTTCAAGGGGGGCAACAGTTTAATGACATCATAAATAATGACGTCATAATATAACGCGCTGGCTTGGATTACAGTCACTGATACCGTTCTGACTGAATTTGCTATTGTTGCAATAATTGTAGTTGTAATGATTGTAGAATTGTATTGAAAGATAAGTTAGGCAATTTCAGACCGACTATGACTTTTTATCAAAAGACGTGAGAACATGACGGATCACGTGAAAATTTAAAGTCACTACTAAATTGAAGACAGAAAGAAAGCACATTAACTGATGAAAGAAAGCCTGCTTAAAGTTTTCGCGGTTCATCACAAAAAACGACAAGCAATTATGACTTCAAGATGCAGCGGTAAATAGATAAATCCACAACAAAACAACGCTGACAACCCCGCGCTGCGCGGCAGTGGCGACTACCTCTATTTTTATCACTTTTACAGCGGGAAACCTGCGCTCGCATAGTTTTCACACCGTTACACAGAGGAAATCAAAAACTTTTTCTTCCGTAACTTGATTGATCTGGTAAGCTTTGAGGAAAACGCGAAAAATATAACTTTTATGCACAATTTTACAAGCAATTGCCCCCCCCCCCCCTTGGTTACGCCACTGGTGGTACTGACGTTGAATAAAAATAATTTATTTCCACGAGCTTTAGAGGAAAAATGCCCCCTTCTTCAGTTGGTAATAATGGCCACTATCAGGGTAAATCCAGAGGAGGATGCATCCCCCCACTAGCCATTTTTAACAATGTTTTTAGTGAATACAATTTTTCCATAATTTTGAACCTCTTCGATAACACTAAGCCTTACGCCTTAAGCACGCATGAATCGATGTGTGTGAGCAAAATGCATCCTGTTTGGTGAAGCACATCAGAACTAGGGGCAAAAAAATTAAACTAAATTTGCTAAAAAATTGTTCAAAAAGCACTAAAATGACCATTGCGATTTGTAAATTTTCAAAATTTTTCCGGGGTAGCATGCCCCCGGACCCTTCTACAGCCGTTTTCGCTCCACAATTTAGTGTCTCTTCCCTGAAAATTTTTCTGAAAAAGTCCCTGACCCGAAAGAATTTCAAAGTGCTTATTTACGCTCTTTTCTAGGTCTAAACGCTTTAAACGTCTTTGTATTCAGCTAACAAAAAAATATCAAATCTTCATGACACTCTCAATATTACGCAGAAGATCGTAACGAATAGCGTAGCCCATCTCCTCGGCATGGCAACTGGATAATACAGAAGCGGTAGCGAGCCGTCGGGGACACAGTGTTCGATTTGACCGGCACGAAAACCGATCCTCAGACTTCCCGCGCCGATACCGATGTCTTTAATTAACCACTATAACGCCAACCGTCCGGTCGTATTTAGTTAACATTCAACTTCATGCAAAACTGCATCGCTCCCCCTCCAAAATTTTTTGGATCCGCTCTCGGCCATTGTTACATGTAATGACATAAACTGTCTTTACCACCCAAAGCAGTTAGTTATTTATTTTTAGCATACCGGGCTTTCGAACTTCCAATTCCAGTGATTGTACGTATCTTGTTTTAAAACTTCAATAAATATCACTGTCAAGGAAAGTGTTGAAAAATATGGTTTTTAAACTTTGTTAAGTTCGTGCACGGTTAGCCAAAATCGGTCAAATGACGAAACAAAATTTTGAAAAAAAAAACAGTTTTGCGCGGTAAGAGTTTATATTTCTGTAAGTGCCCGTGGGCCGTAGTTTGCCCTGCCTTGAGATAGGCAATCAATCGTTATTTTATAAATGGATAGGATCTGTTAATTGAATTACTTCACCGTGATTTGGTTTTACTTTTCGCAGTTGCAACTATGCCCTCTTGTATTCTATTAAATCCTCTTCTCCTACCTGCATTTGCTTAGTCGCCTCTTCCCCTTCCTTGTACCGCGTTATAATTTCTTAATATTATCGCATTCTTCATTGTGTTGACAATGCGGAAATAAAAGGCACTGCTAGCCTACTACGAGTTAGAGGGTAAGGCAGTGTATCAGCCAAAAGCAAACTAGCACATACCTAAATTTTTCGTTAAATTTCAAACTTGCTGCTGAGTGAAAGAAAACGTCGACTTCATTTTGAAGAAGGATTCTCGAACTGTTGCTCAAACCCAAATCCTCTGCTTCCAAGTCACAAGAAACACACGTAAGTTTCTCACCAAAGTTGGGATTTGATTCTCGAACGGCTGCGAAAACCTGAGAAGTGAAAGCATTAGAAACATCGCAATTTCTTGGATATAACTTGATATAGGTAGGCCTAAAAACATTATGATATGACAGGCCTAACAACATTATGATATCGTTCACAAATTTTTTGATCACTGATTTGAAGTCTTTCTTTACCGACGTTTCGTTTTTTAGCGTTTCAATTGCAGAATTATAGCTTAATAGTGCGTCCACTGTGCACCGTTTACTTGGTTCCATTATGCAAAGCTGGCGCTAGTTGATAAAAACTCTGAGATAGTCATAAATAAAACCTTACCATTTTATGAACAAATTTATTCTCTTGAAGAAATAGGCTACTGGTATTTTTGTTTAGGCTAAATCTTTATTCTTTATAACAATTCTCAAAATGAAAAACCTGACAGAAGTCATTTTGGATATTTTGATTCAAACCATTCATTTATTGCCACTCTGTTTTTGTTGCCAAACTTGTTTACCTCCGATTCGACAAAATTCTGTAGTCTTTCACTTGGTGAAGCATCTTTTTTGGGTCTTATGAACAGAATTATTTTCTTCAGCTGAGGGCAGCTTCTGAGAAGCTTTTCCACCAAAACTTGACCCAAAGATCCTGTTCCTCCTGTAATTGCAATTGTTTTCCCGCGAAAAAAATCAGCCACTCGAGGATATACCTAAAGTGTTGAGAGAGAAATATTTCAGTTTTTCAGAATAAAACAGATAGAAAAAAACTGAATACTATATTAAATTGCTTCCTTTCATATTGCTTGTATACTAACTGTAGGCTACCTCTGACACTACTACACATGCTTGCGTTTCAGTAACATACTTTTTTGCTTGGATTTGCTTGCATTAGCTAATCAATCAACTAGCAGTTTAATCGATTAACCCACCGGTAGACAATGAGCTTTGAATCAACATCACCGTCAACTTGAAGTCAAAAAATTAAATCTCAGTTCACCGTCGGAACATGTTGATGACAGTGAAGCAGCTTCTCTGTGAAACTGCTGGACGCAGAGCAACCATCATCAATTAGATTGCTTCCGAGGTCGTGAGTAAGCACGCTGGACCACGCAAGTTTAAACCCAGCACCAGGATCAGATAGATAGGCGCATTCAGGGAGAGCCACGGTGCCATGCCCCCCGCTGGCCCTGTCTTGGTTGTAGATTATAGAACACACCTACACGTCATTCAATCAAATGCGCCAAAGCTAATACATTTGCATCCTCCTTTCATTTATCTTCGCCAAGTTTCTGCGTTTAGACATACCGGTACCAAGGCTTGTAGGTAGACCTACAGTCCTACTAAAATATTTTTGTAGTGTCTATTATACCCTGCACTAACAGCAGGTACGGTACGTCCTTTTTCGATAAAAAGTATGCTCAAATGAGTGTTTTTTACGTGAAAACCGTAAAAATCTGGGAGCTTGTTTGAATTAAGCCGCATCTTATAACAGGCGGATATATTACGAGCACAAGGACCGCTAGTGAGTTATTAGTAGGGGTTAGGGTCTAACCTTAACCCCGGTTTAAATCAAACAAGCCCCAAAATCTGTGGGCGGCTGCGCGCTCCTCTCCCAGACCCCCGGTTTTGTGCCACTTTGCCAAATCTTTGGTGCGCCACTAAACAGTGGTAGAAGTGTCAAAGAAAAAAAATTTACAAGCGTTGTAATGTTTATGCCAGAAAGCGTTAATATAGCGTACGGTACACAACTTCGTAAAAATATAAGCTACTTTAAAAATTTTGCTATAGCCTACCGGTGGTGAATATTCATATCAATCCCTCCCCCCCCGAAATAGTTTTCTAGATACGGCCCTGGTAATCAGTAATGCACAATGGCATCACTTCAAATTGTTTAATTTTTCGACAAACCATGCGCTATCTATTCTTCTCTACGATATCTATGATGCTTACCCATTCTCCATCTGTCGGTAGTCCAGGTTTTTCTTCGTAGCTAGTTGCGTGTTTTCCTTCCATTTTTAAGATATTTTGAATCGCTTTTTCCTTTTTTTGATGTATTGCTGTGAGATAACAAGACTTTGTAGTCCATAGGCCTAGCATGAATCAGTAAATAAGGTCTACAACTTCATGGATTCAGCGGTGCTTGTATTTTTCTGGTTGCAAGTTGAGTTCATATTTGAAGAAGTTAGTCTTTAACCAGGGTTACCATTTCGTGCTTATTTCTAAGATTTGTGCTTATTTTCAAGGGCAATGTCTTAGAAAACGTGAATGTGCTTATTTAATAAGAAACGTGCTTATTTTTGAATTTCTAGCGGAAAAACAGGAGTCTGCGGACGTGAAGACTTTTTTTGGTCTTCACCGATTTTCAGTGGTTTCACAATGAAGAGCTTTTGACTTTTTGGTAATCTCACTTCAACGTGCTTATTTTTTGTCTGTAATTTTAAAGAAGGTGACCTACGCCGAGACGTTATTAAATTAAACCAAGTCGAAGATTTTGGGGATGCTGGCCGAAAAACTTGCAAAACTGGTGCCGGTACCTAGGATGAAAAATCAACCTTACAATTATTTGCAGCTTTGAAAGCTTAGGATTTAGGAATCATTAAAATTCAAACACTTGGGCCTAAAAAAATGATCCATTGTTCATTTTTGAGGGCAATAATTCTGACACAACTTTGTACCGGTACACTCAGCGATGGGGGAAGCTTTTCTAAAGTGGGGGGCCCAAGACCAATGGTCACATATTTTTCGCCTGCAACCAGGGCCGGCAGTGGCGTAGCGAAATATTTTGTGAAAGGGGGGGGGCATAATTTCCACATTTTTTAAGCGTATTTTTTTCGGCAGAGCTAATTTGAAGCTGATTATGAAACCAGAAAAGCTCTAAGGGACTGGGGGCATGCTCTCCCGAAAATTTTTTGAAAATTTACATGCTGTAATGGCTATTTTAGTGCTTTTGAATAACTTTCAGGCAAATTGTGTTTAAATTTTTTGACCCTAATTCTGAGTGCTTCGCCAATTATGATGCATTTTGTTCGCACATTTTTAATTATGCGTGCTTAAGGTGTAAGGCTTATTGTTATCGAAGAGGTTCGAAATTATAGAAAATTTGTATACATCAAAAACATTTTTGAAAATGGCTGGTGAGAGGATGCATACCCCTCATCCTACCCTCTGGATTTGCCCCTGACCATAAGCTGTAGAAACCATCACAAGTATCTAGCATATCGATATTTCAGTCACTTGGCACCATTAGTAACTGATTGTTTTTTTTTACTATAAGTCACTGTCAAAAGAGGGGGCACGGCACAGTGGCCCCCCTCTAAATACGCTCCTTAGGGCCGGATTTAAACTATGAGAGGCTCTAGGCTATTTGATCACACTGAATAGAAGAGCAAAAAAAAGGTCTTCACTTCCTCAGATGTTCTGTTTTTACTGAAAATATCGGTATAATAAAAAGCAAAAAAAAGTATACCGGTACTCGTCCTCAGATGTTCTGTTTTCCACTGAAAGTACCGGCGAAGAGAAAAAAAAGGTCTTCATTACTCGTGATGGGGCCCCCCATTTTCTGCGAGGCCCTAGGTTTCAGCCTACTTAGCCTATACGTAAGTCCGGCCTTATGCCTTAAACCCATATTTAGCCTGTCTACACGTGGCATATGTCCAATTTATGTGGGCTTCAGGCCCACAGTTCTTGCTTCTAGTTTCTGTTTCCCCACCCCACAAACAAAATTCTAAAGAAGACATCTCTGGATTAAAGCTCTTTCCTGGGTTTTAATTTCAATGGTAGGCCTATTAAGTTTCAAAAACATTCATGCAGAGGCAATATTGTAAAAATAAACGCATAAATTAGGGCCACCCTGAAAAAAAGTGGGGGCGCCAGGGCCCTCCCTCCCCTCCGGTTCCGCCACCTATGGGTACACTTGCCGAACCAACGCAAGCTAACTAGGCTAAGTTGGTTGTACGCTGTATGCTACCTTAAAACTTTACACTTACCTTGATATCGCCTATTAAGAATGTTACATATTTCGTTTTTACTCTTAATTTCTTCTAGGCCTACTGATACCAAGAGCTAGGCAAACAGTACTATTCTTAATTTTCCAAATTTAGCTCACTGATGGTACGGTAACTTTACACAACACTAAAGACCTAATGAAAAAGCGATTAAGGTTTTTGGTAGTAAATAATTGCAAAATGATAGCATAAGAGAAATTGTGATCTCATAAGGGGATGAAAGTCACTAATTTGTTTTTGAGTTTTTGTTTAACTTCCCTTTTTCTTCGTGAAAAGAAAGTTAACCAAGCTCAGAAAGCAGGAGCTGCAAAAAGAACAGCAACTATGACTTGACTATGTCGTAGCTTGGCTACTTTGCAGCATATCCTACATTCACACAAATTGCGCAATGTGTTGGTTATTTGTGATCGCATTGTATTTGAATAATTCTATTTGAATAAGTATTTTTGACTAAATTCGTGCAAACAGCGAGTAAACGACGTTTTTAGCAGCGAGTATTCGTGCAAACAGCGAGTAAACGGCGAAACAGCGAGTAAACGACGACGTCCTCATTCGAGGTTTTGCATTCGTGACAGTCGGACGCGTTTTTGGAGCTCTGCTAAAAAGTCAGTTTAAAAGAATCGAAAAAATAATTATTGGCAGCTAAAAACCACATAACTTCTTCAGCAAAGGTAACCCAAATTTGAACGAACTGTTAAGAAGCTAAAATATTTATTTACTGAAGCAGATTTTCCGAAGATTTTAACCGTTTTGCAAGCTTACTAGGCAGGCAGCTACTCAAGAAGTTCACATACAAGATATCCACCATTATAATTATTACGTCACTTGACAATAATGCCTGGTAAAAACAGCAATAAGCCTACCAGTAATGTGAAGACTGACCTTGACGAAAAAATTCAAATATTAATTGAAAAAGCCGTCAGTTCTTGGCAAAATGAGTACAAGGAAGAAATCAGCAAATTAAAGAAAGAACTTGAAGTAGTTAAAAGTAGCCAAGACTTCATTTCAAGCAAATATGAAGATTTACAGACTGATTATAAGAAGCTACAAAAAAAAAACAAAGAACAGGAAAAGCAGATACTAGTCCTACAAGACCAGGCTAGCAAAATTGAAGAAAAAAATGTGAAAGCTGATGAAAAGGTGGATGCCATCGAACAATACGGTCGACGGCAAAATCTGGAGATAGTCGGAGTTCCATATACGGAAGGAGAAAATACCAATGAAATTGTAACTGAGATTGCTAAGCTGATAGAGGTGGATGTGAAGCCTGATGACATATCAACTTCGCATCGATTACCAGTGCGTTCACGTTCATCTTCTGACGACAACAACCGTAAGCCTATAAAATTCCATGCCCCTATTATTGTTCGCTTCGTGGGAAGGGATATTCGCAACAAAATTTTCGCAAACCGGAAACTTGCACGAAATCTTGACTTGGAAAAATTCTCTGTTAAAGGAACTGAACGATTATTTATTAATGAAAATTTAACACAACAGCGTAAAAAGCTATTTTGGCTGGCCAAGCAGAAGATGAAAGCTGCGGATTTCAAATTTATCTGGACTTCCAATGGATCAATATTTGTCCGAAAATCTGAAGATTCCGACACTATCAATATAAAATCAGCTCTTGACTTAGATCTAATAGCATAACATTTTGCGCTGCGTAGGCATATCGTTATTTACTATTATTTGTAGCTTCATTTCCAGTATTTGTCTTTTTGGCCAAAATGTTGAATCTTCATTGTGCTGGCGAATTGAGTATGTTTTTGATGTCCACTCAAGCGCATTCCAGTAATTCCAACCCTAACTTATTTGGCAACGATGAAATAGTTGATCAGTCTTTAGACTCTTTGCTTACTAATATCAACCCTTGTGTATATTACAACAACCCTCAATCTATCCCTAACCGAACTCCTTCCTCCAACGATCTTTTAATCGTACACGTTAATATTCGGTCTTTAACGAAAAATTTTGATGATCTTTCTCATTTTCTATCGCAATTTTCTGTTCCTCCTGACGTAATTTGCATCACGGAAACTCGACTAAAAAATGCTTCTTTTGTAAATATCTCCATTCCAGGCTATGAGTTTGTTTTTGCTAACTCGTTTAGTTCAGCTGGTGGCGTTGGGGTTTACGTGTCCAGTACTATTGGCTTTAGTGTAATTGCCAAAAATGTGATAAATGCGGGCTGTGAAGATATTTGGGTGTCTATTAATTGCAACCAAACTACCAAAAAAACTGTCATAGCTACTATTTATCGTCATCCTTCCTGAGACACTCAGTTATTTATTCAAGAACTAAATAACAAATTGCTCGAACTCAACTTGTCTAATGCAAATCTTTTTCTCGTTGGTGATTTTAATATTAACATTTCTCCGATCAACCGCTCCACCGATGCTCAAAATTATCTGGACATGCTGTTAAGTAGTGCTAATTACCCTATGATTACTAAACCTACTCGGGTTACTCCTTACTCGTCCACGATCATTGACCACATCATCACTAACTGTCATTCCAACCCGATTTTACCTGGGATAATTGAGAGCGATTTCACCGATCATTATCCTGTTTTTTGTATATTAAAAAATATACCTAAATGCAAACGCTCTGTTAAATCCTTTTATAGATCAATGAAAAATTTTGACTCCGAACGTTTTCTACACGACTTGAACTCTCAAGTCAATGACTTTGATATCCAAAACTTAAATGAAAATAACTTCAACCAAATTTTTGACCAGTTTTTACAGTTAATAACTTCCACCATTGATTTTCACGCTCCTATAAAATTGGCCTCTAGAAAACAACAAAAGGTTTTAAGTAAACCATGGTTAACTCGAGGTATTTTAACTTCTATTCGGAGTAAACAAAATATGCACAAGTCTCACTACATTCATGGCACTGTTGAACAAAAAATGTTTTATAAAAAATATACCAACAAACTCACCAAACTAAAAACTGTTGCCAAAAAACTTCATTATGAAAATGAATTTCGTTCCTCTGCTGACAACCCTCGTCTGCTTTGGAAAACTTTGAATAATGTATTGCCTTCGAAGCGATCTGCTGGAAACTCTGCCCCCAAAATTCTCAAAATTAATGGGACTTCTTTTGATCAACCCGCTGATATCGCTCAAAGTTTCAACAATTTTTTCTGTAATATAGGGCAATCGCTTGCTGTTCAAGTTACTGCAACTCCCAGTAGCATAAAACCTTCATACTACCTACACAATAGAGTAACAGATTCTATATTTTTAGCTCCTTCCTATCCTCAAGAAATATTGAGAATTATTTCATCGCTACAAAGTAGTTCCTCCTGCGGACCTGATAACATTTCTTCCTTTTTTCTGAAATTGGGATCAAATATTCTTATTTACCCTCTTACAATCTTCTTCAATTTCTGTGTTGAATGTGGTATTTTTCCGGATTCTCTAAAAATGTCCAAAGTGGTTCCTATCTTCAAATCAGGCGACAAGACTGATATAAATAATTATCGCCCTATCTCACTCCTTCCAGTAATAGCAAAAGTGTTTGAGAGATTACTTTACAACCGAGTCCAATCCTTTATCGAAAAGCACAACATCTTGTCTACCACTCAATATGGTTTTCGTTCTAAATTTTCCCCAGAGCACGCGGTTGTTGATATAGTATCTTCATGTTATGATAGTATTAATGAAGGTCAATTTACTGGCCTTATAATGCTTGATTTAAAAAAAGCATTTGATTCTGTCACTCATGACATTTTACTACAGAAACTGGAACATTATGGTATCCGTGGTAAAGCTTTCAATTTGTTTTCATCTTATCTCTCCAATAGGCAACAGTACGTTTCCCTTCAGGGCATTAACTCATCTACACAACGCATTGAATATGGAGTTCCACAGGGCTCAGTGTTAGGGCCATTATTATTTCTCTTATACATTAACGATCTAACCAACTCTATCAACACCACTCCCAGGCTCTTTGCGGACGATACGTGCATTATTGCTAATGCTCCCTCAGCCACCGTGTTAGAGCAGACGCTAAATCGTGAAATGACTAACTTATCAATGTGGATCAATGCCAACAAACTTACAGTTAACCCTTCAAAGTCGTATGCCTTGATAATATCTCCTAATGCTAAAATCGATCCTCCTATTCTCAACATATCATATAATCATTCTCCGGTTAAGGTAGTTAATTCCGTTAAGTATCTAGGCATTGTTTTAGACAATAAATTACAATTTAAACAGCACATTGCCTTGCTAGAATCCAAATTATCTCGCTCTCTAGGAATCCTTTTCAAAACCAAATCTTTTTTGCCCAAAGATATACTAAAAAAGCTTTACTACGCTTTTATTCACTCCCACCTTAATTTCGGGTTAATTATCTGGAGCGCTACGCCTAAATCAAATCTTCTTAAACTGCGCAGTATTCAATCGAAGGCTATCCGCGTGCTTGCAGGAGCCGACTGGTACGAACATGCCTCTCCTCTTTACGTTAAACTTAATATTTTAAGCCTTGACAAGCTTATTCTGTATGCTTTGGCTAAGTTTATGCATAAATATTATCTAAAATGTCTCCCTTCGTCCTTCAATAACTATTTCACTTTAGTCTCTTCCATCCACTCTTGCCATACCAGAAATGCTGCTAAATCCAACCAATACTTTCTTCCACAGTTTTCTACCTCCTTGCTGTTACGCACTATTAAATTTAAAGGTGCCAAACTTTGGAACGATATTCCTGAAAATCTTAGAAAACTTAGTCATAAACAATTCCTTTTAAAATATAAAGCTATGTTGCTAAACTCAAGTTCATAAATTTCCTTCAGCAATTCGTAATTGGCCTTTGCAATAATTAAATATTTATATTACATACAACATTCTGATTTAGTCTTTTGATCATCTATCGCTCTTTGGAAATTAATTATGTCAAATTGAGTAACACTGCACATTTGCTGACATCTTAATTTATATTTACAAGTATGCAGTACTACTGTAATTTTCCTGTTCATTTAACCCTAATTTTTGTCATCTCTTTATTTCCTCCTTTTGATTAAAACTAATCAGCCCTTCTGATTTACATAAAATCATACTGAATTATCAATAGGTGGTCGCTTGACTCGAAGACCTAACCGGTCCCTTCGCGACTCTCCTTTGCGTATTTGCCAACTATGTAGGTCTATTAATACTTGTGGTTAATAAACGAAATTTTTTAATTATTATGCTAAAATAAGCTTTGTTTATGTTGTTTTTTTTTTGTTTGTTTTACCTGTTGGCACCTTTCGTGTTCGCATAAAATAAACTTGTTTGATTGATTTGATTGTCCTCAGGTTCGTAGGTTAATTACATAAAACCAAATAAATAAGGACAGGCCCGTCGAGATGGGGAGCCAGGGAGGCCATTTGGCCCCGTACTTTTGAGGGGCTCCATTTTGCGACTGCAAGTAGATATTATTACCTTATTTGATCGTGAGCTTGGCGGAAAACTGCGTAGCCTAAGCAACATTCGTTTTGCAACCAATTTTCGCCATAAATATATAATATAGGAGCCCCTTTTTGCTATAAGGCCCCGGGCCTCTATTGGCTCTCGACTGCCCTGAATAAGGTGACTGAAAATCCTGAGAAACGGATCAAATGCCTTCCACCTGCAATATCTCAGCTGCATAACTTATTGCTTTGACTCATCTCTCAACCCTCTACTGGTCTGCAGCAGGGCCGAATTCAAAAAAATATTTCATGGGGTTTTGATATGAATATTCACTACCGGTAGGCTATAGCAAAATTTTTAAAGTATATTTTTACGAAGTTGTGTATGCCATATTAACGCTTTCTGGCGTAAACATTACAATGCTTGTTAAATTTTTTTCTTAGTCATTACTACCGCTGTTTAGTGGCGCCGCAAGGATTTGGCAAAGTGGCACAAATCCGGGGGTCTGGAGGCTGAGCCCCCAGTCGCCAACAAGTTTTTACGGTTTTCACGTAAAAAACACTCATTTGAGCATACTTTTTATCGAAAAAGGACGTACCGTACCTGCTGTTAGTGCAGGGTATAATAGACACTACAAAAATATTTTAGTAGGACTATAGGTCTACCTACAAGCCTTGGTACCGGTATGTCTAAACGCAGAAACTTGGCGAAGATAAATGAAAGGAGGATGCAAATGTATTAGCTTTGGCGCATTTGATTGAATGACGTGTAGGTGTGTTCTATAATCTACAACCAAGACAGGGCCAGCGGGGGGCATGGCACCGTGGCTCTCCCTGAATGCGCCTATCTATCTGATCCTGGTGCTGGGCTTAAACTTGCGTGGTCCAGGGTGCAAGACCCGAAATAAAAACCAATCAAAACCACCTGCGGTATTTTTCATCAAAAGCGTGAGCTACGTGGCTCGCTGTAAAGATCTGGTTTGCAGTGAAGGTACCTTCGCTACGCACTACAGTCACTGCTGTACTTAATTCTATACATGATAGCTACTTGTTATTGTATTAGGGCTGTAAACTCAAGCAAAATCTTAGCCTGGATCCGAACCCAAAATTTTGCGATTTTCCGAACCTTGAGGCGCAAATTTTGCCAAAATTACGTATCTTTCTAGTAAAGCTATTTTCCTGTGACCAAAACTTCTCGAGTAGGCTACAATGCAAACACAACTGCATTGGCCTGCAGGGCTTTGATGCTTACAGAGAGCGAATATATAGCTTCTGTACAGAGAATAATTAGAGGTACTGCGCAGGAAGTGGCAGACATTTGCTGAGCTGACGGTTAAATTTTCATATACCGGTAGACTAAAATCTAATTTGAACAGACCCTCAGCTTGTTGCATTCATGCAGGCTGCAGGGCAGGAACCCTTGGTTGAAGATCACCGTGCTTTGTACTTAAAGTACTGTAGCTAATTTTCCCTGCAAAGGATTCGCTGCTGCTGTGAGGACAAAATGAGAAAAAATTAACGAGTTGCGAAAAAGAGTAAGAGGGAATTAGGTTTACATCACTTTCTTATTTGCGTTCATGTTAACTCATATTCTGTTCTGTGAGCAAGCATTGATGTTATCCAATACGATAATTTCCTTAGAAAATAGAAAAGTTTGTTAAATTGATTGAAAGTTTGGAAATAGAAAAGCAAATTATTCGTAACGTTTGCACCTTTAATACGTATGTATTTGCACAAGCCCAGGGCTGGGCAAACTACGGCCCGCGGGACCTTTTTATGCGGACCGTCGGCACTTACAGAAATATAAACTCCAACCGTGAATCAAGCCGAAGAGCTTTTTTTATTTTTTATGCCCTTCACTGATTGTCAGTGGAAAATAGAACATCTGAGGACGTGTAGGCCTTTTTTTGCTCTTCACTGATTTTCAGTGAAAAGTAGGACATCTGTAGGGCACGACTCACTATTCTTCTCGCCTTCTTATTAGTCTTCCTGTACTTTTCATTCTTCTGAACAGGTGATTTTTAACACAATTGAATACCATAATTATTTTTTAGCCTATTGCTCTTTCCTGCAAAACAATGAAAGAGAAAAAGACTTAATCAATGTTGCCTCTGAATAATTGTAGATTGCAGTGTTGCCAATATACTTTACACTCAAGAACGGAGTGAGGCAACATCTCAACATTATCATGCAAGTCATCACACATTGTAGTAACTAGGTCGCTACACATCTGAGGACGTGTACACCTTATTTGTTTGCTCTTCACTGACTTTCAGGGGGATGCTCCCGAGGCGGACGCTCTTACCTCTCGGCCATCTGATTTTCCTCTGAAAATCAGATGGCCGAGTGGTACTGAGCGTCTGGCGTTCGCCTCGGGAGCTGTAAACTTGGGTTTGATTTCTAGCCGAGTCAAACCAATGACTTTTAAATTGGTATTCATAGCTTCCCTGCTTGACGCTCAGCAATAAAGGGACAGTGTGAAGAACAAGCTGGCAAGTTTACTTGCTGTGCCGTTGGGAAAGGCACTTAATTTAGCGGGACTCCCCTCTCTTGGTGTAATAGACAGATGACTGGCAACTCCTAAGCAAGCTTGTATAGCGCATTGATCGCTTTCTCGTGATAGGATAAATATGCCAACTAAATACGAAAAAAAATAGACATATGAGGACGTGTAGTAGACTCTTTTGTTGTATTTTTTTGCTCATCCAATCAGGGCGGGCCTCGCCTTCAAATTTTTTTCCAATGTGGCCCTTCGTGTGAAAAGTTTGCCCACCCCTGCACTAGCTCACTAAAATAATTGCAAATATCATGCTTCGTTCATCATAATAATGCAAAATGTGACTTCTTTTTCAAGCAAGCAGTATCATCCGACACATAATCAAAGCATCTACTAATTGAACATGATATTATTGTAAAATTTGCAGTAAATTGGTTGTGCATATACGGGCGACAGTTTTAGAGCACAAGCCAGGCGCCTGCTTCTTTTACGTCACTGACGGGCGACCGCTAATAATAGAAGTCAATTTAATAAACAACGGTTAATCTTTAAATCAGTCTCCATGCTTTACCGTAATTGATTTCAGTGGCGTAGCAAGGGGGGAGGCGGTCCGCCCCGGGCGGCATTTTGGATAAGCTTTATGTAATTATTTTGACCAACTATTATTTGGCTATATCGCTTATTTGCTAATCGTAAATCATCTGTGTTTCCCAGTGCCCAGGCGCAAAGTTACGGAAATGGGCCCCGCCATCTCGTTTACGCTTTGGTGTATTCCCGCGAGTATAAAAAAGATTTGATTTTAATGTGTATTATGTCACAATTGCGCACTGTTTTCTACTTCGTATTTGCATCGTTTGAAACGCTCACACTCAGCGTGCGAATGCAGTATAGGCACTAGGCAGTACTGCGCAAGTGACATGGGCGCACGGTGCCATTTAGTCTATAACTTTTCAAACTAATAACGGTTGCAGCCTCCTTTCACTTATTTTAGCCAAGCTTCTGCTTTTAGACATAAACTACGAAAATGTTTTTGCATTGTCTATAGTGACTGCCAGTGGCGTAGCCACGGGGAAGGGAGGGGGTTACAACCCCCCTCCCCATTGAGCCTCAAATGACGTCATGCATAATCGAAACTGCGCGGACAAAATGCATCATTGGTGAAGCACGCAAAGTTAGGGGCCAAAAATATGAAAACTTTCCATAAAAAATGGCTCAAAAAGCACTAAAATGGCCATTGTAGTATGCTAATTTTCAAAAATTTTTCAGGGGAGCATGCCCCCGGACCCCCCTAGAGTCGTTTTTGGCACTTAAGATGCTTAAAAATAAATCTTCCGGAAAAATTACGCTTGAAAAGTGACGAAAATCGATTTCTGAATACGCCCCTGACATGAAACATTTTCAAAAGGCTTATTTACGCCCGTTTCCGAGTTCAAAAGTCTTTGCATTTAGTTAACATTCAACCTAATTCAAAATTATATGCACCCCACCAAAACGTTCTGGATCCACTCCTGCAAACAACGTATAATCAATGTGATGTCATTCTTAACCCCCCTCCCCCCATTGCAAAATCCTGGCTACGCTAGTGGTGACTGCACTCACTGCATGCCCTTTTTCGATATAAAAGTGTTTCTTAATGTGAAAACCGCAAAAATTCGTTGGCCGGGGGCTACGCTTCCAGACCCCCGGCTATTCCCTCCCTTTGGCCAAATCCTGGGTACACCAATGCATTTGGGGGCGGCAGAACCTCTAGCTACGCCACTGATTGATTTGTAGTAGTAGTACACAAATGCTTCAGCTTTTTCATGGGTTCATGTCTTATATACTTCAATACGGCTACAGCTGTATTAATTACGCGGCAAATGTACGAAATGTTGCGGCACCCTGTACTTGGAGCGCTGACTTTTATGATTTAACAAGAAACGCATATCGCAACAATGACCTGCGGGTCAAAAATGTCACATCTTACTACTGTGTACTATGCTATGTTTTGACGATTGCAGAGCTTAGACGGTTTTAGTTCAAACTAATAAAAATATTTCAGGGTGGTTGAACTTCCCTCATTCCCCCCTAAATACGGCCTTGGTCTGCATTACTATTTTCTCTACCGTCTTTACAACACACATGCATCAAACTTCGCTAATCCAAAGTTTTTCTCGCCACAAAATGTAAAAAAAGGTTTTGCTAAATTGTGTGAACCATCAACCTACAGACCAGCGATCAGCTGGGAAAAAAGGTGTGGCTGTCAACTTCTGCGCAAGCTCGTCATCGAATACAACCAGAGCCGTAGCAGCTGCCCGTCAAACCTCCAACTGAGGGAGCTCATTGGCTGAGGGGCCAAAGTTGTGTAATAATAACCAGAAGTTGCTGTGCAAAGTAGCGTTGAATGAGATTCTTTTGCATTCATATTCTACACTTCAGTTTTGCAATGCTTTGCCCTCATCTACTTTCAATTTAATAGTAGGCTGACAAAAAATGCATCATGAATGATGATGCCACAAAAGTTTAATTGTGCCAATTTTAATGAATAACTCAATTATCTATGATAATCTTAACCAAGTGGTAAAAGCAAACTACGATACTTAAATAATGATCAAAGCTTGGCTTTCACCGCCACGCAGATAGGTATTACATCCTGAATAAAAAGAAACACGCAATGTACGAAAATAAACAAAACATGTAATGGGTACACAATGTTTTTTGATTAAACAAACTAAAACGATGGAATTGATTAATATACCAAAAAATGATTGAGTAAAGTTAAGACTTTGCAGAATTCGAAAGTCTTAAGATACGCGTGTACACAGGGGTGGATCTAAAATTTCAGTTCAGGAATGGCGATTTATCTTCATTTTTTTATGGCGCGTTAAAATGCATGGACATTGGCCCATGGGCAAATAAAATCATGGCGCTATGAAACAGCACTTACAGCTGCTTGCTCTGACAGACGTTTCAGTATTACTAATATTATGACGTCATTAACTCTCCGAAATTCATTCCGAAGCGATAGCAAGGCATGGGTCAGCTTTTGCTTTGTATCTGTGCTTGAAAATGGATCGAGAGTAACGCACTGAGGCTTTTCTATAAAAAGCAGCAAAACTGACAAGTGCGACGTATCGTTTGCACTGCAGTTAAACTTGGAACAAATACGATAAAAACAATTACAGCTCTAAATTTGATTTGACATGATTAAAAATCTTCAGTAAACAGTTTAAAATTAAACAATTACACTGTGAAATCAGTGACAATACCAACTGTTCAGTGTCAGTAGCAGGGCTACGAGCTAGCAAGCACTCTTAGCCAAGTTCAAGTTTGAGTTCACTAAAAAATTGTAAGTCGAGGTCTAGTTCTATTTTAATATTGCGAGTTCAGTAATTTTTACCCAGCTCATGCTAAGTTTTCGTAGTGTTATCGGGTTTAGGCTAAGTTCAAGCAATTTTGTCAAGTTTAGAATATGTTCAAAACTGCATTAACTTTTCTCGAGATCGAGTTCAAGTTCGAGTTGGGCAAAAAAGATCGAGTTAAGCGAGTTCGAAGCTCTGGTGAGTAGGAACTAGTAGTGCTTTTGCAGTAAGATAATATCTTGTACTAAACACGGCAAAATACTGAAATCCAAACCGCTCTGAGCAAGCTTATCTAAAATTCTTCACCCCTGATGTGAGTTTCTATCGTATTAAATTAAGGTTGTGTGAACAAATGGAGACCATACCACAAAAAATAAGCTGTGCAAGTCAGAGAAACAAACATATTGCAAATAAATCTAAGTCAAAATATGCATAAATAAATCTCTTCTAGGCTACACACTACACAGTAAAGTCTGTACACGAATATGTGCAAAAGTTAATGTACTCTCTGTGATGAAGAAATGCTGGAACAATGAAGGCTAAGTTAAAATATTTGCAAAAACTTAGCGCAAAGCTTTCAATCTTTGAAAATAAGAAAACAATCGTAATCGCAGAAACAGAAGGAACCGTAGACTTTTGGGATTGCAAACAGAGCGATACAATAACCACGATGAGATCATGACCAAACAAAATTGAAAACATCGGTCCAGCAAGCGAAGTCTAAAAAAGGTGCTGTCAATGTTGAGTTAAATGCATGCAAGCAGTAAGACACACTTTCACAGAAATAATTAGTATCTAACAATGATAACAAAGGGAAACCTTATTTCTACGACATTTCGGTTCCCTAAAGTTTCGAAGTGGGAAAAACCTCACTAATAATAACTTTAACAATACGAAATGTCTATTTCACCGAAAATTCCGGTTACCGAAGTTTGAAAAATCGTAGTTGCGTAACCGTTTTCGGTTCCTGTAGTGCGACTCTCACAGTAGGGGAACCGTTAGGGGATGTTTTCGGTTCCGCAAACCACGATTTTCGAACTTCGGTAACCGGAATTTCCGGTGAAATAGACGCTTCCTTAACAATAACGTTGACAAAGAATATTTTGTGGTCGTAAATCATTTAAAGCGGTAGTAGGTAATATATTATTAACTTTGTAAACTTCATCCAAATAAAGTTTATAGCCCCTGGCGATACTTCATACATCTGGAGAATGGAAGGAGTTGGAAAGGACTCTAAGCCAGGACATGACTACACTCTCGGAATATCTCCAGACCTGGCGATTGAAGCTTAGCCACACTAAAACGGTGACGGCGGCCTTTCACCTCCACAATCGAGAGGCTAAGCGTGAGCTTAAGGTCTGTAACATCGGTAAGACCTTACCTTTCTGTCCAGTTCCCACTTATCTTGGGGTCAAACTGGACAGATCGCTCATATATCGTCCTCACCTGGAAGCATTGCGCAAGAAGTTAAGTGCTCGCGTCTCACTGTTGAGGCGACTTGCCGGAACAGGTTGGGGTGCTAGCGCTAAGACATTACGCACAGCTGCCCTGTCTCTGGTCTACTCGACTGCCGAGTACTGCGCACCAGTCTGGTGCCGCAGCGTGCACATACGGCTTATCGACAGTGTAATAAATGACGCCTTGCGCATTGTCACTGGGTGCCTGCGTCCCACTCCATCGGTCTACCTTCCGGTTCTTTCAGGCATCCAGCCAGCTGAGCTTCGCCGCCAAGGAGCGACACTCTCCCTAGCCAACCGCAGCTCCCTGGACCCTGACCACATTTTACATGGCCAGTTTCATGAGTCACAGGACGTATGTAGGGAGAGATTGAAATCTAGACGCTCATTTGTACCTGCTGCTCGGAAATTACTAGACAGTCTTTCTGAGATGGACGTCCGTGCAGCCGAGTGGACGAACACGAAATGGGACATGGAGTACTCTGCCAACGCATTGTCACTCCACGCTTTCATTCCCAAGACTAGCTCCAGACCCTTGGGTATGGGTCTGCCCAGGGCAGCCTGGGTCAAGCTCAACCGTCTGCGTTCTGGTGTTGGACGTTTCTGTTCGTCCATGTACAAATGGGGTCTCGCTCCTCTAGCGAATTGTGAGTGTGGTGCCAGTGAACAAACCGCAGATCACATCATCTCACAGTGTCCCATACATCGAGCACCCCGAGGTATGTTTGGTCTAATGGTTTTGGATGACGAAACAAGATGCTGGCTGAAGTCCCTTACAGTCAGCATCTGACCCAAGCAGTTTGGTGGCCAGGGTGGTAAAAGGATAAACCCTCGGCCTTGGTCCTCCCATCTGTCTTGGAAGAGATGCCCCGCCAAACGACGACGACGATCCAAATAGCCTATTATTTCTAGCACGAGTATTTTGGCGCAATAAATTTGGGTAAAAAACAGGTTTGCTGACTCGCTAGCATTTTAGTCGAGTTCATTACACATTTGCCAGCTGAGTTTAGTGATTTTCATCGAATTTATCCTAAATCAAGTTCTTTGTCGAGATTAGGAGAAATTTGAAGGGGAACTCAAGTACGAAATTATTTTTTCAGGAAAGGTATTAAAAATACGACGAGTTCAAAAATGGCTCTGAAAGTTTTTAAATGCTTTTGGTTGACGCAAAATCGGCGTTTAAAATTTAGTATGATGACATAAAAATGTACATTTTACGCATTGACGCGTGCAAAAGCTACAGCTGCAATATTCGACCTTTGGTCAAACAAAGAAATTTCGGTTGACGAACATTGCAGCTGTAACTTTTGCACGCGTCAAGGCGTTAAATGTACACTCATAATGTCATCGTCTTTCAACTTGGAACGCTGATTTTTTGTTAACTAAAAGCATTAAAAAAACTTTTAATGCCATTTTTGAATTCCTCGTATTTTTTAAAACCTTTTGTAAAAAAATAATTTTGTACTTTAGTTCCCTTTTCAGCAATTTTGCCAACTTTAGTATCAATTCAAAACCCAATAGCTTTTTTCGAGTTTAAGGATTTTTGTGATTTTCCAGTTCGGCGAAAAAAGAGCGCGTTCACCAAGTTGAAGCCCTGATATTTACCATAAATTAGTCGGCAAAAATTCCATCCACATATCTATTTTACCTCCAAACACGTCTTCGAGAAAGAGGATAAGTTCTTGGGTCTTCTTTCAAAATATACTTGCTTGTTCCAATGCAGCACTGTTTGAAGTATTGTTGCCAGTCAATCGATTTTGGAATAAAGCAAAACTTCTGCACAACAAATAAGTCATAACCATAGTTACAGTATTGGCCTACTTATGTTGCAAGCATAGTTTGTTTTGTCTTGAATTGTCTTGCCAATTTATTGCACTGTGACTAAATCGTCAAAAAAACACAAAAATTCACACATGGGCGGTATTATCTCGCTTTCTTTTGTCGAAAGCCTCTTGTCTGTGGCGTAAATACAGTATTATCGGGACAATTCCAGCGCAGGTATCAACAGTATTTTCTATTCTGACTCAACAATGCGGTGGTGCTACGGCAAACGAGCGTGAGGCACAGAAGATGGTACTTTGCTATGAACAAAATAGCTTGAACGTACTTTTTGATCTTCCTCGCTTAGTTCTCTTTCTAGTTGCAATGCATTGTCTGTCTTCCAAGTCCAAACATGAGAGTAAAAGTAATATAAAACGCCTTGCATTTTGATCATGCGACGAGTATGGCGAAGCAATCTGCAACAGACAGAATCTAACTAAAAACAGCGTCACAAACTAACTAGACAAGAAATAACTGTTCATCTACTAAGTTTTATTGATGTAATCGAATGGCTAAGATTTGCTCGCGGCTAATGTATAACTTGGGTTGGAATATTGCACGGGCAGAGAAAATTGTGTGCTTGCTTAGATGGGAATCAAGATCAAAATATCGCTATGTTTAGCCAATGAAGTCAAAAATTTGTCACAGTCGCTGCAAAAGCTGTCACTATTGCTGCTATCAGACAACAGGTAGAACGTATTTTTGAAGAAACAAGCTATGCAGTTTTAGTGTATAGAGTGACAAGAGCTTGCACTGATCAAATGAAGAACTAGTACAAAAAAAAAATCGAAAATGCCATCTGCTCCATCAGTACGTTGAACGGTTAGAGCAGGGGTGGGCAAACTTTTCACACGAAGGGCCACATTTGAAAAACATTTGTTGCCGAGAGCCGCACTGATCGGAAGAGCAAAAAAAAAGGTCTACACGTCCTCAGATGTCCTGTTTTCTACTGAAAATCGGGAAGAGCAAAAAAAAGAAAAGGTCTTGACTCACGGTAGGAGTTTACACCGAGATGCGTTATCTTTTTTTTAAATATGTTTGTGAACGTGTACTTTGTTTTGCTTGTTTGCTTTTTTTACTTTCTGCATATCGTGAATAAATTTGAACTGCTACTATTCTGTACGTACCCGCGGGTCGCATAAAATGGTGGTCTCGAGGGCCGTAGTTTACCCAGCTTTGGGTTAGAGTCTGTCTTAAACCCAGCTTTGATACACCGCCAACGTAACGTGTTAGTATGGCTAGTTGCAATTTTCAACAAAGATATTTTGCAAAGATTATTACTTACTTTGGTTTTTGTCCAAACGAAATTCGAAAAACATCCAAGGCTGCGGCAGGCAAATATTCCAACACAAAAGAAAATATCAAATACAAATACCTGGAAAGAAAATACAAGTTGGGGTCATATTAATTCGACTGTAAACTAGGCCATCTGAGTTGTTCAACGTGCATAATCAATTACTAAACTAGATATGTCTGTGTCCATTCAGCCACGAATGACACTTGCGTCTAAATTGTTGACTAGTTTACAAGATATGAATTTGCGTCAACGCTAATAAGTTCAGTATAGTCGTACTTGTTCGAAATATTTTTGATCATATGAGGAGCTCGGAATACATTAGCCACTGGATATTCGTCGCACGTTGATACTGCAATGTCACCTAAACATCACTGAATTAAAGAAAAGTTGTAATAAAAAACAAAGCAGCCGTTGGTGTTAAAAACATGCACAAATACGTGTAACGTATCTTAAGGACAGCATATAGACGGCAGCAAATTGCCCCAAACAAAATCTTCGTTATCACTTGATAAAAAGAGCATTTGTCATCAAAAACTCTAGCAATAATTTAGTAGTCAGCCAGCGCCCCATAGACGTTGTGCAGTTAACAGATAAAACATAAACCATACGTAACAATTATCTGGTGTATTGCTCTCACACTTTACAAGCATTTTACAAATAGATTAACTAAAAGTAAAACTTTGAAAACAATGAAGGAATGGATGATTATGAAATAACGAACTAACGAGTTATTTGCACGCTTCAAAGTTTAAACGAAAAAAGATGAAATATCTCGCTTTCATTAAGCTTCTAAAGAATTCAAATAATTTTACGGCAGGAATATAACGTTTGGTCGAAGAAAGTCACTCACAAACACTGGATAAGGTGAGACTGCGGCCTGTGTTAGCCACAAAGTGATAAACGGGAACCGATTTTCTTCGATGGGAAATTATTTCATTTTCATCAAGCGTTGAATATCTCAAACTTTGCAAGTCATCACCAGGTGGCGAAGTGGAAAAGTACGATGATACTGCATAAAAATCAACACATCAGCGCATTAAGAAACTGAGAAAATTAATAAAGTGATTATTCATGCTGCACAAGACTAAATACCTATTTACTAAGCAATCCTGGAAAACTCGAATCTTTATCCTTGCATGGCAAATTGAGGAACTAATGTGTTGGTATAGTGCTTAAAGATATCGCCATCGGAATGGGAGGTCTCAAATTCCATATTACTGGGCCTGTCAAATCAGACACTGTGTCGCCATCGTCTCGCAAACGCTGCGACGTTTCTTCGGAGCTGTGTTGGCAAGGCGCTCAGCCGCGGAGATGAGCCCTGTCATTCGTTACACGCTTCGGCGTATTACTACGAGCATAAGAATTGCTTTGGCATAATAGAGCAGTTTCATAGTTCCTCGAACGTTTTCGTCGGAAACTTTGACAAAAAACTTCGAAAAGCAGTGAAGCTACTGCCATCTAATATAAGCTTTGTGCAGCAAATCACCGATTTACCTTCATTTGGCAGCAAGGTAAAGCTAGATTTTGGCAATTTTTTCATGGCTTCATCAAGAGCAGTCTTCCAGGCTGCGGCTATGATACCGTTAACGACAAAATCAGAAGGTATGACATCCATACAATTTTCATTGTTGTTGCGTAATACCCTTAAGCAGCCCTTGGCATATGCAATAAACAATCCAGTGGGTCCGTTGATGTTGGCACACCATCCCTAAGTGAATATTGAGCAGTTTAAAAGTTAACTAAAGCATACAGTGAACTATAAGTTTGCAAAAAAAATATACATGTATATTTAGTTTCTACTACTTGATACAGTACCAGTCTATGATTTCGCTGCAACAAATACAATATCCGCTTTCCATAATCTTATGATATGTTTTTATCTCTGCAGCTAGATAATTCAGTTAGCCATAAACATGCATCAATAATTGCTTCCATTTCTTGGTAAAGCAAAAAAATTAGATTTAAAATCGCAGACTTTTCGCAAATAAGAACTTTTTGATCTTGCCGCCTATTAGGTTTCAAACAGGCTTTTTGCCATCGGTAACTGTACCACGGTACGTACCAGACGTAAACCATCCAAATATTGTATTAACTTACAGGTAAAGGCTCTTTGTACGAAGCACCAATGATGCTTGGTCTGACAATGCAGAGTGGAAGGCCGATGCCCTCTTTGACTATGACTTCTTCTCCAAAAGCCTTAGTCAGCGTGTAAGTGTTTGGTCTGAAAAGCAGATTTAGTTCATATACAATTATACATGGTTCACATTTATCACAAATCCAATCTAACTAAGCTTATCATTTAAGTTACCTATTTCCAACAATAGCGGGGGTCCGTTTTGTGATTTCAGCATCACTCATTATCTTCATCGTCTCACATAACCGATCGTAATTCCAACCAGTGGGATAGACTTCTTCTGCTATCGTCTCGCGGTCACAGTACGTATAAGCTATAAATAAACTATATTAAAGAACAATATCTCTAATACACTCGGTATTAAATGAGCTGCAATAGCTGTTCACATACATTTAATAGAAAAAATCTAGTTTAGAAATGCTATTACAACAAACATATGCTCAAAATCCGATTCTTTCATAAAACCGATACAGCGCACCAAAAAAAAAAACTTCCGATGCCAACTCTTAAGTTATTACACAGCTGCGTCACGTGACTGCCTTAGTATTGTAAAAATGACATCTAAAAACTTACCAGTTGAGACATGAACGAAAGCTTCAAGACCGTCGATTTGTTTGCATAACTTCAACAGCCATCTTACGCCCAGTGTATTGATTTCAAAAGATCGCCTAAAGTAAAATCCTGCTTTGAAATCAAAACAAGTGGGCCCTGCCTCTCTAGTTATCCGCTTCGGCGTTATACCGCGAGAGTAATGCAGACTTAATTTTGATTTTTGAATTTCCTAATCACGAAAAAGCAAGGAGGGGCGCTGTACACGTGACAAAACCAGCATGCTCAGAGTTTTCCGGTTACCTTCATATTTTTAGATTTCGCAGCTTGCTAAACGCTTGGCGAGCAGAGTACTCATCGCAAAGCACATAGTTTAACGGTTCAAAAACTGAAACTGTTAGCACGGAATATCTTTAACAGCACAAATGTTCACATCACATTCATATACAAGTCGGACGTTTCGGCGTTGGCAATAGCATCAGAAGTGAACCGATGCATCTGTTCAAATACTTTAGCTGTAGCAGTGTGTAGCACTTGTAATTCATTTGCCAGCTAACTCCCGACTGTGATGTTTGCTATGGTTCATACAATTTATCAAGCAAAACTGAGAAGAAAACAAAGTTTAGCATCGATTATTTAACAAAATAATTTCATTACTTTAAATGTTCGTCAAACTTCAGTATAGCAGCACAGTGGAAAAATATGTTGACATTGGTTTTGATAATAGACAGTGATTCATCATTTAAACCGAAATTTTCATCTTCAAGTTCACAAGATATTGCAGCAAGTTTAGTGCTAAACTCAGGCTGACTAGCTTTCAGCTTGTCAAATATCTGAAACAAAATAATCATAACTTATAAATAGAAATAAACAATTATTTTCCAAGTTGATAAATCAGATAAACACAGAGCAGATAAAACGGGAGCTTGAGTTAAAACTCGTCAAGGAAAACATTAATTTTACAACCAGGCTATAAGCAAAAATAAAAAATTCTTGTAAGGAAAGAAAGCAAAAGTTAATTGAATATGAGTCACTGAATATTAAGTATCTTATACCATGAATATTAGCATGATGGTACAACAAACCTATCAACATGAATCCTTTGACAAGATTTTAGTTATATATAGAATATCATCTGCTCTAAAATCACGGTTTCAAAAAATTGTTGTCACGCAATGTTTTTCTTCAGCAGTAACATTCTTTTTATATTACTCATAGTACCGATGCCCATGCATCGGCTTTTCTTAACATCGGCATCGACCGATGTTACCGACATTTCATGACCTTTCACAAAATCAGCAATTTATACTTTCACAAAATCAGCAATTTATGTCTTCACAAAATCAGCAATCGGACATTTTATGACCTTTTACAAAATCAGCAAATAAAAACACACTAGTCTGGGGGTGGGCAAAGTGCGACCGCGAGGCCATTTTATGCTGTCCGCGGGCACCTACAGAAATATAAACTCCTAACGTGAATCAAGCCAAAGACCTCTTTTTTTCTTAGCTCCACGCTGAATGTCAGTGAAAAAAGGACATGTGCGGCAGTGTAGACTTTTCTTTGCTCTTCACCGATTTTTAGTGGTAAAAATAGGGCATCTGCAGACGTGTAGACCTTTTTTTGCTCTTCAAATCAGTGCGCCCTCAGCTTCGAAATTTTTTCAAATGCGACTCTTTGTGTGAACAGTATTGCCTACCCCTGCACTAGTCTATGACTTTGCTATAGGCGTGTCTATGAAGAGTTCATAAGAAGTTTCCTCTTTAATAGCTACACTTTATTCGCATGATAATAAATGACTATACATGTTCCAGCTTTACAACGCGCGCTTTACGCAATGCTAAGTTGATATTCAAAAGTCCGCTACACCTGTTTTATCGTGCTAGTGACATTCACACAATTGCAACCTTACTTTACCGTTTTGATCAGTGTTGATTGCGCTTGGCGGAAGGCGCTAGGTTAATTGCGCAAAAGATCAAATTACAGCAATGCAGGCAATCTTGAACTTCAAAGCCCACTATAACGCTTTAATTAAAGCCGCTTAACGGTGTAAGAAGCAAAAAGATCTTCCTATGAAAAGACGCATACATCTAACCGAGTTAGTTACAAACTATAAACTTCTGTTAGGTCTGTCACTTCGATTCCCGCAGACTTCGCTCTTATCATTGCAGCTTAATTTTACTTTAAAACACACAAGCGCTCTTCTCGTGTGCAACGCATATAAAGACGTACTTTCTTCGTTGGTTTTACACTATTCTCAAATATTCGTTGAAAGACTAGAATTACGAGATAGTAAAACTGGTTCAAGGCTCGAGCAGCAAAAAACGTACAAATTTGTGTTTGAAAAAATAATTAATGCGCGTGGTTGCATGCTAAAAATTTCGGGTGCAGTATACTTACTTGAAATCGGCCGATGCATTGGCCTAAAATTACCGATATATCGGTGAAACTGCCGATATATCGTTTTTTCCGACGTTGAACATCCGTATCGGTACATCCCTAGTAATTACTCAGCATACCTTAACCAGCTTAAATCTTTGCATATTGTACAGACTATACTTGACCATGAGTGATGTGAGATCATGCATGGCAAAATCAAGTTTTTGAAAAACGAGTTCAACAAACGCAGTTTAATTTCATCAACACCGCATTAAATGTCATCACATTAATACATTTAAGAAACAAAAACATATTGGCTTACAGGCAGTGAAGTGATAAGGTCCAGCCTTTCTTGAAGAGTAGCTTTATTGGAACGTATTAACAAATACACCTTTTTAATGTCAGGACATGATCGTAACAGTTTTTCTATCAACAGCTGTCCAATGAAGCCAGTTGCACCTGTTATTGCTATTGATTTGCCACAGAAGAAGCTTGGTATGGAAGGAAATTTGCTCTAAAAAATAAAAATGGTATGAAAAGTAAGAGCAAAAAATGCCTTAAAATTTAATAGCCACCAATCCGCAATGATTGTAAGAAAAAGCAGTATTTTATTATGTAACCCCACTGAAAAGAAACGGAGACTTTTTTTCGGAGAGCGAGTTGGTACAATGCATAGCAAAATTCTCTAGAACTTTAGTATATTTGATGTTTCCAGCAACTATGCTACTCAAACCATTTGTTACCCCATTCTTTCATGACACTGTGTGAAAAATTTATCTGTATATTGACAGCATAGGTGTCGATCTGGCGGGGGCATGAGGGCGGCGCCCCCTCGCGTCTAACACCAAGGGGGGCCACATGTGTCTGGGCCCCGCAGTGTTTTGATACCTACGTTAAAAGTTAAATGCATGCGCAGTAGCTAAAACAGTTCCAAAGTACAACACAAAATCGTAGATATGTTTTGTTGCAGTGTTACGCTCACGCTATTTAAATGGTGAAAAAAAAAAAATTATCAGCGTGTGTTCAGCGACGATGCTGCTGGTATCTGAAAAATCGTTCTAAACCAAGGGTGGGCAAACTACGGCCCGTGGGCACTTACAGAAATATAAACTCCTATGGCGAATCAAGCCGAAGACTTTTTTTCTTTTTGTTTAGCTCCGCGCTGAATCTCAGTGAAAAAAAAAGACATCTGCGGCTGCGTAGATTTTTTTTGCTCTTCACCGATTTTCAGTGGCGAAAACAAGGCGTCTGCGCACGTGTAGACCTTTTTTTTTGCTTTTCCACTCAGTGTGGCCCTCGTCTTTCAAATTTTTTCAAATGCAGCCCTTCGTATGACCAGTATTGCCCATCCCTGGTGTAGTCTATAGAATTTCAATTATTTTGAGTTTATAATCACGGAAAAAATACTTTACAAAAAGTGGTTTATTTTTTGGTACACCCGATACATAGAAAACAGAGTTTGTATAAAAATTCTCGCCCCCCTACTATTTGCCTTTTTCAAGAAAAAATCGAAGCCTATTATTGATAGAGATTACGAAATTCTAAAGATGTTGTAACTTTTAAATATAATCCAGATATATACAGCAAATATTTTAGGGTTGCTCACTTTGCCTTATGAATTTAATGATACGAAACCTAGAGCTTAAGATACACTACTCCAAATTAGGGAACGACCGGGGCAACAATTTTGGCAGGGGCCGGGGTTTGTACAATGCTTTATATTGTGTCTAGAATACATAGCTAAGTAGGCTACTTGCGTCCTCACTCCTCATGTAAATGCCGTCAATGGTGTTACGTAATGCTTTCGGATTTTTACACGCTTTTCATCAGTGCATGACGTTCCTCAAAAACGCTTTAAGCATACACGTTCTTTATTTTTACGCACCAGCGCATTTTTCATATAAAATAAAAAAAATCTTCATGTAAAAATTAAGATATGGCTTTTATATTCGTTGTATGAAACCACTCCAATTTTTAAGGGTGGGTTTTTCCACTTTAAAGGTCGTCTTATACGCCGGAATATACGATAAATAAATTTGAAATTCAACCCCGGCCAATTTTTATCACCTCCTCGGCCGGGGCCGGACTGGGGCAAAAAGTGGCATCCCCAGCCAGGGCCCAGGTCGATCCCTACTCCAAATGTTATTCCATGCACTTAAATTAATCCAGACTTACGCAGGCCCACAAATTTTGATTCTGATCAAAATTTCTCCATGTCCCTCAATAGTAAACCATTTAAAAAATTAAAAACTAGATTTCGAGACTGCCGTTTTTATCCAAAGTCTTCACATGAATTCCTTGTTTAATGTTAGGTCTATCAGTTGTTTTTGGGTCATTGCGTTGTTAGTTCCAAGTGTGGTGTAACGAAAATTCTGCCAATAATAAACCACAGGAGCATAGTGATGACAAGCAGATTATATACTGGGACCAGCACAAAAACCTACCACATTTTAAGTTCAAGTTTTTACTGCGGCAAAAGTTGTTGTAGTAAGAATAATAATGAAGTGAAATTTTAGAATCAATAACCTGCCATTTGTGTTTCCCGATTAAGTTTAGAAATTCGAAGAATTTAGTAATTAAAGCAAGATTGAAAAGCTCGCACAGATATCTGTATTCAAAATGTCATGGACAGATAAACACCGTGCAGTTATTGTTGACGATTTTTATAAAAAATGGAGAGTCTTGTATTACAGCTGTACGAAATTTTAAAAATCGTTATAAACTATGCTGAGACAATCAAGTATTAACTCGTAAGTCTGAAATGCTGTGGGTCAATAACTTTAGGGCTACAAGACTTAAGAAAAAAAACCTCCTGGAAGACTGGGAAGTGTTTGAACTCCAAACATTCAAGCTGAAAAAGAGTCGATTTTGAAATCACCTGGGCGTTCAGCCAGTAAGCATGCCTTTGCGATAAGAGTTTCACATCGAACGATTGGACGAATTTTGCATCTTGACTTACAGTTTAACCCATACAAAATGAAGATTGTTCAAGAACTGCTCGAACGTGACTACGATATCCGTGTATCGTGCTGTGAAGAGATCTTTTAAAATCTTTCTTCAAGTGCTGTTTTGATTGCAAGTGATACTTCCATTAGTCTGGTTGTGTAAACAAGCAAAATTCTTGATACTGGGCTGAAAACAACCCAAAAGACCTTCATGAAAGGCCTCGTCTCAGTGAACAAGTAGCTGTGGAGTGCGCAGTCGGAAAGTTTGGTGTTTGGTGGCCATATATTTTTGAAGAAGATGACAAAAACCGGTCTCAGTGACTTTGGATCGTTACGTACACATGTTGCATAGCTTTCTGAAGGCAAAGCTTGAAGAATTCACATATGAGATTGAAGTTTGGTTTCAACATGACGGAGCAACTGCACACACCGCAAAAAAGTCAGTGAATGCTTTGACGGAGATGTTTCCCTCCCACCATGTAATCTCTTTGCATGGTGACGTGGGATGGCCAGCACGTTCGCCTGATCTCTCACCCTGCGATTGCTTTCTCTTGAGTTATGTAAAGGCTGAGGTCTGCAAGCATCCATCAACAACTATCAATGGACCAAAAGCTGCTGTTTATCAAACAGTGGAAAAAATACCTCAGGAAATGACCAGTTGCGTAATGGAAAACTTCAGAAGTCGTGTGCAGCAATGCATCACCTTGCGAGGGCGCCATTTGGAGGATGTGATCCCCAAGACATAACAAACACTAAATGGAAGCCTTAAGTCTGTATGCTTTGGCATTGCAAGTTTTGATTGAAGATATTTTTCACATATTTTTTCACGTTTGAAATAAAGCAGGTTTTTCTGCGGGACCCCGTATAATGCTTTTGCTATAAACTAGAGATGTGCTGGATACCGGATACATATCCCGTATCTGACACTATCTGGCGCTTTTTGAGGTATCCGGCCGGATAGTGCTTCTCTATTCGGCCGGATACCGGTATCCGGCCGGATAGTGCTTCTCTATTTCGCCGGATACCGGACATTTCTACAGTTCAGGGAAATTGTGTAGAGTAGACTCGGTAAAAATAAAATTTACCTTTTCGATTTATGAGAAAAAATTTGGTGCAAGTTTGAAAACTTTAATTTTGTTTAGGCTCTCTACGAAAAGCAAAACCTAGTCCAAACCTTAAACTACAGTTGTAATTTTTTATATCAAATGGATTTACAGCAAATTTAATTTACAAGTTTTTTTTCGTTTGGCCCTGTGACTTTTGTCATCAGGAGAACCACTTCGATGGTGTAAAAGTAAGGCAGTAATCCATCGGCTTCAAACCAAGACGGTATAAGTTCGGGGACCACTATCGTTGTTTCATCCGTAAAGACCATGCAAATAATTTATGTTTAAAAGCCTGTCTTCTGTCCTATAACTGGCATGTTCGTCTTTTGTTCAAAATGAAAAAAAATGCAATGAGCGGCGGACATAGGCGCCAATGCTTTCTCAAAGGCAAACAGCAGGGAGAGAGAATGCTTATAGAAACTTTGTTTTCTATGTTCAAAAAACGATGTTTTAAGGTACCAGTAGCATTGCAATGGATGTGTTTCTACTTTGGAATGTTGTGTGGTTTTGTAACGTTATGTAAGCTAAGTTGAAATCTTTAATTCAACGTCCTTATAGTTCATCAATCGGCTGTTTGTATTAAAGTTTGATGAAGTCTAATCTACCTATCACCACAGATTTACCGCATGATCGCTTTTTTGCTGTAATTTTGTGGTAGAGTAACTACAAATGAAACCATGCGTTTTTTAGTAGCTTTGATGATAGCGCAAAACATGCAAAAATTCAAATTCAAACTTGCCTTATACCAACTGCTTAGTGTAATGATTAAAGACATTGCTATCGACGTGGAGGCTCGCCACCGTTGCGACGTTTTTTTTTTTCGGGGTTCGAAATTGTATTGCACGGGCGCAGAGACGGGCTCCGCCACTCGTTACATGCTTTAGCATAATACCGTGAGTATCATGAAGATTTGATCTTTTTTGAAGCTTGCTTTTCGATGGGTATCACAAATTATTGCTCACAAGCGCAAAACCACAAAAATCAACACAATGTGTGGCGATTGTTAACTCGATTGCTTTACTCGCAAAATCACGCCGCTGACGCTGGTCACATGTTTGATAGAGTTTTCTTCTCGCTTTATACATAAGCAAGAGCGCAAAATTTTGTGAAAACAATACTGAGATTTTGCGCTGTTACATTTTGGCACTATTTTAACTACTGTGCAATAAGTATGCAGTCAACTTTTGAAATAATAATATAAAAAAACCATAGGCCAGATATATGCCGCCTCCTTCGGTATTAGACCCGAGGAAACACTGCTCCTGCTCCCCCTGAATAGATCCCTATGGCGGCCGATCGACTTGGCGTCCGATTTTCGGCACACTCTTGACCAAAATCCACACTTCTAACACAATTCTTCTTAACCAAAAAATAAAGCCCAGCATTGAAAACGTGTTGCTACACAAACATAGTGTAGTGGATCGAAGTTGAATCAAGTTCAGCGATCAGTAAGATGGTCATTATATCAACGGAGCCCCTGCTGTTCGGCCACGTTGCCGATTCGGCCAACTTAGACAGAGTAATGCAATCCATTTTTAATGACGCAATACTTTTGGAAGTTTCTTGTGTGTCACATGATCTTATTTTTGTTGCAATTAGTTTCATGGCTCGCTAGTCGAGCAAGACAATTGCGAGTACAAAAACCATTAAAATATTGATTTCGGCTTAGCGCTACTATCCGGTACCTGGCCGGATAGTGACTTATCGGATATACGGCCGGATACCGGATATCCGGCAAGTCAGATTTGCCAGATATTCCGTATCCGGCTATTCAGCAAATTTGCTATCCGGCACATCCTTACTATAAACCTTAATACAATAGTACAATCATGCAGTAATGCTACTAGTTACTACCAGTACATCAATTCAAGTACATGTAAGCATTAAAGACTTCATAAAATGAAAAAAAATCAATATATATCGACTACCGATACTAAGTGTGGGAATGAACAATTACTAGTACCAATAACACAGCTTCCACAGTCTATACCTGCAAACTTACCTCATGATTGTTGGACATTTTCTTCACCAAACTGAATTTTTTTTTAAGTCATAAAAGTATTCACTCCTCACAATTTTAGACTATGAAATGTTCAGGCTTATTCTTCACAACAGCCGACAAATGAACAATGCAAATATCTTGAATCCTCCATAAGGATTTGCTCTAATGACAAATATACTTTACAAGCTTTACAATCCTGAATCACAGTCTAGTACCACTACCGTAACTACCGGTACAGTAGCACCAGCTGACCAGCAGATCAGCACTGAAAAACAGCAAAATTTATCACTGGGAGTTTGGTAGTCCACTTTTTAGCACACACTACAGCATTACTGACACCGTAGTGCTGATAGTTGCCAGTAATTTCGCCACATGGTAACTTCGCCACAGTAACTTCGCCACAGAAACTTCGTCGCATGGTAACTTCGCCACACTTTGAGAAGGTGAAGGGAGATGTGTGGGGATAGTAGGAAAATGTGCTGGGGTGTGGGGAGAGGAAGGAGGCATGTGGGAGGAGGTATGAAAGGAGGTGTAGGAAAGTGTGATGGGGTGTGGGGGAGGTAAGGGGAGATGTAGGGAAAGGTGAGGGTAGGGAGATCTTTACAATCCTGAATCACAGTCTAGTACCACTACCGTAACTACAGTAGCACCAGCTGACCAGCAGATCAGCACTGAAAAACAGCAAAATTTATCACTGGGAGTTTGGTAGTCCACTTTTTAGCACACATTACAGCATTACTGACACCGTAGTGCTGATAGTTGCCAGTAACTTCGCCACATGGTAACTTCGCCACAGTAACTTCGCCACAGAAACTTCGTCGCATGGTAACTTCGCCACACTTTGAGAAGGTGAAGGGAGATGTGTGGGGATAGTAGGAAAATGTGCTGGGGTGTGGGGAGAGGAAGGAGGGATGTGGGAAGAGGTATGAAAGGAGGTGTAGGAAAGTGTGATGGGGTGTGGGGGAGGTAAGGGGAGATGTAGGGAAAGGTGAGGGTAGGGAGATGTGGGGAATTAAAAGTGTGTTGGGGCCCCACACCTCAACACATTTCCCTACATCTTCCCCATTCCTCTCTCCACATCCTTTCCCCACACGCCAACACACTTCCCCACTCACCCCATACACTTTCCCACACCCACCCCACACATCTTTCCTTACCTCCCCCCACACCCCAACACATTTCCCTACATCTCCCCCACACCCCCCATATCTCTTCCCATAGCTCCCCTGACTTCCCCCACACCCCAACACATTTCCTTACATCTCCCCCCACACCCCCCATATCTCTTCCCACAGCTCCCCTGACCTCCCCCTACACCCCAACGCACTTCCTTATTCACCCCATGCACTCTCCCACACCTCTCTCCCCACATCTTACCCCACAGTTTCGCTTATGTGGCGAAGTTACTAAGTAACTCGAAAAGCCCGATAAAATTTTTTACGGCAACCGGGAATTTACAGTCTTGTTTCGGTGTAGGCAATGTAAATTTTCGATGTATGAAAGTGTGGCGAAGTTACCATGTGGCGAAGTTACTGTGGCGAAGTTACCATGTGGCGAAGTTACTGGCAACCGTGCTGATAAACAGTACACAAAGTTTACCTCTGCAATTTAATGTTAACTCCAGAACATTTAACAGCAAAGGCTAGTCGTTCTAAAGCTGCCTTATATTAGAATGGATGGATCACTTTAAAGCGTTGCGTGGGAATTCCCTAAAACTTCGTCTAACCGAGACACATATTGAGTTAGGGCAAGCACATGTATGCATTGTGCTTGACATTTTGGAAAATTTCTGTCAACTATAAAGTGAACCATCTATTGAATTATAAAGCGGCTTAATTTATATGAGCTCTGACAAGCACTGGTAGGATCATAGGGCCTAAGGGGGTTGCCACGTCACTGTTTATAACAGATAAACTCTACCTGCCTACCGGAACCTTTTAAATACTGGTATTTAGGTCTTCAACAATACCCATATTCATCACAGATCTAATGGAATTACGGGTAATGCTGATTATTGTTAGTAGCTGATGTTGTTATGCTAGACTCCCACATGTTGCCTGAATTGCAACTGACTACCCTTGTCTAGGCCTAAAGCGATTATTTATTGTACATACTGACTCAGGGAGGAGGGGTAGCGACCAATATGCCACAAAATATGGAGCATGCCCCACAGAAAGTGGGGCATATACCACAAAATATAGCCTAGGGCACGTGCCACAAACGGTTATGGCACATGCCACAAAAAGTTGTGGCACATGCCCTAAAAAGTTATGGCACATGCCCTGAAAAGTTGCCCCAAAAGTTGTGGCACATGCCCCAAAAAGTTGTGACACATGCCCTAAAAAGTTGTGGCACATGCCTTGAAAAGTTGTGGCACATGCCTTGAAAAGTTGTGGCGCATGCCCTGAAAACTGAAAAGTTGTGGCACATGCTCCAAAAAGTTATGGCACATGCCTTGAAAAGTTGTGGCCACATGCCACAGAAAAGTTACAGTGGGCCCACTTAACAAAAAAGCGTTGTTGCGTACGGTATGTCCACAAAACTGCAGCAAATGCTGTGATCTAATAATTGCTTTTTGAAGAAGTTCATCTGTATTTGTTGCCGTTTCCAAAATTTGCTGTTTTTATTTTTTGTTTTTAAAATTGTCAAGAAGCCTTTGCAGATTGTTTAACTACGTAGAAGAAATTTTTAAAAAAGTGACAAGCAGTTTATAGTCCAATAAATACAATGAAATTGCTCGCCATTATTTTTTTTTTCATTTCTCAGTATAGGAATGGGCAACACGGTTTGAACAGCTGAACTCTCAACTTTGACTTTCGTTTCAGACACTGACCACAAAGAGTGGTTCCACTGTTAGTAATAATGGGTGCACTGTGCCCGAACCACAGTGTACTTATAGTTCTTACAGTGGGCCCACTTAACAAAAAAGCATTGTTACGTATGTCCACAAAAATGTAGCAGATGCTGTGATGTAATAGCCTAATTGCTTTTTAAAGAAGTTCATCTGCTCTATTGCCGTTTTGTTGCCGTTTCCAAATTTTGCTGTTTTTATTTTTTGTTTTTAAAATTGTCAAGAAGCCTTTGCAGATTGTTTAACTACGTAGAAGAAATTTTTGAAAAAGTGACAAGCAGTTTATAGTTTAATAAATACTATGAAATTGCTCACCATTATTTTTTTTATTTCTCGGTATAGGAATGGGCAACACGATTTGAGCAGATGAACTCTCAATTCTGACTTTCGTTCCGGACACTGAACACAGAGAGTGGTTCCACTGTTAGTAATAATGAATACACTGTGCCCGAACCGGAAAGGGGTCGGAGTGCTATTTAAAAAAAAATAGGAGTCGGAGTCCAACTTTTGAAATAGTTTTTACGCCGTAGCGATAGTCAGAGTTGTCCGGAACGAAGAATTTTGTTCCTAATTCTATTCCAAATCTAAAGTCTTTTGTTCCCATTCCGATCCACACTCCTAAATTTTAGAAAAAAAAAAACAATTCCTAAATGTTCCTAATCTACAGTAATAGCAAAGGGTGTCATCAGTGGCGCTATCAGCCCAAAATTTCGGGGGGGGAGAGCAAAACTTTATAGCTTGTCCAGTGGCGCACGCAGGATTCGGAAAAAGGGGGGGGGGGGCAACCGGGGGTGTGGGGCGAAGCTCCCGGCCGCCGGAGACTAAGGGGGTCTGAAGGCAGAGACCCCAGCCGCCACGAATTTTTAGGGTTTTTACAAAAAAAACACTCATTTTAGGTTAGTTTTTCTTTCTCTGTTGAAGAATGAAATATGAACCAAGGATAATTTTCTTCCTAAGAAATCTTCTTTGCTTAGGACTTGCCCTCACTTCTTCAAACCAACTCAAAAGGAAATAATTGTATTCAATTCATAAAACTGATGATAACAAGGAACAGGGCAATTGACTAAGCGTAATCCCGGCTCAGACTTGAACGCAATATAAAACCAAAACCAATAAAATAACTGCAGTTACTCTCATCAATTCTTTTGCAAAATGACCAGCAAGGTTTAGAATTTAAAATCCACATAGACCAGTCGCTTACTACGTCATAAAAACAAGAAACTAAACGGAGAAGTGCAATGTGAGCGCGGTGCAGTTTGCACGATGTTAGCAGCTACAATGCCGCAGCGCGAGAAAAGACAATGCTGATGTGAATTGTGAAACAAAATAGGATTAATCTAAGAGACGCGAGTTCGAAGCTGAAACATAGCGCCCCCTTGAAACGGAAAATAAAGTGACGTTTCAACAAAACCAAAAGGTGAAAGCGCATCGAATCGCGAACACAAAATATATAAATAAGAAAACCATCATAGTTTCTATGTACGCAAACTATGAGTGCACAATACTGTTAGTGCCACGAATAATAGATCATCAAAAGCGTAACAACGTAATTGTGAAATAAACGTGATGACGTAAGCATATCAGGGAGTAACTTGGGTAAAAAACGAAGTCCCAATATCTTATATTTACACACATAAAAGAGGAACAAAAAACAAAACATATAAACACGAAAACTGGCGATTACTTTTCAAAATAAAAACACAAAATGACTCCATTCTCTAAACTGGGGCAATTTTAGAAAGGTCTCCGAGGATGTATTTGATCTCTGTTTTACCCGAGTCTGGATTTCTAGCAAGAACAGCAACCGTGGCCCGCCTTACAATGTCACGCCCTTTACGGACTTGAGGGTGCAGGCAGTGAACCCTATCTAATCGGTACGTTCCACGCTTCGACAGGTCTTCGGCATCACCGACAAGCACCAACTGACCAACGGTGAGATTATTACGAAGGGTTCTCCATTTAGCCCGACCCTGAAGAGTTGGAAGATAGCTTTTCATCCAACAGGACCAAAACTTTTGAGCAAGTGAAGCATTATAAAGATAATCCTTTCTGAGATCGCCTTTATCATGAAACGTACTAACAGGGGTATTAGGCGCTAAATGCTGGCCTAAAAAACATGAAGGGGTAAGAGGTTTTAAATCATTGGGCTTGTCGCTCAGAGTAGTTAGGGGACGATCGTTTACTATTCTCACGGCGTCCGAAGCAAACGTTTGAAGCTCGATTAAAGAGGCTTGCGTCGTGCTTCCCCCAGAACCTGATGTAACGCATTCTTGACTAGTTTTACCATACTTTCCCAGCTGCCTGCCTGGGAAGGTGCGTAAGCAGGTATTCGCACCCAGTTGATGTTACGTTGGCGCAGGGAATTATGAAATTCAGTGGAATCAATAATTAAAGGCAGCTGCTTCTCAGCAGCACAAAACGTTTTGCCATTATCTGAAAAGAAGGTATCCACTGGCCCTCTTAAATTGGTGAATCTAGTAAAGGCCAAAATAAAACTGTTCAAATCCATGCTTGTGACTATTTCAACATGTACGCAGCGAGTACACAAACAGGTAAATAGGATTCCCCAAGCCTTACATAAATTCCTGTTTTGTTTGTAAAAAAACGGTCCAAAATAATCAGTGCCGCAAAACTTGAATGGTTTATTGACAGCTGTGACTCGAAAAGACGGAAGGTCTGACATCAGCTGACGAACAGGTTTGGCTTTGTCAAGTGCACATTTACCGCATGCTGTTAAGTAACGCTTGACGCTAGAGATGCCATGAATGATCCAAAATCTCTGTCGCGTCAACATTAAAGTGTATGACGGACCAGCGTGACCAGCGTCAGCGTGTTCATTCAGCACAATAAGTCTAGTTAAAGTGTGTCTACCATGCAAAATTATCGGGTGTTTAGTGTCGACTGGAAGAGAAGCATTATCAAGCCTGCCTTCCACGCGCAATATTAAATCTGGCCCGACGCAAGGGCGTAATTTACGCAACGTTTTAAGCTCGTTTAGAAAGTGCATTTCAATAACGTTGTTTGTTTTGGCACTCAGCTTCCTCAAAAGAGTGTCAAATTCATCAGGAGAGTTCTCCTTCAAAAACTCAACCGCAGAACCCAAACACTCATTCTGAACATAGCGGAGTAACCTTACGAACGCTTTGTAAAGGTACGAAGCGTTCAAGACCGGCCTTACAAATTCTTTCTTTTTTACTTTAAGAGCAATGAAATATTCTTTAAATGCTGTCAAATAGGCAGTACGTTTTTTCAAAGTGTAGAGGTCCGGAGAGCTTTCTACAAGCTGATCTAAACCTCTCAGTTCATGATTTACTAATTGGTTTTCATTTAAGGTTACTGCTCGCACAGTAACAGATTGATCAGAAGGCCTGGGCTCGACTCTCTCCCCCTGCAAAAACGCAGGCCCGTGGAGCCACAAGTCCACCGCTTCACTACGTTTGATGCTACCCTCTCGAGTACCAACATCCGCAGGGTTGACTGTGGTATGCACGTACTGCCAAGCGTCAGGAGAAGAGACCATCAAAATTTTGTCTATCCTTCTCTTCACAAAGCGAGCAAGGTGAAGATCCGGGTTGATTATCCACTTCAGCACGACTTGTGAATCTGTCCAAAAGTGGATGGTCAAAGGTAGGTGGTGCAAGGCCTTAGCCGCTTGCAGCATGACTTCACTGCATATCTTAGCAGCTTCTAATTCCTTCCGTGCTATAACCCAATTGGATTGATTGACCAACACGAGTCTAGTTTTTCCCAACAAGAAACTAACTTGTGCCTTGCCTTCCACAACTCGCCGCAAATAAATTACAGCGGACATAGCACAGTTTGATGCGTCGCAAAACCCATGCAACTGATAAACAGTGTTTTCGTTGCTCGCACTGGGTTCGACGCCATAGCAGCACCGGGGAAGCGAAACGTTAGAAAGACCTGTTAAGGAGTCGACCCACGCTTCCCACTTCCGCACAATGTCGTGAGGTAGCTCGTCATCCCAGCCAAAACCCGAGATCGCGACTTCCTGCAGAATCAGTTTGCCCTTCAAGAGATAAGGAGCTGCCAAGCCGAAGGGATCAGACAAACTAGCAAGTTTGCTTGACAAAGTTCGCCTGGTAGAGATCTCGGCGTGAACATTCTTCTCCCATTTGATCCGCAATCGATCGCTTTCTGGATCCCATATCAACCCGAGGGCTTTAGAGTCCGGTAATGGCTGTGACCCGAGATCAACCTCAACGATATCTTTGGCAAGATCGCTCTTTGGAATAGTACTCAAAATAGATGTGGCATCAGAATTCGCCATCCACTTGCGTAGTGCGAATCCTCGGCTGGCAAAAAGAGCTCTTGATTCACTAGCCACTGTTTTAAGGTCGGCAAGGGAGTCGCATGCAAGCAACATGTCGTCCATGTAACGATTATCTTCCACAGCATTCAAGGTCATGTAGCTCGCCCCAGTAGGATTTTCCGCAACAATAATTTTAATAGCAGTTAAAGCAACGTAGGGGCTGGAATTAATTCCCCATACGTGCCTAGTAAAACAAAAAGTTTGGAGTTCACCAGAGTCCATATCATTACCCTTGAACCAAATAATTCGAAAAAGATTACGTTGTGCTCTTGGAAGAGACACCTGGAAGAAACACTTACTCAGATCAGCGATGCAAGCGTATCTTCCCAACCGAAAACGGATGAGAACCTCCACCAAATTATTTAAGAGGTTTCCACCACCCAAAACAGCTTGATTCAAAGACATACCCCTATGCAAGGCAGCGCCGTCATACACAACTCGAGCCTTCTCTTGCTTAGTGACGAAGAAAGGAAGGTACCACGTGGGGCCACTGGAAGAGTTTTCTTCCGCTGGGACAATCCACTTCTCGTCAATAAGCTCGCCAAAGGTGTCAGTTAACGTCTTCTTTAAATCAGAATTTTTTAAGGCTGAGAGGCGCATGGACACAGCGCGGTCCAAAGCACTCTGGTAATTATTAGGTAGTTGTTCCACGACCGCCATATTGAGAGGCACTGGAATCTCATAACGATTATCAACAACTTTAATATCACTCTCAACAATCTCTTTAGCCCTCTCGTCGTTTCTGGAAGGCTGTAATGCCTCGTTTTCCAGATTCGATTCCCGCAAGGATTGTTTCAAATTGACAATCTCTCTCTTAAGTTTAACACAGCAATCTTCATCTATACAACCACAATTAGCATTTAAGTTAATTTTTAAGCTAGTATTCGCGTTAGTGGCAGCAGAAACACGTCCACCACTGGCAATAGGACCAAGTTTCGTCAGAACATAATTAGGTTTATTCGGGTCCACGTTCTCGCTCTCATGCAAAACGGTGAGCAGACCTTTGTCGGCCTGACCGATCAACACGTCGATGCATTTCCGCTCAGGAATAGTCGGGATTTCAACATCATTAAAGTTATCTAGTCCCGCCACATCCACTGAGTGAGGAAGAACGCTTTCGTCATCAGTAAAGTTGGGAACAACCAAAGCATTTTTCACAGAAAATTCCTCTCCAGTGTAAAGAGATTCTAAACTGAAGTCTGCCCGACCTTCAGTGATCGCGGTGTGGTCGCTCAAGGTTTTTATGGTAACACTGGGATCTTTCACAGTTTCAAGATCAAGTTCATTTCTTAGCCCTTCAGATATGGGGGTGGCTTGTGACGCGGTGTCGTGTTGCGCGTAAGCTAGAGTTGATCTGCCCGTTGCTGGGTTAATCACCCTCACAGCACTAGTGCGCAAAAGGACAACACTTTTAGAAGTGTCACCTTGGTCTGAGATCTTAAGAACCTTGACCTTTTGTGCGTCATCGTCAGTGTGTTTTCCATCTCGACTAGGAGAAGGTGCACCAGAAGCTGAACCCTGTCTACCACCACAAGCGCCCCCGGCACCTGCAGAGGCTGGAAGCTCAAACCAATCGTGCAGCGCCGTAGTGTGTTTTCTACTGCAGCTAGGTCCGCACTGACGGCATTTAGAAGGTTGTTTACATTCACGAGCAGTATGTCCCCGTGATAAACAATTTAAACAGCGGTAAGCTTCTACAACAGTTTTACGTTTCTGGTGTGGAGTAAATGATTTAAACTTATCGCAGTCAGCAAGAAAATGTCTACTTTTATTGTCATCACAAACAAAACAAAATGGAGAAAGCTTCATTTGGTTATGTGAACTCTCCATAGGTCGTTGCGTTCCAGAGCTTATGAGGCTAGATCGTTGCCCTTCCTCAGACAAAACCACCTGGCGAACACGAACTTGATTATTTTTGCGTCCGCCAGATCCAGCGTCCCGCGACTTGCCTTTTTCGTCGCTGCCAAAAAAGGTTTGAGCATAATCTGATGTGGATACACTCAGCTCGTGCGCCACAAAGCCTCTCAAGGAATCAAAACCTGGACGATTCAAATCGGACCCGATTTTCGTCAAGTAGTCCAAAAAACGTCTCTTTAAAAAGTTAGGCAAACGATTAGCTGTATCTAGTGTAAGCTGTCCAGACAGTTTCTCAAGTTCGTCGTGAGCGTAGGCGTACAGCTCAAGTAGGTTTAACTCTTCATTAAAGGATTTTAAAGAAGCAGTATTAAAGGAGATCGAAGGGCCGTGACGGATTTCTCTCACCTTCGGCTCTGAAGTAAGTCCGGCAGGAACACCGTATCTCTCCTTCAAACGTGCCAACGCCTTCTCAATTCGCTGAGACGTCGTCATAGCCTTCATGGGAGCGAAAAACAAGTTCACCATCTCCCTAGGCTGACCGACACAGGACGCTCGTAGAACTTCGAAGCGTCGCTCAGGGTATGGGCTCTCGTCCATAAGACGTAGAATCTGATTCTCGTAAAACACGAAAGCCATATTCGTTCCGTCATACGCGATCTGAGAGGCCAAGTTCACAAATTCGTTTCTCCCTTGTCTGTCAAGATAAGCCTGCATTGCCGACTCACAGACCAAGGGTTTAGCAGGTACATCAGGAGGAACATACAAAGTAGATGTAGCAGGTAAAATATCGTTACGACTTTTAGTTAGTAATGCTCTATCATTAGTTTCAGCTTTCGCCTGAGCACTGCTGTACACAAACTCTTTAGCTGTAGGGTTAAATGCGGTTTTACATCGTTTCTCCCCAAATTTAGTAGTAACAGGCTTTTCACCCGCAAGGTCGCAACCTTGCCAGGTAAACGAAGCCCTATGCAAAGGTTTATTTTCAACCATTTGAACATAGCTTCCGTCGAGTTGGCGAGGTTTGGCTTCAGAGGAGTCATGTAAGTTAATGGTTTTCAGGTCTGTAGTTTTCGGTTTAGCGGTAATGTTTATTTCAGTTTTTGAACGACGGCTTTTAGAACTTCGCAAACTAGTCACCGATGAACCACGCTCAGAGCACGCTAGTAGTTTTTCTTCGGCGTCTAAAGCGGCCTCCTCTAGGCGCAATTTAGCCAATGCCAATGCCAATGCTTCGGCTTCTTCGGCTCGAGCTTTTACAAGTATTTTTTCTTTTTGTAACTCATGCGTAATTTTAAGATCTGCGCGTCTTTTATCAATTTCAATTTGTCGCACGGCAGACCGGTTCGAAGCTTTACTCAGATTAGTAACTCCACCGGACACTTGAGAAGCGCTGTCCGAGGGTTCAATGTTACATTCATTATCATTGTTTTCGCTATCATTAAGTTTATCGTGGTTCTCAGAAATTTTCGGCTTAGATGACACAACCATGTATTCACTTTCGAGTGCGTCAAAACGTTCCATACACTGATCGTACTTATCGCAAATTTTATCCGAGAGTTCCCGAAACCAGTCGGAATCAGCTATGTCGTTTAGTGCCTCGCGATAGTTCGAATACGCCAAACGCAAGTCAACGCACTTTGAAATTTGTTCAGAAAATTTGTCATAGCTGCGACAAGACTTTAGGGCATTATTTAAACTTTTAATGTCAACCAATAACCGCCTGCGTACAGTCAGCAGCTTGCGGCCAGCGCGATCCTGTGCGATAGCGTGAGCTTCATTAGTCTCGGTAGGAGTATCTACCTGCAGCCCCCCCAAATCACCAGGACCCTCAAAATCACTTGATCGAATATGCATTTCAGTCTCAAAGGTCCCCCCGCTAGTCCCTCTACTTGGGGAACAAGTATGGCAGGACTTTTCGGTCTCAACATCCGAAAGTGTACGTGCCTGAGCACTTGAATTACGTTTTTCCATAACAACTTGGAATCACCACCAAAAATACAAAAAATATGAATCGCACAAAATAAATAAAGAACAATCAAACCGTAAATTGAGTGAATGCGTCTTCAAGCAGTCCGTTGTTGAACTTGGTCTGAATCTTAGAGTGAAGATCGGGACGTGAAGACGGTTATTTCTTCGTCGATGCTTCAAGCGTTGGAGCTTGTTGAACTCAGTTTTCTTCTTTCACAAGTGGAAGCCGAATTGATAAAACAAAATTTGAAATTTCATTGAACAGATCAAAATCGTCGAGTTAAGATCGGGACGTGAAGACGGTTATTTCTTCGCCGATGCTTCAAACGTTGAACTTGAAGATAGGGATTTCTTCAGTAACGTAACCAGATGTAACAAGAAGGTTTACGGCGCAGCCACAGATATACAACTTCCGATGGGGTGTCGGCCAGTTGCGTTCCAGAAAGAAAGTTGCGAGCAAGGTGCCTTCGCAACAGCAATAAGAATCACCCAGGTTCGGGCAATTTCCACAAGCGACAGCTGCGTCTAAACTTCTTCCGACTAGGAAAATTGAAGCTTAATTCTCAAGTCTTCCAGCTCAGTTATACATTAGTCAATTTTTTTTATGTTGAAGAATGAAATATGAATCAAGGATAATTTTCTTCCTAAGAAATCTTCTTTGCTTAGGACTTGCCCTCACTTCTTCAAACCAACTCAAAAGGAAATAATTGTATTCAATTCATAAAACTGATGATAACAAGGAACAGGGCAATTGACTAAGCGTAATCCCGGCTCAGACTTAACACAATATAAAACCAAAACCAATAAAATAACTGCAGTTACTCTCATCAATTCTTTTGCAAAATGACCAGCAAGGTTTAGAATTTAAAATCCACATAGACCAGTCGCTTACTACGTCATAAAAACAAGAAACTAAACGGAGAAGTGCAATGTGAGCGCGGTGCAGTTTGCACGATGTTAGCAGCTACAATGCCGCAGCGCGAGAAAAGACAATGCTGATGTGAATTGTGAAACAAAATAGGATTAATCTAAGAGACGCGAGTTCGAAGCTGAAACATTCTCGAAAAAGGACGTACAGGTAGCCTACCCCCCGAGTGGTCTTAATCCGCCCCTGCTTGTGTCGTTAGTAGATTTAAGTTATAGCATTAGTATTTTTGTTTGTTGACTAGTGATGACTGAAAATATTTTGGGAGGGGGCAATTGCCCCTTTTGCCCGCCCCTGGGTATCATCATTCAGTTTATGATATTTTTAGTGCCGGACTGCCGGTAAATACCGATTATGTCAATACCAACATGAAAATTTATTATCATACTCACACTGTTACTGTGCTCTCTAAGTCTCCAGCACATTGGTTTAACAAGCACAAAAGTTCAAGGTAAAATAATTAAAAGCATTCATCATGAGATCTATCCTGTCACTTAATTTCAAACTGTGCTACAAAATCAAAACAATGAAATTAATCTCTACTACAATGAAAGAACAATTTTGGGTATGCACTCCTAGTGCCCCAGTAGTTTTTTACACTGATGATGGTACAAGTTTTTACCGAAACGTTTGTGAAATGATTGCAAATATACTGGCTATTATCCTTTTATTGAAGTTGAATTCCGGGTATGTTGCACTCTTCTGGCGTAATATAGGAAAAATTTAAGCTATCTTATCTTTAAACACTGCATAGTGGGGAAGATTGTGTTGGAGTTGTATACCGGGCATCGTGGTCTAGACTAGCTAGTTATCTTTTATAATAGAGAATCGATACTTTAAAAATTTGCCGATTTAGTTTTGTCAGGTTGCCAAATTGAAATGATTTTTATGAGGAATCACGACTTCTGCAGAGACACTGCGGGTCACTTTCCCTAACTGTGATCAAAAGTCAATGAAGAATCTATAGGCTACCTAGTTAACTAACTTTTTTGGCGAAAAGGTGAAAATTGAAACAAAACAATCAAGGCATATGTTTTGTAACATTTTTAAAACCGTCAACCGGATTTCCTGTTCCGGTAAGCCACAAAAAAGTTCCATTCCTGTTCCTAAAAAATCTATGTATTCCTGCCGGAACAAATTCCTATTCCGGTCCATGGACAACTCTGGCGATAGCTGGTAGTATGAAAGGAAACTTGCTTCAAACCAAGGCTGTTTGCAGCGTTATTGCAATATTTTATTCTGATCATGCTTCTATTTCGTAGTTTTTTGGATCGGAGTGCAGGTCCAGACTTTCGGAGCTGGGTTGAAGTCGGAGTCTGCGTCTAAAATATCGGATTAGATCTGGAGTGAAAAATTAGTCACTCCGCTCCTCTCTACCCTGCAACTCATTCTAAAAATAAAGCCACGCCCGCCCAATTCTCTTATGAATCTGCAACCACATTTAAATAAAAGTTGAAAGGGATTTCCAAAATTGGTAGCGGCTCGTTAGCTGCCCAATTAGAAACAAACGATATCGGTAGAACTGGGCCGTTAGCGGACCACTAAAAAGACCGGTTAATGGCTCGTTTGCGGGTTTCGTATAGCCGCCCATGCCATCTTTAAGCTGAAGCGAACCAATGGATAAAAGCGTAAGATAAAACTGTGAAAATAAGCGAGCAGCGGTAAAAGTTAATAGTAAGAAACAAGACACAACCACACGTGAAGAGGTTTTGCTCGGCACGCAGACTGGATTAGTGCCGCAACTAGCGCCCCCCGAACCCCCCAACCGAGGGGAGCGCACAAAAAGGAGGCCCCGTAAATAGTCAGTACGTAGTACTATTTAATCAACGTACGATAAAGGTAGGTGCCTTAAATAAGGCTATCCTAAGATTCAATATATTTTTTGTCTTAACTCGCGCGATGTGGGGCCCCCATAGCATATTTATGCTTGTGGCCATGGGGGGCCCCTGCAAATTTTTCGAAAAATAGCAGTCGCAAAACTAGCAAACAAACGCTTAGTAGTATACTAAGGGCCAGGGGCGGATCTAGGAGGGGGGATGTGGAGGATGTACCCCCCACCAGCCATTTTCAACAATGCTTTGGATAAACAAAGTTTTTCTATAATTTCGAACCTCTTCATAACCATGGGTGCAAATCCATGGAGGGATGTATCCCCCCCAATAATCCGGCAGCATCCCCCCCAATATTTTCATGTCCCAAAACTGGGCATCAGCGAAGGTGATGACCTTTATTTGGTCTTCACTTCATTTTGGGCAAAAAATTGGGCATCTGGGAACGTTACGACCTTTTTTTTGGTCTTCACTTCATTGTGGGCAAAAAATTGGACATCTGCAGACGTGTCAATTTTGTTAAATCATCCCCCCAAATATCGAAACAATGTTTGCCCGAAAATTGTTCGAAAAGCGCCAAAATGACCATTACAGTATGCAAATTTTCAAAAATTTGTCGGGGGAGCATGCCCCCGGACCCCCTAAAGTCGTTTTTGTTAATTCAGTTGCTTAAAATAACTGTGCCGGGAAAAAATTGCGCTAGAAAAAGTGACGAAATTTGGTACCCTCTCCCTGAAAAAAATTTTGAATACGCCCCTGACATGAAACATTTTGAAAGGACTTATTTACGCCCGTATCCGGGTCTAAACGTCTTTGTATTTCGTTAACATTCAACCTAATTTAAAATCACACCTTCCCCCCCCCGCACCAAAACTTTTTGGATCCGCTCCTGCCAAGGGCCCCTCATCCTCAAGTGAAAGGCGCAAAAATAAGCCTTAAAAAGGTTTTTTCTTTGCATAGGTAGCAAAATGTTAGAGTAGGGATTGCTTGCAGCATTATTTTAGTGGGTTTGGAAGGGACCTAGTTAAACAGACTACTAAACCTTTTTAAACTGAGGAATTTTAAAGGCTAAAAACGCACAAAAAGCCTCCAAAATAAGGTCAAATTCCGCAAAATTATCTGGGGGAGCATGCCCCCAGACCCCCCTAGCTTAACATCGCCCCTTCGGGACTCACTCTTTTGCATTTCCATCCAAGAAAAAATTTTTAGGAGGCCCCGAAAGATGATTTCGGTAGGGGGGCCGCATTGCCTAGTTTCGGCCCTGGACTGTATCCAACTTAACCTTAACTCTTATCCGCACATCTGTTGACATTTTGCCAATCTCAAAATAATTTTGTAAAATGCTGACATAATAAACAAGCAGAATAATAACCCATAAACAAGACATTTGAATATTATCTTAGTCGGTACATCTATTGACAAAATGCCAACATGGTGCAAATGCATTGCTTTCCAAGTAAATCAAAAAGTTTTACTGCGCCAACCAATGACAAGAGTCCTTGATAACATTGCTTCTTTGCAAACTTACTGTTTCATGAAACTGCATCACAAGCACGATGATTGGGAGTCAATTTTGTTTTGTCAGCTATGTGCTGACGCCACGCAAAAAAATGTCGCAAGATTGATGATGTTTCAATTTTGTTGTAATATGACGTGAGAGTTTTACTTCATGTCTTCATGGGAAAAAAATGAAAAAATTGGCGTGCCGCATTATAACACGTGGCATGAAAGACTGACTTGAATTTCAATAACTAACGAAAGTTTTAGTCTTCTTGTGGAAATACCGGTACTGCCGAGTTCTTTGCAAGCGAGATAATTTAGCAACTATTCTAATTAGATTAAAATTTGCTAAATGAAAAGACAAAGAGAGTTTGCCTTTCAATAAGCTCTAAATAAATTGCGTATAACTTTTGGAAACGTTAATAATGAGTCAGATGAGGAGATTACAAGTGGAAAAGCGTCAACCAATATGTCACCATCGGACTGTATACTCTACAGTACATGATTCAGCATCGGATCGCCCGAAATTGAGTATACATCTGATAGCCGAAATCAGTCTGGATCGGACCACCCAAATGAGTCTGCATCGGATTGCCCTAATGAGTCCGGATCAAGTGATGATGAACTTCCTCCGTAAGAAGTGCTTTCTGACCAAGAGGTATTTGAAGAAGAGAGTCGTGAGGATTATGAAATTTCTCTTGATGATGGTCAAATATCTGACAATGAAAGCTCGGAAAATGAAGATCAGAAAGAAATATCGGCTGGGAGTGCAACATATTTCGCGAATTCTTTTCAAAGCAGGCTCAGAAGAAAAAGTATTTTAACTCAACGAGCTCGAATAGATAAGGCCTACTACTCCTGATAGTAAAATAAACACATTTAAGCTGTTTTACTGTCCAGATATTATTTTCCTTGCAGTGCTATGCAAGACAAACAGAAAATCAAGAGATGTAAGGCATCAACATGGCCTTCTTCCAAAATCGATTTACAGAGATTTTGCTCTTGAAGAAGTTGAAGCTGGTATTGCTATCATGACTCGAGCCGGTTTAGACGGGTATAACTTCACCGATTTACGTCGCTTGTGGGATCCTACTGACAGCAAGCAATTTTATCGTATAACTATGGCTTTGAATCCATTTAAATTTTTGTTGCGTTGCCTGCGGTTTGAATACTATCGCAATCGACCTGGCAGACAAGAAAATGATAGGCTTGCTGCCATGCGAGAAGTGTGGTATATGTTCAATGAAGGGTAGCAACTAGCAAACTATAAAAGCCTAAAGTTTCTAATTTCAAATCATGCATAACGCTTTTTTGCAGCTTCCTAAATGCCAAATATTTCTTTAAATACACCATTTGATTACTTCTCGGCAAAAAATACACAAAAAAACAGACAGTTGACAATTTGTCAACACATGTGCCGATTAGGATACCCAAAATCGCTGTGCTGATAAAGGTTTACCTGTAACGTGGCCCGAGGCCTCATTCCTAACTTCACCAAACTGTCGGTGCGCGCTTGTGAAAGAAAGAGTTGCATTAAAGAACGAACAGTTACCTTAGTGCGCTTGTGAAACTACAACGATTGCTTCAGTCACCAGCCAGAGATCCAGCAACATTGACAACTATAATCAATGACATGATCAACCGCAAATGTCGAAATTTTTTCGCCACATGATTGAAACTTATACTAATGAAGTAGCCTGTATGCATCATGGAAGATGTTCCAATTGAGATTCGAACCCGCGAAGCTACTTCCGGAGCCCAAAAATACCCTGACCACTCGGCCAACTCAAATCTCTCATTAACTTCAGTAGTTATTTTCGGTGGTGTAAAAAGTAGTCCAGAAATCTACTTATGTAAAAGTATTGTTAGTTGTTACTGATCGCGGAAGCTACTTGAAGTAGAGTAGAAAGTAGGGGATGTAAAAAGTAACCAAATAGAAGTAAAAAGTACCAACAATTTGAAGCTACTTAAGTAAAAAGTAGCGTGTACAAAACCAAGGCCATAAAGCTGAGCTTTGGCAAAAAATATTTTGCTCACTTCCAAACTTGACATATGTTTTGCCGATACTTAAGTAGGCTATATTTAGGAAAATTAGCACATTTATTTGACGAAAATAAAAAAGTGAAGTGGGTCATAATCTGCAAAATGCAACCTCATTGTCTACGCCAAACACAAACAACAAAGACCACTTAATATCACGAAATTGTAAAACTTATGTAATAAAACAATACCTAATACCAATGTTGCCAACATTATTATCAAGCATGATTATTTATCATTTGCGTGATACATTGCTTAATATCAACTACTTATCATTTTTAAAGCCACTTAAGTGGCGTTACTTTCTGATGGAACTACGTAAGTAGAAGTAGTTGAAATTTAAATGACTTAAGTAGGCTAAGTACAAGTTACCAAGCAATAATACTTCGGTAAAACTACTTCGTTACTTACACCACTGGTTGTTTTATTGAAGTACGTAGGCGTATAGGCTATAGCCTACAGTTAGTGCATCATGATAAATTTTCGGTCTTTATTCTCTGTAAAGTCTGAACTTTTCTGGGTGTTGCAACCATGACCACTCTTTATTCTATTAACTTCTCCTCTCCTACCTGCATGCCACAATCGTTCTGCTCCCTCTTCCTATTCTTGTACCGCGTTCTAGGCCTACTTCTTTACTCTTATCGTATTCTTTATCGTGTTGACGGTGCGAAAATAAAAGACGCTACTGCTACTTTGCATCAAACAAGATTTGATATAAATTATATCTTGCATCAGTGAATAAATATGTGATGAAGATATTGAACACTATTCACGTAATAAACCCGCCCGCCGAGGACTTCATTTTTCCGCATCTGGTCAGCTGACAAGAAAAGTTGCCAACCCCTGCTGTAGACTAAGCCTTGGTCAACGGACAATAGAAAAAGGCGTTAATTAGCCTACTCTGTCAACATGTCCAATTATCGTGGGCTTTAGGCCATCGGTTCTTGGTTCTAGTTTCTGCATCATAATCAATTTTGTGATGTCATAGCAAAAAAAACACCATGACGCCAAGAAATTAATTATGATGGAGAAACTAAGACCAAGGGGCTAAAGCCCACTAAAATTGGACACGGTAAAAACGAACTTTGACGCGGCAATGGGAGTAAGTATCTCTGCCTTTCGGTTTTTCTGCCGAACGTAAATTGGTTGGAAAAAACGTGGTGCGGAAAGATAGGGTATTGCGGAACAAAAAAAATTTTTGTACCTTGCTGTTACGTACGATATTGTAGCGAGGTACGAAATTATGGTACGGTACTTTTTTGGAGGTCTGTAATTTGTACATATCAACTGTATACGGTCGAATCGGGTTGATTATAAATACTGGATAATTGCATAATCCGCTTTGTCTCAAAGAGATCATAAGTGACCTACCTTTTGGGAGCTGCGCAATTCCGCAAAGCTGCTAATCCGCAAGTTGCGGATTAGTGTTAATTTTTGTGGATTAGCGAAATTGATTTTCAACCGCAAACGCTGGCAGATTTGCGATGAAAAACCGAAGTTTACCGCAAATCCGTAAAGGAATAGTGTTAAGTCAAAACTTCTTTTAGATTTTTTGAAAATTGCAGTTTTTAGTATTCTTTTTCTACTCCTCCTTGTGTAAGTATTAGTCCATGACTTTTAGCACGCTCTTTGGGTTGACCTGAGGTGGCGTGTGACGTTAGCTTTCACTTATAAAACTCTCATAAACTTCGATCAACTTGTTTTGTCGCAAGAACAATCATCATTCAAACTCTGTTTACCCTAGTATGTTTGTTCTGACTGATGACAGTCCTGATCAAGGTCAATCATTTTAAGGATGAATGTAATTTTACGCGAGTGTGGTTGATGAGGTCTACCGGCCCGAAACAGCGCTGTTCCACTTTATAGCGCAAGCTTTAGACCTAACAGTTGCAATTATTGGTAGATGTAGAAAACAAAGCCGATCCAAATTTAGAACGTATAAAGTGCTTACCCACTTTCAAGAGAAAAATCGATGCATATTTGGTAGAAAATTATTCCGAACCGCAAGTTTTTAAGCCAATTTTTTTTCACGTTAGGCTATTGATGCTGAGTGTCAATAAATAAATATTGCAGTTTAAGTTTGGCCAATTGTAATGCGCATATGCGGTTGCGGAAGTGTGAACACTTACCGCAAACTTATCGAAAACTTGCGGTTGTGGTCTTGCGCATCTCCTCTTGCAGTTTTACGAAATTTGCGGCAGCGAATTTCAGTGTGAATTTGCGATGCTCCGCACTATATCATTCAAACCAACGTTAATCGCTCCTTCAGATAACAATTCGGTTAGTCGCTTGGCTATTTATTGCACAACCCGATTAATTGAATGGAATAGGAACAGCATGCTATTCCACTTAGCGGATTATGCAACAAACTTCAGCCACAAAAGCAGGATTTTCAAAGCGAAAACAATTTGTGTTTATGGGCAAAATAAACTCACCGATTGCAAACGTCACAAAAAACAGATTCGCCGTCGATCGGAGATCAAAAACAATGCAGCTTGCGAAGTGATGTTGATGTTCTTCAAAGACAATTGCCGTTTCCGAACAAAAACACGAGGGTAACTTGTAGCCTACTTCGTACTTTCACATAAGAGCATAATTGTTTCGCTTAATCGAATAAAAAGGTTGGTCAAAATTACTCAGCAATCAACCAGATTCGAGAGTATTACGGAAAATAATTTTGTACTTCGTTATCCCTTACGGTTTTTGCTACCCCGTAACCCCTTACGTACCCCCCATCTCGTCACCCCTTACGAAAGCCGCCGTACCCCATACGGTATTAACCCCATAGCTGCTGTTTATTGGAGAACCGAAAATTTTGAGAAGTTCAGTGCTGGTTAAAGTTGCTATTAGGACCATAATTGAAATGTCTGTTTCGGAATATTTATACATGAAATGGCAAAGTGATCAAATCTTTTGTAAAATGTCCATCCAAGCGCAAGTGCGATCTACAGTGCCAGACACGAATAACACAGCAACAATGTATACACGCTAGCTCTACCTTAAAATAAAAGAGAAACAGGGAGTTTTGAAGTATAAAGAAACCTAAACAACACATTAACAAGAGTTTTGAGCTGGCAAAATTTCACATCAATTCCAAACCAAGAAGCAGTAAACCGCAGCATAAGTATAAACGATCCGTAATAAATGCACCTATAGAAAATTCGCAATCTGAAAAAGACAAAAGCCGTTAAGAGAGTTAGCAAGACGTACTCTTAAGACACAATTATATCGTTGTGTAGTTTCAACGAGCGGTATTGACTGTTGCTACATTTGCATTAGCTTGCCAATAAAAATGCTAGTGAAAATATTGTTAAAAACCCACTCAAATTAAGATTAAAAACTATAAAAAACGTATGGGCTAGGAAGGTTACTTAAAACTTAGTGGAGCTATATCAGCAGATCTGCACAGCAAATTTTCGGTTCACAAATACAGTACTTCTTAAGGTAAGTAACACGACGTCAATTTTCTACCGACCTCCACAATCTTCTCCTAGCAATGGGGTAATTCTTCGGGTCTTCTTTTAAAACGTATTTCCGTAAACTCTTTGCCATTTCCAATATGTAATTTTCCCATTCCATAGAACGAATTCTAAACGGAAATATCTGAAAATATAAAATTATCATGGATCTACTAGCAGTTTGTGCTGAATAATTTTGAATAAAATTCTATTCCAGCGTAGCCTATTCTATCATTGTCAGCGACATGGCGTAGCGGTACCGCGCGCAGGTGACAGATCCTACGTGACGGCTTCGATTCGCGGCTGGAGCTGATCGCATTTGACATATATAACGGGTGGCTGCTGACTCGAAGAGCGCAAGCTCACTTCGCAGTCTCCCTCCATTAGTGTTGAATTTACTAACCAGTAAATCACCACCGGGTATAAGATCAAATTATTTGCTTGCCTTTCGGTCTTCTTCGGAGAGATCTCTCTCAAGTTGCTTCACGCTGCTTTCTTCCCAAGTCCAGGTACGTTGATAAAAGTAACTGAGCATGTCTAGGGCATTGGTCATTTTTAACGACAGCCGGAATATTCTACAAGCAATATCAAAGCAAAGTTTGAGAAGTTAATGATTAGATTTACAAATCTCAACAACCAACAAATTTTCCCCCAAATATAGGCTGCAGTTGACAAGCCACTACTGACAAAGATGATCCATAGTAAAAAGTATATTTTATCCAGCTCCATAGCCTTATAAGCTTTCAGAAATCAAAATAATGCTGATATATTTTTCTTATATCACATTAATTCTACTTTCTTATTTACCTCGGCTTATGACCAGTTATTATTCTCCCAACATCAACTAAAATTGCTGGTAAATGCTCCAAGAAGAAAGAAATGATGTAGTAGAAGTATCTGAAACATACGTTTGATTTTAAAAAAATGTTGAAGTGTTTAAATGTAATATTAGTTTGAAAAGAAAAGGGAGACAACCCCGCTTGCCGGTTCATTTCACCTCTGAACCTTTTTGGATTTTGCTAACATCAGCATTATAGTTTGTTTAAACTGTTAACTTTATAGCTTGCGAATATAAATCGTGTACTGCGTGTTTTATTTAGGGTGGAGAAGTACTTGACACCATAATTTCTTTGCCCAGAAAACTTCTCCAGGGAAAAACTGAATAACCTGAAGATGGAAATGAATGTTGTCTATTCACCAGTTCATCGTAGCTGTGTAATCCTGTCAAAGATTTGCTTGAAACAAATATAAATTGATATTACACTAAGCTAATTAGAAAGAGTCGATATGGTGACGAATCGATGTACTAGAACAGCCGATGACAAAGCAATGCCAAATATCTTAGTGCAAGCAACCTATCTTTACTCATAACCTACTTGTTTGTGACCCACAGAATAACAAATGGAGGACGAACAACTTCATCAAACGGATAATCGCTTAATATTTTTTCACCTATGTCTCCTGTAAATCGTACACTTTATTAAAGTTGTAGGCTACATTCCATGGGCTAAATCAAGCAACTAATAGTCGTTCTAAAGAGGTACGAGCACAAGCTTACATCTCACAAAATAAGCCTACCACTAATTCGACCAAAATGCTTCGAGCCAGTAATAGCCTATAGCTGTAAATTTGGATAATAGTTGTACGTCAAATTTATCACCTGCCAAGGTGCGATCAATATTGTTCGTACTCTAAACTTAATTAGCTCACATAGTTCGATGATCGTTTAATATCGAACCACTTAAGCAATGTGAGTGATTTATAAGTAGTCTTACCCGATCTTCTGTACACGAACAATAGGTCATCCTAAAAGAGCCACTGAATCGCAGAAGCTGACGATAACTTACGTAAAACGCTCAATTTCAAACGATGATCAGCATTGGCAACTAGCTGATATATTGGTAATGTTTTTCGGCGAGTGTTTATCTCTTTCGTGTCACGGGGTTTGGTGAAACCCAGAGATCGAAGTTTGTAATCGCAAGGTAACTGAGGCTCATTGCAGGAAAGCGTATCTACACAATAAAATATAATCAGCACTATCGCCATCACATACTATTTTCAAAATCAATTGCACTAGCTAGTGCTAATGGACAAAATTTTCTATCCTGTGAATTGGATTTTTCTTTTCAGACATATCTTTGTATTCAGCGGTCGACGCAACAGTATTGCAATTCTCCCCTCAAACTCTCAACGCTAGACGAGGTCATGTAGCCGATACATTACATCAGAGCAAACCATTTTTCACTGCAATAGGCAGTAGGAGTAATAGTAGTAGGCTTTAGCAGGAGGCAGTAGTAGTAATAGTAGTAGGCTTCCTAAAAGGCTGCTTGGCTATAACATAGAGGAGCCTAAATTCGGTATAACTGCAAGCCTATACTCACTTTTTGTGATCTGTTTGAATATTTGATTCTTGTAGATTGATAGCAACGAAATGCAGAAAATTCAAAGAATAACAGACTTTCGAAAATCAACCGAAATTCGAAAAACATTCCCATCAAACGTCAACAATTTTTCAACCTACTTTTGCCAGCTGTGTTTGCTTTATACAATTTTCCATGTTTCGCATCATGGGCCGTCTTCCACGCGGCAGCTATCATACCATTTGAAACGTAGTCCACTGGAATCGTATCCATCGCATTAACGTTGTTGCCGCAAATAATTCTAAGCCAGCCTTTTCCATAAATGGCACAGATACCAACTGGTCCATGCATTGTAAAACACCATCCCTAAATGAAAATGCAATAAAATGTCACCCAAAAAAGATGATGCAAAAATACTACAAACTCATCTTACAGGAACAGGTTCTTCGGCAGCTGTGAAAACGATACTGGGACGAACAATGCAAATTGGAAGCCCAATGCCTTCTTTTATTACAATTTCTTCGCCCAGAGCTTTGGTAAATGTGTAAGTATTTGGTCTAAACAATTAAGAAAATTAAGAATTTATGATATAGCTACGGGACCGGTAGCAGCTCAAACATGAGCGTTTATATCACCGACATTGTCTAGCGGTGCAGCGCGCATATTCTCGTGTATTACAGATCCCAGGTGATGTGTTCAATTCACAGCATTTGAATGGCATATCGGGTGGATAGTGAGTCGCAAACCGCAAGCTTACTTCGCCGTCTCCTTCAATTACTTTTGAATTTTCAGTTCAATATAATTTCAAATAGATAATTTTGCTCTACCTCTCTCGAAGTATGTCAGGAGTGAGCTTCGTAATCATGTCATCAGTCATCCACTTCATAGCATCATGTAATTTGTCATAATCCCAACCAGTAGGATACACCTCTTCATCAATATTTGAATAGTTACAGTAGCAGTAGCCTGTGATAGTAAATACATTAAAAATAAAAAACACGAAATGGCATTTTTCAACGAGAACAAGAGACAACAGCTTACGTGGCCGAGTGGTGAGAGCATCCGCCTCTGGAGCTGCAGACTCGGATTTGATCCCGAGTCGGGTCAAACAGATGACTTTAAAATTGGTATTCACAGCTTTCCTGCTTGAACCTTAACATTGACCGGGCAGTGTAGAGAACAAGCCGGCAAGTTTACTTGTTGTGCCGTTGGGAAAGACACTTTTCAGGATTCCCCTATCTTAGAATGGTAGACAGGTGGCTGGCAACTACTCAGCGAGCTCGTTATAGTGTTTTGATCGCTTTCTCGTTACGGAAGGACAAAATATGCAACCAAATACAATACAAAAAATCAATAGCTTTTACAAGAAACAATGATTTTACTCTCTTAAACAAAAATCTAGTCGTATTTTAGCATTATTCCTATAATCGGAGTTATTTGAGGTGCAAAGTGTACTCTTACCGGTAGAAACATGAACGACCGCCTCCAGATTAGTTATGTTTCGACAAATTTTGAGCAATCTTCTCACTCCAAGAGTGTTCACATCAAAGGAACGCCTATAAACATACTGTTTAAAAACAAAATGCTTAAAGACTTGCGCAGTAAACTCAAATTTGAAGCCAAGGCTTGCACTACCAATGACTTTTCTACCGCTCAATTTTGCGACGCATCCCATGTCTCCACCGTTGCCAGAATCTCCATTCAATGAATTCTAAGACATGTTATTGCAATCTTGCTCGAAAACAATCCCATTTGGCCTTCACGACAGTAAGACAGCTTGGTTTAGTCCAAAATTGTGCATTAATAATAATTCTTTCGAACCCCAAAGCCTCAGTGGTTAAATGTCCGTCGACTAAGTATGAACCTCCAATTACTAAAAATGTTCCAATTCATCAAACTAACGATCAACCGAGCTCCTAGCCTACGATTGCAGCAGAGCTGAAGCATGCATCATCACTAGAGAAACCGATTCCACTTTTCACAAAAACTTCAACCGCCTCTCGGAGTCTCGGTCACTTGATAGTGATCGCTTAGCACTTGATCACTGCAAGTGCGAATCATGCCACAAATTTCAGAAATGGCTTCCACTTCCATTGATCCGGAGGGCAAGGCTAAGGGGAATCAAGTCCCCTCCCCTAAACTTTTTAGTCACACAAATTTATCGATCGGTACTTGATACTTCAGATGCGCAATGTGCAACATAAGAACTTTATCGATTCTTGGTCATTCCCCTACTACAACAGTTCTGGACCTGCGCAAAAGTCTTAGCTTTCAGTCACGAGAGCAGTGAAGAGGATAAAAACTATACCCATGTAAACATCTTAATATTATTTTTCTTCAAATGTGTCAGATTACCTCAGTTTTTCATTGAATCTCACTGTGGCAGCCACATGAAAAACAACATTCACTTCTGATGTTACGACTTTGTATGACTCCATGGGCATTCCCCAGTTATCATCGCTTTCGAGAGCAAAAGAAATAGCTTCAAGTTTGGAGGAGAAGTTTGGTTGAGTTTTTCTCAACTTTTCAAACACCTGGAAAAAAATTACTACGATCAAAACCAGTAATGTTACTCAAACTCGCATTTAATCCCAACTGATTATCATTTTATTTTCTGTTCAACTGAGCTGTGGATTGGTTATCCATCAAAAATCCCCCTTCAGCAACAACAGTGTCATCAAAACAGTAGACCCGAAAAAGCAATTTTAGCTGTGTCCTTTGTTAACCTCAGGTTCTCTAGGCCTATTTAATAAAATGCAACCTATTTTGAAAACAAAACACACTTAAGTCTAGAACGGCTAGTTCCCACAGCAGAGAATATAATCAAACAGAAAGCGTCTCGGCGTTTAAAAAGCTAATTACTTACGCTTGACCTGACGAAACATTTTAACCTTCCATCACTAGTCACTCCGTGCTTAGATCTTATCAACAACAAAATCTTGGAAATATCTGGGCAGCTTCGGAGTAGTTTCTCCACTAAAACTTGTCCAATGAAACCCGTAGCTCCAGTTATAGCAACCGTCTTTCCAGCGAAAAACTGAGGTATTGATTCTTTAGATCTTGTTCTCTATTAACAGAAGCGCATCTAGAAATCTTATTTGGATTAGAAGGAACGTGGAATCGAAACACTTCTTATCTTGCGATTTTATGAGGTAGTAGTATTAAATTACAAATCGAAATATAAAAATGTTACTTAATACATGCGGTATTACGCCGAAGCGTATAACGAGTGGTGGGGCTCATCTCCGCGACTTAACGCCCGGAGAGCTCCGAAGAAACGTCGCAACCGTGGGCGATACAATGTCCGATCTGACCGGCCCTGGAAACGAACCTCAGACTACCGCACCAATAGCAATGCACTTAACAACCAAGCTATATAGCAGGTCGGTTAAAGTATTAATTAAGGCATGAATTTGTAAATGCAGAGGTAGGAAGATTAAGCCCCTTTAGTCCCACCGGCCTGGGTGCACCTTTGATATTATTGCTTTTAGAATGATTTCAACAGTGCAGTGCAAAAGTAAATCAATCAATTTATCTTATTTATCAATATGCCATTTAATTGGTAATGCCAAGACACACAGACCGCGAACTTTTCACTCACAAAACATTGACTTTTGATCAGAATAAGCGGGCTTTTTTGCTTAAATTTAAACATAACTTACCTGCAGGTGACTTGACATCATTTAGCAAGATGAAAATCACTCAGGTTAATCACATGCAAAACATTCTTTGCCTATTCCACCGCTACCACTTCATACCTCTTCGATCGCAATTATGAATTGAAATGTAGGGAATGTAGTTGTCATCAAAAGTGAAGCACTTAAGCTACAATGATGTCATCAGTGGACTAGTGAGCAATGAAGTTCTAGCAGCGCCAAGTGACAGGTTTCGAAATGCAAATCAGCCTGGGTCGTGAAAAAGCCATGTTTTGATAAAATATTGTTTATATCGTGTTATACTGTAACCATTGCGAAAACACAACATTTAGCGTGTCACTTGATATAAATTATCACGTTTTACTGCAGGGTATCTTTTAATTGGCAACACTGCAGTCTGCTCAATGAAAGTTTGCGTTATCAGAGGCTACTAAGCATTGCAGAGGTGTAACTAGCGACGTAACTGAAAGCTTGATAACGCATGTAAACATTTTAGGAAAGTATAAAGAGCATTTTAGAAATTATCTGGAAAGCAGTATTTGCTTAAACAAGATAGTTTCCAAAAACGTCAGTTGATTTCACTCGCTTTAAAGGTAAAATCTTACTGATTGTTCATGTTAGAGTTGAAAAGTTCGCTTGCTAAATATTGATAGCATAATCATAATGCATGAATTTTGAGCATTAGTGTCGTTAGTTTCACGCCTTGGTTGTAAGCCGCAGGCCCGAAGCAACTTTTACAAAAGCTATAATCAATATGCCGCTTTTACAATAAATAAATCGTTGGTCGTAGTTCATCGATATCCAGTTAACACAGCGAAGTTATGAATTTTTTATGCGAATTCTTTTTGAAAGAGTATTTTTCGCTTCTTACCTAAATGAATTGTGATGTTCAAGGGTCAGCAATCACAGAACGAGAATTCAGTAGTTTAAAGGCAAAGCCTTTTCTAAACACCCCGATATGCTCAGAACTAAGCAGAAGGCATTTTTGAAAATTGCTACAACCAGTGCCAAAATTGATAAGCCTAGCAAACTAAAAGTTGAAAAAGAATAGACAAGATAGTATGGCAGCAAATTGCAGTATAAACGCCAATATTTATGGGTGTATACCGGTATCGCTTTATTAAAGCGACTAGCGCTTTTGCTTTATTAACGTTACTTTACAAAAGCGCTTCATTAAAGTAACACAAATGCAAAAGCGCAGGGATGTGTGTATATACTAGCGCTTTTGTATTCGTGTTACAAACGGTGACCTTAGCGCTGATATTCACCATGTTTTCTGGACTGCATGCACAGACATAGTGCCTGCCATGTACCCCCTTTTCGCTGGCGAACGGGTTTGGAAGAAAAAGTATTTGCGGGTTCTTGTAACTAGCAAAGTTACAACCACAAGCAAAAATCCTTCTCTGGCATATATATTGCCTTGAGTAAATGTCAGTTACACCAACTGCACTGATGAGAGCTTACTTCTAACAGCGAATTTTTTGATTTGCAGGAATAATGAGGAAAAACATAGCACAGTAAGCAACAGCAGTGACCGAACATAAAATGACGCAAAATGCTACAGACGCTGATGCAATAAAGTTACTAACAAACCGATATCATGAAAAACTTCTTTGCAAAAGACCAGAATTGGGAGAAAAAAATCATCACATACCAGCCTTGTACAAGTAAGTGAATTGAGATGACGAAGAGGTATATTATGTTGCATAAAGCATAAGCTTCATTGCTGCGACACGTCTGTTTCTCAAACGGAAATTAATAACATCCTGACACGATAACGGCTAAATGACGTAAAGCTTAGGCCTGTAAGTTGCTAGCCAGTTCGAAATTAATTTCATACAAACTTGTGTTAATCTGACGTGTTTAGGTTGTACATAAGGCGATTTAGTACATAAGACAAAATAGGTCTACAAGGTCGTGCATAAGGCAATTTAACCATAAATATGGACTAATCATAACCATATAAACTAACCTTTGCGCAGTCTTCTATCTATCAAAAAAGCCCAGGGACGCCTCGTGTGTAGGAGCTGCGGAGCTGCACCCCCAAAACAAACTTGCCAAAAAGCTGATTTTTTAAATTAACTGCTGTTTCTAATATTATTCAATCCATTTTTTCTATTTTATATTGAAGAGTTTATCCTTAAAAACCCCATTTACGCCTACAACTTTTTGAACTCAAATGACAGGGATTTGTTAGCGCAAGATTTTTTTGCAGTTTGTAGTTGTAGACATTTGGCAACACTGTTGGTGCTGTAGTGATGTAATTGATTCGAACAACACCAATTGATGTTGTCGGATAGAAAAAAATAAACGCTTTTATTTTTAAATTTGAGAAAAAAAATTAGCACTCTATTACAAAAATTGTCGTTAAGAATGCCAACATTAGATTGATTGTACATTGATTGATTGATTGATTAGTGGTAGTTTCTGCACAAATTAGTCAAGCGCGTGTTTTAAGTTTTTAACAGTTATTTTTGAAATGTGCACTTTCCAAAAATTAAGGAGGAACCTGAAACTGTACGTAATCCTAATCAGCTTGTACATTGAAATAGTGTGAAGCTGCAAACCTTTTTCCCAAGCATGCAGCACCAAGGGTCGATTTCTTCCTGATTCTCTATTTTTGGTGTTTGTGAATGCTAAAAAAAACACAAGAAAGAATATCACCATGTTTCTAGCCTATTATTAAAGGAATGATAATGCTAAAGGACCTGAAAATGCAGAAAGTTGAACCACAAGCTCAAGCAGCTTTAGAGCAATTTCTAGTGCATTCAAATCGGGGTTATTTGGAATTGAAAGAAAATTAAATATTGACAATAGTTGGGTAGTTAGCCAATGCTGAAATATTCACTTAAAACTAACAACTTAGAAGCTTCTAGTATTACAAGTCGCACTCTAGGCTAGAGGATTCCTGAGTTCAAAGCGGAGTAAAATCATAATATGAAGTCAGTTGCCGCTAGAGCATATTCTAGTAGGTAGTGGGCGTAAGTCTAAATGTGAAGCTAAATGTATGCTACATTCAACTAGTAACAATAGAAAACAATGGTAACATCATAAATATTACTGAAGTAGGTCCATATTTTGAACAATATGAGCAATTATATCATTTCTGCGCTGCTTAGATGCTCTTACCGACATGAGACGGGCGGCAAGCTTCACGCGATTCGGATGCAAGTAGCCACAGCAAGGTCGATAAACAGTAAAATAAGTTACCAAAAAGGGTGGAAACAATTATTGGTGTCTTGATTGTTGTGTAGCTTTGCAGCTCCCCGAAAATATTTTTCACCAGCCGCCACTGGAAAGGCCTGATATTAAATCAAAATCCGCAATAAAAACTTACTTTAATATACGAGTAAATTCTAACACCATGTACCAGGATTACAAGTGGTATGAAAACTTTTCCGTATGATACGTATTCACTCGAAAAAATCAAATCCAAGTCTTCATCATTACGCCCAAGCGTGTGGCGATGGCGGGATTCATCTTCACGGCTATGGACGTGGGCAGCACAACTACAATAAAACATCACAGCAATGGCAAGCCACTGGCGACACTGTGTCCAATTTGACCGGCCCGGGAATCTAACCCCAGGCTTCTCGCGAAATAGCCATGCTGTTATCACTACGCCAACCCGAAGGTCACAGGGACATGATATGTTTTGCTTTCGCGTCCCATTGAGCACCTGCAGTAACAAACAAATTTTCAATCTCATTGCAATATAATTGCTACTACGGTTTGGATGTCATTGCTAGGCCAGAGTACGACGCATGGCTTCGATCTTTTGGTTTGATACCTCGTTGGGAAATCCACAAAGATTGCCACGAGGATTGTATCTGGCATGGTTACCGGCCTAATCCGTCTTCATTGGTCTATTGTTTCAAAAGGTGAGATCTGAAATCCCTAATAAACAAGGTCCACGTTTTTCAAGATAAACTCCAATTGATTTCTTTCCAGTTTTCAAGATTTTATTCAACCTTAATGAAAGGAATTTTCAACATAACAAAGTTGTTGAAACAGTTTTTTATTTAACATAAAAAATATGGCTTTTTTAGCTAAATGAAACTCTTTGCTTAATTCTTCTACGATCTAATTTAAGGATACAATTTTATTAATCTTTTCAAACTCAAACTTGTTGATGTTATAGCTACATGTTTCATTAAAGACCCTATACTTGCATCAGATTTTAACCTTTTAGTCTTGCAACTGAAAAGCTTGGGTCGGCAAATCCGCCTATTTTTGGATGCCAAATTGTATAAATGCTGTAGCTGGTTTTACTTATTTTGAATTTTAATTTTACAGTTTATTTTTCCCGCCATTGTCATCAACTCATTTTTTAGTGCTCTTTATCCTAGCAACGAAACGTTAAATGCTTGGACCCATTTCATCCCATTGCTATTCGTGATATGGAAAGTTATTTCTGTTGCTGGAGATTTAAAAGAACCATTTGAAGAAATAACATACCCATTTTGGATTCAATCATTTGGTAATATTGTATTTTTTTAGTTAGGATATGCATAATTACTTTCAGGCCCTACATAGCTTGATTGACTCGGACGTCTAGAATATCACGCAACATCAAATCAAATCTTCATGATACTCGCGATATTACGCCGAAGCGCATATAACGAGTGGCAAGGCCCATTTCCGCGGCTCAGCGCCTGGGCAACAAAGCTCCGAAGAAACTCAGAGCAGGGGCGAGTTGTTGGCGTCACTGTGCCGGTTTAACCGTACCGATAGGTCTGGGATTTGGGGCACCGATAGCGCGTAATAAAAGTTAATGCTCGACTCCAAGACCACTATAAGTCTCTTTGCAGCTGCCTGTACAATTTCGTTTTCTGTTTTATTTCTTCTCAACAAAATAAACTTTCTCACTGACTGACTGACTACGATCACATAAAAAAATGATTAAGCTCTGTTTACATTAAATGCGATTTTCATCCGATTTGTTGTCGCTCAAAATTTCATCCAATTTTGACGTAAGCAGTTGACGAAAATTTCTTCTACAGAGTTTGAACCCAATCAATTTTGCTTTTTGTTGGTTGCTTATACCCAACACCATAGACTTTTTCCTTAGAATGACGTGTAAAGTAACGTAGGCTGCAGCTTTACGTCACAGAGTTGTCAACGGGCCAAAGATGTTGAGCCCCACCCGACCCGAATCTGATTTTTCAAGCCCAGCCAGTCTGAGCCCGATTAAAACCTGAAATCAACAACCTCGCTTTAAATTTTGAAGAAATTTTAATTAAAAAAGAAATGAGTTTCACCCATCCACAGTTATGAACAGCAAGATTTATACGTGTGTATGACATCACAACACGTTGCTTTAATTTGTATGAAACAAAATCAATCACCGTTTTTGAAGGCTGATAGATGCGACAAATCCTTGTCCTTGCTTTTTATCAGCAGTCGCGATACGAAAGCCCTATCACTCATCGAAAATCTCGACTTTGCTCGAGCGTCCGGCCCGATTGAAGCCCGACAATTTTTCAAAATCCAAAGCCGAGCCCGATTGACAACTTCGTAACGTCATATAACCTCGTGGCCTACTTCACTTTCGTACGAAAAGTCGCATCATATCTGGTGTAAACACATCTTCATGCATTTGTAGGAACAACTGCTGTATTCCTAGCAAGCACTATCGCCCACCTATTTTCGTGTTATTCCGCCATTGGCCAGGAACTTTGTTACTGTCTCGATTATGGAATGATTCCTGTGTTTGGGTTAACAGTTGCCATTTCATTTGATCATTATTTATGTTCACTTGATTGTCTCGGAATGCAAACAGGTATTTTATGTAATTATTGCATATTTAGTTGCGTAGTTATTCTCCCATTACGAGAAAGCGATCAAAGCGCTAAACGTAATTATGTCAAACAATAACTCTGTCAGAGTAGGTGATATTTCAAAACACCCTTTGTCGGCTAAGAACAAAATATATGATGCTCGAGCGCAGTGGTCGGCAACCACCGGGGCGCGGCCCGGCGACGGTCCGTGCGAAGTTTGTTACCGGACGGTAATCGTTTTCAGATTAAAGGCTTTAAATTTAAAACATAAGCTGTTGCCGCAGCAAAATTTAAAAAGTTTGCTCTCCGAGTAAAACCAGATCGAGGTTTTCAGTTTTGAATAAATCCGAGCTGTTGTGCTGCTGAAACATTTGTGATTTTTCAAAGGCCGTCCGCAAAAAAATTCAGTTTCAAACCGGTCCGCTGTGCCAAAAAAGTTACCGACCACTGCTCAAGCGAATTAACGTTTGCGACCAGATGGTTTCGGTGACAGTTTTACCTCAGATATGTTGTTGTAGCTGCTTGCCGAATCAAAAAGGTTTTCATAACTGAAAGAAGAACGTAATTTAAAAAGTTTGTCGATTCTTAAACAAATATGTAAAAGTTTTACTTAATACTCATTTTTTAGACCTGAAAAAGTAATTGACTTATTTGTTTCACTTCTCGTTTGTTCCACAAAATGACAATAACAGCCGGATTGCATTTAAAAATAACTGTAGCCTGCAGTGGCGGATCGGGGGGCGGGGGGATGCATCCCCCCCACCAGCCAATTTCAACAAATTTTTTGATGAATAAAATTTTTCCATAAATTCGAACCTCTTTGATTC